>OX104065.1:99677103-99998027 GCA_944474145.2 Dicrocoelium dendriticum
GACTTGAGAGGTGACTGAATAGAGACGTTCAAAAGCATGCAAGGTCTCAGTGGTCTCAGTCTCATCGATCTGTATGAACCAGCTACGTCAGACAATTTGCGGGACCATTGCATGAAATTAAGCGGCAAATATCTAGGCTAGAGTTAAGAGCTAGGTTCTTTGAAAACTGGGTTGTTTCTGTTTGAAATAAACTTTCTTCCGCTCTATTAACATGCGAAGCAGTGGAGGAATTTAAACCTAGCATAGACAAACACTGGCTGGCCCTGTTTCTCGAAGTTCCTTGAACTTCAGTAACTGCCCCTCATCTCATTACTTCATTATAGTGTGTTGTTCGTATTACACTTGCTTGTTTCTTCACCATTATAGAATTACGAATATTCCATCAAGTCGCAGTGCTGGAGGCTCTTTTTCGCTTACTGGCACACGAAACGGGACGCTCGTTATGCGGAAACTTGTTTCGTCCCTAGATCCTGTCCTGTCTTCTCCTGTACTACTTCGTGAATTAGGCTTAGCCGATTTCATCAAACAGGCTGCACGCAAACGGCTATTCACAGGAATCCAATCAACCAACGATGACTCAGTCTTGGAGCCGAAAACGATGCCCACCCCAGCATGACCTATCTTTGCCGCTTCAGTGTCCCTGGATGCGTGCAACCAATGGCGAACTGACAAGTTGGGCGCCGTTGATTTAACTACACCGTGAGGGTCATTGATCCTAGTTTCGGACACAAAGCATATGTCAATACCCAGTGTGTCCAACTTGCGTGCGAATTCAGCCTGTTGACCTATTTGCCTTAGAGTCTGCACGCCAGGGAAACGGAACAATGTGGTCTTATAAGGAATTGTTGGTGATTGGTGTCCAGTGGCCGGTGCGGAAAGTTAGCTGTAGATGCTAGGACTGCAGTGGCCTTTCGGCCAATGTTAATTAACCCGGGAGTTATAGAAAGAAGGCTAGTAATGGCGGTTGGGGGGAGAGTTAGAGAACCAGTTGGAAAGGAAAGAAGGGAGGCGCCAGCAGTAACCTGTTTTCGCTTATCCGCCCTGCTGTATGCAGCATATAAGGCAGGCGTACTTTAACTTAACGCGAACCAAAACTTCAGTTCTGCATTGTGTGATCTCCTTAGCCGACACTGTTGTGTCAGCCTGGAAGAACTTTAAGACATCTCTCTGCTCCTCACATCCTACTCATGAAGAAATCGGAGACAAGGGCACAATCTCCATGAATGGATTTCAGGGATAAATACCTACTCAGGAAGCAGTCAAAGTGCCGGCGAAATTGCCAAACGGCCCCATCAAGCAGCACCTACGAAAGCTATCGAGAGGTTAGGAATAAATGTAAGTAATATCTCAAGACTGCTCGTCTCCAATACGATTAACATTTAGCTGACGCAGCCGCGACTAAAACCCGGGAAGTTTTTTGCTTACGTAAATAGGCGCAGCGATACAAACTCTACTATACCTGCGGTTACTACGGGCGGACGGGACCCGTGTGATAATAAAGCTTGTATACTGAGTATGATGTTACATTCTTGGTGCTACTTCACCGCAGTTGGCCTAAACCAACTTACACTTAAACTAGATCTTTTTAAGCCGGATAAATCTCATTTCACTTTATTTGGTTTGTTCTGTTTACATGTATAATCTATTAACTTGCACACGTTGCTTACGCTAACTGTGGTTATCTTCCTCAACCTTATCGCGTTTGTGGCATTTTTTGAACAACTTGTGGACATTTTGTACTTATCGCAGATTAGTTGCTGACCAACTTATTTCATGTGCTAATTTAGAGAAGAGTTATATCGGCATAGCCGTATATTTTAACAGATATATTTATTTGATAATGTTATTTCAAGTGTTGTTTGACATCCCCGGTGTAGCTGAGCTCGATCTGCATGTTGGTAGGGTGCCAACCTGTCTGTTACCCACTATGTCTATATTGGCTCTAGGAGACGGTCGATGTTGGAGGGGGTGGAGTGTACGGTCCTTGTGACTGTGCTAGGCTCGAAGAGTGGTTCCATTCACTCAGTGTGGAGCGGACCACGGTCTAGCCACTGCATTGTGTGCGATTGATTCCCAAATACAGCGTGCTTGTGTTTGTCTATGAAGGAGTGTGGGCCGGCTCCGTTGCCGAAATGTGGCTCCCATCCACATGCCTCCCGGTCTTATTCCTTCGGGTTTACACTGAAAATGGGGTGTGTTCTTGGAACTGTGGGTGGTATAGCACAAGCCATTCATGATCCCTATGTAGGCATCATCATTATACACGTTAGCCACAAGTGTAAAACATCAGCTTCTGTACCGCAATACACAAAACAAAAAGAAAATAAATACACCAGTTGCATGCCAGCTGAGCTAACAGCAACGGATCGCTATCGTTCCGGAAAGCTAGCAGCCGGCTACTTGACAACAAGAAAAATTATGATATAAACTTATATTATGTTGCGAAGTGAGATCGTGGTTGTAGGGTGAGGCTGAAAGGGATGGGTGGGACAACGAAACTCACAGCAGAAACGCCACTGAGGTCGGCTCCTAGTCATATCAGTAAGTCTATCTAGCCATATGTGTTTATCGTCTTTTGGACTCCAACCAGGGAGTCGTGAAGCTCCAACCGAGGCCAGCTCCAAAGTGATGACCTTCGTTCCTCTCGACCAAGTCATCACTTGGCCACCCCTCCTCTTCCATTCACATCCCCGGTGAGCAAACAACGCACGTCGCGGGAGTCGGTGAGCTGGTATGCGCAACACGTGGCCGAGCCATCGGAGTCTGATGCGTGAAGTGACGGTGCTGAGTGGTTCAGTTCCTCTTCCTGTACCATAAACAAGGCGTCGAACACGCTCGTTGCTCACGCGGCGTGCCCACCAGATGTGGGCCAAACTGCGAAGGCACCGATGGTCGAACGTAACTAGCCTCTTTGTATCTGCTGATCTAAGGGGCTCGATTTCACAACCGTACAGTAAGGACGAGCGTACCGCTGTATTGTACACTCTACCCTTCGGGGCGGGAGTGATGTCGCACCGCCGCCTTAGGTGGCAAAGACTAGCAAAAGCACTTCGAACTTTTGCTATACGCTTCATGATCTCGTCTTCGATCTCAAGGGCGCTGATACAACTTCCTAGGTAGTTCAATTTCTGAACGACCTCCAGCTGATCCCCACCAAGGATCAACGCAGGAGGCGATCCTCGCCAATCTTGGAGGAACGCTTTACACTTCGATGGTGCAAAGCAAAGCCCGAAGGGACTGACAGCCCGCTGCTTGGCACGTCTGTGAATTGTTACCAATGAGGGCAAATCGTCTGCATACTCCAAGTCAAGAAGTCGGTCTCCTGAAAGTACCTCCATACCTTCTAAGTCGTGTGCTGTGAACGCGATTTCCATGACTTCGTCAATAGCGAAGTCGAAGAGGAAAAGTGACAACATGCGTCCTTGTTTCACACCGCTGGAGATACTGAAGGGCGTCGACCGCTTGCCGTAAGCCCTCACTCTGCCTGAGCTACACGCGTATAATGCTCGGATAATATTTACATACATCTGGGGCACACCACTCCAAAGGGCACATCGATCAACCGAATCGAATGCACCTTTGATGTCGAAGAACACGACAACAGTGGGTCGCCAATATGTGTGACGGTGCTCCTACAGTTGACGCAAAGTTGTGGTCAATGCAACCACGACCTCGACGAAAGCCGGGTTGCTCCTCACGAATCTTTCTTTCACGAGCGCCAGTCAGTCTGTGAAGGATGATAGAGGCAAGTAATTTGGAGGCGATGGGGATTAGACTGATTCCTCTATGGTCGCCGCATTCCGAGTGCGAACCTCCTATGAAGACGTGAACAATAACGGAGCGGCTCCAGTCGGTTGGAACAGTTTCCTGCTCCTACAGTTCCACTAGTAATTCGTGTATAACATCAACATGAGCAGAGCCCCCGAATTTGAAGAGGGCTGTATGAAGACCATCTGGTCCCGCGGCTTTGTTCAACCTCAACAGTCCGATCTCACGTTTGACTTTTGAGCGAGAGGGCGGATCCAAAGGGACAGCCCACGGAGCAGGGCGATCACTCACCGGAGTGAAGTCGAATAATTCCGGGCGATTAAATTGCTTTTTAAAATGCTGAACCCAACGCCCTAAAAGTTTTGACAAATTGTGGATAGGCTGTCCACTCTCGTCACAAACTGTTTCACTAACACCAGATCTCCTGCTACCCGTTTTTGTATCAGACGAGATAACCTCCGATGGTTATCAAGGCAGCGTCTATTTCCATCTCTGATGCACGAACACACCACCAGGATTCGCGGTCTCTTTTAGCTAGCACGAATTTTGCCCGGAGCTCTTTGAGAGTTTCATTGTGTTCGCTTCCAGCCGGAATATACCGGCGATCATTGTTAAGTTCCGGAGACTGCGAAGAGACCCAATGCCCATGTTGGCTAGTAGACTTACCACATGAGGATTTTCCTGCTACTAGTAAGGTCTGGGGAACATGCGTCCAGTGACCTTCAATTGTCTCCAGTGAGCGCTTACTCAACTCGCATGTCAGCGTACTTTGATAGGCCTTCAGAACAGCTGGCTTCGTCAGTTGGCTGGTGTCAATGCGCTCACAGCGTCGTCGTGGGCATCCGCCAACACGCATCTACAGTTCAGCACATACGTACATGGTCGGTGTCCACACTGCTCCAAATCGAGCGACAGTTCTGGACGCAGCCTTTCCATCGATAACTTATCGCAATGTGATCGCTTTGCGTACATAGCTGGTTCGAGGCTGGTGGGCACCAAGTCACTCTACTGTGGGTGCTGTGTCGGAAGTTAGTGCTCGCAAGAAATAAGTGGGCATCTTCACACAAATAAAGTAACCGCTCACCGTTATCATTTCGGAAGCCTACACCGTGCTGACCGCCCAGATGCATTTCATCAGTGGACAACTTGAGCGTTCAAATCCCCAGCAAACACAACAGTGTCCGTGCTTCTTCTGTGGCGAAGGAGCTCGGTAAGTTGGCGGTAGAAGTCGTTTTTTACCGAATCATCGCTACAGTTTGTGGGCGCGTAGGCAGCGATGATGAATAGACACCTATTAGTCCCACGCGACTTCGAAGCTTTGAGCGAACCAGCCAATCGGACCGCACACATCTGGCTACTGGCTGGGATCCAACCAACCAGAGCAGCTTCAGCCCGGCGACTCGGGGCAATGCCAACACCAGCTTGGCCGGTGCTCGAAACTGCATCGTCACCGGATAGACGCAATAAGAAAATGCTGCTGGTGTCACCTGGAGGGGATCGCAAAGTGAGCACAGAGCTCGAGTCTTGCAGGCGGGTCTCCGATAAGCAGCAGATATCGATGGAGAGAGTCACTGAAGTTCGGGCAAGGGCTGCCTGTTGACCAATCTGCAGCAATGTGCGTACATTGAGACATGCCAATCTGAAGGAGGATCGAGGCCTCCAAATGGAAGCCGATGAACTGGGCTTGACCGCTTATTTGGACATGGGCTTGTTGACAGGGCAGGAGTGACGCCCCGCGTTTGCATGTGCTTTGAAACTAGAAGATAAACGCCTAGCCAAGCATGTTGGGGAAGGGCCAGGAATCGGGGGGTTGGAAACGGGGGATAAAAGTGAAGTTGGAACGGGATCATATGGGAGAAACAGCGTAAGTAGGGGAGTAAGATGACGGGAAGGCTTGAGCAGTAGCATCCAAACCCCTATCCACCCTGCTCGATGCAACAGATAGGGCACCGTTGATTATCCTCTGCGGTGGCCATAGTGACAGGCAAATCCGAAACCGGATGCCGCCAACCATATACTTATCGAACGGTATCCTGGTGTCTGCTAGTGTGACCTCTCTGTCACATGTTTAGCTGGCCCCAAGAGCCGGATTATTCCTACCCAACTAAAATTAGCATAACGGAGATTCGAATTTTCGAGCTATTGCAGGGGCTGTGTTCTTTCGGAGCTTCCGGCTCTCATTCAACTCATCCGATGATGTTGCATAAATTTCCCGCTGAAATAACTGGTCCTTTTACATTGCATGTTTACAAAATGGCTCAGAATGGAAGGAGGCAATCATCTGTTCGGCCGGTGGGCGAGTGGTCTGCACGTTTGCTTTGCAACCATAAGGTCACCGGTTCGAATCCGCTTAGGCGTGAGCGTCCTCGCGGTATACTCAGCCCGCGCGCGACTGGTGGTGGTCGCGTGGCAGCGAAGCGCCGTTACGGCGTTCAGCTGACACTGCCCGCGAACTACCGACCTTGTCCACTGGTCAGGCGTAATAATCAAGTTATTTGGAAAACTGTTTGAGGATTCGGTGGAGAATTACCTGAATACATTTAATTTTCTAAGGGGCTGCACAACACGGATCCGTAACTACTTTTCCTTTAATGACAAATTTGCTTGTAGTTCGTGAAAGCTGGGCTAAGGCATTAGACAGCGACTGCGCTATTGTCGTTCTTTTCGTCGGCTTCTCGAAAGCCTTTGATACTGTCCCCTATCTACGGCTCTTAATGAAGTTGAGGTCTTATGGAATATTTGGTGACGCTGTTAAGTGGATATCTGCTTTTATAGAGGAAGTGTGTACGCATGGTGCGTAGTCTTTCGCTTAGGCAAGCTGTTATTAGTGGCCTTCCACAGGACTTGGTTTTAGGGCCATTGGTTTTCACAATTTATGTCAATGCCAACCCAGCAGCTTGAGGTACCGTCACTAGTTCATTTGTTCATTGGTTGGTAGAGAGCAGAAGCAAGTTCTCTTGTCAGCTCCGTCACTTCTCGATCGTTGCGAAGGTTGTTGGGATCATTGCAGAACAAGTTACCGCAGAGGACCGCTGGGGTTGTATTGGGAGCAGCAAAATCCTTGCGCACTCAGAGAGTGGGAATCCAACAGTCGTTTGAAACATTCCTCCGTCTCCGCATCGACGACGGCCTCCGGCAAGCTGTTCCAGTCATTCACTACTCGGGTGGATAAGTCCAGCTCGGACTGCACACGGAGTCGCCGCGGTTTGAAAATTTTCCACCGGTGTCCTCGAGTTGCACACTTTGTGTAGAGACCAAAGAACGGTTGCAGGTTACACCCCAACTCACCACTTAGAATACGTCGAGTGGTTACCATATCTCTGCGGCGACGACTATACTCCAAAGGCAATAGGTTCAACCGTTGAAGCTGTTGAGGATAAGTCCCGCAACTCTGGAACGGATTTGGATCCACTCCATTGAACCATCTCGATCATGTCGAATTCGGACTTGGTGAGCGGATACGCAGCAGGCAATTCTTTCTCGAGAATTGGGCACGCATACGAAGCAAACAGTAGTCTGAAGAGTGCTGGGGTCAGGCGTGAGAAGGCTCTTCGTATAGCTTGAAGCATTCTGTAGTCGGAGGCGGCCCTCTTCCGGGTGTCCTCAACTGATTTGGGATCAGGAGAAACAGTCACCTCGAGATCCCTCTCCTGGTTGACATTTCGGAGCAAAAAATCCCAGAGTTGGTAAGCCCTAAATGGCTCAGGAGCACCGATCGGAAGAACAGCGCATTTGTCACGATCGATGGGCAACTGCCACTTTATTTGGCAATTGTGGAGCAGATCGAGCGTCGCTTAAAACCTGTCCGCATCTTCCAGACTGGATACTTCAATCCAAAGTCTCAGATCATCCGCGTAGATTAAGCAGTCGGTCTGCAGTTCGGATGACAGGTCGTTAATCAAGATATTGTAGAGTTCGGGGCCGTGTACAAAACCCTGGGAGACCCCACTGATCATGAGAACTTGCTCAGAAAGCGCTATGTACACTTTAAAGTGCATTGAACGACCGTCCAGTAAATCACAGGCCTAAAACAGAAAAATTGCCAGTGCGGCCGATTCCCCGGAGTTTGAAGAGGAGCCGCTCATGCGGGACCTTGTCAAAAGCCTTATTGAAATCAACAAACACAGCATCCAGACGCTTACCAGCATCTAAGGATCTTGCCCATTTTCCATAGCCACCAGCAAATTTGTGGCGCATGAACGCGCCCTTCGGAAACCATGCTGGGCATGAGAGATGAACTCCAACTCTTCGAGATGAAGGCGAAAGGCCCATTTCAGAATCCATTCCATGACTGCACAGAATCGAACTCAGGCAGATGGGACAATAGCTGGCTGGATCCCGTCGGTTCCTTTTTTGTAAATAGGTTTAACAATTCCCACCTTCCAGGCAGTTGGAAGCCGCCCGATCTCAGAGGAACGACGGAAGATTTGTCAGACAGAAGCGGTAATATGCCCAGTCACGGTCTTAAGAAATAATGGATGTAAACCATCAGGACCAAGCGAGGAATACGGGTCTAGGTCAAGGAGAAGTTTCATTACAACCTCCTTGTTAACATTCACGTGCTCCAACAGTTAAGGAGGAGTGGGCGCAACTCTATCCGTGAGTGGCGTTTCGGTCGAGTAGGCAGAGCAATATTGCTGGGCCAAAAGGCTAGCTTTTTCAGCGTCTTCGTAAACTAGGTCCAATTCTGAAACGATCCCATAGTTTACGTCTTCTTTTCATCATTGATCTCCGTGATCGATCCAGGGATGGCCTTTGGAGGTGATGACCTGTTCAGTGAACAACGTCAGCTTGGAGTACAAGTGGTTCCATGCTTCGTCAGCATTGAGGTGTTCAGGGATACTCCAATCGACAACGCTTGCGGCCGTTTTCAGACGAAGTGTATCGGCACGCCAAAATTCTGACGGTCGGCCCGGTTGGCTGTGAACAGCAAAATGACGTGTCCACTGGAATGAGACAGTACTGTGATCACTGCTGCCAATAGGCTGTAGAACTGAAAGGTCTGTGATGTCTGTTTGTGCTGCGGAGAGTACGAGATCCAGGATATACTGCGTCTAATCTGGAGCAATGCTAGTTGGCGTAGTGACATGTTGAAGCAAATTACAATGAAGATTGGTCTCGAGTAACTTGGCCTCGAAGGAGTCTGAAGGTCGACCACAAAAAAGCATCTTCCACTTAACAGAAGGAGCATTGAAGTTTTCAACGACAGTCCTCTTCTGCAACATGCCTCCTGATCGAGTCCATCAAGCGGGCTCCGAATCCTGAAGGCGCTCTGTAGACAGCACCGAATGTGAGAGAACTCCGTCCATCATGAACACAACATCATAGGGCATCGAGCTCATCGTCGTTGTCACTGATCGCTTCAACTACATGTACCTTTATGTCAGTCTTCCAATAAGACCATTACGCCACCGCCGGACCTCCCTCCTTGTCGATCGGATCGGGAGTGGTGGGAACCGCGGATAGACACCTCTGAATCCGTGATGTCTGTGAATAGCCAGATTTCAGTGAAAGCCATCAGGTCTGCACGGGTCTCTAAGGCAATCACCTACATCTCATCCAATCTATTCCTTAAACTTCGCACATTGGAGGTTGACACGCGCAGTCCATTTGTGTGCTTTAGTGTCCCGGGATGACGAGAATGGGTCTCCAACGTCCTCTCAAGGTCTTCCGAACCACTCAAAAATCCACGATGTGGAGGTCTGTTTCACCACTTCCTCGGCGATTTTGTATCTCCTCAACAGTCTTTTTCATTTTTATCCGATCCTCCGGAGAAAATTCGCGTAGTAAGTAATACGACTCACCTTTGAGATGTGAGGTCCGTCGCAGAATACCTCGGCATTCCTTTTCTGTTTGGTACACGACTTTGAAGGGGCGAACTTTGGGTGTATCTTCTTGCTTCCTACCGAGCCGGGATGCAGGTACAATGTTAATTCCCTGTTCGCTTTTATCAAATAACAACGAGACCAAACCCTCGAGAAGTATTTGGTCATCCAGAATTCTTTCCGCTGGGGTGGCTTTGTTCGATTCGACCGCGTTCATAATGTTGTGGCAACGATCCCGAGAAAATGGAGTGCGCTCAGGGATTTGCGGTTTGCGAGCGGACGGATTATCCTTGATCACTTTCTCCAGCTCAGAAAGTCTACTGAGAACTAGCTTCATTTGCATCTGGGAAGCTGAAAACTTAGAATTGGGTTCCTCCCTCGCTTTTGGATTAGACTTGGCGGCATTAGTGGCTGGGCTTTGACTGACTAAGGTTGCGGTCACATTTCCCTTCACTAGGAAAGAGTTATCCCAGGTGTTCAGTTTCGCCTTGGGTTTAGGAACCAGCTTCCGTGGGGGCTTGCTTACAGCTGGGCACAGGCTGCTTGTTGTTGAAGCAGTGGCGCTCGCCACGACAGCATACGTCTTGGGCTTGTTTTCCGGTCGATATCCCATCTTGCTGGGAGCTAATGACTCGGCCGACGTGGCGGAGCGAGTGCGACTTCGGTTTAGTGTGGGTGTGGCAGACTCAGATGTCAGTAGTTATATTGAGCGGATAAGGGTTAGCCAGAAGGCGTTTGTCATTCACTAATACTCAACATGAGTCACGATGGGAGCTCATGACCTCTGAGGCAGTGCGTTGAAGGCATTCATATAAGGTGTCATCGATGTTACAACACGATGTGTGCAGTCACGCTTCGCACAGAGCGCATATAACAGCTTTTGAGCGGTCAGTGACGCGTTTGCCACCATCTGTGCACTTGGATGTCATAGCGGTTTGCCGTGTTGATACAGAAAACTAGAACAATCAGGAGCAAAAACCTCGACGGGGGATCGTTATCTGCAGCTATCAGTGTTTACTGATGACCTCAAGCTCTGGAATATTTTGGATACCCCTGTGGGTTTTAGTCATTTCAGAGTGCCTTGTATAGGCACTGGGATTGGTCAACATTGTGGTTGATGCCCATTAATCAGGCGAAATTTTCTGTCCTCTGCATTGGAGCGGCTAGTCTCTACGGGCTATATTGTTGGCACAAGTGAAGTTGCTGTTGTCCTCACCAGATTGATCTAGGTGTCATCCACACCCCAGTGCTTCACTTTATGAACAATTGGAGGAAGGCTGCTTGTATAGTGTTCCATGTGATGTGGGTTATTCACCGCTCCTTCGGTTTCCTAGCAGCCGACATTGTATGAGGCTTTTCTCGGCTTTTATGCGACCCCACTTAGAATACTGTATCTAAGCTTGTCCACCATGTCCTGTAAGGGACAAAATGGAACTGGAGCGGGGTCTGCAAGTGCGTACAAGGTTAGTGCAGGGTTCACGGGGGCAAACATATCCCGAACGTTTAGATAGTTTGGAAATCTTCTCAATGCAATACTGGAGTATTACAGGGGGCTTGATCCTCACCTATCCTGTCCCAACAGGTAAGATCGGTCCAGACTTATCCTGGCTATTTAGTCCAGCCAAGCTGCCTAGTCTCCACAGTCACCGTTTGAGTCTCCACAAACTCCATTCTAACTAAGTTAGGACGGAAACTCGTTTATCGCGCCGAGTTATTGGACGTCGGAACTCACTTTCAGAGCATCTGGCTATAGAATTCTCGGTTGAAGGTTACGAACGTCAGTTAGATGGTCTTGGATGGCAGGACCAAACCTTCCCCTTCTCCCAACCGGCTTGTGTCTTCGGCTCCCTTCCGTTCTTTTTTTCAGTTCCTCCCATACCTTGGCATTATCATTATTTCGTTGACATTCTTTCTCTTGTTTTCTTAGCTTACCATTTACTCTTACTTTACACAAGCAGAAAATGTGGACAGTAACTGGTTGGCCAGGATATGATACGTTTTTTGAACTTATCAAAATCTCAAGCGTATCTATCAAATTCTGGTTAAACGATACACAGAAGATGGAACATTCATGGAATTATTCTATTGTTCCGGTCACAACTGAGAAAAAAGGGCCTCAACAGTACGCCGGTACGCAGTACCGTCGCTTCTTTGACGCGCAATCATCACCGGTCGCCTGGGCTAAGGATACTGCAGAATCGCCCTGCCCTTACGCAGGCTCGAACACGCGCCGTCAGATTACGGGAAAAGCTTGTTACGTTTAGGCTACAGACTGGCAACTGCATTTGAACCTGAAGGGACTGTTGCGTTCCTTTGATCTATGTGAGGACTATCCATCGACATGCTGTCTTTTGCTGGACCAGACCGCCCCACCAACTCAGAGGGCCTTTTAGTTGTGTGGACTGCACCAGATGCAGCTACTGGGGGAGCACTGCTACGAACGGATCCTAGTCGGCTTTCATCGGTGTCCTTCCTACAATGTCGAAACATGAAGAAATGTATGTATTGAGGCGTTTCGTAAAGATCCGATTACCTGGCTGAGCGGGAGATCCGTTGTGACTTCAGTTGAAGGACGGGGATCCAATGAAATATAACCAAGTGGAGACCTTATAGAAAACAAGACGTTACGTAAATGCACAGCTACATATAAGTACAAAGATGTTCCGAATGAAATGTAAGAAGTTGTTTTGGGCTACCAAAATTTTTTGCACTTTTTTGGTGGTTTTAAAACTAATCTTTTCCTATGGATTTTGAAAAACCTTTATAGGAGCATGAAAATGGAACATAAAGGTGAAGCGCATACTTTACGGAAACTAAACGTTCACAAGGTTTAATTTTCTCAACTCATCGGTTGTAAACGAGTCTACTAGGGGTGAGGTCGTTTGTAGTTGTAGGTCCCGCTAGAGCAGCGTGACTGATCTAAGGTTGCAAAGCTTGCCTTGATGGCGCAAGTTACACCGGAAAGTCATAGTCGTCAAATAATCCGGGCTTTGGTCAGCCAATATGATCGTCCCCGTTTTACCGTTGTACTCAGTAGTAAATATCTTGCCAGTTCTGATACGACATAGTACTGGCCATAATTGGGAGGTTGAATTGGCCGGCGTATGCTGTCCGTTCGCATAAATATGAATTTCACGCAGCAAACTCAGGCAGACCTGGGAAATCTCCAGACTACAACACACTCATCTTTTGTCTAACCTTTGTCTCTTGTGTCGGAATGCAGATTGGCACTGCTGGTGCGTTTGGTGACGTGGTTCGCAAATACGCCCCTAATAAGCGCAACGCCACCGTGTTTCTCTGTTCAGTCGCACGTAGCTCGTTATACTTCATATGCATCTATTACCTTCCATTTGTGTTTGTAGCCCCTTTCATTTCTCCCGCCTTAAGGTGATGGAAAAATGTGTCTGGACCTTGACGTGTTTCCTTTTTAATGGTTTCTTCAACTTGGGTATTTACTACTTTCGCTGATTATAATTGTAGTGCAATTGTGCACCTCCTCACCGGACTCATGTCCGGCCTCTCCTCCGCTGACCCTTGCCTATGATCGGTGAGTTTATCTTTTGCTTATCCTCCTCTCAGATGTTCTAAGCAATACTTACCCATAAAAAAGCTGCATTGGTCCGAGAAGAAGCGCATTCTGGTATGTTGTTCACTTATTTGATTATGCTTACAATTTCTTGGCATCCTTTTTGCGCTTTCACTTTCACCTGTTTTAGTACCATCACAGCGGTTAATTTATGCTTCTCTCTGTTGATAAATGGACTTGCTAGCATTATCGACACTGACCTACTCATCTTGGTTGGGATTTTTCTCTATCTGATCCTCTTTAACAATTCGAATAAAGGTGCCCATTATGAGACCGAGTTTCACTCTATTGGTTTAGCCTGAGAGCCGGCTAGTTCATTAATCTTTTAAATATACTGACCCCGTTGATAACTATACTTAACTTGATAAATTTGTCCTTTTAGTATGTAGTTGTCACTCCCAAGTGGATTTCAGACTGAATGTCCTTATAAACCGATTGACTAGCCAGCCCGAGTTAAAAGAAATTACGATGGTAAAACTGGTGTATGCGACGTTAGTTGATATGTGCATCGCACATTGATTAGTATCTTGTTCGTTACCATTGGTGTTTGTTGACTAATAAACTTTTTCTCGTTGGTTCACGTCTGATTGGCGGAATCCGGTTCCGTATTTGCTTATCACTGTGGCCTCCACAGAACAACCACAGAATGCCTGCACTTACTGAAGGACTACCAACAGCTCCATCCACACACCCCGTATCTATTGTAAACCCGGAGAAATAAGGCACGGATGCACGTGGGTTGCAGCTACGTCTCATCAACGGAACTCTACCACCCTCCTTTAACAGATAAAGCAGCACTGGTGTCTAATTGGGGAGTCATGCGTACCAGACTAACACAAGGCGGTGGCTGAACTGTAGTCTGTTCCACATCAAATGGAACCACTCTTTGATCCTACCATGGTCACAAAAACCGTGCGCCCCGTCCCCCTAACAGCTGTTAGTAGTCTCCTGGGGCCAGTATAATCGAGGTAGAGGTTTTCCGACAAGTAGATATCTTGTCAACACTCACACCAAGCGCATCCACACCGGGGATATCAATTAACAGCCAACACCTGAAATGCAAGCGGCCCAACACGCACGCACACGTACAAACCAACTTCAGCAATGCTGTGACACAAGTGCCACACCGCCTAGGTTAGTCAATTTAATCGGGAGTTGCTACTTGCTAAGCGCTGCGCCGATGATTACTAATTCAGCTAACTCGTATTCCCTTAGAAGTTTGCTCCAGGTGCCCCGCTGCTGGTTTCCCAAGCCGGCTTGGCTCAGGTATTTGCTACCGCATGTGCTACAGCATCGTGCACTTGACGTCGATGGACCAGAATCCATCGACGCTTGTTGCTTCCTTGATCGACATTTTTCTCCATACCGCGATGGTTTCTACTACATCTGCGGGAACGCATTCTTGATGTGAGGGCGCTACTGTAATTGCGTCCCAACACTTAGATCGAAATTAGTTCACGATAAACTCACCTGATAACGTAACTACGGTTTTTTTCCACTTTCCGCTTCCCTGCACTAAGTCGTCCACATAACAACTGCCTGGGTATCCGCTTCAATTTCATGAGGCTGATATTTCCCAGCCACATCAGGTGCTGCAGCAGAAGTACACATTCCACTGCATACATGCCACTGCGGCGCAGCACTTCCGTGTCTGCAACTCCGTCACCCCGACCGGTACGCGGAATCCGATGTAGACACTGTCAGTTGAAGCGCTCCAGATAACTGACGTCCTTCTGGCACATCGTCCACGTCTCTGCCGTATAGAACGGACAACACCATCGACCAGGAGGCAATCAGCTTCGTCCCAACAGTACGCTGGTGATCTCCCACCCTCGATATTCCAGTTTGCGAAATGCAGCAGCCGCCTTCGATATACGAATACACAGCTCGCTCATCATCTGTAGGCCGATGGATATTACGCTTCCAAGATATCAGCATTTTAATGCTGTCTCCAATACTTCAGCAGCAACCTGGATCTGCGGCAGGCACACATACTCCATTCTTGGTGAAGGCCGGAAAAGACTAAGTCTTGCTTTTGTTGATGGTGAACCCGAACTTGGCCGCTATTGAAGCTAAAACGAAAGCCATGCGCTGCAACTCATCCGCAGTGTGCGCAAACAACGCGCAGTCGTCTTCAAACAGTGAGATATGGGTGGTTGCCTCACACTAGAGTTCTCGCCCCGAAACAACGGATGTTCAGCTACCCACCAACCCGCCACCAAGTGTATGGTGCTGCGGTCAGAACGGAGTCCGCATTCCTCCTCTGCCACCTTCGGTTCAAAGATTTGAGTGACTAGACGGTTGAGAAGGATTCACACAGTCATCCCTTTTAGCCTCCCCCTCCCCCTCCATCTACGATCTCATTTCCTAGGGTAAAACATTAAAAAATTTTCTTTTTGCCTAGTAGCTGGCTGGAAGCTTACCGGAACGATGCCTATCCGTTGCTGGTAGCTCAGCTGGCATGCAACTGTTGTATCTATTTTTCCTTTGTGTATTGTATTAAATGTATGTATGTATTTCCTTGTGCCACATGCTGAGGCTGATGTTGCACTCTTGATGCTTCTTCACCGCAGTTGGGCTAAACCAACTTACACTTAAACTAGGTCTCTTTAAGCTGCATAAAGTTCATACCAGTTTATTTGGTTTGTTTTGCCTATCTGGATAGTCTTCTATTGGCTGGCCACGTTGTTTACGCTAACTGCGCTTATCTTCGGTAATTTTGTTGCGTTTGTAGCATTTTTGAGTAACTTGTGGACATTTTTTTCCTTCTCGCGGATTCATTGCTAACCAACTTACTTCATATGCTAATTTAGCGAAGAGTTATCCCACCGTATCTGTATGGATTATTGGATTTATTTTATTTTATTTATCGTTTCAAGTGATTGGCTGTTGCTTGATATCCCCGATGTGGCTGCGCTTGTTGTGCATGTTGACAAGGTGCCTACCTGTCTATTACCCACTACCTCGTCCATACTGGCTCCAGGAGACAGTTGGTCGTTGCTGGAGGGGACGGGGTGCACGGTCCTTGTGTCCGTGCTAGGCTCGAAGAGTGGTTCCATGCAGTCAGTGTGGAGCGGACTACGGTCCAGGCACCGTCTTGTGTGCACTTGATTCCCCAAATACAGCGTGCTTGTGTTTGCCTGTGAAGGAGTGTGGGCCGGCTCCGTTGATGAAACGTGGCTCCCATCCACATGCCTCCCGGTCTTATTCCTTCGGGTTTACACTGGATATGGGGGTGTGTGGATGGGGCTGTGGGTGGTGCAGCGCAAGCCATCCATGGTCCCTCTGTAGGCGCAGGCGTCCTGTGGCTGGCCACAGTGACAGGCAAATCCGAAACCGGATGCCGCCAACCATGTGTTTCCTTCATGTATTGCGGCACAATAGCGGAGGTGTTTTCCCACCTCTATCTGATGTGTATAATGATGATGATGACAGTCAGCAAGTTGATACCACGATAAATCGTTGCACCTTGCTTGTCCCCTTTGCTGTTATCCAGTTGTATCACAAGGGTGTCCTTCAGCTCGCCGGCACTTCTTCAAACCACACTCGTTTCACTAAGTGGCGCAGCGCATGTATCAACGCGGGTCCACCGTTTTTCAACACGGCTCCTGCACTCTTGTCATTTCGCAGCTGAGCAAGTGCTCTCTGCCTCTCATGCAGTGTCAGGTGTCGGAAGACCTATCTGCATCTCTGGTTGTTTCAGGCAGTGCAGTATTGCCCAGTCAATCTTTGAACGGTTGTTCGGGAGACAACCGAAGTGCCTTCGCCAAATCTGCCTTATGTCTCATTCTGTGTGCAGGCAACGCCACCAGGGTCCTCAGCGGCTACATGGTGGGTCCACACACCACCTTCAAGGAGTCCAAGAATTCCTTGTATTGGCGGCGTTCGGCGTAGCATTTCATCTGCTTCGCCGTTCACCATGTATTAGTGGTGCGACGGAGCTTTCGAGTCAATCGCCATCAAACTTTACAAACCTAACTCTCCTCAAGATCTACACTATTGTCCACATGTGCAGCGAATGCTGCATTCTTCTCCGACACCAATATGCTAATGGTCGCACTGTTGTCATCAAACCAATCGGGCCTCTTCCAGTGGGCGTCCTATAGTTTCCTCAGGCACAGCCGTCACCTGTTCACGGATGTGGTTCCACGGGCCGCTGACTGAGGCAGTCGACGTCTTCGTCATCATCATCATCATCATCACCACCACCATCACCACCACCATCATCATCATCATCCAAACCCTTATCCACCCTGCTTGGTGCAGCAGATAGGGCACCGTTGATTATCCTCTGCGGTGACCAACGCTTTCGGAAATTGTTTGAGATGTTGTATAGTATTGCATGGGCAGGGTACTCTCAGGTTGCCCGGGTTTAGACAAAAGATCGATTAGGGTTCTCAGCCAAAGCCTTTGGTTCAAAAACGTGACCGCAAAGCAGCGGGTTTGGCAGTGGGCTACAAGGAGTCCGTTTTCAGGAATAAGGTGTCACCCTGAAGAATGAATTATACGATGCAGCCTTACGTTCGACCCTACTATACGTTTGTGAAACCTGGCCCGTTACATCGTTGGACCTCAAGAGGCTGGTTACGTTCGACCACCGGTGCCTTCGCAGTTTGGCTTGTATCTGATGCGAACACCGTGTGAGCAATGAGCATGTTCGGCGCCTTGTTTATGGCGCAGGAAGAAGATGCGAACCCCTCAGCACCGTTATTTTACTCACCAGGCTCCGATGGCTGGGCAACGTGTTGCGCATGCCAGCCCACCGACTTCCGCGGCGTGCGCTTCAAGTACCAATTCCACGAACTTTGCTTCTACCTCACAATGTCTAGGCTTGACTTGAACTTCAGGCCAGCGTACTCAGGGAAAATTGCAATCACCCGTACATAGAAAATTGGGACGACCCATGTGGCTTCGGAGATGCGGCAGCCTATACAAACAGCGGCTCAGTTGACGGATTAACTGCACCCACGAGTAGCTGTCCTCACCTGAGACCGATCGAGCATTACAGCTACCCACAGGCGATATTCGCTTCTTTAGACGCTCACGAGTCTTCCACAGAAATGACCGAATGTAGAGCAAGACGCCATATAAGAAAATCGAGTCTATCCCAGCGGAAGCATGAGCATTCACCGAGCTCGATTTCTTGGTCAATCACATTAGAATTCAACTGTCTGCGAGCGCTACTATATGTGGCTGTTTTGATGCGGCGACCACCAACAGTCGCGTGTGGGTTAAGCATACTCCACGAGTCGCCCTGTCCCCTACGCAGGCTAGAATCCGGGCCTTTGGAATACAAGGCAGATTTGGGATTTTTTAGACCACTGGCCGGGCTCACTGATGACAGACTTAAGCCGTTCTTGACTTACCGGATCCGCTCTTGACGGACATGGATCAAGGTCGGTCTCGGATTATCTCCTCCACAGTGGGGATTCTCATTAGTTGACTTTGTTGATCAAGTTCCCACGAAGGGGAATTTGTTCCACTTTCAGCCCGTCCTTAAGCACTTGGAAAATCAAGAGGTTAAAACGCCTCTGGTTGACCAAGGTTGCTTTTGCAGAACACGGATTTTTCCCAGCTTCACGTTATCTAACTTGCTGTTGATCTACAGAGACTAAACTCGTATCATCCTGAGTTGTTTTGTCGACAAAACAACTCAGTTTGCTTATAACGCACTGAAGAAGTCACCACGATTGGTGATGAAAAGTTTGCAACAAAACTGTTCAGCTCGGAGAACAGAACAAAATCTGAATCGTATCACCCTGTTGCTTTTTTTATACATTTTACGTATCTTCAGAACACAGGCTTTCAGATATCGGGACATTTGTATCCATGGAATACTACCCAGCTAAATGGTTCCTGTCAGGCCAGACTGGTCTGCCTGCAACAGTGGGACATCGTGCCAGTAAGTTTACACTGCTGGATTTCGCCATGGCCGCGGATGCATCGACCAAATCTTTAAACTGACAGATCCTCGAGCTCCGCCATGTATACCAACAGCTAAGGATTGTGATCTTACTGGATATCCGCGGTGCCTTCGATTCTGTCGACAGGTCTGCATTGTGACACTGTTTGTTGAGGGATGTCGTCCCCTGGAAGTTCGTTTCTGTACTGCGTGCAATGTACAGTCCGACCTCTGGTAGAGTTCGAGCTTATGGCAATCTTTCGCCTACCTTTCTTGTCACCAGTGGAGTTCGACGAGGATACCTTATCTCCCCATTCCTTTTCAATTTTGCCATTGAGGATGTCTTCAAAAATGCTCTGGAAGATTCCTTGAGCGCTGGCGTTGAGCTCTTCTCAGGTGACCGAGTTGTTGATTTGGACTACGCTGATGATATCATCTTGCTGGGTGACGGTTCACAGGCCGTCTAACTTGCACTCAACCGCTTTGCAACTGAAGCGTCAAAGTATGGGATGGATTTTTCCCCATCCAAGCTTTTTTCCAAGACTTTCTGATGTGTGTACCTGCACTCACTCTTGATGGTGAGACACTGGAGGTTACGGGCAGTTTTTAGCTACCTGGGAAGTTGCATCACAGCCCGTGGAGTTGTTGGGGACGAGATTTCGATGCGTATCTGAAGAGTTTGCCTTACTTTCCCTAAGCTGAGGCGCTTGTGGCGTTGCCATGACATCCGCCTATCCGTTAAAAGGCGGTTTTATTGTGCGATTGTCCGCTATGTACTGTTGTACGATTGAGAGACTTGGCCTGTTCGTATCGTTGATCTGTGCATTCTCTTTGTTTTTGCGCAACGTTGCTTGTGGTCCATTGCCCGTGTGTAGTGGCTGCACCACGTAACCAATGTGGAATTTAGTCAGCGTATTTTGGGTGGAGGTAACCACTCTCTCGAAGGGCTTTCCCCGCTGCGGTAGATTGGACACGTACTGCGTATGTCCGCTCATCGTCTACCGCGTCGGGCCTTGTTCACGGTTGCTGGCCAAGACTGGTGGAGACGGCGCGGTGATCAACCGACAACATGCAGAAGCCACATAAAAAGCTAGCTTAACCGTTGGCCTCGGTCGGTTATTCTCGACTCCCTGATTGGGCTTTCAAAGACACAAAATGTCTCTGGTTAGGGACCCTGGAAATCATTCCTCAAAACCTACCTCAGTGGCTGACGAGTATCTCTGCGTGTTTGGGTTGGTTTCCCTTCCCCAATAAGACAAACAGCTAAAAACTTAAACTGTGGGTGAAAGACTAGTGCGAGTATGTTGTATGCCTTTTTCCCCTACTCCTATCCTGTTTTCTTGTGCTACCATGTCTCTGATGACACGATATCTTTACCACAGATTGCAATATATATATATATATAGTTTGACTTTTTAGCTGTTTGTCTTATTAGGGAAGGGAAACCATCCCAAACACGCAGAGATGCTCGTCAGCCTTCAGATTTCGGCTCAGCCGTCCTCCTCTACCCGTGCAAACTCACCGACACGAAGTCCAACCGTTGTGAGAAGCCCAGTTGCACCTGGTCTAAATTGTTTACCTTTGTTGTGTCCAACGGACACTGATGTCCCAGCAGGCGAAAGTCTGAGTGCTTAAGACCAGTGGGAAGAACAGAGAACGAAATTACGAAGGGATGTTGGGCTTTTACGTTCTGTAACTCAACAGTTAGCCAAACCACGTGAGGCTGGTAGTATACTTCGCCCTGCAGGGTCAACGTCGTCCTACCAGAGGCGTTATAGTCTCGTGATCTTTCACACACCAGAATCCAGTGATCCATCACCCCAAGTGCGCTACGATCACGATGTTGAGTTCTTACAGGGTCTAATTGATAGGCTTCTCGACGCTGGTGAGGACTCGGTAAAAGCGAGGCAGGTTACCCGTCTTGGAAAGCAAGGTGATCAACAAAATCGGCCTATGAGAATCACTTTTATGGACGAAGCCAGTCCAATACTGAGCATGTCCCGCCTAAGTAGGCTGAAAGGTTTGAAGATCCATGTTCGTCCAGACCTGGACCCAGTAGACAGGGAGCGGCTCAAGTCTGTCATCATTGAGCTGAAAAGACGCACTGGTGAGGGGGAAACAAATCTTCGTACCGTAAATTTTCTGGTGGTTTCCAACAATCCGCGAATCAGGATAAACAGGCTGCTCACACTTCAAGCACGCCCGGCGGCTCCTGCTGCGGCCTGCGAGTAGCCTTCACAAACGTTTGCAGTATTATGAATAAGCGCGATGAGCTTTGTTGTTTCGTTGCGTCTGAGCGGCCAGGCGTAGTGGGACTCGCAGAGACATGGCTGCATTCAGAGTTATGCACCCAAGAGCCTGAACTCAACGGTTACTCGTGTTTCCGATGCAACAGACTAAAGAATGCCCACGGTGGTGTCTTACTTTACATCCGGTCTTCCCTGCGTGGGAGACTTGTGAGCACCTACCGAAGTGACGATGGTTTGTGTGAGCTACTGTGGTGTTCCATCCGCCTCAGGCGCGGAGAACTGCTTGTGGGCGCAGTTTATCGCAGCCCCCTGAGTCGTTGTTTGGACTGGCTGCCCATTCTTCGGACGCACATGAGTCGACCACAGTTTCTACTTATGGGAGATTTTAACCGTCCTCGAATACAATGGCCTGATGTGCATTTGATGCCTGGACATAGTGAGGTTGAAGCAAAGTTCGTGGATTTGGTACTTGAAACTGGTGCATCGCAACACATATGCCAGCCAACACGCCTATCAACACGTTCAACCCCGTCCTGTCTCGACTTGATGTTAACGAGCTACGAACAACGAGTGCGTGACGTTAGGATCCTGGAGCCCCTGGCTACGAGCGACCACTCAGTACTGATAGCTGATATGGAATTATCTTTGCCGTATTCACATACGCTGCAACCAGCTCCCAACTAGCTCGAGCCGCGAGCCAATTGGATTGGTCTCTGTCACAAGCTGCATCTGTGGAAGATTGTTGGATATATATAAAAGAGAGATTGACATCAATGTGTTCCCAATTTGTGCCATTGAAATGTCGGAAGGTTGGACCGATCAAGCCTCATTGGTTTGACAAGGAGTATAGGAACTTGGCTCGGAGGTGGCGCAGACTGTGGGACAAATTCCTCCTCTCTGGCTCTGCCAATGATTACAAAGGGTATAAATATCAGCGGAACCTCTGCAACAGTACAAAAAAGAATAAACGCCGACACTTTGAAGAGCAGCTCGCATTAGCCGCGAAGACCGCTCCAAAGAGAATCTTTGCATACGTGAAGCGACGCCTGAAGCCGGCAGGTGATGTGCCAGTGCTGGATGGCACAGGTTGACAGCCCCTAACCTCCAGCACTGAGCGTGCGTCCGCGTTGGCGGCGCACTTCGCTTCTGTATTTGCGAATAACCAGGTGTCTGTTCCGAGTTCGACGTGTACCGCTTTTACTGAACTCGATAGTCTGCATTGCGGCGTTGAAGAGGTAGCTCAACTACTCTCCAACCTTGAGGGCACCAAACCTGCCGGACCTGATGGGTTTCACCCACTGGTTCTCAAGTCGCTTTCAACCATCCTCTCTCCTGTCGTGACTGATTTTTTCAACAGGTCGCTGTCCGAAGGTTTGTTGCCGGTTGACTGAAAATGTTCGGTGGTGAAACCTATTCCGAAAGGCAGCGACCCTAGCAAAGTAGACAATTACAGGCCAATTTGTCTGACACCTATTTTGGCAAAGGTTGCTGAGGAAATCGTGAAGAAGGGATTGCTGCAGTTGCTACAGTCAAACGAAGTCCTGACGCCCGCACAGCACGGTTTTATGCAAGGTCGCTCATGCATTCCGAACCTGCTTGTGACGAGGCATGAGTGGTTGAAGGCAATAAACAAAGGGAAGTCCGTCGACGTGATATTCATCGATTTCAGTAAAGCGTTCGACAAGGTCAGTCATGAGGTTCTCCTTCACAAACTCAGCATGTGTGGTGTCGGTGGCTTACTGCACCGAGCGCATGGTGCTGTAGTAGATACGGTCGCGAGTGCCTGAGCCAGGCAGGCTTAGTGAGCCATTGGCGAGGCCCCTCAGGACCCACTACCGAAGCGACGGGTCCTGTAGAGAAACTAGGCAGAACCAGCGCATCGTTGTTAGGTACGCTGCATTCGATTTACTAACCGCGTGCTTGCATGCTAAGTCTCTTTATTTCAGGTGGTGGGTTTGCAATTTTGTCTCAATGCTTTTCTTTCCCATATAAATGTCTACCTGTACTCTCTTCTATAAACATGCACACGTCGCTTAAGCCAATTGTATTTAATTTGGATAACGTTTTCGTGTTTGTGATATTTCCGTAAAATATACCTTCTGACCTCGGGAAGTTAAATTGCACTCTTTTGTAAACAAGTTATTTCATATGCTCATTAATTGCAGATTTATATCATCGTTTCCTTAGGCATTACTCGACTTATTTTATTTGTTATCTTTCAAGTTATTGGCTGTTATAATATATCCCGGTGTGGCTGCGCTTGACGTGCATGTTGACAAGGTGCCTAACTGTCTATTACCCACTGCCTCATGCATACTGGCTCTAGGAGACAGTTGGTCTTTGCTGGAGGAGACGGGATGCACGGTTCTTGTGGCCGTGTTAGGACCAAAGAGTGGTTCCACGAACTCAGTGTGTAGCGGACTACGGTCCAGCTACTGCTTTGTGTTTGTGCTTGATTCCCAGATACAGCGTGCTTGTGTTTGCCTGTGAAGGAGTGTGGGCCGGCTCCGTTAATGAAACGTCGCCCTCATCCACATGCTTCCCGGTCTTATTCCTTTGGGTTTACACTGGATATGGGGTGTGTGGTTGGAGCTCCAACCACACACCCCATATCCAGTGTCGATGGAGTAAAACCCATCGGTGCTTGCCGCATCTCCACTTGCCGTTTCTTCTCTGCATTATGAGCTCAGTCTCCCGCACTTCGGCAACTGCCTTCCTGATTAGATCTCGCCGATCAACCGCCTTCGAATCTCCACCTGCAATGAAGATTAGAGCGTGAGAGGCGCACTTTGTTCATGTCCTGGTAACGAAGTTTAGGTTTCCCGCGCATGCCGCTTCCAAATACTCAACTGACCATATAATAGTCGATGCTGAGGTTGAGTCCGATGTAAAGAAATTTGCAACTGCCCGCCAGCTTTTTGCAATGCCCACGGCTGTGACTCCACAGCAATATGAACGGCAAAAGTGGAAGGGGTCGCCAAATGAGTACCCGTACCAGTTTCGTGCGGTATCCCTGTGTTCACGGCAGGCGTAGCAACGTTTCTGGGAAACTTTAATTTTGCTATTTTACGGTATAATAAATGCTACACCGTTACAGGATACCTATTGCTGAACCCATTTCGCTTTTCAAGTTGAATGTTGAATATTACGAATGAGGGGGAATTCCATTTGTGTCATTGTCATGGTTACGATTTTGGGAAGCCATAGCCATATCCACGGAACAGGCGGTTGACGGAGACGCGGGAGAAAGAGGGGTTTCTCTGATGTCCTTGTTCAACTCGTCAGAAGACACTGCCAAGTTGTGAGATCCTGCATCTATTTGTTCACTGTCGAATGTCCGTTTACCTGTTAGCAACGATCTTGTTAGTAACGAACCCTCAGACAGCGTGTTTGATTCGGCTGCTAGCGATGGAGAGCAGCAGGTCTCTGCCTTTGTCAAAAGCAGGCGAGAGGTTCAAAGAAGCGGCAGAACCCAAGGCGGACATGAGAAATCCGTCGGGCGCCAACTCCCCTTCAAATGCTACTACTACGGAATCGTTGCAATTGGAAACATCTACGATACTAGAGTCTATAAAAACGGACATTAAACTGAAACCACTGACGTCCACGGAGCGTAAGGTAAATACTCCGCGTCGCTGAGACTGGTATACCGACTGCAGTGTTATTTTCGGAAAAGCCACTGAGTCGTCTGCTGTTCTCCCAAAAGACCGTATGTTAGATGACCTTTAGGGGTCGAGAATATATGTTACCGAAATCCTGCCTCCCGGCTTCCCCGGCGTGACTGTGCGCAAACTAACCCGACTCGGTAACTTGCCATCTGACAAGTCTCGCCCTCGCTTTCTGCGAGTTATTCTGTGCACTGCGGAGGAGCGCCAAGCACTTCTGCGTTTCGCCTTTAAGCTCAAGAACACTGGTGTCATCGTGCACCCAGACCTCCCTTTGGCGGATAGGCTGAAATTGCGGGAAGATGTGAAGGATCTTAAAGTTTGCCGTGAAGCAGAACAAAAGGGTCTCCGCTTGGTGGGTTTTCGGGTGGTGAGCCGGCGGTTCACTTCCGCCGTACCAGAGCCGGTTCCGGTGGCGCACGATCCCGGACTCACAATGTTAAATCCCTTCAGGTGATCTTAAGCAATGTGCGTAGCCTGCGAAACAAGCTGTGCGAAGTCGGCTGCTTTGTCGACGACTGCCGTCCAGACGTTCACGCATTCACTGAAACGTGGTTGTCCACCGACGTCACGGACACTGAAGTGTGCTTGCCAGGCTACGCGCTGTTGAGATGTGACCGCACCTCTGATCGGCGCGGAGGTGGCGTTGCTTTGTACGTCAACTCCGCATTTACCGTCTTTAACATATATAGTTTCAGATCATCAGAGGGTGATGTTGAGGCACTCGCAGTTAACCTGTGTATTGCCTCCCCGCAACTTAAATTGTGTTGGTCTATAGAAGCCTCGACAGCGTTGCTAAGGGGCTAACTGATTTCATCCGCGAGCAATCGGCAAATAGGTGTTTAGTGATGGGGGACTTCAATCCTCCCGACGTTGACTGGCAGAATTTTTCCTGCGACGCTGTTGCAAGGTGTTTGGCTACCGAGCTTCTCGAGCTGGCCTTGCATGCTTCCCTACACCAATTTGTCGATCGGCCTGCTAGATTTATGATGGGTCAAAACCCGTCCCTGTTGGATTTGATCCTCCCTGAATGCATTTATTTTTTCACGGATATTTTATACACACCACCTCTCGGTGCTACGGACCACGCATGTCTCTCATTTAAGTGCGCCCTTAGTCGTCAGACTAATGATCATCCCGACCGAGTTCCAAATATATGGCGCGCGGACTTTTAGACAATGAAAGCCGAGGCCGCAAAGTCGCCCTGTGTCATTTTGGAAAGTGACGACATTCAAACGGCCTTGCACAGATTTAACTCATGCTTGAGTGAGCCTTCTCTCGCCCCGTATACCACTATCTGGCAGGAATAAAACTAGGGCAAAGCCACCCTGGTTTGTTCCGCTGTACACAAGCAACTCAACAGACGTGCCAGATATTGGCGTGCTTAATTATCTGCTCCTTCATTATACAACTTCAAGTGATATCGTGAGGTTCGAAATGCCTGCAGACAGTATCTACGAGGTGCTGGTCTACAGAATGAAGTAGAGCTTGCTCGTATAGCCTCATCAAACCCGCAACGCTTCTTCGCCTATGCCATAAGGCGAAGCAACATGAATTCGTGCATCCCAGTGTTGTTTGGCCCTGACGACACTGCTGTTGTCACGGATCACGGAAAAGTTTTTGTTTGGAGGACATTGTGCTGGGGTTTATGTTCGAGAGTCACAGTCGCCGCATATCAGTCTCCAGGCAAAAGTTCCTGAGGGCTCCCACTTGGAGGGTGGGTTCAAGCCTGTCCTTCCGGCAATCTGTTCTCAGTGGCGTTCCGCTAGGTCCGGTTCTTGGCCCCCTTCTCTTCACTTTTTATGTTAGTGACTTACCTGATGAATTGGGTGCGCCATCCCTAATGTTTGCGGATGACTTGAATCTCTGCTTCAGGACAGGCAATCCGATTGGTCCAATGACCCTACAGAGGGCTCTGGCTAGACTTTGTGACTGGTCTCTTTTGTGGCAGTTTCCCGTTAATTTAGCTAAATATTCCGTTTTACACGTTGATCCGAATGACTTGCCGATGCGTTAGGTGCTTGGCAGCAACGAGGTACCGCGAGTTCAACTCCAATCTGACCTCGGTGTTTTGCTGTCATCCAGTGAACATTGGACGACAGCTGCTCGCAAAGATTTCAACATGTTTTGGATGATCCGCTGGTAATTCGGGATCATGAACACCGAAAGGTTCGTTAGACTGTTTTCGGATTTTGTAGGGCCCCACTTGGAATACTGTGTCCAGACTTGTCCTCCGTACCTGGTTCGTGATAAGATGGCAGTTAAACGAGTCCTGCGCTCAGGGACGAAAATGTTGCACGAATTAAAGAAGCTGACGTATCCGGACAGGCTACATAATTTGGATGGAGTTTCTGTGTATTACAGGCGGCTTCGGGGCGACTTGATCCTCAAGTATCGTATATTGATGGGTCAGAATGATCCCGATTTGACTGGACTGTTTCGCCTATATCGACTGCCAACCCTTCGTGGCCATCCATTAAAGTTGCACGAACCCCGATCTGACAGGTTTTGGGCTGCTTTTCGGTTATCGCGTGGGGTAATAGCTTATTGGAACGCCTTGCCTGCAGACGTCTTGATGGCATTGACGGTGAAAGAGTTCGAGCATCGACTTGACGCTCTCGGTCTGCAGTTTAAAGTCTTCCCCTGCATGTCTTAAACTTTTCTTCGTCTACTACGGCTTACCCTTCTTTCACTCATTTCAACTTACATCTTAATATTGCCTGCTATATTCGATAAGCTTGTCTTCCCTGTTTCCTTTCCTTTACTGACACTAATAAATAAATAAATAAACGTTTTTTTCTCGACAATGCGAGGCACACCTGTACAGGCATGATCATGTTTAGTTAACATAGTGTGAGCAAAATGTACAAAGAGTACATGTTTGGCATAACAGTGAATGAAAGTGTATGGGCGTATATTTGTATTCAATTGTCTATGAATGTAGCTTGTAGTTTTGAATGTGCCGCAGAATTTTTGACTGCTTGTTATCGTTAGGAATGTGAGAATAAGCGATTGACGTCCTTGGGTTGGATACCATTTTCCGGATGTCCACGGGCCAGTGACTTTATTTTGTGGCGAGTCACATCCGCCACGTCACAGTGTTGATAAGCAGACATTTGTGGCTTTTTATAGGGAGAACGCTTGCCAGGCGAAAACCCACCAAGTCCTAGAACACTGCCGCCGAACTATTTGCTGGAACGGGTTAAACCCGAACCACCCAGCTGGCAACACGAGGAGGTTGTTCGGCTAGCCAGCCATTTTATTCTTTTATTCTTCACGTAGCCGACACAGCGGGGACCGCTAGTGCACCGCACGTGGGCATTGTTTAGTTGACCATGTGATTCGTGTGCGTTGATTTGGCTCTCCTTTGGCACATCAAGACACCGGTTTCCCTGTTGGATCAAAGACGTTTTCGCAGGTGGAACAATCGAGGGATTTTCCTTCTGTTGCGGTCCCACTTGAACTTGAACTTCATTGAGTATTAGAGATCATTGACACCGGATTCGGCAGTCGGTTCCGGTCATTAATTACTCGAGTAGAGAGAGTAACATCTGAGGGGACTTCGAACCTCCTCGGTTTAAAGAGCTTCCAGCTGTGGCTTTGAGTCGAGCTGCCAAGTCTTAGCTGAGAAACTGCCTTAGCTCGTTTTCCAGTTCTCTTCGTAGGATGCGTCTGGTATAGATGAGGTCTCCGCGCCGTCGGCGATAGTGTAAGGAAAAGAGGTTCATCCTCTGTAGTGGAGTGGGCTACGAGAGTTCGCGTAGCCCAAGGACAAATTTCGAGGCTGGTCGCTGACATTTTTACATCTTGTCACTTTCATGTTTAGACAGATGGGCTATGGCTGGAAGTCCGAGTTCAAGAATGGGACTGATATGGGAGGTGAAGAGAAGTGTAAATAAGTGCGGCGTCCTTTTAGAGAATGCTATCCCTATGACGCTCGACATGTTGTTCGCCACAGCAGTTCTCTTGAACGTGTCGAGGATCGTTTTGAGATCAGAAGAAATTTTTGGGCCCAGGTCGTTTCCCTGTGTGGCAACCTTGAGTAGGTGCCCGCCAATGTAATACATGCGCAGTGGTTTAGCAGCACCTATAGAAAGGACTGAGCACTTATCTTTGTTCACCGGCAAACTCTACTCGAAAGACCAAGAGTGTGGCAGATCACGCGCTTTCTGTAATCCGTCAGAGACTTCGAAGCTGGATACTTCTGACCATAGGTTGAGGTCGTCTGCATAGATCAGACAGTCCGTTTGTAGCATACTAAGCAGACCATCGATATATCTTGAACAATTCCGGTCCGAGAACGGAGCCTTGTGATACGCCACTATGCATAGGCACTGGGAATGAAAGCGAACGGAATAACAATGCCGTGCGTCTTTTACAATTGTGTGCAGACAACGTTGTTTCTTAATAACAATGCTTTACGACGCAGTGGGCTGTGAAGTGCCACTTGGCGTCCTCCTGTAGATGGCTAGCGATGGGCCCAAGTTGACCACTGCCATAAGTTAAAGATGGCGTGCTTCCATCTTGCATTGCCGGTCGTACTGGAGTACCTGTGTCTACTATCTTCATGCCTTGATACGCTGATTTTTCTCAGTGAACTTTACCGGGAGGCGCACCAGGCGTCCCCTCCGATTGGTAACTAAAAGTTGCCTCCACCTTGGTCAAACAAGCCTATCAAGCCACACTGCATACCGAACTTTTGCGGTCTCGTTTTTATGACACTGACCTTCAGCGGCAAAGGATTTCCGCCGCCATGCACGATGCCGGAGCACCTGCTTGTGGCACGTTCAACCGTCACGGCACCAGTCACTATATCCGATAGGTCGGTGGACCTGTTGGAATCTAGAAGAAACCTCGAGGCTGGATATGAGCACAAAGTGACCAGTCGGCCTATTAGGCTGGAAGTAAAGCATAGCGTACGTGCTGACAAGGAAGCCTGGTTTACCACTGGGCCCAAGAAATGTACGAGGCTGGAGCAGTAGGCAATTACGTCAAGCTCTTACAGCTGATCCGCACCACTAGACCCAGGAAAGCAGGCGTCAGTGAGAAAAGCAGAGGGCACGCGGGTGCACTGATACACAATAACGAGTGCCTTATGGCTCGTTGGGCACCTGGGAAAGATTGTTGGGCAAGGCAGCGCTGTAGTAAAGTGATACTGTGCAACCCGCTTCATAAGGTGCATGGATATGATACTGCGCGGTAGAATTAGGTTTCTCTACATTCCTTAAGCATACCACGTAAGTGAACACGTCATTCCTGTTTTACTGATTGCACGACATTTCCTTGTTACCTAATTCTTTTCTTCGTAGGATTCATGATTTCACTTCGGAATACAACGGGCCTTCTTTCACATAGTCGCACATGGTAGCAGACGACCCTTACGGTTTGGCGGTCTGATTCTTCCGATTAAAACTCACGTAGCACACTCGCAACATACTCCCTCATGCCGCCGTGTTGCGTACGATCCTCCGCCGACATCAATCCCAGCCGTAACCTACCGCAGCATGACTACACAGAAATGGTAACGATGCCCAGTTTCAACGCGTGCAGCAACCTTACCCAGCGTCCGCAGTCACACTGAGGACACAGCTTTTCACAGGCAGGTTCCTCAAATGCATACACGCTGCTTTCAGCCCACTTAACCTACTCACCACGTCTTTCCCAAGTCGCCCTGTTGTGTAGCAGCCTCCGACGACATCGCCACCAGCTGCAACGTCTGTCATCACGATGACAGGTAAGTGTGTTGCTTTCATTCACTTACCTATCAACAGAAACTGTAACAATTCCCGGATCCGTTGAACGCCGCTGCCGTACTCAGCGTCCTCGATAACACTGCAGCCTACGCTTTAAACAGGCAAGCGGCTTCAGTGTATGTACTCTGATTTCATAGCACTTGTCACTTCTGAGATCGCTATGTGGTATGAGTTTCCGTGGCTTACCGATACTAAGTAGCTATTGCACGTGAATTTCCGAAATCTAACTGGTTGTTATTATCCATGTCCGCGTGAACGACCTCCCGGCAATTCTCAGGTCCACCATCTGTGCTATAGCCTTGCGTTTCCCCTCTGCAAGCACCATCTATACACCGGACGCCTTTCAAAGGTTGGAGCACTGGGACATAGGTGGATCCGTAATCGTCCACCGAACAACGTACTGCACAGTGCACTTGAACACTGTGTGCAAGTGCTGTCGTAACCTACCTCTGGATTTTCAGACGTTTACCACCGAACTACGTAATCTTTTAGTTCCTGGTAATTTTGTCTAATACATTGATGATGTGAATCATACATTCCACTATCGGGAGGTGCGCTACATCGCTTCCATGTGATTGAGTAAGTCAACCCCGCGTTACATCTATGCATATTGCTTTCATGGAATACATTTTCATTTACCATTCCCCAGTGTTCGCGCGTTGTGGGTCAAGAGCGCCTCACGCGCTCCCCATGATGACGTGAATATTCGGAATCGGTACAGACGTCAGCGCTCCATTTGTGTCTCTTCCGTTACTATTTCCATATTATCACGATTGCTCAGCATAATGCATCAACGCAGTTGCATACAATGACGGAAACAAATGAAAAGCCACGTGACTCCATTCCAGCTGTATCAGTAGCGTTGACAAAGGCCATTACTTACGTTCTTTTTGTCGCAATGCCTAAGGTTACCACTGTGGCTTCCCTCTGGCAACAATGATGCCTTCTATGCGACCTACATGCATTTCATAACCACTGATTATGGAGGCGCGCTCCGCCTATAGCGCAGTCCTCTCCCGTGCCGATTATGCTGCCACCAACGTGAGACCTACGTAAACTTTTGTACTGTCAATCAAGAACGCCTGCGACCATTCATTGCTAATTCCATAGTGGCAGAATTGATGCGGCTTTGCTGGGAATAGTTAAAATCATTCCTGGGGGCGTGCAGATGCATTCTCTTTACATTCGTTATCAGTGCTTGCTATACCGCCGCTGCTGGGCCATTATGGTATTAGTAACCGCCCGTATTTAAGGACTATGGTTCCAACGACGGTGATTATGCTGGGTCCGATAACGACACCAATGCTCTGCGACCAATATAGCACTACTAATAAGAAGCCATCAAGACATGTGCAGCAAGTACATGAGGCTTCCCTAGAGCCCATATGGATGCACATATCAAGGAACCCAATTAGCATGGGTGAAGGCCGTTCATGTAGGCTCATGGCGCCGATAATTTAACTGTCGCTGTAGGCCATATTTAGGCTTCCCTGTGGAACATACATAGGCTTACTAAGGGCCGTTCCTTTACCGCAGTGAAGTCAAAAATATCTACCTGTATAATGAGCTTTATGACACTGCTGCTATAGAACACATGATACTTTACCATGCATCACTCGTGCAACCAATCGCGGCCAACACTGGATGGCGGTTCAATGAACAAACAACTGCCACCCGTGAGGCAGTCATATGGCCTTACTATGTACCCGTCACGTTCGCAGGAACATAAACTTGCCTATAGTGTTGCGTATATTTTGCGCTACTTGTATGAAAATATCGCAAAACGTTCATTGATTTTTTCCTTCTTCATTTTGCCATCCTGTTATTCCCTATGCTTCCTATAACTTCCGCATATACTGCGTGTGATAAATTTCCCTTAGTATTATTCATAAAACGGTATTAGCTTATTAATGAAATGCGTAACCTATTTACTTTACTCCTGATACCTTGCTATGCACCATTATAGATACCGGTTAAACTCCATGAAAACTGACAGCCACGTACTTAATTATTTACTCATTTACGTACGGATAAGGTCATTTCCATCTCTGTAATGAAAAGAATGTACACGTTGGTCCACTGACGTCCAGTTGCGGGGATTTGCATTAGGTAATCATAGCAGGGACTAATAATGTGCCGTCCCATTAAATGGCATAGAATTGAGGATCAGTGCTACCGTAACACGCATACAAATGTATTTCTACATAAGGATATAAGCGTAGTTAGATTGGAGGAGCAATACCATTTCTAATCACATTGAAGTTGCAATATTAGGAATGCGTTTAATTGTAATTAACTGTATGCATTTCCTTTCAGACATCATTGTGTATACATAAATGTACGCCTTATTAACGTTATATATATATATGGGATTGAGGTTATTAATGCGTACATTTATGCACATAATCCAGTTTGAAAGGGAATGCATATATTTAGTTAAAAATATATGCATTCTAATTTTGCAACCTTTATATATATATATATTATATATATGTATATATATAAGGTTGCATTGACCATTTATGTACCTTATGAAAGCTCATTCCGCCATTATGAGAATTCCCCACCACATATTGACCAGGGACCGACATGCATCTTCACTTCTCCTTCATTTTAGATCACTTAACTTACTGCTCCTCAGGCATTCATATATGCAACTGACGCTTTCGCGTTACTTTTCCTTTATAATTACGGATTCCGTAACATGTCCCATATGTAAATAGGTATGCGCATATCGCGTGGTTATTTGACTATTCGTGCCACACCCGTTTACCCCGTAATTTACATATTATTTTCACAGCCATTTCTGTTCTTTGCCATCTATTTCTCGAAGCACGCCAGCCATTCTGCCCAGTCGTTTCCCAAAAAAGAAATCACATAGGAGCATGTGAGGTAAGCAAATTATTCATTTACCCTTCAATTTAAGTGTATCACTCTTCATATACTCCCTTAAAGTGGCTATCCTTCATTTGCTGACTAACCGAGTGCACTATTTACTTATCCAATGACATAGGTCCCATTTCGACCCATTTGTGCAATTGGAAACTCCGGGCACCTGCTACCAAGGTTACAGTAAACTACGGTACTATAAAAGCTACAGGATCCCAATTCATTTGTACATCCGCTACTGGTTTATTTGTAATATTTACAAATTATTTAACCACATATCAGTATCCTACGCTACCATTATACTCGCGGCTGTGCCGGTTGATCATGGCCCGCAACACCGTTCCCGTCAGATGTGAGAGTCCTGGTCCCCACAACACGCGTAGCTGAAACCAAAAAGCGAACCGAAACCCGAGAAAGTCTTTTCTTGGTTGTTGGTCAGTTAAAACAAAACTACAATAATAGTGAAAATGACAATAGGAAGTACAATTAGGAAGAGAGATAGGTACAATTGCTACAGAACTCCCCCTAGAGCGTGAGTCACTGAGACGAAAGCTCCATACTTGTGTGTCAGTTATCGTAGTCTGGAAGGGAGATGAACTGTACGTCCGAAGCTTGTTCGGTTATGTGCTTTCGAGTTGGTGTGAGATGCGTGGGGTGCAGAAGAAGGAACAGTGGTGTCATTCATAAGCGGAGTAGGAGGCGTACTTGCGAAGGTGGGCTGGTCGGTGACAGGAATGCCTGTGGGTTTCGGTAGTGGTCGCGTCTCGTTGTAAGCCAACTTCAAGCAGTCAATACTCACAGTAACCTGATAACCAGTTCTATCCGGCACGAAGTACTTCTCTTTCCGGGCAACAGCCTTGAAGAGGCCCTCGTAAGGCGGTTTCAGACGTTTGCAGGCGGAAAGGACAATCACGAGAACGAAGGGGCAAGTGCACAAATCTGGGTGTACCTGTTGACTCCGGGGACTGATTAGAGGTGGTGTTGGACGAATTGAACTGAAGTGTCGCCTCAGGCGTGTGACGTACGAGGTCGGATCAACTTCTCTAGTAACCCTTGAGTCTAGCACCATTTCTCCAGGAAGTATGAGAGTGTTGCCAAATACCAACTCCGCTGGACAACAGCCAATGTCTTCTTTAATGGTGTTACGAATACCAAGCAAGCTAATCGGTAGGCGTTCTGACCGTTGTGAGTTCGACTATGAAGCAGTAATTGCTGCTTTAAGTTAATGATGGAAACCTTCAACGATGCCATTAGCAGCTGGTTTATAGGCGGTTGTCCGTGGGTGGGAACAACCGAGCAAGCGGTTCATGTCACGAAACAGGGCTGACTTGACTTTGGACCCTCTATCGGTAGTAATAGTGGCTGGCGTGCCAAAAACGGAAATCCAATTCTCAATGAATGTTCGCGTCACAGTTTCTGTGGAAGAATCACGTAAAGGCACGGCGAGTGGTCAATACATATAACGATCCATGCATGTCAATAAGTAGACAAAACCGTTGGATGGAGGGAAGAGTCTAACGATATAAAGACGAACATGTTTGATACGAGCGTCGGGAAGATCAAACGTGCCGGGGAGGGTAATAAATAAATAAATAAATAAATATTTATTCTCGACTATGCGAGGCACGCCAATTGAGGCATGATCAGGTATGCACAGCTGTACAGACATTTTATGGGAACTGTAGTGACAGTAGACAATTGTTCATATGTCCATGCTTAAAACTGTGCGATGGTGAACATGCGAAAGAACGATTTGGTTGTAGTGGGATCGGGATCCATTTGTTTGGACATAATCGCTCTGCCATATATCGCAGTCATACCTCGAGTAATAATAGATAAATCCTGAGTGATCCATTGGAAGATAATTGAGGAGCAAGCTATCCAGTATGATGATTCTAATTGAGCTGCCAGTGTGAAGTTATGGGCTGTGACTTTATTCGGTGGCGAGTCACATTCGCCACGTTGCAGTGTTGTTAAACGGACATTTGTGGCTTTTTATAGGGAGAACGCTTGCCAGGCGAAAACCCACCACGTCCTGAAACACTGCCGCCAATTCATTGAATGGCAAGTTGTAACTAGCTATGTTTCTTGTTGAACGTTCTTTTGCTCAGTTATTCGCAGTCAAGTTGCGTCCCATTTTTCTGCTGACTGATGCGCTATGCGAGTGGCCATTGCGTGCCTGGGTCCTCTCCTGTTCCAGATCGGTAGGTCAGGAACTAAGCATTCTTTCTGGATATGATGTGTTGATCATCTGCAGAACCACGTGAAGCCTCGAAGAATATACGTTGAAATATGTTGAAGTCTTGGAGGACAGGATAGGTTCCGAAGAAAGAATCGCAGATCCCCCGGGGTATGTAGTGAAATTGATCTTGCTGATTTGGCAAGTGATACAGCGTTTGGCTCACTGCTGGATCTCGGAGCACATGTTGTGCCGAATGAAGCGGTCAGTAATCGGCCTGACGGTGGCTCGGTTGTTTGGGTGAGATTTCATGCAGGTGGTCAAAGACGATTCGGCGGTGCTGCTGAGGGACAAAAGACTGGGGCTTGCCAGTAGAAATGTTACGATAAATTTTGGAGTGTGAGTTAAGGATTTGCAACTGTGATATTCTGATCAATAGATTTGATCTCAGTTGCACAAACTCAGGATCCCCTTCCAGATAAGCTGCTACGTCTTCTAAGTCAATCTTCTGCCGTGAAACTTCGAGTATGCTTATACGCGACGTGGCATCGGCGGCCAGGTTGTTCGCAGCATCGACATGGCGAATAGCGGTAGAAAACTGTGAAAGATAATCCAAATGACGAATGCACTGGGGCAGAAATGGTCAAATGAACCACGGAAAGCAAAAGCAAGTGGTTTATGGTCTGTATGAATGATAAAAGTGCGACCTTCAAGCAAGTGCCGAAAATGTTTGATAGCCAGGTAGATAGCTAAAAGTTCTCGACCAAAGGTGCTGTATCGCGTCTGTGCTGGTTGAATTTTGCGAGAGATAAAGGATAGCGGCTCAGGTCGACCGTTGATTACTTGTTGGAGTACTGGCTCAACGGCGGTATGAGATGAATCAGTCTTGAGGATGAGAGTGACTTCAACATCACTCCTCAAATGACTAAGCGCGGAAGGGTTGGACAACGCGGGCTTGATCTTGTCGAATGCATCAATAGCTTCCTGAATGGGTTTGAATTCTCGAGACCTGCCTTTATGTAACTCGGTCAATGGCTGGAGTAGCCCAGCGCAATCTGGTATAAAACTGCTTGTGGGACTAGTCTATACTAGTCCGAAACTGTTCTCTCCTGTTGGGGATACCAGAAAACCAGTAGAACGGACACAACGGATTGCATTCGAGAAAGCCTACAATCGAATGAAAAACGGATGAAGTGAAGAGAGCGTACGTCAGTGTCGGAACTCACCGTGGAGAAAAATGGTGAGCCGGATGTAGGTAACAATGGCCGTAGAGTCGGCATTAAAACAAAAGCCAATATTGTATTATTGAGTGACAAAAATTTACATAAGATAAGAGATACGTTTTGGGTTGCTGCAGAGTTCCCCTCCTAGAAGGCTAAACAAAGAAGCATTCGAAATCAAAAGTGGTCGTGAATCGAAGTTCGCAAAAGGTTTTCGGATACAAAGAAGTGTCTGTTCCGTTTCGGAAATAAATGCAGCCGACAAGTAAGATCCGCTCTGCCGTCCGGTCTTCATTATTTATTGATTGCAGGGCAGGATGCATTTCGGCTAGCCGTTAGAGCGGTCCTGTCGGACTACCAAAAAGCTGGCCAGTCCAGAAGAAGGCCGACAGGACCCCAACCGCCGCGGCTGCCGAACAGTGCGCTTGGAAGTCGTCTCTCCCCCGCCGCACTCAGTCCCGCGCCAAAACGACCCTTGTCCCAAAGAGGAACGACAATCGTCCCACGAAGAAACGACCGTGGTCCCACGAAGAAGCGACCATCGGCCCGCAAAGACGCGACACCCGTGCAGCGAAGAAACGACCAGCGTTGACGTCAAGGTTCTCGAAAATAGTGCTCGTGTGAGTCAGCCGATCGAAGAGGAGGGTTGGGACGTGTAGAGACGAGAGAATAACAAGGAACACGCGCAGAAAACGCTAATAGGTACGATCGAATAATCTATGTTTACATTCTTTGCGTTCTTCAGATATTTTTGTGAAAATGGATTTTCGGAGGTTTTGGAATCGTTGTTTGCCTTTAAAATGTTATCCGACCAAAAATGGGGCAAATATATACCATATCTAAAAAGCTAAACGCATTTGCACTGTACATTGTCGGAAAAACGGACGGGATTACGCACCTCCTGACCACGGCGATTGGTTGTGGGTAGTGGCGGGTTAGATTCGGGCGATGTCGGGGCGGCTGAAGCTTGTAGACTGAGATCGTGGTCTCGTTGAACTGCACTGGGATGCTGAAAGCGGGTGTGATGAGTTTTGATGTGGCACGCAGCACGACTAAACGAAGTAGGCGAGGTGGTTCCTTTCATAAAGGCGGGTTTTGGACGTTCAATGGTGACGACTTCGCGTTAACTACCGCGGTCAATGGTGTACGTCTTATTCGCACGGTGCAGCACTTTGCAAGGTCCTGTGTACGGCGACTAAAGTGGCTGTAGAACACCGTCTGTGCGAAGGACGTGTGAACACGTATACAGCTTCTCGGGCACGTACACTGGTGTCTTCTGCGCTCGAGGAGAGGGTGGACGTAGCTCAAGCATCTGGTGAAACCATCGATCAGTGTAACTTCCGTTGTCAAAAGTGGAAGTAGATGAGGCTGAGGCTACCAGCTGTCCGGGCAGTCACAGCGTGCTACCGTACACTAGCTGCCCTGGCGTGGCGTCGAAATCGGTTTTAACCGTGTTTCTTAAGCTTAGGAGAACGAGAACGAGTGTTTCAGACCATGAAGAATCTGCTTGCGCTAGTAGCACAGCCTTCAACTGGCGGTGAAAACGCTCCACCATGCCGTTACCGGCCGGATGATACGCCGTCGTCTGAACGTGGCGACAGCTTAAATCCTTAAGTAACGTGGCGAAGGTTGACGAGAAATGTGCCTCTCGATCGGTGGTCACGATGGCGGACAGCCGTATTGAGCTACCCAGCGCTCCATAAAAGCCTTCGCTACCGTTTCCAAAAAGCAGTTGGGTATGGGAATGGCTTTCGGCCATCTAGTGAACTGATCGACACAGGTCATTAGATATACAGAGCTTGTGGAAGGCGGCAGAAGACCTGAGAGATCCACGAGCACGTGATGAAAACTTGCGTCTGGCGTGGGAAACGTGCCTAATGGGCTTCACGTGTGCTTGTGCACCTTCGCAGATGCCCAAATACGGACGTCCCGTTTAACATTGCGCCAAACGAATAGTGCGGTTACGAGTTTAACCGATGCACCAACGCCTGGACGAGACAAGCCGTGCAGCACGGTCTACTGATACTCGCGTGGGACGACTGGGCGCGGCGTGCCCAGAGATAAATCGCAGTGTATTGTGCCTTCTGATGATGTCAGTGGAACGGGTCGAATGGAGACCTAGAGGTGGAGACCTGCTTAGTAGATTAACCTCAGAACCTTTGTATTGCGCTGTGGCCACTGCTGTCAAGTCGATAGCAGTGCCGGCCTAAGCGGAGACAGCTTGGATGCGGGAAAGCGCATGGGCGACGGCGTTGTGCACAACTGAGACATGCCGTATATCGGTCGTAAACTGAGCGATATAGTCAGGGTGGCGCGACTGTCTAGGAGAGTATCGGTCAGTAGTCGAGCCGAGCAGGTAAGCCAGGGGTTTGTGGTCGGTGAGGACGTCAAAGGAGCGGCCTTCTAAGACGTGTCGAAGGTGACGTATCGCTAGATATACGGCTAGTAGTTCTCTACCGAACGTGCTGTAGCGAGATTCGGTAGGTTGTAGGCGTTTGGAGAAAAACGCTAGGGGTTGCCACGTGTCGGCTGCTGGTTGCTGCAACACGGCGCCGACTGCCATGTCCGAGGCGTCAAAACCGAGAGACAGCGGAGCGGCCAAACCGTGATGCGCTATAGAAGCTATGTTGGCGATAGCCTTTATCAGTGACTTAAAGGCAGTGCGTGCTGCGGCAGGACATTCGAATTTCTTGAGTTTCCCTCTCAGAAGGTCCGTACTGATGTACGAAGGGCCAGCTATCTGCTGAATGTCGCGGAGCAAAATAGAAGGCTGGCGGTCGCCTAGCTTAGCGCTATGACTGAGTTGCTCCAATCGAGCACGAGAGCTGGGTTGCGACTCCTTTAGGATTAATTGCTTCCTTGCTTCTTATTTACGGTCTTTCGGTGACTGAAGCTGTACACATTCAACCAGTGTCACTTACTGTTGCGGGAGTCGTGGGACGAATTAATTGTATTTAGCTTGATCGGCGGAGATCCCTCTGTTCTCTAGCTCTATCTCAATAATGGCAAACCAGAAAAACGGATACAACGGATTGTATTCGAGAAAGGCTACAATCAAACGAAAAACGGCTGTAGTGACGAGAGCGTACATCAGTGTCGAAACTCAACGTGTCGACAAGTGTTGAGCTGGATGTAGGTAAGAATGGCCGTACAGTCCGCATTAGAAAAGCCAATATTGTATGATTGAGTAACAAAAGTTTACATAAGATGAGAAATATCTTTCGGGTTAAAGGATTATTCTGTTCTCCTAGCTGGGCATTGCTGTCGCGGACGTTCCGTTACCAAACTAGATAACATCTTCAGTGCAGCTATTTGATGCTGATTCGCGGAGTCTCGCAAACAACAGTTTATTGGAAAGCGACCCACACCGAGCAGATCTTAAACTATCGCAGTAACCATCCGACCACATACAAGCGAAGTTGCGTGAAGACGCTTTTCAAACGGACCCAGACACATTGTAGCACGCCGCAACTGAGGAGGGCGGAGGAGGACCACCTACTTAACATGTTTTGGCGAAATTCGTACCCTAGAAGCTTTATTCTACGCTGCCTGATGTCGAAGAGCCAGTCACTACCCGCGTCTACATGTGCAACAGAAAGAAGAACGATTATCCTACCTTACATCCATGGGATTTCTGAAATGGCAGCGAGGCTTCTAATGCCTCACGGGATAACTGTTGCATACGAAACAACGGAAACCATAGGAAATAAACTTTTTAAGGTGAAGGACAGACTGTCTAAGAAAGAAACATCGGGTGTGGTTTACAAAATTTCCTGCAAGAACTGTGATAAGTACTATTTAGGCCAGACTAGAAGAAAACTTGGCACAAGACTGCACGAACATAGTCTGGCCATCCGCCGCCACGATGAGAAATCCTTAATGCCGGTACACATGGATGCCGAAAACCATCAGTTTGATCTGGAGAACGTTGAAATACTTGGAAGAGCAAGAAACCGCAGAGCGCGTGAGTTCCTCGAGGCCTGGTATTCTGGCCGGAACTCAATCAACAAACACCTGGAGCTGGAGGGTGTCTATGAAGCTCTGCAGGTTAAGCCAGCATTAGGCACCAGATCGACAAGGAGAAGAGGTGCCCACATGACGGACCCGTGAACCGATCGAAGGCTGACATTCGAAGCAGGCAACCATCAATAGTCATTCGGATCTGGTATTGGTTTGCGAGGCTCCGCGAATCAGCACCAAACAGCTGCACTGAAGATGTTACCTAGTTTGGTAACGAAAGGTCTGCAACAGAAATGCCCAGCTCGGAGAACAGGACAATCCTTTCATCCACATCCCGAGCTACAGGTATTCTCAATAATTTCCATCTTTTGGGTTGCTATAAGCTGTAGTAATACACCATGCCGAGGAAACGACGGAAACTTTGGAAAGATTGAGATATGGGTAATCTGCAATCGCTTGTCTTTTCTCGGGGAGTGGACTAATGCCACTGCAATAAATTCGGTGACCCAAAGAATCCACAGAACTTTGGCTAAAAACACGTTCGTCAACACTGATCGTAACGCCGTACTGAGCAAAGCGTTTGAAGATAGATCGGAGATGTGGCAGATGCTCATCATGATTGGAACTGGCTACAAGAATATCATCAATGTAGGCGTAGACGAAATCCAGCCCTCTAAGAACTTGATCGATAAAACTTTGGAAAGTCTGTGCGGCATTTCGTAGACCAAATGGCATGCGAACGAATTCATAATGACCAAATGGTGTGGTATGGCGTTCTTGGGAATATCCTAGGGAGCAACCGGAATTTGGTAGTATGTACGCACAAAGTCAAGCTTAGAGAAAATTGTTCTTCCATGTAAATCAGTTGAAAAATCATGGATGTGCGGAATCGGATATCTATCGGGGATGGTGAAATTGTTTAGTGTCCGGTAATCTCCACAAGGTCTTTAGTCTCCACTGGACGTTTTGGGAACCACGTGAAGCGGGGAGGACCGTGGAACATTGGAAGGACGAACGATACCGAGACGAAGCATATGTTCGAACTCTGTCTTGGCAGTAGCGAGCTTGTCTGGAGGTAATCGTCGGAGTCGGGCGGTTACTAGCGGTTCAAATGTTACGATGTGGTGCGTAAATTCGTGCTTGGGCTCAGGAAAGTAATTAGACGGTTGATAAAGCGCAGGAAACTGCAGCAATAGTTTAGTGAACACGCTGTCGGCGGGTAACGCTAAGCGAAGACCGATCGAACTGATCGAAGTGACATTATCCGAAACGGAGAGGATGTCAAACCGTCTCACAGTTTACCGTTACGCAGGTCCATGATCAGGCCGAACTTGGCAAGTAAATAAACACGAAGAACGGGGAGTTGGACGTCAGCGATGAGGAAAACAAAGGGAAAACTTCGACGGATACCAAGGTTGAAACTCGGCATTTTCTGGCCGTATGTATGGATCTTAGTATTGTTCGCGGCCTGCAATGTCAGTCCGGTTGGAAGCATGTTGCGTTTTTCTGCAGCACGAGGAATAACGCTGCCCTCGGCAACGATGTCAGCCAAGAAGTACAAATTGGTTGAGGCATGGTACACGTAAAGTATGCGACTATAAGATTGGCCAGACGCAGCTGTCGCCGTCATTGTCTGGAGTGTAGGTTTCCCTGCTGCCGTTTGTGGAAGGCCTTCGGCTGGTTACAACCGGATTAGCGTTGTCGCCGCGGAGATACGATATTCACTCGGCATATTCTACGAGGTGAGCTGAGGAGTGAGCTGCAATCGTTCTTTCGTCTGAAAACAAGGTGCGTAACTCGATGTCACCGGTGGAAACGTTTCAAACTGCGGCAGCTCCGTGTGCGGTCCGACTTGGCCCTATTCACCCGGGTAGGTCATTGGAATGTAGAGAGCAGAGGGAAAATCCTTTGTCGGATACATCGCCACCCATTCGTCACAGGGATCAAGGTGGCTCGCAAGTCGGTACCAATGGAACCGCTGCATTGATACAAGAAGCAACAAGATCCGAGTTTACTCAACAGGTAAGAATCCAATCAATGTTTGCAACATTCTTCCGACTGCGCAACAACGACATACGCGGGTAGATCGTTCCATTAGTTCACTACTCTGGTAGACAGAGTGACGTCACAAAGGACCCGAAGTCTCCTTCGTTTAAACAATTTCCAATGGTGACCCCGAGTGGAACTGAAAGAATTCAGTGGAAAGAAATTCTGCAGTTCAGCTCTATGTTCACCTCTTACGATACGCCGTGTGAAAGTCAAATCCCCGCCATCTTGATGATAGGCTAGGGAGAACAAGTTCAGACGCTGAAGACGATATGAGTAAGGCAGGTTGCGTAACTTCAGAATGGAGTTAGATCCTCTCCGCTGAACTTTCTCAATCAAGTTGCATTCGAATTTGGATAGTGGATAAACAGCGGGCAGTCTATACACAAGAATCGGACATACATGTGAAGTGAACACGAGCCTAGAGATCTCCGGAGACAAGCGAGAGAAGGTTTGTCGTATGGCGAACAACAACCTGTTGGCAGAAGCGACTTTCCTCAAGGTATCTTCAGTCGATTTTAGGTCTGGGGCCACAACGACGCCTAGGTCGCTCCCACGATTAGAGTTGAGCAGCAAAAGCCCACCGATGTGATGAATTCCAAATGGTTCGGAGGCACCGATCGGAAGAACGGAACTGGAAGCGCTTGCCAGAGGTTGACGTCGATGCGGAGACAGAGAAATGTTTCAAATGACTGTCGGATACCCACTCACTGCGTGCGCAGGGATTCTGCCGCCAACATTACAAGCGTAGCGAGCTTCTGGAGGACCTTGTTCCGCAATGATCCTGGCAACCCTCGCAACGATCGCGAAGTGACGCAGCTGACAAAGGAACTTTCTTCTGCTCTCTGCCAACCGATGAACCAATGAAACAGGTTGACAATTCTGTGCATCATTGCCAAAACGGTGATGGTATAAACAGAAATGACGTTCCGAACTCCTGGCGGGACTACGTCTACTCCGAGAGCGGCGTCTAAGGCGCTGGCCACTAGCGGCACAGTAAACAGTGTGCGCTCAAGATGGCGAAGCTATCCGATTGGCCGCATAGGCGTGTTCAGAACTGCGTGGAGATGTGTACTTTCAAGTCTGCTTAACCTGAAAATTGGTGTTTGAATACACCAATAAGACGTTAACTATTGGTAACCGTTCAAGTTCAAGTAGGACTGGAACGATAGGATGAATCCCGTAAGTGTTCCTTCTTGAGCGGGTCGTCGAGCCAGGGTTGATAGATGTTCACCGACTTCTTAATGGGTCTAAAACGAAAACACCCGAAAAGCACCCTGGTCCACCAATTTATTGCCCATGTTCCTTACATTAGCTGTCTCAGCTATGTCAGTTAAGTGAAGTAAGTAAGAGAGGAAGAAAAATCGAAGGTAAGAGAGTAAGAGAAATTAGTTGAAAGAAAACTATAATATCAATGGTGAGGAAAAGTACAGAAAATAGAGTCGAAGTATGAAGATGGGAATCTGTCAGGAAAACGGAAAGGTTTCGTGTTGCCACCCAAGAGCCTCTAGTTGACGCTCAAACCCCTTAACCATAGATTCCTCGACAATATTTTCAGGAAGCAGGTTCCAGCGCTCGATGACTCGACGCGATAACCGCACCTCCGCTCTAACTCGATCGGACCGCGGTTTGTCCAGCTTCATACAATGCAGGACTAAATAGTCAGGACAAATCATGGCCAACCTTCCCAGTCAAAGTACGGTAGGTTAAGATGAGGTCCCTTCTAACCCTTCGATAGGGCATTGATTGCATCCCCAAACTAAGTTAGCGTTCGGGGTACGTATGTTCTCGTAAGCCCTTGACCAACCTAGTACCGACACTCAACACCGTTTCTAATGCCATTTTGTCCCGGACAAGGCACGGTGGACCGGCCCGACGCAATTTTCTAGGTGGGGTCGCACAAACGCTGAGAAGATCTTCGCAAACATATCAGCGGTTAGGGTCCCGAAAGCACGACGGATAAACCAAAACATCCGGAAGCAATTACCAACCGCCTTCTTCCAGTTGTCTCCAGAGTGTAGTGTGGAACAGTGGAGGACACCCAGATCAACCTGATGAGTCACTTGAGGAAGTTCACGCCTATTGAACGGAGGAGGTAGCAGACGCTCCGATACGCAGCACTGAACACTTTGCCCGGTTTATGGGCAGCAACCACAAGACAAACAATTCCCAGAGTCTATCCAAAGCCCGTTGAAGAGCCCAGGGCCTCCAGGGATATCAACAAAATTCCAGAGCTTCAGGTCATCAGCAAATAAGGGCGATTGTACCTCAAGCCCCCTCGGCAAGTCATTCATGTAGACTGAGAACAGCAGCGGACCTAGGACAGAGCCTTGCGGAACGCCGCTAAATACAGCTCATCGAAACGAAAGACTGCCTCCCACACGAATACACTGTTCCCGTCCATCCAGAAAAGTTGACACTCACTGGAGAGCGCGACCAGATATTCCATACGATCTCAACTTCAGTGAGATTCGCGAATGGGGGAAGTGTCAAAGGTATTGGCGAAGTCAATGAACATCACATCCATTGCAAGTCCACTGTCTACGGCTTCAGCCCAGCACTCTCGAGCCACCAGCAAGTTCAGTTGACAAGAAAATCCTTTGCGAAAACCATGTTGCTCGACACTAAGCATGTTAAACATATTTAAATGGTTCTCCACCATATCACGTACTAATTTTTCAAGTAACTTAACGACCATGCTAGTCAAGCTGACAGGCTTGTAATTAGCCGGTAGGTCCTTGTCACCGCACTTGAAAATCAGACGGACAACAGCCTTCTTCCTTTCGGTAGGCAAGACACAGCTGTTGAGTGACTTCTGAAACACACAAGTCAGAGGTCCACTGAGTTCCCCTGCCAATTCATGCAACAATTTTGGATGAACGGAATCTGGCCCGAAAGCCTTAGTTGGGTTTATCTCTGAAAACAATCGGAGAACTTGGGACTCCGTTACAGGAATTTCATCCAGACAACAGTCCTCAGAGTCTCTTGAAGCTGGTTTTCTGCATGGCGTATTTGTTTCGCGGGCAAGGACGCTTGAGTACTGTTCATCAAGCACGCATGCATTGTCATAGTCGCTATAGACATGGGTCCCATCTCCTCGAAGCATTGGCCATATGGGCGAGTTTGCACCACAGCGTCGTTTAACGTAAGCGAATAATTTTTTGGGATTTTTCGAGGCGGTATCAGCTAAGCCCTTTTCATTCTGAAGGCCGGCCAACCTAAGATGTAGCTTGCACTCGTTTCTGACCAACCGATACTTGCCAAATGTGCTGTTCGACGGAGATGTTCGGTACACTCGCCAGCATCTAGACCGCTTATTTAGCAGGCCCTTCCTTGCGAAACCTATCCACGGAGACTGCACTCTTGATTCCCTTCTTTTCCCCACTGGGATGTGAGGTGCAGAAACGTCGACGAGGTGAGCCTTAAGTTTTTCCCAGGCTATGTGAACAGTGTCGGTCTCAGATTTCACACAAGGCGATGACCTAGCTCTATCCCGCATCGCTTGGAAGTCCGCGGCCCAAGTGTTCGGATACTAACCGGTAGTAGCTTGGCAAGGCCTGATAAGGGTGCACTGGAAAGACAAGCAAACGTGATTGCCAGCGCCAAGAGGCGAGTCGTATTTGATGTCATTTACAAAGTCAAGTGACTTAGCAAAAAAGAGCTCTAAAATAGACGGCTATTGATTTCTCATGCACCTAGTGGGGAAGTCCACGAACTGCTGTAGTGGTATCTGCAGTGATTAGTCCAGTATTTCTTTACCGAACGATCCCAGCGCAGAACTGCAAGATAGATCATCCCAAAAGACCTCTGGGAGGTTGAAGTCTCCCAGCACCAGACACTTTTTCGCAGTGTAAGTGCGTATAAACTCCATGATTCCATTTGCGGTGCTCATAGGGCTTCTATACACTAACACGACCGTAACCTGAACCGAGGTAGCGCAAATCAATACTGCGAGTGCCTCAACAGATTTGTCGAGAGACTGAAAAACGCTGGTCCTCAGTACGTCGATGTGATAGCTCACATAAAGAGTTACACCACCCCTTGACGGCCAATGGAGCGGTCAGCGCGGAACAATGCGTAGCCAGGCAGATTTACTTCGCCATCTGTGATTTCGTCAGACAGCCACGTTTCAGTGAAAGCAAGTATATCTGGACGAGATTTGTCTACGAGCAGACCCACCTCGCACATCTTATTCCTCAGGCTACGCACGTTACTGAGTACTACTTGGAGGGCTTCGGCAGGACCAGCCCTGGGTCGTGCGCCAGTAGTATAGGTTATGGCAGGGCGGAAAATGACCGCCGGCTGACCACCTGAAAACCCACCAATCGGAGACCTTGCTCGCCAGCTGCGCGCCGGACTTTTAGGTCTCTGATAACTTCCTTTAACTTTAACCTATCAGCTAACGGAAGGTCTGGTTGCACACTAATCGTGGTACCTTTGAGCTTGAAGGCAAATCTCAGTAAGGCCCTGCGCTCTTCTGGGGTGGAGAGGACCACCCTAAGCAGACGGGGTCGAGGATTTGGTTGACCAACCCGAACGTTCCACAAACCTGATGAGCTTCCTGACAGTAACGCCAGGGAAACCTGGTGGTAAAAGCCTGGTCACGCAAACTTTACGCCAACCAAGATCATCAAGCATGCGCTCGGTGGGAAGAGCGGCAGTGGATTCAGTGACGTTTCTGAAAATCACACTGCTATCTGTGTAAGAATCGCCTTGACGAGGTGTATTTGCACCACATGCTCTACCATTCACGCCACACGGTTGTTTGACAGGAATCGGTGGGACCGAAGGCGACGGCACCAGTTGTCTCACTGAGGGAATTGCAACACCAGATGGTGTTTCCAAATCAGACACTTGTTTCTTGAACATTTTATCACCCGGTTTAGAGGCGTAGGCTTTGTGCGCTTTCCGTGCCCTCTTACGCTCATTCTTCAATGGCTAAGGAGCACGTGACTTGCCTTCCATTTGGGGGGCTAACATTGTCGTCCGAGGCATCTGTGTCAGTTATATCCACGTGAACTGGTGCGTCCGATAAGATGAACGCCTCGTCAACGGTTGGACTGTCCGCAGAAGGACAGTCAGTTACAGCGTGCACATTCGCAATAATCCGGAGTTTTATAAACAAATCCACTTTCTAGTTGAGCGAGGCAAGAGACGAAAGTTCGGTTAATGCCTTCTCAAAAACCGTAAATCTGGATGCTAGTGCTTTGAATTCAGCACAGGTGAAAGCAGGGAGCTTCGCTTTCTGAGCGCAACAACCAGCACATCTTAACGGAAGGTTTTTATTGGATGATAGCATATTATATTGATTCGCTCGGAGGCCGGTACAATTCTTGTGACACCGGTGGGCGCAAACATTACAGTGTATACCACCAGATGAATCCGTAAGTGGCCTTGAACAGGCAGAATTGCTGTAAGCTGTATTTGACGCATCAAACGAGGACGCAAGGGGTTCATCCACCTCGGTTTTTCGCGAGACGACTATGTTTAAGTGAAAAACAGAGCAGAAGTTAAAAGCATGTATACAACCGTAAAACGACCATAATAAAAAGGCAAAAAAGTGTGTAAAACGGGATTAAAAGGGGAACAACCGCAAAATTACCAGTAAGCTTCAGGAAGATGCGTTGGTCAGTACCACGTTAATCGATCCAAGATATCTTGGATCAGAAAAAATTTGACAATAGTTAAATTTCGCTTCTAGTATTTATACAAACACCGTTTTCCATGTTATTTCAGCTAAAAAGTTCGATCAGTATGGCACACCAAAAATCGAGTTACCGCGAAGTAAGGTGGCACTAAAATGAGTGACGTTAACTTCAAGTTCAGGTTCAGATGGAACGGGAACGATAGGAGAATCTTGTGACTGTTCCACTTTGAGTGGACCTTTTAGCCGGGAGTTGACGAAGTGCTTAGTTATTGATGGATCTAAAATAGAACATCCGTATCGCACTCTGGCCAAGCAGTTACTTCCCACATTTCCTGCCCTAGCGGTCCCGGCTGTGGCAGTCACGTGAAGTAAGCAAATGATAGGAAGATAAATCGAAGGTACCGAATAAGGAAGTACACTATAAATAAGAAAATAATATCAATGCGTGTGACGTGGCGGTTGTGACTCGACACCAACTAAACTCACACATTGCTTATCCAGACAACCGCTTCAAGTCCACAGCAATCAAGCATCCATTTAACACTGGCGACGCGTTCAAGCACGATCAAAGGGGCAGAAAAACATTTACAAATTCCATAAACACAGCTAAACACGCCCACACGTACACTTACATACATTCATATATCAACATATGCGACAATCCCATTGTTCCATTGTACCTTAACTAATCACATTTTGTACTCTTAACATGATCATGCCTGTGCAGGCGTGTCTCGATTAGTCGAGAATAAACATTTTCTTTGTTTCTTTGTAACTAGAGAAAAGAAAATCAAAGTACGAAGATGCGAGTTACTCAGGAAAATGGAAATGTTTCGTGTTGCCACCCAAGAGCGTCAAGTTGCCGCGCAAACCCCTTAACCGTAGATTCCCCGATAACCCTTTCCGGAAGCATGATCCAGCGCTCGATGACACTGTGTGACAGCCGGATTCTTGCCCTAAGCCGATCGGACCGCGGTTTGTTTAGCTTCAAGGAGTGACCGCGTAAAACAGACAATCTAGCGGGACTGAATAGCTCAGATAAATCTGGACCAACCTTCCCAGTTAAGATACGGTAGGTTAGGATTAGGTCTCCTCTAAGCCTTCGGTAGTGCATTGAATGCATTCCCAAACCACGTAGACGCTCGGGTTACGTCCATCCCTGTAATCCCTCGACTAACCTAGTACCCACGCGTAAAGCCCACTCTAGCTCCATTTTGTCCCGCACGAGGCAGGGCGGACAAGACTGGACGCAGTATTCCAGATGAGGCCGAACGAAAGTCGAGAACAGTTTCGTAAAGATGCCGCCCGTCACGACTCCGAAAGAACGTCGTATTAACCACAACATGCGAAAACCTCTGCTTGCAGCCTTCTTTTAGTTGTCGCCCGAGTGTAAGGCCGAAGAGTGTACAGCGCTTAGGTCAACCTGGCTAGATACACGGGGAGTTCAATCCCACCGACCAAGTACTTCGTAAGAGGACAACATTCTCCAATTCAAAGAACGGAGCACTTTGCCTGATTTATGGGCAGTAATCATAAAGTAGACTAGTCCCAAAGCTTATCCAGTGCTCGCTGAATAGCTTCGGAACCCCAAAGAATCTCGACAATGTTCCACAGGTTCAGGTCATCAGCAAATAGCGGCGATGGTACCTCAAGCTCCGCGGGTAGATCATTCACAAAGATAGAGAACAACAGTAGTCCAAGTATCGAGCCCTGTGGCACGCCATCGAGGACAGACTGCCTACACGACAGGCCCCGGCCTGCCCGTGCATACCGTTCTCTACCATCCAAGATGGCAGTCACCCAATAAAGAGCCCGGACAGATATCCCGTAGGAGATCAGCTTCTGTGCGAGTACCAAATGTGGTACCTTGTCAAATGCCTTCGAAAAGTCTGCGAAAAGCACGTTTAGCGCGTGGCCGTTAGCCACTGCATCCGCCCAACTTCCGCGAGCCACCAGTACATTCGTCAGACACAAAAATCCCTTCCGGAATCCGTGTTGTACATTTCTAAGTAGAATAAATCTACTCAGATTCCATTTCAATGAGTCTCTCACCAGTTTCTCGAGGAGTTTGACTACTACACTCGTGAGGTTATCTGGCCTGTAATTTGCAGACAAACTCTTGTCCCCATTTTTGAAGATGGGAGAGATGACAGCTTCCTTCCATTCGGAAGGCAATGCACAGCTGTCAAGCGATTTCTGAAACACAATAGCGAGCGGTCCACATAGTTCCGCAGCCAACTCATGCAACAGTTTGGGGTGAATTAAGTCAGGCAATAGCTCTAGAAGGGTTCAGGCCTTGTAAAAGTCTCCGAAATTCCGTCTCGGTTACAAAACTGCAGATATTCCATTACCCTCTGGGATTCTGCAAACCAGCTCAACGCCTGCCAGAGGTTTCTTTTACAAACGCTGCCGCATATTGCCCACTAGGTACGAAGGCCTTGGCACAGTCAGTATGCGCATGAGTCCCGTCATCACGCATCAATACTGGAATTGACATGTTCGAACCGCAGCGCCTTTTGACATAAGCGAAGAATGTTTTGGATTCTCTAAAGCTCCATCCGCTAACCCTTTCTCGAAATTGAGCCGAGCATCTCTTAGGTGTTGCTTACACATATTTCTAGCCTTACGGTACCTGTCATAAGTATAGGTAGACGGAGCATCTCGGTAAGTCCGCCAACACCTAGACCACTTTGTGAGCAAATGCCTGCTAGTGGGTTCTATCCATGGCGGCTGTGCTCGTGCTTCCTTTCTCCTTGTGACTGGGATGAAGGGAGCAGAGATCTCTGTGAGGTAGGACTTAAATTTATCCCAGAAAACCTGGACAGTGTCGTCGTCTGAGATCCCACAATGCAAATCCGAAGCCTTGGCTCTCATTGATTGATAGTCTGCGGTGCCATACGTTCGGGTGAGACTCGACAATACTCTGGTAGCGTCTAGACAGAGTACAACTGAAGAGCAAACAAACATGATCCCTGGAACCTAGTGGAGGCTCGTAAGTAATGTCCCGACGAAAATCGAGTGACTTAGCCAATACAAGACGTAAGATAGACGGTAGTTTAGCGTCTATGTAGCTAGTGGGGAGGACAGTGAACTGATGTAACGATACCTGGAGCGTAAGCTCAAGCAGCTCAGCGCCTAATGTGCCTGAGGCTGAGTCGCAGGAAAGATCTGCCCAACAAACCTCTGGGAAGTTGAAGTCGCCCATCACCATACAATTGTTTGCAGGACTGGAGCGAATGATGTTAAGTACCTCGTTGGATACTCTCCCAGGGCTTCTATACAAAATTACAACTGTAACCTCAGCCTAGGATGTGCTAATAACAGCCGACAGAGCCTCAACAGTTTTGTCTACTGTGAAATAAACAAGTCTTCAAAACGTCAAGTTTACAGCGCCCATAAAGTGCGACGTCCCAACTGCCAGCCAGCAGAGCGAGCGCATCTAAATAGTGAGCAGCCAGCTACATGTACTTCACTATCCTTGATGTACTGAGACAGCCGCCTTTCAATGAATGCGAGTATATCTGCATAAGACCCACGTACAAGCAGGCCTAACTTGTGCACCATATTACTTAGGCAGCGCACGTTACTCCGCCATATCTGAAGGTATTCGTTAGATACAAACCTGGGTCGTGCGCTACTAGCATTGGCAGTGGTGAGGCGGAAAAGGACCGCCGGCTGACCACCTGAAAACCCACTAACCAGAGACCTTGTTCACCCGCCTCTCGCCTGCTTTTGTGGTCCTTGATGGCCTCCCTCAGCTTCAGCCTGTCGGGCAGCGCAAGGTCCATCTGAACGCTAATATTTGTACCTTTCAGCTTAAACGCAAACCGCATGAGGGCGCTGCGTTCTTCCGGGTAGAAAGTACCACACGAAGTAGCCGCGGTCAAGGGTTTGGTATATTAACTGGGACGTTCCCCAGTCAAATCAGCTTTCTGAAAGTAATGCTTGGAAAACCCGGCTGGTGAAGCTTCGTTACGCAAATGTTAAACCATTGAAGATCGTCCAACATGCGATCAGCAGGAAGGACAGCAGTAGGTTTAGCCGCCTTACGGAATATAACGCTACTATCCATGAAAGAATCGCCAGGACGGGGTGTATAAACCCCACGGGTCTTTGGTTCGACACTTGGAGCAGGTGGCTTCACCACTGGCGATGGGAATGTCTTCAGCCCCTCCGATGACGTAGCAACGGCACCGTATATTTTCGCTCCATTGTCGATGTCTAACCTTTATTCGGGTTATCGACTCCACCGAAAGGCTTCATGGCAGATTTGGTCTGCTTTTTCTTCTTGATAACGGAAGCAGAGCATCGTGCTGACTTTTCGCTTTGAACAGAGTCACGCAAATCTTCAGAACATGCCTTCTCCCTGAGAACCTAGATATGTGTGTTTGGGGCACCATTTGCAATACACCGTTCCTCAGTGCTCGCGCACTGTGGGTCAAGAGCGCAGAAAACGCTCCCAATAATAACGTGAATATTTGAAATCGGTACAAACATCCGTCTTTAAGTTCCTGGCATGTTTCCATTTCATTATCATGTTGCAGTGATTATCCAGCGAAAGGAATGTCATACGTTTGCATTCCATATCCCGAAAATGAAATTACGTGTGACCTGCGTAAACCATTGTACCAATGACATTGATAAAACCCATTCTATGCATTCTTCTTGAACAATCACTTTATCCTAGGTCAGTGGTTTCGCTCGTAGCGACAATGTCGTCCTTTATGGGATGTATATGAACCTAATCCATACTGCTGGTGGAGGCGCGCCGCGTCTAGGTAGTGCATACTTTGCCAGTGGCCATTTTGATGCCACTGCTTTAGGACCTATGTAGACCTGCCAGGAAGGCAGGTGAAGGCAACAGCCGATACTTCCATAGTAGCGATGTTGATGCAGCTGCCAAAGGACTTATATGGGCACAGTAAACAACCTACATGGAGGCGTGTGAAGTTTGAAGTATGTTTCATTAGCAGCTGTACTGATGACACCGCTGTGCCTCCAAACTGGGCTCAATAAACGCAGGACGCAAACGTCTTTGCAGCCATCAGTGCCCGCTACGCTAGTGACCATAATGAAAAAAATACTATGGGACACATCTAGGATAGCCACGAATATGTATTGAAGGCCTGCGGAGCCAATATTTGTAGTTTACCTCGTGGTAATATTGATGTCAGTGTCTGGGGACGTATATGGACCAAGTAACCACCGTCCATGGAGGCTCGTAGAGCTAATGGCAATATTGCTGGACCTCTGTGGGCGTACACAGGCTTACGCTAGTGAAGCCAACATGGATACCTGTTAAGTTGCGAGCATGGCGCCCCTGTTATGGGGCCTATGCTACTTCGCCGTGCACTGGTCAGGAGGGCGTGGCAACCAAGGGAGTCTCCTTAGTGCGGACTGTAATGCCACATCTCTGGCAGTTATATAGGCTTACTAAACATTCATAACCTTGGCATGAATATCCAGCTATATAGCAACATGTCTCTCGCTAATTGTAACATGCCGCGTCCCTGTACTTCATTCATGAGTGCTCCAGTAATTGACCATATCGGAAAATGTAAGTGTGCAGGGACCTGATTCAGGTTTATTTCGAAGTACCTTGTCTACCGTGCCTCATGCCCACCTTCTTGCCCGCACGCTACACGATGTGAATTGTCTACCGCACCGCAATGACGCCCATGATTACAGGTGAGTGCTGCTGCTCCAAACGATTCCTTTTCAGATTAACGGTGCTCGTCCATGCTTCCGTAATTTCCAGCCCACTGCGCCTATAGCAAAACCGGTACTCAGAAATCACAAGTGCCCGCCACGACGTTCGCCTGCCCATGGTTAGTCCGCACTGTTAACTGCCTCCGATTTCCAATTGCTTCGTGAACGACCGGACGGCCCTTTTCAGGGCTAAGCCATGTCCTATAGCCTTATGGTTCATCCTTACAAGCTAGTAGTGTCCATACAAATGCTTGCATGCGCCGCACCACTTGGCCGCTATTTCAGTGGATGGGTCCGTAATCGCAGAACACAGCCTCTAACGCTCTATTACACCTCCAGTTCTTAAGCGTATCTCTGCGATGCCGTGATTGAAAACCACCGAACATTTTTCAGTACTGTCGCTTTGCAAGCTATCAGTACTTTGAACACTTAAAAATCAAATGACAGTGGTCGCGTATGGTTCGAATATCTGTTCTCACACCCAAGCAAAACAGTCACAAAAATACATAAGTCTCGATTTGCTGTGGACGTTGTTAGTCATGTGCAACCCTTCCAATTCCATTCCATTCAGCAACGCCAACGCGAAATTAATAAGTGCGCGCCGGCAGGGTACCCGTTGTGTTGCAAGCACTTCATTTTCCAATAACAATTCACCACATTGCGTTCGTGCAGGTACTACTGCGCTAAACAGTGCTATATGGATCGTAAGCTCCGAGAAATAACGAGCGTACATTGCCCTACAAATTAATACGCAGCAAGTTGTTCCTTGTTCTTTCATTCTGGCACCGTGAAGAGATTTCCGCTTACATAGTATAACTGTTTACTTATCTAAGTAACTTTGGGAACAGGTCCAGCGCGTGTACCCCACCCGAAGTCAGTACACACGGCTACATGGTGGTTGTCAAGTATACGTGGCAACAAATATGCCGATGGTTTATCATTATGCCGCATGATGATTATCCGTGCCGACAATCAACGAAAAGATATGCGTCCCTACATATGGAATGCCCACAGTTACCGATCGACGAATGCGGTATCACATTTCCCAATTTAATTCACACTTAAAAATATCCATCTACCTTCCTTTAATAAAATATACGTCTAAATATATGAACATGTGTTAGCACGGTTTTCATATTTATTTAGTTATTTATTTCAGGTGGTGGATATGCAGTCTTCTCCTAATAGGTTTCTCTCATATTATTGCCAGTCTGTATAATCTTCCATAAAATTGCACACGTCGCTTAAGCCAATAGTAGTTAAGTTCGATAAAATTTTCGTGTTTGTGGCATTTCCGTAAAATATACTTTTTGACCTACTACACTTAAAGCGGATTTGTTAGTAATCACCTTTTATACCCTCATTTAGTTAAGCGTTATGTCTCCGTATCTGCAGGAATTATCATATTTACTTTATTACACTTTATCGTTTCAAGTGATTGTTTGTTGTTTGATATCCCTGGCTTGCCTGCGCTTAGGTTGCATGTTGACGAGGTATATACCTGTCTATTAAGCACTACCTCACACATCCTAGCTCTAGGAAGCAGTTGGTCATTGCTGGAGGGGACGGAGTGCACGGTCATTGTGGCCGTGTTACGAGCAACGAGTGGTTCCATGCTGTCAGTGTGGAGCAGACCACGGTCCAGCCACCGCATTGTGTGCAATCGATTCCCAAATACAGCGTGCTTGTGTTTGCATGTATAGGAGTGCGGGCCGGCCCCTTTGATGAAATGTGACTCCCATCTAGATACCTCCCGGTCTTATTCCTTCGGGTGTACACTGGATATTGCGTGTGGTTGGAGCTGTGAGTGGTGCGGCGCAGGTCACCCATGGTTCCTCTGTAGGCCCACGCGTCCTGTGGCTGGCCACAGTGACAGGCAAATTCGAAAGCGGATGCCGCAAATCAGCACCAATGCTGATTTGCGGCAATATTGAAGATTGCACCTCCGGTGAAGGCTGAAAGAGACAGACAGTTTTGCTTGTGTTGATGGTGAGCCCGAATTTGGCCGCTGCCGAAGCCAGAGCATTAGTCATATGCTGCAACTCATCCGCGCTGTGTGAAAACAACGCACAGTCGTCAGCAAACAGCAACATACGGATTGGTGTCTCATAGACTAGAATTCTCGCACCGAAACGACGGATGTTCAGCAACCCACCATCAATACGGTGCTCCACACGAACACCGTAAGCACAAGCCGCATCCGAAGCACAAGACAACATTGCACGAAGATAGATATTAAACAGGGCAGGAGCTAACACACAGCCTTGCTTCCCACCAGAGACAACTGCAAAGTCATCCGAGGTCTCTCCACTCAGCTGCATTCTCGCTCGCATACCACTGTGCAGACATTCAATTAAACTTACAAACTTACGCGGGCAACCAAAGTTACCCAACACCAGCCACAGTGCCTCGCGGTTCACCGTATCAAATGCCTTGGTGAAATAATCAAAAAGCGAGTACAAAGGCTGGTGTCGTTCTCTGCACTTCTCTTGCAACTGACGATCCGCAAACACCATATCTGTAGTGCTGCGACCCGAACGGATTCCACATTGCTCTTCCGCCACGTTTGTTCCACAAGCTGACTCACGAGGCGATTGAGCAGGATTCGGGCAATCACCTTGCCCACACAACTCAGCAAGTTGATGCCACGATAATTCGTGCAACATTGCTTACTACCTTAACCCTTGTGCAGTGGTAGCACAAGGGCGTCCTTCAGCTCAGCAGGCACCTCCTCCTCAATCCACACGCGTTGCACCAAGTGGTGCAGCGCAGTCTACAACGCGGGTCCGCCGTGTTTCAATACTTCAGGTGGGATCCCTTCACCTCCGGCACATTTGCCGTTTCGTAGCTGAGCAAGTGCTCTCTGCGTCTCATCCAGTCTCGGCGTATCCGCCAGATCCGCCTTCACATCACTCTGCTTCAGCCCATTCAATGTAGGTTAGTCGATCTCTGAACGGTTGTTCAAGAGGTAGTCAAAGTGTTTCCGCCAGACCTGCATTATGTCTGCAGTCTGGGTGCAGGTAGCGCCTGAACTACCATCGATCAGTGTCCTCAGCGGCTCCAATCTCGGTCCATACACCGCCTTCAAGGAGTCAAAGAATTCCTTGTGTTGAAGGCGTTCGGCGTAGCATTCCATCTGCTTCGCCTTCTCCGTCCACCATGCATTTTTAATGCGACGGAGCTCTCGGGTCAGTCGCATTTGAAGTTTGCGAAACTGACTACTCTTATCGAAGTCACTGGGGTCTGCAACATGTGCAGCAAATGCTGCATTCTTCTCTGACAACAATGCGCCAATTGTCACATTGTTTTCATCGAACCAATCAGGCCGCTTACAGTTAGCGCGCCCGATGGTCTCCACCGCAGCAGCTGTCATGTAGTCGCGAATGTGGTGCCACAGGTCGCCCACTGTGGCTACACAGTCCACATCACCACACAGGCGTGCAGCCATCGCCTTCTCTAGCTCAGTACGTTTCGCCACAGTACCGAGGAAAAGAATGTTAAATTTACGCCGATTCACGGCGGGAGTGCAATACACGATTTACGAAAATATATGTACAGTTTGGTCCGCACCAACTTGTGATCAGTGCCACACTCAGCTTCACGCAGTACACGTGTCATGCGCACTTCACCTATATCACGCTAACGTAGGGTGACATAGTCGAGCAGGTGAGCGTGACCACTCCGTGAGTGCGTCCAAGTTGCTTTATCACTCGCACTCAGTGCAAACCGAGTGTTCGTGATCGTCAGGCCGTGAGTGGCACACAGTGAGAGCAGCCTGTCACTGTTCGCACTTGCTGAACCAATGCCATGCGCACCGATACCATCTGTCCACGCTGATGCATCACGCCCAAGCGCGCGTTGAAAGCACCCAGCAGAAATAGTCGATCGCTCCTCGGCACAGACCGTATCACGGAGGATAGCTCAGTGTAGAACTGATCACGCGTGTCACCAGGATAACACGTGGTCGGACCATACGTGCTTATGAAAGTAACAAACTTACCTCTTCCGAGTCGCAGGCGAACAGTCATCAGCCGCGCGCTGATGCCCGTTGGTTCACCCACCAGCTGGCCATTCAGGCGGTCGGATATTGCAAATCCGACCCCATGTTCACGTGGTGCTGAGGCGGCGTTCCCCACCCAGTAGAATGTGTAGCCAGCACCTGTTTCATGCAACTTGCCTTGCTCAGCGAGCCGAGTTTCACTGAGCGCCGCAGTATCGATGTTGTAGCGCGCCAGCTCCATCGCGACGAGTGCAGTGCGTCGTTCCGGGCGCTCGCTGGAGTTCCGGTCCAGTAGCGTGCGCACGTTCCAGCACCCGATGCTGAGTGCTTTGCGCGCAGGCATACGATTGCGTTGGTGGGCAATCGCACACGAGGTGGTCGTTGTGCTTCGGAGGTTTGCTTGAGGGACTCCGCCCGGAGCTTTTGACTTAATAGCCTTACCCACAAGGCAGTGGGTGGTTTGGAGGTTTGCTTGAGGGACTCCGTCCGGAACCTTTGGCTCAATAGCCTGACCCACAAGGCAGTGGAGAGCAGATCCAGCTCGGGAATGTGATTGCAAAGACAGATTGGGATCTGCTTGACGGCAGTCACACGCAGCCTTTGAGGTTCTGGAACAGTTATCGTATGTTTTGCGACCGTAATTGGATACGCATCTGCGACCACGGCCAGACGCAGGTGGGTTTTTGGCGGGTTTGCACCAATTTGACCAGGGGCTGCCTGGCTTGAGGCGGGCAGTAGCAGACCATTGAACACCCGGAGATGTCCTCCCACCGTCAGAGACAATGCGTGGCACTCGTGCTCTACGCCAATCGAGCATTGAGAATATCACCCGTAACCTGTTGTCTCCCATGGCCAGGTTTTACGGGAAGTGGGCCATCGACCACATCCTAACCTCCGGAGAGGATGGACTAGGATACTGCCAGGGCGCCCAATCCTGACAGGAGAACGACTCGGGTCCTTAGCCAAAGCCTTCGATTAAATGAACACCCGAAAGGCAGCGGGTCTAGCACATGGTCAGTTAGCTGACTCATGCGGATTGGTGTCCTGGATCTTAGCAGGGAGAAGGTCGAAACCAAACTCCCACCCAGCGGTCGCCACGTGGAGGCGCCCAGTACATGAGACTATGGCGCAGCAGTAGCAGCAGTGGGTAGACCATCTGTCAGGATATAGCCACCACCAGCCTCAGCGCACCATAGGCTCTCCCGCCGCCGCTAACCATATATGTCATATATATATACATATAAATATTGAACTTTCGTCTAAGAACACATATCCATGTGTATATCATATTGTTCTAATACTGCTCATTTCTATTATCATATATAAATATGGTATAAGTAAACAAGTACGGGAATATCTGTATCTTTTGGACGATTTATATATCCATACTAGCTGGCATATCTGGTATTTCATTATTAACTGCAGTTTCATGTCGTTATATATACCCTTCCGTTTATGCAATATATCATGTTATTTCTATCCCTCATTACGTTCACACCACCTCGGCGTAGTATGCCCACTGAATGGCCGGCACATTGTTAATTAGAAATGAAGTCCGCGTCACTAATTTGCAGATACTTCAACAGTGCACAACTATACCTTTCTTAGGGGTTCACATAACCTGCCTCTTTTCAGCAACTAATTTATGCCGATCGTTATTTAGTTCTGTGTATTTCACATATGCCTTTTACGAGCTCCCCCATTTAATTGCATATTTCAAAATAATATGGCTTCTCGATCATCTTCACCGGTTGACCTTCAGCAACACTACCATATCCGTTTCACTTTTCTCCATAATTTCATTTAATTCACGTTGCAGATTCCCTGCTATCCCCGTTGCAGCAAATGATAAGTCATAAGAATTCATCACCAACAAACAATTACAGCTCACCTTGCAAGGTAAGCCGGTTTTACATGTCCTACAACGTTTCACCACATTTTCATGCATGGGATACTTGACATAAGCTTTCGTTTATTAGACGACTGGTATACTTCACCGTTTAACAAGACTTGGAAATATCAGTACTTCGCTGCAATTACTCAGTTTGGAATTTTCGGGGACATGGTACCATAGTTACAGTAACCTAATTTACTGCAAACCTTACATTATTGAAACACTTTATAAACATACGCAGTGCCCTTTTTATTATTTTAACCTCTATAATTAATTGCCAAGTCCGGCGCTTACCCGCTTAATGCCTGTTGTTTCATTTTACCTTGGTCCACGACAAAATTTCCGCCATTGGTTAGAGCCCAGCTCCCCACTTAAAGTAAACCTCTATGGTTGCAATTCGAAAGAACAGTTAAAGACGAACTATTTCCGTAGAACTCCCTTAAAGTAGCAATGAACCACATTTGTAGACATCTCAGCTGTTTTTGGGAATTAGTTGACATAGTCGTATTTTACGTTACAAAGCTGATATACCTTAGTTTATATTGCCCAAATTTCTTGCAGCTCATACTTAGCCACTACGTGGCACGGCCGAAACCAGAAGGCGAATGGAAACCCGAAAAGTCTTTTCTCGTCTGTTAGTCAGTTAAAACAAAACCGTACAATAATATTGGAAATGACAGTAAGAAAGTACGATTTGGGAGGGAGATATGTAAACTCGCTACAGTGGTTCGGATTTGACATTTCAGTGTTCCGTGGTAAGTTACACAAATGTGACCACGTAAGAACGGTAGCAGGATCTCTAAACAGCAAAGCCTTGTCTCGCATGTTGCCAGGCCACAAGTCGTCAGCAAATATATAGGAGGGGTCTTCAAGTAGAGGGACCAAGTTGTTTATTAACAGGAGAAAAGGCAACGGACCGAGTACTGATCCCTGAGGAACTCCACCGTGAGCAGCGCCTGCCGTCGAGTAATGTCACCAACCATGACACGGATTGTCCTACTATAAAGGAATGCAGACAGCCAAGAATGCAGTTGAAGTGGGATTCCAAACCAGGACATATTTTCTAACAAGTAACGGTGGTTCGCCGAACCAAAAATCAAGGTGACGTACTTCTACTGGGGTGCCATCCTCGAGGCATCGAGTCATTTCATCAAGAAAATACATCAGGTTGGTAATACATGAATTCCTCTTCACAAAGCCATGCTGTTCTGCTCCGAGCAAGTCATTAGCAGCAAGTTACTCAAAGATGCTATTCCTCATGATCTTCTCTAGGCACTTGAGACATTTCCGTTAATGTCCCCACAGACTGAAGTTCTGATGTTGCCAAGGAAGCCTTCTACCACTTACTGAACACGCACCTACGCTCAGCAACCAGTACAGGTATAATAGCTTTGCAGGGGATATGAACGCTCAAGTATGTCAGACGAGCCCTTCATAAGTTCAGGTTCAGATAGGACTGCGTCGATAAAAATCTCTTGAGTGTTCCTGCTTGAGCAGATGGTTGAGCCAAGAATGATAAGGTGCTACGATTACTTGATGCATCTAAAACAAAGCAGCGGAACCACACCACGGTCAACCAATCACTGCTCACTTTCCCTGCACTAGCAGCTTTCGCTCTGTTGGTCACGTGAAGTAAGGAAGAAGTTGAAAATATGAAGAGCAAGGAAAGTCGTTTACATGAAGGACACCATCAAAGAGAGGGGCAGATGACAGGATATGGACGCAAGGTGGGAAAGTGGATTTGGTCAGGAGAAGGGAAAGGTTTCGTGTTGCCACCCAAGGGCGTCTAACTGACGCTTGAAACCATTAATCCCGAGTTCACTGACTACACTTTTCGGAAGCGAGTTCCAGCGCTCAATAACTCTAGCAGATAACTGCCTTGCCGCTCCGATCCTGTCAGAACGCGGCTTATGTTGGTTCATGGAATGACCACGAAGACAAGACAACTTAGCCGGGCTAAATAGCCAGCTCAAGTCCGGTCCAACCTTCCGTTACAATGCGGCAAGTAAGGATTTGACCTCCTCGAAGCCGACGGTAGTGCACTGAATACATACCCAAGCTAAGCAGACGCTCGGAGTACGATTGCCCCCGTTACCCCTCGACTAATTTGGTACCTACTCTCAAAACCCTCTGGAGCACCATTTTGTCTAGAACAAGGCAGGGCGGGCAAGCTTGGACGCAGTATTTGAGATGAAGCCGAATGAAAACTGAGAACAGCTTCACAAATAGGTCGGCACTTAAGACCCCGAAAGAACAGTGCATTAACCATAACACTGAAAATACTACTTGCCAGCTGGTGCAAATATATGCGTATATATACATGTATGTATAGCAAGTTGCATGCTGTCTCTTTATTTCAGGTAGTGGGTTTTCAATTTTGCCCTAATGCTTTCCTTTCACATATAAATGCCTAGTTATACTCTCTTCTATACACTTGCGGACGCCGCTTAAGCCACTTGTAGTTATTTCGATAACATTTTCGTGTTTGTAGCATTTCCGTAAAATAAACCTACTGCCCACGTGAAGTTACCTCGTATTCTTTTGTAAACAACTTATTTCATATGCTCACTAACTTCAGATTTATGTCACCGTTTGCTTGCGTGCTAAGTCAGTTTATTTCAAGTGGTGGGGCTTCAATTTTGTCCCCATGCTTTGCTTTCTGATATACATGTCTACCCGTACTTTCTTCAATAAACTTGCACATGTCACTTAAGCAAATTCTAGTCCTTTCCGAAAACGTTTTTGTGTTCGTGGTCTTTCCGTAAAGTTTGCCTGCTGACCTCTTGAACGTACCTCGCATTCTTCTGTAAACAACTTACTTCAGATTCCCATTACTTTAAGATATATGTCACCCTTTCCTAGTGAGCCATGAGCGAGGCCACTCGGGACCACTACAGACGCGACGGCGGGTCCTGCAGAGAAGACAGACAGCACCGGCGCAGCGTTTGTAGGCAGGCTGCATTCCATTTACTAACCGCGTGCTTGCATGCTAAGTCTCTTTATTTCAGGTGGTGGGTTTTCGATTTTGCCTAAATGCTTTTCTTTCTCATATAAATGTCTACCTGTACTCTATTCCATCAACTTGCACACTTCCCTTAAGCCAATTGTAGTCGATTTCCATAGCATTTTTGTGTCCGAGATATTTCGTAAAGTATAATTTCTGACCTCGCAAACTTATCAAAGATTCGTTGGTAAACGACTTATTACATATGCTCATTAATTTAAGGTTTATATTACCGTTTCCTTATGCATTTATAGAGTTATTTTCTTTGTCTCTCTCAAATAATGGGCTGTTGTTTGACATCCCCGGTGTGGCTGCGCTTGATGTGCATGTTGACAAGGTGCCTACTTGTCTATTACCCACTACTTCGTCCATACTGGCTCCAGGAGACAGTTGCTCGTTGCTGTAGGGAGCAGGATGCATGGTCCTTGTGGCCGTGTTAGGCTCGAAGAGCGGTTCCATGCACTCAGTGTGGAGCGGGCTACGGTCCAGCCACCGCCTTGTGTGCACTTGATTCCCCTATTACAGAGTGCTTGTGTTTGCCTATGAAGGAGTGTGGGCGGGCTCCATTGGTGAAACGTGGCTCCTCTCCGCATGCCTCGCGGTCTTATTCCTTCGGGTTTACACTCGATCTGGGGTGTGTGAATGGAGCTGTGGGTGTTGCAGCGCGAGTCAACCATGGTTCCTCTGTAGTATCAGGCGACCTTTGACTGGCCACAGTGACGGGAAAATATGAAACCGGATGCCACCGACCAGGTATCGAGCTGTAGAGAGCAGAAGATAAACCTGTTTCAGCCACATCACCTCCCGTACACCTGCTGATGACAGGGGTCTGTGCTAAACCGTTTTTCCCTAAGGTCTGTTACCGCTGCAGCAAAACTGAGGAAGCCAGGATGCTCAGCTTCTCTTTTTACCACAGTTCTCTAAAACATTCCTATGACTGAACAATTACCACACATTCATAGAGCTTGCTCCACTCATTAAAAACCCCTGTGGATAACGTAGCATCCAACAGGACATGGTTCCTTTGCGGTCCAAACGTTTTCAAGCCTTGACCCCATGTCGAACAATCTGCGTTGAGATTGAAGAACTGCAACCCCCCTTACCCAAATCGCCCCTTAAACTGAGTGTTCTGTAAGTCAGATCACCACGGCGACGGTGTAGTCCAGAGTAGATAAGTTAATAAGCTAGAGACGAAAGAGATAAAGTAAAACAGGCAGCATAGACACCGAGTTGGATCTGAGCCTCTGAAACTTCTCAAGCAAATCACATTCAAAGTTCGTGAGTGGGTGTATGGCAGGTAGACCGTATTCCAGTATCGGACGAACGTGGGAGGACAACAGGTGTCTGAAGTTCTGCGGTATCAATTTGTAGAAAGAACTTCTTGTGGTACAGAGCATCCTGTTCGCAGCGATCACTTTCCGCAACGTGTACTGGGTTGTTCTTAGGTTTGGAGAAACAAGTACACCCAAGTTCTTCTCACCAACTAGATTATTCAGCAGAAAACCTCCGACGTGATAGTCACCGAAAGGTTCTTGAGCACCGATCGGGAGAACATAGCATTTACCACGATTGCTAGGCCTTTGCCCCTTGACAGACCAATCATGCAACAGATGGAGCGTCAGTTGCAAACTGTCAGCAACTCCAAGCCTAGATACTTCTGATCACTGTTTCAGATTCTAGGTATCCGCACCTCCTGGAGATCGTTGATAGCGTTTGAATAATTCTGGGCCAAGAACAAAGCCTTGTGGAACCCCACTGGTCATAAGAACGGGAGCAGCTTCGACTCGTTAACCTTCATCCTTATCTAGGAGATCAACGATCCAGGGGAGAAATTGCCTGCGTTTTTTAACTGACTGTAAATGTACGATGGTGCTGGGGATGAAATTGAAAAATAGATTTTGCCTTCCGTAGGGAGTATCTGGGCCAGAGACAGAAGGCAAGATGAGGAGCAGCGCTGCATCTCTTTGATTTTGTACTGAGTGCAAGCCTGAGGGATATGCAACTTTGGGAATCACCGACGCCCAAGCGCCCGACTTTCGACTATATTCGGGCATCGGTGAAATATTCTACTTGTTTTCCGCGGAATATAGATTTATCACGTATAACGTATCTTGCATATGCAAACTAAATTGCAGGGTATACACGCCCTGTTAGCGCCGTTGGGCGCCTGGGCGTAGAAGTTGGCCGATAATCGGGCACACGGCAAATGTTCATTATTTCATCCGTAAAATTACGTTTTTGTCCTTAAATTCGTCCAGGTATAGTAATACCACGTTTTATCCATCGCGTAGACATTAAATGGTGGCACAGGAATTTGCCTGCTTAATTGGTAGCGGGTGTGAGTACACTGTATTTTACCTGTTTTTTATCATTTCCGTTTCCGATCAGTTTGTACCATTTGTTTAAAATCACAAATTTAGATTTCAACAATTTCTACGTGCTCGCGTCGTGCTGCTTTCGTTTACTGCTGCGGCCTCTGCGGGAAGAGCTAATTCCTGTATTGGCGGGAAAGGGTTTCGCTTCCATTGTCCTCAGTGATACGCAAGATAGTTTGCTGGTCTGCATAGTATATTCTTAATTCCGGTGGTATCAAGATGTCGGAAATAAATGATAATTTGGCATCGATTTTCTTCCTGAAAACGGTTATGATAAAATAAAGTGATGACTGCAGTTATAGTTGAAGGTCACGGCGTAATCGAAAGCAGGCAAAGGGTAACTACAGGTGAAGTGTGAGCGGATGATTATGGATCGAATAAGTGTTAATGCATTTGATTCACATATGCCAAGGTTATGGTTGCATGAAGCAATTGGTAAAAGTAACTTAATTCCTTGGATAATGGGCATTCATATCTGTTGTCTGATTAGTGTATATTTTGTATTGCTTAAAATCCCAATGAAAGAGAAGGCGGTAGTTCTCCAAAGTTGTAGAACTGGTAATGCAGAAACAGAAGAATCAGTTATTGCATTGCATGGGAGGTATTTTTGCTGAAAGGCGTGGTGTCCTTGAAATGTTGTATAGTCCAATAAGGGGAATAAGTACGGAAGGGTTAGAAGGGATGCGGGATGTTAAATAATTATGGCTATGTGAATGACTATTGAAAGGTTAACTTAATTCATTAAGCAGAAGAATTTTGCTAATATGTAATATCGGTAGCTATTAGGTGTCATGTATAAGGTTTGTGTATTTGTAACATTAAGGATATCTGATAGCAATTGTGCAAGTATGCAAATGCGAAGGGAATGCACCTGCTGTATATATTCGGTGGTATATATATAGATGAGTATGTAAATGCATAAACCATTTCTAAAGGATTATAGTAGGTTAATGATATATATATATATATACATTTATATATATGTATATGCGTATATATGCATACATACGCATGTCGAAATGTATATTTATGTTTGTATATATGTGTGTATACATATGTTCACCTGAGTCATAAGAATCGAAAGCGGTTGATCGGCGCGTATGGCGCGATCTCATCACGAAGGCAGTTACTGAAGTGCGGGAGAAAGACCTCATGCATGCAGAGAAGAAGCGGCAAGTGCGGAAGCGGCAAGCACCGACGAGCTGTTCTCCATCGACATCGAGTGCATGGTGCTGTAGCACATGCAGTCGCGAGTGCCTGAGTCAGGCACGCCTAGAGAGCCATGAGCGAGGCCACGCAGGACTACTACCGGAGCGCCGACGGGTTCTGCAGAGAACGTAGGCAGAACCGGCGCAGCGTTTGTAGGTACGCTGCATTCGATTTACTAACGGCATGCTTGCATGCTAAGTATCTTTAAGTATCTTGCATGCTAAGTATCTTCAGGTGGTGGGTTTTCAATTTTGCCCTAATGCTTTTCTTTCACATATAAATGCCTAGTTATACTCTCTTCTACACACTTGCGGACGTCGCTTAAGCCACTTGTAGTTATTTCGATAACATTTTCGTGTTTGCAGCATTTCCGTAAAATTAACCACCTGATCTCGTGAACTTACATTGTATTCTTTTGTAAACGTATTCTTTCGTAAACAGCTTATTTTATATGCTCACTAACTTCAGATTTATGTCACCGTTTGCTTGCGTGCTAAGTCAGTTTATTTCAAGTGGTGGGGCTTCAATTTTGTCCCCATGCTTTGCTTTCTCATATAAATGTCTACCTATACCCTCTTCTATTAACTTGCACACGTCACTTAAACCATTTCTAGTCCTTTTCAAAAACATTTTTAATTAAATAAATAAATAAATGGTATATTCTCGGTAAAAGGAGACACACCTGTAAAGGCGTGATCAACTATGCATACAAGCATAGCTTCTTTGAAAAGTTAAAACATTTCGTTTTAATGAAAGGTATAAAAGAAAAGATGTAGTCCATATAAGTGAGAATATTGTCAGGTAATAGTCAGACCAAGGGATATTATGGCGCTGTGGCGCGCAAAAATCCGTCAAAACAAAGTTGGGGGCAATTTCGCCATGTAGTGATCCGTGAGCACAGGAGCCTAAACAAGGTTTTGTTGCAACCAGCAACCATTACGAAATCGGGATAATATGTGCTCCAACAGAGCATTCTTCTTAGTAGCATTAGTCGCACAGGTTGGACGTAGAAGGCCGAGGACTGCGTCAGTGTGAAATGTTTAGCTGTGGCTTTATTTTGTGGCGAGTCACATCCGCCACGTTGCAGTGTTGTTAAGCGGACATTTGTGGCTATTTATAGGGAGAACGCTTGCCAGGCGAAAACCCACCAAGTCCTAGAACACTGCCGTAGCTTCCGTTGAACACTAGTGCAAGTCGGCTATGCATCGTAAAGACCGATATTGCACTCTATTATTCGCAGTCGGTTGACAGCCAAAATTCTTCGTTGCTTGGCCGAATGGCTTGGTACTGATACGGCAGCAGTCGTTGAAGCCGGTCAATGATGCAAGATTCGAAGAAACGAATTATAATGAGGCAGGTGAGTAAACACAATGTTAATAGAGGCCGGCTTTTCTATTATATTCTTGTTCGGCTCGCAAACCGTGTCCAACTATCCAGCTGGACTTGTCATGGGGTCGGTGAGTGAAGCTGTTTCTTGTGTCTGAACATGTCCTAAATAGGTAAAAACGCCATTCTCCACAAAGTGGATTCGGGATTCCTTCAAATGTAAGTAAGTGTAACTGTTGCCATAGCCAAGTGAAAATTCCATGGAAGGCCATCGGAAAAGCAAGGTATACGTGCGCAACGCTGTCCGTGAAATGACATCAGCATAGCTCCAGGTGACCGGCGAATAGGAATGTTTGAGGCAGTGAAGGTGATCACACCAGAGTTGTTTGGCTTCGGTTGTGGAACGGGGATCCATGTAAATATATCATTCCAGGTGAGTAAATTGTTCGCTCTGAGTACGAGGCGAGCTAAACCCATTTGTTTAGACCCCGTGAAGGTAGCGTCTCCAAAATGGCGGAAAGAGCTCCATTTGAACCAGTGTGCGGGTTTTTCATTTCCCGGAGAAAGGACCAAGCGTTTGAGGATAGGTCGACCAGTCCCAGTAGATAAACCTTCTTGTTTTAGCGGAAGTAACTGTGGGAATCTCGGGAAAAACGGACAACTGACAAGAGGCAGCCAAACAGAGACAACAATGAATCAAGAAGCACTAACACAGATTGGTAGCGCTCAACGGTGCCTGTGATACATTAAAACTTATGTAATTTTGTTTAGTATACATGATATGCAAGCGCGCTCTATACATTACGTCGCTGGTGTGACTCAGACTACAGCTACTAAGTGGGAAGAAGGTTCTGCACGCGCAGGGTCAAAAGGCCGATATAACAAAGCGTTTTAACAAAAGTAAAGCAAATGATGTGATGGTTGGAGAGAAACAGGTAAACCGATGATGATGGCAGAAGTCCGAATGCGAGAAACATCTTGGGCGGAACTAGGGTCAACTAGGTTGAGACCGAATGCGGGAGAAAGATAGGTAGAGCAACGTTTTAAGAGGAAAAGTAATTTCAAGGAATCGGCTAGGGGCGAACGAATGCTGACGGCAGTGCGAAGAGTAGTTCGTAAGAATAAGTACGCTGAAGCGCTCATGACTCCACAGTCCAAAAGTCGTCAGAATATAGGAAAATGGTCACAAGGAGCTAAAGCTGCCGTGCAATGGGAGTCGTTATAACAAGTACGGTCTCAATAATAAACAAATGCGAGCAGAAGGTAAAGCGCATAGGAATAGGAGGAGTGGTAAGTTGAGCATACTAATGGAAGCACTAGTCAAGAAACACTTAGCAATGGTCCGAGAGCCGCCAATAATCAGGGGCGAGCTCTGAGCGAAGGAGATCATGCGCACGAGGATAACTTGGATAGGCGCAATGAGTGTAATCCGTGGGAGTAAAAGCGGAGCGCAATAAGAGAAAAGGCCACGGATAATAGGAAAATAAAACAGGCAGAAAGAGACAGACGGGTCAGGTGAGACAAGATAACGGCAAGGCAGTAAAGCCGGCCGTCTGAGTCAAAAAGAAGTGAAAACAGAAAGCGATAGAAAAGGCTAGTGTCTATATGAGAAGGGATCATTGGTAAAGCGTGGAAAGGCCCACAAGCCTCTCCACGTAGTGTGTTTACAGAACCAATAGTTCGGCCGAACCAACAGAAGTGACGTCTCAGAAGTCCAAATGTATTCATTGAGTATGGGGCCGATTAAGGGGATGGGATTAATCGGCGCTTTGGGGCTAGGCTTACAAAGAAGGTAAGAAAAGTGCTATAACACCAACGAGGGAACTAGTCTAGCAGTCTCTACAGTTTGTAACGTCGAAGAACTCTGAGTGAAATCTGAAAACTAGTGGCCATTCTGGCGAGACTGAGTTAGTCAGTGCATAAGAATAGCAAGTTAAATAAACGCAGGAAAAGTGGCTGTAACAAAAGGTGAACGAGTATAGCAGCCTCACAAGTTAGGGGAACAAGAGCGTTGAGTCTGTATAGCGTATACTGCTTAAGTCTGAGTAGCATAGGAGTAGTCAGACAGAAGGAAACTGATCGGTGGACTACATCACCACACGGCCAGTTGAAGAAGAATTGAAAACAGAGCGCGATAAAATATAAGTTATCGACAGGATGAGAAAGGTTTATTGACGGAAGATGGGAGAAGCCCACTATGCTCTCCAGGCAATGTAAAGGGATGGTGGAGTCAGCCGAGCCAAGGGAGGTGACGTCTCAAAGTCTGAATAAATCCGGTGAGCAGGAGGCTGATTGGGCAGACTTGATTAATCAGCGCGTTTGGATAAGGACATGTAGTAAAGGTAAGAAAGGAGCCAGCAGTAAATGGTGGGCAAGTCCAGCAGGCTGTAGATTTAGGGGAAACAGCATGTTTAGACTACGGGGCGTATACCGCGTAAGTCTCAGTAACATAGTAACAGACTGAGGGAAACAGACTAGGCAGGTGAGCCAAGATCACGGCAATGCAGTAAAGCCGGACGTCCGACTAAAAAAGGATTGAAAACAGAAAGCGAGAGAAGTAAAGGTTAGAGTCGGGGTGAGAAGGGTTTATTGGTAAAGAATAGAAAAGCCCACGAGGCTCTCCAGGTAGTGTAAACAGAACCATTAGGTCAGCCGAAACAAGAGAAGTGACGTCTCAGAAGTCCAAATGAATTCAGTGAATACGAGGCCGACTAAGCGGTATTGGATTAATCGGCGCTTTGGGACTAGGTCGTACAATGCAGATAAGAAAGAGGCTATAACAATAATGAGGGTACCAGTCTATAAGTCCCTCAGAGTAGGGGTAATAGAATGAACTCAGCGGAGCCTATACTGTTTAAGGCTCGGTAGCATGGGAGCAGTCAGAGAGAAACATACTAGTCCAGTGAGACAGGATCACGGCAGGGCAGTAAAGCTGGCCGTCCGATTAAAAAAGAGGAATGAAAACAGAAAGCGAAATAAGAAAAGCTTAGGGTCGGTATGAGATAGGATTACTGATAAGGAGTAAAGTATACTTTCTGACCTCGTGAATTTATCCCCTATTCTTTGGTAAACAATTTAATTCAGATGCTCATTACTTTAAGATATATGTCACCATTTCCTTATGCATTACTCGATTTATTTTCTTTGTTAGCTTTCTCCCAAGTGATTGGCTGTTGCTTGATATCCCCGGTGAGGCTGCGCTTTATGTGCATTTAGACAAGGTGCCTACCCGCCTATTACCCACTACCTCGTCCATACTGGCTCCAGGAGACAGTTGCTCGTTGCTGGAGGGGACGGGGTACACGGTCCTTTTGGCCATGCTAGGCTCAAAGAGCGGTTCCATGCACTCAGTGTGGAGCGGACTACGGTCCAGCCACCGCCTTGTGTGCGACTGATTCCCCAAATACAGGGCGCTCGTGTTTGCTTGTGAAGGAGTGTGGGCGGGCTCCGTTGATGAAACGTGGCTCCCATCCACATGCCTCGCGGTCTTATTCCTTCGGGTTTACACTGGATATGGGGTATGTGGATGGAGCTGTGGGTGGTGCAGCGCAAGCCACCCATGGTCCCTCTGTAGGCGCAGGCGTCCTGTGGCTGGCCTCAGTGACAGGCAAATTCGTAACCGGATGCCGCCAACCATGCATACGTACACCTCACAGTATCGGCGCACCAAGCCTTCCATTCAAGAAGACGCAAAATACACCGACCTTATTTGGTCATCATTCCTATGCACACGGCAATTGCCATGCTGTTCCAACAAACGAACCACCTGAAACACCTCGCCGTCAGTTTTACGCATGTGTCGCCGCCTCATATGTCACAACTTGGCCTTCGTCATCCGTCGGCCGTAAATCCTTCACACATGAGTCCGTATTGCACGGCTTCCCTTAAACGCGTCCATTAAGGAACGGACCTCCGACTCCTGATCAGCAGTTAAACGTCGGTTGCTGGTATACAACCATGGCTGACTAACTTGAAAACTATGCGTGTGCTGCAAATTGAAGTTGCAACGCTCATACAGTTGCCCTTTCAAACTGAATGCCAAAAACGCAATGCAGCCGCAATCACGAAATCTGTGAAACCAAGGATTTAGTTTTCCAACATCTATATGTAACGTACCCTTTTCTCACTCCTCCTTTTCTTGTCGAATGTACGCACCGAAATTGCACATACCGGTACGGAAAGCCTTCGGCGACCTTCTTACCACTTTCCTCTAAATGCTACTTCGTAGTACTCGTACGATGTTTGGAAAAACTAATAACAGTCGCAAATGGAAAGTTACGAACCGCTTTCACCTCTTCTTGTCAGCTTTTATAACGATCGCAGACCATACGGTATAAAACAGCGGTGTCATTTAACATGGCGCTCGAGAATCAATCAGATCTTCTCGAATTAACCTCATTTAGTACAGAGCAAACATAACCACTCATCAATCTTAGCAAATGTCATTTACCGTAGATACTTACGCATTCAGCAATATATATACACCTCCGTCATATCTCATTATGAAAGTATCACCACTTAGCCTGGTGTATCGGAACAAAAAGTCCCCCCAGGACGATATTCCATATCAAAAGTTAGCCACTCCTCGCCTCTGCTTGTTGTGCTGTCACATCTTTCCATTGGTTGGACATATATCTTCGAATCTCTAGCCTGCACCTGACTAACATCAAATGAAGGAGGAACTATAACACAAGTGTATTAATTATTCTTCTATTTTGTGTTATTGCCTAAGATTTACTTCTGTCCCCACGTTTGAACTCGTTAGGTGACGGTCCTCTACATTAATTGGTGACACCGTACTTTTTAAAACCTTATTTCTTTTCCTCATTAGGTTTGATCAGCCATTTTGTGAACAGTTACCAGCAAACTCCATTACATTTTCCTTGCCCTCCATCGATGTGTCGAATCCACGTGTTTGGTTTATTCAGGTGGAATCTTTCTTTCGTTTCCGTAAGGTTACCTAGCAGTCTATAATCTTTTCATATATTACTGTTCATTTACCTACACACGTGGCTTCAGAAGTCGTTGACATCCGCCACCTAATGCCTACTAACTCACCTTATGACAAGCTTAAGGCATTACGCCTTACCTCATCCGACGAATCACGCCCCCAATAGCTACGCTTTGGCTTCGAGCTTGGTGATCGTACACCGTCTCAACTCCTGCGACATATGCGATCCCTTGTGGGTTCAGCAACCTTGGATGATTCCATTCTTTGCCAACCCTGGCTTAAGTGTCTTTCAGCAAACACGACGGCGATACTAGATGTATTGACTGAGGACATTCCAATGAATAAGCCGGCGGAAGCGACCGACAAAGTACATGAAAAATTCTTTAAAAACGCTGTGAATCATGCAATTGAGGCGTCCACTAAAAGCGCTTCGGGGACTGCCACGCTAGACTCCATTAGTGAGAGGCTCTCAAAGTTGGAACTCAGCATGTCTCACCTTAGCCGCGCTGGACGGCCGCACCAAGGGTCCTCTTCCACAAGCAAGCCTCGCAGCAACTCCCGCAGACGAGCGTCGCGCTCCTATTGCTACTTCCATAACCACTTTGGTAATGATGCACGAAACTGCCACCCAGAGTGTGCTTTCACTAATTCCAAATCGGGAAACATCGAAGCCATTCAGTAATGGCGACGGCTGCCGTTGGCCAACTTATCAGTAGCCACCTGTAAGTATTTCATTCCACGTCCAAAGTCCACTTTGCGTTGACACTGGCTCAGAGATAAGCGCTCTACTTTTTTCCTCGGAGAAAGGCTCGTTAGAGCGGGCTGGGATGATACACGCTTTTAACCAAAAGAAGATGGCGACTTACGGCTAGAAACTTCACAAGCTTGGTCGAGGACTCTGTCGTACCTTTCCTTTCCCTTTTACGATTACTGACGTACAAAAGCCTACCATCGTTACCGATTTTCTTAGCAAATTAAGCCTTGCAGTAATAGATCTACGTTGTGGGAAGTTACGTGACGACACCACTTCGTTACCGGCTTTGGGCAAGCCTGCTGCAGTTAATTCCATCGGACTTAGGGTTCGTATGCCCGGGCCTTCGCAGTATTCCGCAAAGTTGCGGCACTTTCCATCACTTGTTGGAGTAAATAACGACTCGATGGCACTCAAGCACGATGTGCAACATCACATCGTCACAACCGGTTTACCAGTAACGGCGGAACAACGACGACTCACAGCCGACAAACTACAGACCGCTAAGAAAGAATTCAAGCACATGCTCAAGCTTGGGAGCACCTGTCCTTTAGTCGGTTCTTGGTCGTCTCCGCTGCAACTTGTGCTTAAGAAGGCAGCGGATCGGCACCCACGTGGCGACTATGGTGCACTAAATAAAGCCACAGTTCCCGACAGATACCCAATCCCGCATATCCACGATTCTTCGTTAGGATTGGCTGGAAAGTCGATCTTTCCTAAGACTCATCTGGTCAGGTCATATCGCGAAATTCCCATGGCCCCGGAAGGTATTGCAACAAAGGCAGTGCCTTCAGCTTTTGGCTTGTACGAGTTTATCCGTATGCCATTTGGTCTTCGAAATGCTGCGCAATCCTTTCAAGGCCTCATGGACCAAGTTCTCCGTGGTTTCCAGTTTGTCTTCGTGTTCGTTGATGATGTTTTATTTACAGTTGCTTCCGCCGACAACCACTTACCACATCTACGAAATGTTTTCGTACTTTTCGAACATCCTGGTATCACCATTAACCCTGACAAACGCGTAGTCGGCCACACTTCCATCGACTTCCTAGCTCACAGAATTGACGCCAACGGGATTAGCCCCTTGACTGCTACAAAGCATGCCATACTGGAGTATCCATCGCCACAGTCCGTTAACAGCCTTAGCCTTTTTCTAGGCATGGTTAACCAATACGGAAGGTTTAGCATGGCTGTGCCGCAATGCTTTAAGCTTTAACTGATTTGCTCAAATATAAACTTAAAAAGTTCACTTTCACTCCAGACGCCGAAGGAGGGTTTATCCTCGTCAGACAAAAGTTGAGCCAAGCTACTTCAGTTACTTACCTGAGAACGGACGGCAACGTCCTTCTCATTCTCAAGCCAGAGGCTTCATAATTTGCCGTTCGTGCCGTATTGTAGCAGCTGGTGGGTAACAAAATTCAAGCCTTGTCTTTCTTCGCACGGAAGCTTCAACCTGCTCAGACCAGGTACCTTATGTTCGGTCGACAGCCCCGTACCATGTACCTGGCTGTAAAGCATTTTCATCACATTCTTGGGGGTCGACGTTTTGTCATCTTTACATATTATAAGCCTCTTTTGTATGTTTTTCGTGCAACTTCCGACCGTTACTCCCCTAGGGAGACTCAATACCTTGATTATGTTTCCCTGGTTCGTGTTGATTTTCGCTATATTGATGGTCTTAAATAACTTTTCGCAGACGCATTATCCCGTGCTCACATCCATCAGCGTTCAAGCTCGCCCATCGATCTAGAGCAAATGTCTGCTTTGCAAGCCAGTGACCCAGAGTTAACACAGCTTCGATCAACCACTTCTTAATAACCCTTGAAATTGCTTGTGCTCAATTCCGACGCAAGACTCTACTGCGATATTTCCACCGATAAACCTAGACTACTTGTTCCACAGCCCCACGGGCGAGCGGTCTTTGACCATCTTCATGGATTATCGCACCACAGTATTCAATCTACTGTGAAGCTAATTACCGACCGTTACATCTGGCCCAGTATGCGCACAGACATCCGACATTGGGCCAAAACCTGCCTTAATTGTCCAACCAGCAAGGTTAACCGATGCTGCTACAACTCCTGGTACTTTTTCAATTCCCGGAGCCTGTTTCTAACACATTCATCTTGAGGTAGTAGAACCGTTACCAGAGTCTAACGGTTTCACTTATCTGTTGACTTGTGTTGATCGCTACACTAGTTTTTCCCATACAAATCCCTTAAGTTGTATATTCTCTGAAACTGTTGCGTGTGCTTTCGTTGAATCGTGGATTTCATTCTTCGGTGTGCCAGGCACTTTCACTGCTGACGGAGAATCACAATTCAGTTCCACCCTTTTCCGTGACTTGCATCGATTTCTCGGCTTTACTCATTTTCAGACGGCTGGCTATCATCCTGCTGCCATTGGCCTTGTCGAGCGATTGCATCGACAACCGAAAGCTGTCGTTACACCTAGTTCCACTGATGCCTAATGGTTTGAACGCCTCCCAGCTATTCGGCTTGGTATTTGCAATGCCGTCAAAGAAGATATTGGATGCTGCCCAGCCGAACTTTTCCTTGGCACAACCCTCAGACTTACAGGCGAAGTATACTAGACTCACGAATGACCAGCCAACTGAATCCTACGCCCTATACTGAACGCCTGGAGCACCATTTTCGATCCCTTAAAACGACTTCACCTCGACTAAGCACACGCGAGCAGCTTATACATCCAGACTTACACACGTGTCCATTCGTCTCGCTCCAAATCGATGCTGTTCGAAGACCCTTGACATCGCCTTAGGAAGGTCCATTCAAGGTCTCATCGCGGACACCGAATACTTCGTGCTGGGTAAGAGTGGATCCACGGAGTCGGTGAGCGTTGATCGTATTAAGCCCGCATACGTTGACTCAACGTTGGATGATACAGAGTCAACTACTACCACTAACAACCCTCCTGCGCCTAGGCCGTTGCCCACTGACAAATGCATAGCCGATCCCCAAACCTCGGTATCCTTGTGCACCACAACAAGCACTCCTATCTACACATGTTCAGGTCGTGTTGTTTCATTCCGCACTAAACTAGCGCAATATATTACAAGAACGCCATATCGAGCTTTGCTTACCAGAGCAAGCTCTAGCCGGAGTTCTGTAGTGGTTGTGAGTACACTGTATTTTAAATTTTTTCAATCATTTCCGTTACCAATCACTTTGTACCATTTGTTCAAATTCACAAATTTTGAATACAACAATTTCTGCGCGCCCGCATCGTGCTGCTTTGGTGTGCTGCTGCGGCCTCTGCTTGTGCTGCTGTCACGTCTTTCCATTAGTTGGATTTATGCCTTCGAATCTCTAGCCGGCATCGAAGTAACATCGACTGAAGGAGGAACCATAACGCAAGCGTATTGCTTTTCTTCTATTTTGTGTTTTTGCCTAAGATTGTCTTTTGTCCCTGCGCTCGTACTCATTAGGTAACGGTCAACTAAACACTCTGTTCTTTTGACGTTGCAACCCTTAACTCTCATTGGCGGATATATTCTTTTTCAACACCGCATCCGGCATGACCGATAATCGGTCGAAATCTTGTACTGGTGGCTCTACGTCCACTGTACAACGCATGATACGAAGAAGTAATGAGGAGCTTGCGAATTTGGTACACTCTTCGCGTGTTACTGAGGGTGACTAGAAAGACTATGCTATATTTGTTAAACTCTATAAAAACGATAGCTAAACTGAAACCACCGACGTCTACGAAGCGTTCGGTGCATATTCCGCCTCGCTGAGACTCATATACCGACTGAAGTGTTATTTTCAGAAACGGCACTGATTCATCTGCTGTTCTCCCAGAGGACCGTATGCTAACTGCCCTTCAGTGATTTAGAATATGCGTTACCAAACTCTTGCCGCCCGGCTTCCCCGGCGTGACTGTGCGTGTAATTATCAGACTGGGTAACATGCCAGCTGATATGTTTGCCCACGGTTATTGCGAGTTGTTCTGTCCACTCAAGAGGAGAGCCAAACACTTCTGTATTTCAACTTTAAGCTTAGGAGCACTGGTGTCATGGTGCACACAGACCTCTCTTCGGCGGATAAGCTGAATTGTGGGAAGCTGTGAGGTCTTAAAGCCCGTCGTGAAGCAGGACAAAATGGTCCCCGATTTGTGGGTTTTCGAGCGGTCCACTGTCGCCCTACCAGAGTCGGTTCTGGTGGCGCACGATCTTACACTCACAATGTTAATTCCCTTCAGGTGTTCTTAAGCAAGGTTCGTAGCCTGCGAAACAAGCGGTGCGAGGTCAGCGCCCTTGTCGACGACTGCCGTCCAGATGTTATTGCATTCACTGAAACGTGGTTGTCCACCGACGTCAAGAACAGACTACGCACTGCTGAGATGTGACCGCACCTCTGAGCAGCGCGAAGGTGGCGTTGCAGTGTACGTTAACTCCGCACTTACTGTCTGCAAGACGTATAGTTTCTGAGCACCAGACGGCGCTGTTGAAGCACTGACAGTTAAGCTGCGTATTGCCTCAACGTGACTTGAAGTTGTGCTGTTCTGTGGAAGGCCTGACGACGTTGATTTGGGTTTGTTGACTTTATCCGTAAACCATAGTCAAATAAGTGTTCAGTGATGGGGACTACTCTTCCCGATGTTGACTGGCAGAAGTTTTCCTGCGACGCTGTTACAAGTTGTTTGGCTACCCAGCTTCTCGTGATGGGCTTGAAACATAAATAAATATAAATATAGGTATATTTCTAGACAAGCGCGAGATGCTGTTCCTGCGTGGGATCAGATCAAATTGTACATAACCTCCATGCTCATGCATGGAGAAGAAAAATCGTTAACAACTGCTTTTGATCGTGTTTATCTTTCCGAACAGTAAAGCAGGGATAACTACAAACGTTTCGTAGGCCTCGACATTTTTGAACGCAGTAGTTTGGGTCTCCGTAGATTATGTACGAATTCTGCGCTTTTCACCGGCTATCGCTGCCAAACCTTGAGGTGCCTGATTTCATTAGTAAACGAGCAATTGGAGGAAATTTGATTCTTTTTCTTTGGTCACATCACCGCATTTTGAGCATCCATTAGTAGCGGGCTCATGGAAAGGAATAATCAAGCCAAATTTGCTGCACCAGTTTGTCGATGGGTCCACCAGCTTTATGATAGGTCAAAACCCGTCTCTCTTGGACTTGGTCTTCGCTAAATCCATTGATTTTTTCACGGATACTGTATACATCCCACCTCTCGGTGTTAGCGTGTCTCTCATTTAAGTACGCTCTTGGTAGTCAGGCTACAGCTCTTCCCGACGAAATTCCAAAAATATGACGCGCGGACTTTCAGACAATGAACGCCAAGGCCATAAAGTCATCTTGTGTCATTTTGGGAAGTGCGGAGATTTAATCTGCCGGGGACAGATTTAAATCATACTTGAGTGAACTTTCTCTTCCTCATATACCACTGACTGGCAAGAATAAAACTAGGGCAAAGCCACCCTGATTTGATTCTGCTGTAAGCAAACAAACAGACGTGCCAGCTTTTGGCGTACTTACTTATCTGCTCCTTCATCACGCAACTTAAAGCGCTACCGAGAGGCTCGAAATGCCTGCAGGCAGCACCTACGAGGGGCTCGCCTACAGCATGAAATAGAGCTTGCTCGTTTAGCCTCAGCGAAACCGAGGTGCTTCTTTACGTATGGCAAAAGGCGAAACAACATGAACTCGTGCATCCCAGTGTTGTTTGGCCCTGAATGCACTGCTACTGTCACGGAGCACGAAAAGCTTGTTGGCTCGGAGGACAGTATGCTGGGGTTTGTGGTGGAGAGTCGCGGCTGCCGCATATCGGCCTGCAGGCAAAAGTTCCTGAGGGCTCCCTCTTGAAGGTCTCCATAACGGAGATACAAGTGCTCCGACTTCTGAGGGAATTTAAGCAAAAGAAAACTGCTGTTGGGGCTGCTATTCATGACAAATTGTCGTACGAGTTGGCTGATGAAGGTTGCCGTCCGATTACACAACCTTTGATGAAGTCTCTACGAGACTGCTCACTGCTTACTGACTGAAAGGAGGTTATCGTTTGCTCCATTTTTAAAATTAGATGACAAGCACCTCCCTGATAACTAAAGACTAGTCATTTTGACGAGCGTTGTGGTCATGCTTTTGGAAAAACTTGTGAGGGACGCTCTCGAAGGTTACTTGAGAGCGTTTGAGTGTCTTAATCCCTCTCAGCAGGCTTTGGTAAAGACTATCCTTGCCTTGCTAACATTTTAACTGCTCGCGAACACTGGGCGAAGCCGTTGATTGCAGGAAGCCAGCAGATGTACTGGTGGTCGACTTTTTCAATGCTTTTCACACCGTTCCACATTTGTGACTTTTGTACAAGCTTAAGTCGTACCGTATTTTTGGACCAGTTTTACGATGGATTTCAGCTTTCCTAGTCGGAAAGAAAATGTGGGTGCGGATGAGTTCCAGCCTGTTCCTCCACAAATGTGTTCTGAGTGGCGTTCCGCAAGCTTCAGTCCATGGCCTCCTCCCCTTCACTTTATACGTTAATTACCTACCTGACGAACTGGGTGTGCCATTCTTAATATTTGTGGATGACCTAGAACTCTGGTTCACAATAGACGATCCGATCGGTCTACTGACCCCACAGAGGGCCCTGCATAGACTTTGGTACTGTTCCTTTCGTGGCAGTTGCCGGGTAATTTACCGAAATGTTCAGGTTTACGCGTTTTTTGGAATGACCCGCGTTATTTGCTTGGCGGCAACATGGTACCGCGCGGTCAACACCAATCTGACCTCGGTGTTTTGCTGTCATCCGACTTTAAGTCCAGGGAACACTGGAAGACAGCTGCTCGCAAAGGTTTCAAAGTGCGGATGCACCGCGGGTCATTCGAAATCATGACCACCGTAATGTTCGTTAGATTATTTTCGGCTTCTGTAAGGCCGCACTTGGAATACTGCGTTCAGGCTTGTTCCCACGCCTGGTTCGCGATAAGGTGGCAGTCCTGCGGTCCGCGACGAAAATGGTGCACGAATTAAAACGGCTGATGTGCCCGGACAGGCTAGGTAATTTGGATATGTTTTCTATGTATAACAGGCGGCTTCGGGGCGACTTGGTCCTTACGTATCAAATGCTGATGAGTCGGATTGGTCCTGATTTGACTGGACTGTTGCGCTAAACTCGAGGGCAAACCCTTCCTGACCACCCATTAAAGTTGTACAATACCCGGTCTGACCGTGTGTGGTCAGCTTTTTGTGTATCGCGAAGGGTTATAGCGTATTGGATCGCACTGCTCGCAGAAGTCATGCTGGCACCGGCAGGCAGGCTCTATTCAAAACCTGCGCCAGAACTCAGCTAGAATGCCGCTTCACTGTGTTTACTAACTCAAAAATATGCGACAGAGTTGCCATTGAAATGGTATAACGATTGTCCACCCAACGTCTTCTGGGCCACTCCACCCCCAGCTATCGTGGTCGGTGCAACGAACTTGCGCCAGAACCCATATGAATGCGAAGATTGAAGACACACCTTATCATCCTATATCCTTTTATTAAAAATCTAAGTGCAAGCACACCGATACACTTCTAAACATCGAGTAACCTTTCGTAAAACCCTCACTTGCGTCCACACTCCATTAAACTACCGAGAGCCCGAAGCAGTACGCGTGCAAACATCTACCTCTACAGATACGGAAATGTATGCAAAAAGTTTCCACAAGCAGTATGTGCATCGGATAACAAGATCCAATTCCGTTCATTGCTTTATACGTAGCTCACAGTCAGTCATATTTCTACTCATCCAAAGGTTAACAGCCTTATAGATAAGCTGTAAGAACTCAGGAGCCGACCACAGACAAGCGCCGCCGTGCTTACGTCTTATAAGTAGTGTGGTCCACAGCAACCGCCCATCATCAATGAACCCTACTTAGCCATCGTTTAGCGCAAACATAAATCAAGTTATCAGTGCACGGCCGCTCATTAGTCTCTCGTTTGTAAATGTTCAGTCTTCCCTTACTCCTTGTAATCTCATCGGCACTAGCTCACGTAGTCGTGCAAACTTTTCGCTGATTTTTCTACTCAGTCTGACGTAGCACCCTAATATCACATTAGTGTCTGCGTGCATTTGTGCTTCGGCTTCACACCCTCCAACGATACGAATAACCTTAACGTATGCATGCATCCTGCCTGTTTGCTGTTCTTTTTTATTTAGCCTTTTTATAACTCCCTTCCGGTAATCAGTCTTATCTCATCAGTTCAGCGCACAACCGTTACTTGTTAGACGCTCAGTTATCCCTTGCTCGCTGCAGTGATCGTGCCACCTGCTATTGTAGGAGTCCAGCTCTATCATTTGCTTCTTCCAGGACAGTCTACCCAAGAATGACTTGATAATCTGCATGCTGCTACGCTTTAGCCTTCTATGCTCTGACGTATTTGACAACGTTATTGTGTGCTTGCGCTCCTCCCGTACGCTGTCCATTCCACATGAAACCTTTCTTAGCTCCTTGCTGTCGAGTATACATAACGCAAGTGCACTGCGCACAGACGCTTCCCAACCTCTCCTTTCTAGGCGTTCATTTATCCATTACTCGTTGCAATGTCTGCGACATCTGCTCATGTAGCAGTCCAGTACTCTCACTGAATATTTCTGGCTCAGTTACCTCGGCAGTATTCCCTTAACACACTAACATGGCCTCAGTATCTGCGCGCCTCTGCCTCATCCTGCAACGTCCTTAGTTACCATAATGCATGCAGGCATTCTGCCTGTTTGCTGTCCTTCGTTCATTCAACCTTTTTCCGCGTCCATCGGGCACATTCTTAGTTCATCCGTTAAGCGTACATTTGCTCCGTAGCCTCTGTACCCTAGACCTCTTACTCATTGTGTGGTCTTCGACTTTGCTTCTTGCAAGCGTCCAGCTCTTGGATTTGCTTTTTCTGGCTCTGCCCACGGCAAATCCAAGAGTTGTGCATCTATGCGCCGCCGCGCTTCTGACACATAAGATGTGACCTCCTGGGTAAGCTTAATTTATACTTGCATATTTCCTGGTTTTTGTCCTTTCTGTATTTAGCCTTTTTCAGCATACTTAAGGCGACCTTCCTTATCTATTCAACTCAGCACACAGCCGCCCCTCAGACCCTCCTTTCTTTTTGTTTAATCTTCCCTTACGCCCTGCGACGTCGCTGACACGTATTTATGTAGGAATCCAACTCTTTCACCGTCATTTTACAGCTTAGTCTAACTCAGCGTCGTACGATTTTTTGAGTAGCTGCGCTTTAGCCGTTTCTGCTCTGACCTGTTTAACTACCATATCGTGTGCTTGCGCTCCTCATGTTCTCTGTCCATTCAGCTTGAAACCTTTCTCAGCCCTTTTCTGTCAAACAAACTTAACTCAAGTGATCAACTCACAGCCGCTTCCCAGCCTCTCTTTTCTAGACGTTTCTTGATCCATTTATCCCTGCAATATCTGCGATACATGCTCATGTAGTAGTTCAGTATTCTCACTGGACATTTCCAGCTCGGTTTACCTTAGCACTATTCCCTTAACACACTATCGTGACTGGAGTACCTGCGCGCCGCTGCCCTTTGGCCGCTTGTGCTCTGACCTATTTATCAACGTTAACGTGTGCTTGCGCTCCTCCTGTTACTGTCCATTTCTCATGAAACCTTTCTTAGCTGCTTTCTGTTGTCTGCGCCTAGCCGCTTATTAGCACCTCTTTGCTAGACGTTCATTTATCCATTACTCGTTACAATGTCTGTGACACCTGCTCATGTTGTATTCCAGTACGCCTACTGGAGTTTTTCTGCTCCGTGTATGTTAGCACTATTCCCCTAGCACCCTAGCGTGACTTGTGTCCCTGCGCAACGCCGCGCTTTAGCCTCTACTGCTCTCTTATTTAACAACCTAACTGTAGGTTTGCGTTTCTTACATTTGCCGTACTTTCATCATGAGACATTTCTCAGTGATATCCTATCTACTAACCGTGACTGGTCAGCACACGATCGCCTCTTAGTCATTCTTTTCCAGATGTTCAGTTATCCCCTACTTGCAACTACGTCTGGCACGTACTCAAGTAGGAGTCCTTGCTCTCTCTTTGGTTCATCATACCACAGTACGTTTCCTTAGCCTCCTAGAATGATTTGTTTCTGCGCGCTGCCGCGCTTATACCTCACCTGCGGTGACATCATCAATTACCTTAATGTATGCATGCATTCCGACCGTTTGCTCTTCCTCCTTCATTTAACCTTTACATGGTCCATCTGGCATTACTTGTTGTTTCTTTAGATCAGCGTACATCCGCTCCTCAGTCTTTCTATTCTAGACGTTAACAATTCAAATGTATGCTTGCGCTGCTCCCTTCCCTGCTTTTCAGCATGGAACCTTCCTTCGCTCCCACTGTCAAGCAAACATAACTGAAGTGATTAACACAACCCGATATTTATCAATAGTTTATTCTCGTCCTTGCAAGGCACACCATCAAGGGCGCGATCATGGTATTACAGATATGCATGATCGGTAATTACACAAAGCAGTACATTTTGACCAATAGAGCAGGAATTTATGAGTGTGTTGAGATGTAAAACTATGTTTAACTGGGTATTTGTAAGGGGACATGTTGTGTGAGTAGGTAAATGTGACTGTGTGTGCTTTTGTTGGTTGTGTTCGCCATTACAGGTGGGAGCAATGGAATGCTTTGAAGCAGAAGACGTCCGTGATGTGTGAATGATCCTCTGGATGTTCACTTATTTCTTGCTCGTAGTTTTTCCGACTTCTATACCTGCAGGTCACTACCTATCGTATTAGCATGCCCCGGTTCTTTCCAACTTGGTACTATTATCTTAGCACCTTAGCGTGACCTGATAAGCTGGGCGCCGCTGCGCTTTTGTCTCATATTCTGGGACGGCCTCGGCAACAAATGTCTGTACAGTTCAGCTGTTCGCTGACCTTTCTTTGGTTAAGCTATTTTACCTCTGTTCTAGCCATCAACCTTATCCCATCTGGTCAGCGCGCAGCCTCTCCTTAGAATCTGCTTTATTGATGCTGCTATTGTTTACTCGCTGCAACGTCGGTGCCACTGGTTCTTGTAGAAGTCCAGATCTCCCACTGGCTTTTCCCGGCTCTCTACATTAGTAGCATTCCTTTAACACCCCAGCTTGACTTGTATCTCTGCGCGACGCTGCACTCAGGTTTCATATGTCGTGACGTCCACCGTAAGCTTAATGTATACTTGCGTTCCGCATGTTTGCTTTCATTCCATTGAGCTTTTTTAGCTTTCTTCTATTAAGTAATTTGTCATTATCTATTACCCACTCAGCCGCTTTTTAAACCCCAATATTAGCTGTTCTGTTTCCGACTGGCAGCAACATTTTCGACCCTTGCTCATCTTGGAGTCCAGATCTCTCCATCTGCCGTAACACTATTCCCTTAGTACACGCATGGCTTCTTTATGTCTAGATCATCTAAACATTTTTATTCCGCACTTGTGTCCTATTTTTCAGCTGCATTAGCACCCATCAACCTTAGAATCTCTCACGTCACGAGCTATTTATATTTTTACTTACTTATTCTGCGCTTCCTATTGAACCAGTTAGCTACCAGTTGTTCCTACAGCATTCCATCACCATCATCCTTCTAAACCTTTTTTATCTTTTTCAACACAACTGTTGTATCATACTAAACCGATAGTTCGCGGATTGCTTACATGTAGGACGCTTAGTACTCTTGGTAGATGATGGCAATATACCTGTACGGGCATTACTTCCTATAGCACGTTCAAACGACCCTTCCAGCATAAGCATTGTTGCACTGTGTACGTATTTCAGTCTCAAATCTAAATGTAAGAACATTCGACTTAATAATGTTTAATTGCCCGCCTGTTCTTTACGGTCTTCTCTCGGTGTTCCTTACTTCCCATATGCTACGAAGTCCGGAACTTCTTTTGGATCTGGGATTGGACTAAGGAACAGCTTTTTCGCTCGAGACGGGCAGGTGAACCGACAAGGAGCTACATGGAACATGTCTGTAACTCAAAGGGATTCAATTGCATTTACCACCATGACCGTGGACCAGCGTGGATAGCAGGACACAATGTCTTCACAATTTGGAATGTATATACCACCTGAAAAATCCAGACAGCAAAAGCTGAAATTTTTGCTCTCTTAAACACTCAACGAGAAAACTCCTGGTGACTTTTATCTTCGACCGACCTCAGCGCTCATGGCGCCCCTGACCAAGCTACCTGATCAGCCGGTGGAGGAAATTAAAAGACATTTGACTGCGAATAACCTGGTGTAAAATCAGTCGGCAGGCTGCTTTGCCAGTTGTAAACTATAGTGCAACAGGACTTATTGCAGTGCTTTAGGACGTGGTGTGTGATCGTCTGGCAAGACTTCTCCTAATAAAAAGCCACAACGGAACGTTTACCAACACTGCGACGTGGCGGAGTTGACTCGACCCGGAACGAAGCCACTGCAAAGTACTACATACTGGCACGTCAACTAGGCTGGAGTTTCGGTTGGTATGCTAAGCCAAAGAGAGAGCAAGGACTCCTACTTGAGCATGTGTCACAGATGTAGCCGTGAGCAGGGGAAAATTGAACTCCTACCAAAGCAAGACTGAGCGGCGGTTGTGCGCTGTCCAGATACGTGTCGTAGGCAGAACGGTGCTGAGATAGGTTTCATATTGAAAGGACGGCAAACCGGTGAAACGCAAACATACATTTGTGGTTAAAACATTAGAGAAGTAGCGGCCAAAACGCGGCGACGCGCATATATTTAAGTCACGCTAGGGTGCCATGAAGAATAGCTAGCGAATTTGAAGTGCGCAAGCGTACATTAGGTTGATAAGTATATCAAAGCAGAAGGCTGAAGCAGAGCGGCGCGCAGCTACTCAAATCAGGATATGTTCCTAAGATTGACTGAGCCAGGAATTACCAGTGGGAGCGCAGGACTCCTACATGAGCAAGTGTCAACGACGTCGCAGGGCGTAAGGGAAGATTAAACAAAAAGAAAGGAGGGTCTGAGGGGCGGCTGTGTGCTGAGTTGAATAGATAAGGAAGGTCGCCTTAAGTATGCTGAAAACGGCTAAATACAGAAAGGACAAAAACCAGGAAATATGCAAGTATAAATTAAGCTTACCCAGGAGGTCACATCTTATGTGTCAGAAGCGCGGCGGCGCATAGATGCACAACTCTTGGATTTGCCGTGGGAAAAGCAAATCCAAGAGCTGGACGCTTGCAAGAAGCAAACTCGAAGACCACACAATGAGTAAGATGTCTAGGGTACAGAGGCTACGGAGCAAATGTACGCTTAACGGATGAACTAAGAATGTGCCCGATGGACGCGGAAAAAGGTTGGATAAACGAAGGACAGCAAACAGGCAGAATGCCTGCATGCATTATGGTAACTAAGGACGTTGCAGGATGAGGCAGAGGCGCGCAGATACTGAGGCCATGTTAGTGTGTTAAGGGAATACTGCCGAGGTAACTGAGCCAGAAATATTCAGTGAGAGTACTGGACTGCTACATGAGCAGATGTCGCAGACATTGCAACGAGTAATGGATAAATGAACGCCTAGAAAGGAGAGGCTGGGAAGCGTCTGTGCGCAGTGCACTTGCGTTATGTATACTCGACAGCAAGGAGCTAAGAAAGGTTTCATGTGGAATAGACAGCGTACGGGAGGAGCGCAAGCACACAATAACGTTGTCAAATACGTCAGAGCCTAGAAGGCTAGAGCGTAGCAGCATGCAGATTATCAAGTCGTTCTAGGGTGCTAAGGAAATATTGTTAAGGTAGACTGTCCTGGAAGAAGCAAATGATAGAGCTGGACTCCTACAATAGCAGGTGTCACGATCACTGCAGCGAGCAAGGGATAACTGAGCGTCTAACAAGTAACGGTTGTGCGCTGAACTGATGCGATAAGAATGATTACCCGAAGGGAGTTATAAAAAGGCTAAATAAAAAAGAACAGCAAACAGGCAGGATGCATGCATACGTTAAGGTTATTCGTATCGTTGGAGGGTGTGAAGCCGAAGCACAAATGCACGCGGACACTAATGTGATATTAGGGTGCTACGTCAGACTGAGTAGAAAAATCAGTGAAAAATTTGGACGACTACGTGAGCTAGTGCCGATGAGATTACAAGGAGTAAGGGAAGACTGAACATTTACAAACGAGAGACTAATGAGCGGCCGTGCACTGATAACTTGATTTATGTTTGCGCTAAACGATGGCTAAGTAGGGTTCATTGATGATGGGCGGCGAGAGGGTGGAATGCAGGTCTACCTTAAGGTTACTGTGGACCACACCACTTATAAGACGTAAGTACGGCGGCGCTTGTATGTGGTCGGCTCCGATTTCTTACAGCTTAGCTATAAGGCTGTTAACGTTTGGATGAGTAGAAATATGACTGACTGTGAGCTACGTATAAAGCAATGAACGGAATTGGATAGACGGGGACTGTTGAAGCTGGATAAACTTTATTCTGATTTAATTGCTTTTTGCCTAGCTGACTACTATTCTGTTATTTTGCTTTTTGCTTACAATATTGTTTTTATCCTCTTTAACTATATTGGGTTGGTAGGATTTTGACTAACGTCTGGACAATCTGTACGTCTTTTGGATCCATTGCTTCCCAAGTTATTGCAAGTGCTTTCTTTGGGATATGTTTATATTTGTATTGCCGTATGGTTTAACATTTATGTTTGCTAATGTCTTTTCTGATGACTGGCTGTTGTTTGACATCCCCGGCTTGACAGCAGTTGATGTGCAGGTTTACAATGTACCTTACTGTCTATTATCTACTACTTGTGCTTACTGGATCGGGAAGACAGTTGGTCGTTGCTGAAGGTGACGGGGCGCACCGTATTTGTGGTCGTGCTGGGCTCAAAATGCGGTTACATGCACCCAGTGTGCAGCGGACTACGGTCCAGTTACCGCCTTGAGTGCACGTGTCCCCTCAAATACAGCGCGCTTGTGTTTGCATTTCAGGGAGGGTAAGCGGGCTCCTTTGATTCCATCCACATGCCTCCCGGTCTTATTCATTCGGATTTACTCTGAATATATGCGGTGTGTGCTTGGAGCTCTGGGTGCTGCAGCGCATGCCATCAATGGTCCCTCTGTATGAACAGGTTTTCTGTGGCTGGATACAGTGATGGGCAAATTCCAAACCGATGCCGCCAACCATGTATGTAGCAGTTTTTATGGCGTTTGTACAGGTTTTCCTACACATTTGATCGTGCTTGAACTTGTCGTCATGCAAACTGGATGCGTGAAATTTGTGGATTTAAGCAGTTGTTCGGGTCAGCAATGGGTTGATATTATTTGGTAGCTGGTCACCACCGCCACTCCACAGTGTTGTTAAACTGATTTTTGTAGCTTTTTATAGTGAGAGGGCTTGCCAATTGGAAACCCACCACGTCCGGGACCACTGCCGCCTAACTATTAGCTGAAACAAGGTGGACCCTAATCATCCAGATGGCAACACAAGTAGGTTGTTGGGTTAGCTGACAGAAGGTAGGAAGAGGTACCAGTTCGACGGGAAATGTTCGATGCGCACTTTAGGGCGCCCTGCCCCAAGGTGAATGTGCAGCCGAGTTGAGAGTCGCCCAGGGATAGCAAACGGAAAACAGCGGTGAGAATAGTGTATAGCAACAATAAGTGCAAAACTAAATGACCAGAACAAGTTTTTGGGTTTTCCTATCGTTGTTTATTCTGTTGGGTTTTCGAAATGGTTGCTACTTTTTTTTAATTTTTAGACTGGTAATTAGGATTCAATCATAAAATGCACTGTCTGAACAAAACGAGGATGGCCGTGCACCTGTTAGCCTGACTTAGTCGTCCTCGTTGCACTGGACAGTGTTGAATGAATCGCAGCGGACATCGTTGGTATGCTAGGGCTGTGCTTCGCTAGCGGTGGAACAAGCGTCTTTATAAAGACATTCTCATTGTCGATCTTTTCGAATTTTAAGCCACTAATAGATACTGTCACGCTTCCCGTTGTGTTCGATGACTCACCTTGCCGTTCCGTTGACGCACTTTAATTGGTCCTTTCATTTGACGGAGCCAGCGGTCACTTAACACCATCACATCGCGCGAGTACATGCGTTAAAGTTTAGAGATGTGGCGGCAAAATGGTTTTATGTCTACGGACACGTGATTGATTAGGTGCAAAACTACGTGGCGTGATGCTAGCCGCCTCTCGAAAGAAGCGTTTTGGGCGATGGTTTCTGCTACTGTAGATATTGCGTCTCCAGGTAGAAGAAATGGTTGATCAACAAGTTGTTCGGCGCTATGTACCTACCGGTCGACCTGAAGGCTAGTGCGTATGCCTAACGTGACATTAGACGAAACCACTGCCCAATGAATATTATCGACTTCAGTGGGGCTGGCTTGTAGTTGACGGTAGAAACTGTCGACCATACCGTTCGAGCGGGAAGGGTAAGGGGTGATAGGTGAATTCTTGCATCCTAAATGTTTTTGAGTCTCATGGAAGTATACACTTACGAACCGTAAATCTCGGTCGTAGTTACGGCTGTTGGACTACCGTATAGAGAAACCCAGCGACTCTTAAAATCTCAGACGATCTCCTTCGTGCTAACGTTTGTTAGCAAAACTGCTTCACGCTACCTAGTCAACAGGTTGACCATGCCGCTCGAGAGTGAGGGGGACCGATGCTAGACATGCGGATGTGGACGAGTCGAGAGCTGGCCGTCGAAAGACGAATAATAAGTAGGGCAACCTGGCGTTGAACTTATATTGTGGGCAGCAAAGACCTTTGCAGACCCACTAATTAACGTCTTGGTTACTGTGTAGCCACACGAAATGCAGCGTGACTAACTTTATGGAGGATAGAACGCCTGGATGTACTAAACTATGCGGTACGGCGAATCGCATTGGGAAGAGTAGGACGCTGAGAATTTTGCAAACCAATGCGAAGCATAGTTCCTACGAAACGTGTTAACCTAACTAGTCGACGCGGAGGGGGCTAGACCTTCGAAGTTGCTCAACGACCATATCCGTCAATTGTGCGGCGACCAATGCTGCTTTATCGGTGTTGCAATCTGGTGTAATTGGATTGACACGGGACAGAGGATCTGCGCCAAACCGTTGCGCACCTACGACGTGCCTTATGTCTGAATGAACTGTGTGACATTGTCTTGCTGGCGGACTTCTCTAGGAGAGCATTTGCCGAAGCAAGTGTTCTTGCTCAGTGTGCGATACTCGCCACACGGTCAGCAGTGGCCAGCTTTCTTCGGCCCTAGGTGAAGAGGTGAAGCCCACTGACTTTTGGATGGACGGATAGCCCCTTAATTTGAGCATATGCTTGCAATCTACTTCCGTAACTTTCAAGTTATCAGGAGCGAGGCGTCATTGTCAAGCGAAGGCTGGTGGACCGCGGTTTCGTATGTTGTGCTTTACTTAAGTTGTTTCCGTAAGAATGGCGGCAGAAGGGCCAACTAGTTGTAGGAACTGTAAGCCCAAAAACTAGAAAACATTGTCGGTTTGTAGCCGGAAATATGTTAGAGAGTTCCGGATGACATCCCGTTTTGCAAATGGAAATACGTGTGTCAGATAGCTTTTGCTGAGGATTATTTACTGTTAGATTAAATGGTGCAAAAATCGAGCCGTTAGATAAATAAATAAATAAAGTTTGATTCTCGGCTACGCGAGCTAAGCCGTTAGAATCGTGCTGGTAGTAATAGTAAAACAATTGATTAATAACTATGCGGCACTGTAACTGGAATTTTATACCCGTGGAGCCATAAATGTCGGTAGGTGGTTGATTGTGTTTTAGCTGTGTTGCAGTACTTTTGAAAAAGTTGGATCGTGTCGCCGGTGTCTGAAAAAGCTTTTACGTCTGTGGATTTGTTCAGCTTGTCAGCACCAGCTACAACAGTGACTTTATTGAGTGATGAGTCACATCCGCCACATTACCATGCCGTTAAGCAGACATTTTTGGCTTTTATAGAGAAAACGTTTGCAAAGCAAAAGTCCACCAGGGCCAGCAACACTGCCGCCCGTACAAGTTGGTGCATCGAGTTAAACCAGAAGCACCCAACCAACACCAATTGAAGATTGTTCGGCTAGCCAGCCACGGTAGAACAGCTACTGTACAAATCCAACGGTATGTACGTCTAAGCTCAGAATTGACGGAGAGAACGAGGATTAAAAATTCGGATGTGTGTTCCGTTGGCGACATGTAGGCTTGTGGTCCACCGCTTCGTTGATTCGGTTGGGCGTGGTAGGATTACGTTGACTTTCACCCCAGTGTCTACTAGGAACATGATACCAAGATTCTGGCTATCCTGAATATTTGGTTTGCGGTATTTAGAGTACCGCTTTCCGTCGTCAGTATTTGTCGGATAGCTTGTGGTGGGCATCAGTTGGCTATGTCCTTGGACTTATTCTACTATGTATCTGACCGCTGTCAAGACTTTGTTTAGCCTACTTCTTCTTGGTTGACGTAAACGTACAAGATTTAATGCAATTTCTAGCAGCGCAACGGAAACGCGCGTGGTAAGAGCACATAGAGCGTCGTGTAGTACTAAAACGCAAATACACGAACTGCCTATGTCTCTACTCCGCTGCTGTTGCAGTCTTAAACGTTGAATTACACGTTTTACTGAGGTGCTTTTGTCCACAAAGGCCTGAGTTGAAGACGGGTTGTTGGAGTTGTCGTTCAATGGAGTGGCGGGCTGTAAACTTCGAGGAGCGACAGATGGCTTGGCGCTGCTAGAGGAGGCGCAAAGTGGTTAAGTTTAACGCTCCAGTAAGCTGTCTGCAAGTTCGGCGATTTCTGGCAACAGCTTATTCTTAGCGAGGCACACAATACCTTGCACACGCTTAGGCAAGCACTGCGGCCAAGGTTTGCAAAGCAAGGATTCCACGACTAAACCCCCTTACTAGACGACTCATCTCCCGTAAGGGTGACGAAGGTTTCTTGCTTCCTAACTGACAGCCGCAAAATGCTGCAGATGTGACCTGGCTGAAGTGTGCGCTATTCTATTACGGTAGCTTTCAGAGGGTTATAACGCTTAATCGGGTCAGCTGTCACAATCAGATTGCCAAGTTAGGTAGTGAGGACTAGGGGTAGAGGAGTCAAAAAGTTGTTGAATTATCTAACTCACGCGTGGCACATTTGTTAGCAAATTTTGTTTAAAAGATCGTGAACCATTAAGCCGTGTCTATCTCCATAAACGGCGGAACTATCAGCGAGACTAAATGAAAAGTATGTTCGTCCTCAATATACTTAGAGACCGGGTCCATGGTTCAGAAAATAATAACCACAGTGGTAGTGGATGAAAAGTGTCGCGGAATAGACCAGGAAAAATTGGAGCTAGCTCAGTATAAATGCTCATATAATTCCAATCCGGATCTCCAATGTAGAGGGGAGGAATACAGAACGACTTCACCAACATAGTGAAGAAATCGGCTATTGCGGTACCACCAATAAAGCGCTAATTCTTGTGGGGTCACAAATGTAGCAGGTGTGACCAGATTACGGTAACATATTAGCAGCGAGCACCGTACTCAGTGATTTTAAAGCGCAGACACGGAAGTGTGGGAAGAAAGTGTATTTTGGTAAACGCTGTTCACATGTATTAATTAACATTGCTACACTACAAGACGCAGCTGGCTATGGAAAGGTGCGACGAGCACGCGCTAACCTACCTTTTGAATTCAAACGTGACGCCATATCTGTATATCGCGCGTGTATTAGGTCGAACAAACGAAAGGAACATACACATCGTCAAGCTACCAACAACTAGGTTTACGATAGGTAAATTTATTTAGTATTTTACACAACATCTTCAGGTAATTCGTGGATTCTTCCGCCTGCTGGAAAGGGGACCTAACTGTGGGCAGTAATTTAGAAAATTTAGCACAAGCGTTGTAACTGCCAAAACCTTTGCACGAAGCTTGCTTTATTGCTTTGCTCAAAAAAGAAACTAGCGGACACCATGACCAACGTGTTATTCGTCCACATTGCTAGCACAACAAAATGAGATTTCTGCGGTAATCCATGCAAAAAAGTTTATGGGTTGCTCGATAGCCTGCCTGGAAACTACGTACGAACGCCCGGCGAAAGCACATGTAGCGCCACAATGCAGATACACCCAATCATCTACTAAGGTCACAGGGGAAAATTAACCAAAGTAAGGTAAACGGCCACTCTGCAGTGGGCCAAGAACACAAAGACTTGTAAGCCGTACACCGAGGAATCGAGAAAATACCCTAGCCGCCTTCTACGCCTGGTACCCACCGACATGCTACCCAACGCACAACCGGCAATCCACAGACCCCGGTATTGCTAAACAAGCGCACTGTTCTCTTATAAATGCGCATTGCACGAGCGCCCAATATACCTCCCAGAAAGTTTACGTATGCCAACAGTAGACGAAAAGTTATGACCGTAAAAGAGTTTTACAAAACGTACTGAAAGCAATTACGTTGCGGGATGTCCAAGTTCACTAGACCCGTCACCCGCAATGAATGCTATAGTAAAAATGCTATGGATTAAATTTTCTCCTCCATGAACGTGCCTGGTAGTGTAGTGCTAATGATCGAACTCTTTTTGTCCTACTCTTTTCCCTTTCAGGTCGGCGGCCTGACAACCAAGCAAGACATTTGGATTGTTTATCAGATGACAATGACTGTAAAGAACAATAGTAAGTATGAGAACGGTTCTGGATACGTATGAAAGTCACCAAATCCTCTATTCGTTTCAATAATATGGGCTTACCTACATATAATTGCATTCTTGAGTATATATTTGAGAACCATCTTACTCCTATTAATCCGTCTAACCAATTCGTTCCTGTCCAACAGCTACTCATTGGGTAGTCTGCCGACTTCTCCGTAACAACCGCGTACAGCTTATATGCGAAGGTTAAAGGAAACAGCATCGTCAGCTAGTGCGCCGACTTTCTGTCAACACCAAGGCGCTTTATAATCACGTAAACCGCTTTCGTCCAGTCAAACACCGTGTCATTGCGCTGATGGCAACCACATGGCTCACAAAATCGGTGAAAGACTTCCAGTATTCCTGTACCAACGTTACGCACCTGTCGTTTTCTTTCCATCAGTCCCCAACATGACGCAACCTTCTCCGTGCTCAGCTTCAAAGTCTGACAACTGTTCACCTCCATCTGGAGAAGGTCCTGGAAAAGCTCAATATCCTGCGGGTAACGGCTCCCCAGGCGCAGACGGTTTCCATCCATATCTACTGCGAACATGCGCTGTAGCTCTAGCTTTACCTTTTGCGAGGCTTCTCACCGATTCTTTCTTGTATGGTGAAGTCCCAACGATTTAAACTGGGGCACAATTACGCCAATCTACAAAGGTGGCACGCGTATAGACCTTGTCAACTACCGACCGATAAATCTTCCTTCTATGACTTACAAGGTAATAGAATTAACCATTGCCGATGCATTAATGGACCCTTATGAGGCTCAGCAACTGCTTTTCGACTGCCAGCGCGGCTTTCGACGGCAACGGTGCTGCCTGAGCAACCTGTCACTTGCACGGGACAGGTGGATAACTGCAGCCGACACAGCCCTTTAAACGCAAGCCAGCTTCTTAGATTTCTTCAGGGTTTTGACAGTCAACCACGCCGTCCTCATGCATAAGTTGTCGTTCTACGTATCTTTGTGGCTTTAATGGACCGCATCCTGATCTACGTCTACTACCGCACCGTTCATTTACCCATCAACGGAGCGCTTTCATCCCATATCCCTGTGACAAGCGGAGTTTACTGTGGTCTGTCGTTAGGCCGGGATACTTCCTATCATTCATCAATGATAGCACAAGATAAGTCGAGTCCTCGACGCGCTCTACGACGAAGACGTGGAGCTGCGGTGCACAATCAATGCTCCGGACGATACCATCGCACGTCAGAGTGACCTCCACCGTCTACACCAGTGGTCAGTGAAACGCATCTACGTGCTTAACTCTTCAAAATGCCGCGTCCTATCCATGAACACCTGCTTCTCCATCTTACCTTCTGGAGTGCCTGTTCTCTAGGCGTCGTCAAATAAATTGTTTTGAGACGCGACCCCCAAACCAACGGTACAGTATCTGCTTTCGCCGGCCAGCAGCCTCTGTTGCTAACCGTATGTTGGTACTGTTATAAAGTGCCTTTGGCCAAATCAACCCACAGAAATTTTTGCATACGCTTAAACGCCTTCCTGCTTCTTCACTTGGAGTATGTCATCCGGGCTTAGAGTCCCTATTTGCCTAAAGACCAGCGTATGCTTGAAGTCCCGAAACGTCGGGTAAGGAAATTAGTACGGGGTCTCAGACAATAGAATATCCACAACCGATCCGTCGCGTTGGTCACTTCTGCTTGAAATACCGACGGATAAGGGACGACATGATCCACATAACTTTCATCCTGTCCAACACTGGACACTCCTACCACCAGTTACCGAAGCTGTACTACTCATTCCCCCATCTTTGTGGTCACTCACTTCGGCTCACATGTCAACGCAGCCGGGGATCCGCAGGCGGCATTTCGTGGCTCTGCGAGTCCGCGGTCCGCGGAAGGCCCTGTCTGCCGGCTTAATCTCGGCACCTTCTGTAGATGATTTCAAGACTCGCCTGGACCGTCATCTTACCGAGCTGCATCATAACCTCCGCTGAGACGACTACCTGCAAATTGGAATACCATGCCATGGACTAGCCAGTCATCTTCTTACCGCCTCTCAACAGTCGCAACAGCTGGTTTCTCTTACCCCCAACGCCCCAAATTTACATGTTGTTGGATACTTTTCGTTTATTCGACTCTTTTTCTTTCTCTAGCTGTAAAAAACGGCGTGTTGGGGTTCCATGCATGCAGCCGGCGTACGTTCTCTTCAAATGCCGCATAGGTCAGGTATGAATACGGCAAACACGAAAATCCAACCCGCTATGAATTTGCTTGGCTCTTTCATATGGACCGACCCTATTTCTTTACATTTTATGGGACATGTATTTCTCCAACATTTTCCCATAAAATACAATTTCCTAATGTGTACCGTCTTGTTGCCTACTAACCAGTTACCCAAACTTTTCTCCGTGTAAATTTGATATACCCTGAGCTTTGCGTCTTGATACGTCTACCGGTGCAGAACAAACGTTGCCACTCCATGCTCATTTTTGTGAGCAGGTAGGTCATTTCAATGACGGTTAGTTGGGTGGCGCCAGGATAATACATCATGAGACTCCTTCTACGAAACTCCATCCAACCGTCAACCAGCTGGCAGCGTACGCATTCACTACTAATCTAAACTGCGCACCATGATTAGTGACCTAGTAGTTGAGCGGGTTATTTGTCCCTCGACGTCACGTTGTGCCGCCCAGATCGTACTGGTTAAAAGAATGGCCCTTATGTTTTTGCGCTGACCACCGCAACTTGAATAAAACCACACCTAAATACGCCTGTAAATAACCCCGTATTTATGTTATGTTTGACGCTCTTCATAGTGCATGATGGTTCCCGACTTTAGGCCTAGCCTCAAAATACTGAACCTACGAGTTCGAGACGACGCCAGCCGGTTTGTCCAACTCCACAGCTACGTTTCAGCGGTTGACGCAAAAGGTTCTGGTAGGCCATGTACCTAAAGAATGTTTGCTTGACTTAGATGACCTAACCATTGCTGGCAGGTCGATCAAAGAGCACAACGGTCGATAGCGGTCGGTCTGGGGAAGGTTATGCCTTGCAGGACTCAAATTAAATGGAACTAAGGGCCTCAACTTGGAAGACAGCTTAATTTTTGGGTCACGTAGTGACAGCAGATAGCATTAAAGCAAACCTAGACAAAAGTATCAAGTAGAAACTTTCCTTAAGCTACAGCGGCTTGAGGATTTGAGAAGCTTTCTCAGACTTGCCTCACATTAACTATTGGTTATTAAAATCCTCGCATCAACCCCCGCGCTTCTACACCGCCTAACCGAGAAAGAGCTGTAGTTTGTATGGATCGACGAATGCAAACTTTCCTTAACGAAGCTAAAAGTGGGGTTGTCATCGCCACTGATTTTAGAACTAAGGTATGTGGCACAAAATGCGGGAGCACGCCTACTTGACATCGAGGCGAGCGACCGAGTGTTCGTTGCTGTGTTGTCTCTGCACACTACGTCCGGGAAGGTGGTGCTTCTCTATGCGGGGCGACGTTTGGACAAACGTGAAATTGTTAAGCACGACAACACGCTTACTACTAGCCTTATTAAATGTCTGAAGCATTTTCTTACCTACCCGCTGGGCTGGCCGCTTTGGTACCGGACGGATCACCAATCCCGTTAGTGGCTGTGCGGTTTCCGAAATCCAGAGGGCCAGTTGGCCCGATAGAAAGAAGTATTGCAAGAGTATGAATTTACAGGTGACTACCGGTCTTGCTTTGTCATGCTAATGTTTATGCTCCGTCACACTTATCGACACAAGGTGAGGTATAGGTACTGTTGCAAGAGATCGATGCAAATACAAATTGGAAGCAGGAACAAGCTGGTGAACTTTGTATTTCAAACATTTACAATCGTCAGGTATAAGTTTCAGTGAAACCTACTGGCACAGAAAGGCGCTCACGTTTAATAGGGTTTATGGGTTGCTCGGCGCAGTCTAAAGGGCAGTCATGTGTTTTTATACCGCATGAACAAATAAGGTCAAATTTGTGCACCCTGGCAACGAAATTGCCTGGAATACTATAATCCACCATGAATTATGTTCTAGATCCAACCGAAACCAGAGGCTGCGGTGCTCCATAGTATTTGGTAGTCGGGAATCCACACATATGTCGTGAAATTTTGCAAAAAATGCGAGCATTGTGCTGTTGACATATCATACATGGCGACAACGCGTGCCACCTGACGCTGATAATTGCTAATGCTGTTGTTCAACTAGTATAATGGAAAGCGTCACAGTTTAGTAATAATTTATTACTTTACGAAGTGGCGTGGGGCTGTGCCCAACCAGCATCCAGGTGTGACAACGGTCGCTTCTGCACTCTTTAATGCGTGATTCCCGCGTTATGGCACACCGTTGTTGCTTCATTGGCGATGGGCCACCACAAGACGATTTGACTTTTTAAAAAGCATCTGTTATGAAGCACCTACTTAACAGACACTTACCGGTTGGATATAAAAGCCTAAAGCGATAGATTTAGTCTCCATACGTAGAGGTGCGAGGACTTAAAACGCGACTTCATTAGGTTACGCAGGGACCCATAATAGCGCAGCGTTGCAGCTGTTACTAAACAGCCAGGTGCTGCTGCTTATCTTGTACACAGATATGTCCGCTACCAAAAAACTGATGACGCAAAATCCCCTTTCGGATCTAGCCGCGAAGAGCAGAGGAAGTAAGACATCATCTGGGTATACAGCGGTTGTTCAAAATGGGAAAACCCAAAGCAAACGGCAGAAAGCTTTTACGTGCTCTCTGGAGTGTTTCTGAAACACCGGCCAGGTAAGCACCATAGTATACAGATGCTTAAACAGTGGTATAGGAGCTGCCAGCCCTTTGTGACTTTCTCGCTCGGCAGCGTCTAGTGAAGTCCCATGTCCAACAGCGACGAACGCTCTTAAGGGTCACACGCAACTGAGTAGCTAGTTCCCCAGTCAGGCGACATTCTTTTGCCTTCGGTGCAGTACACCACTGCCAAAAGATTCGACACAGAACGCCAAGGAATGCAGCTTGTAGGTCATCTTTAGCGAACACGTGAATCATGTCTAATGCTAGGCTTTCGACGGCGGATAATACGGTAAGTTTAACGGCCCAAAACCCCCCAATGGTGCCTGCGCAGCATAACGTTTTGGGAACATTACCTCGCTTGCTAAGAAACGGGGTCCAAGAAAAGTACACAACCAGCCTGCGTGCTCTTTATCTGCATATCCCCGACAGAGTGGGGGTTTATGGGAACCTTTCGTCATATTTGCTGTCCATAGCGGAGTACATCATGATTGCTCTTTGTTCTCTTTCCAATTTTGTTATTGCAGACATCCTATTGTGCGGTTTGGAATGGTATAAACAAATAATAAAATAAATAGTTTTGTTCTCGATGGAACGAGACATACTAATACAGGCGTGATCAAGTGATTGTTCGAGGCCTAGAAACAAACTGGTCATGTATACGCCATACGGCACGGGTAATCATTCACCAAATGCACGGCTGGGTAAATGACACGTAGTTGTCATATAGGAACGTCGCATGGAGTTTGGGTATGCCCATTGAAGAAAAGATGTTGGATTGCTACTACTGCTGGGCGTGTGAGCGCCTGACAGCTTATGCCGAGGACACCGCAGAGCATGCAAAGCGGTATAAATCATTTGGCGGTTGAGACATCTAACTCCGGTCTTTAATTCACCTTACCAAAATGCATAGTTCTGCTCTAGGATTGGCACTCGCTTGGTTCCGTGCACACTTTTGATGGCGTACAGCTTGAACAAGTGGATTGCTTCGTCTACATTGGCAGGTGTTGTTTGTTGGTGGCTCTATTGAGAAGAAAGTGTCTATCCACCTCGCCAAAGCTCAGACAGCGTTCGTTGACCTGAAGCACGTGGCATTGTCGGGATGTTTCACCGTTAGTAAAAGGTCGCATGTTCATTGCCAATGTTCTGGCAACGTTGATTTATAAAAGTTGGTCGTAGTCATTGCGCATGGATGGTATGCGCTGGATCTCGACGTTTGACAATGGCTACTTGAGGACTAATGCTAGAGTGTGGTGGCAGCGACGCATTTCCAAAGGTGAAGTCCGGCCTCTTGTTCTAGTGGACGCGAGTATGCTCCTGCACAGGGTGATTTTGCTCCGTCCGCTAGGATGGCTCTGTCAGGTTTGCGTGCCGGTTGAGCGTTTTGCTTACTGCGCCTTTGGCTCCTGCAGTGCCTGGCTGCAAGAGACCGCGTGGTAGTCAGCCGTCTACTTGGCGGCAGCATATGAAATCGTGGACTTAACGTTTACTGTCATTATATTCACACGCCCGCTTGGTTGGAGACAAAAGGATGAAGGATGCCGCTGGCTAACAGCATTGCCAAATATGGCGCGTAGTTGAAACCAGTGAATAGGTTAGTGTACATACTCAGCGTTTTGCTTCGTACACCTAGCTGTGTAATTTGAATGCAAACGTCTCACCACTTCGCCCAGCGGCATCTTCACTGCACTGCTGCCTGAAAAAATTTCCCACAGAGTGTCGTTGGGATGTAGCGTTTGAAATCGGCCTCGTCGAGGTGTGTTCTGTAACCACTGTTTGTTGAATTTTCGGCCGCCCAGTTTGACGCTTTTCAAAATTGTAGTTACACATGCTCCAGGTCAATGCGGAGATTCACCAATTTCTCCGTTGCGTACCATGCTTTGAGGAGTTCTCTTCCTTTGCTTGTCTCCAAGTGCGTCAGGATTTCTTGGTTCCCACAGTTAAAGTTGTATCCTTTCTCAGCTAGATACGCTGTGATCTGTGACGACGTATAATGGTATTGCCATGCAATATTGGACTCTTGTATTCTTTTGGATAGTATTCTCCTCTTTTGACCCACGTAGTCACTCAAAGTTGCCGCATTGTATCCTGTAAACGATATTTTGGCGTTCGCTTGCCTCCAGTTTCGCTATAGGTCTAGATATGATTCCCTTCAACGTCGCATTTGGTATGTAAGTTATCATCGCGTAGTACGGCTTGAGAAGACTGGCTCATTCTCGATATGTTTTCGTGGTACCGCAAGGCGCTAGATCTCTCCGTTGTTGGTGCAGGTGTGGTAGTTGTGCTAATGGTGTTGGGTATCGTCGAAGAAGAACTGCGTGGGTAAAGGTCGAAAATGAAAGACGTAAACTGAGGTACCTCTTCCGTTCGCTTCACCTCCGCATTATTGCAATAAATTCTATCCTACTAGCAATGGTACGTGTACAGCTTAGTTTTGACGCTTGGGTGATTGCAGTCGAAGATTAGCATTTGGACAGTAAGTGCTGCTTTCCTGCAAACGGAGGTTTTGTAAGCCACCCTCTACTGTTCTGGTAATCAGCAGTCTAATTTAGGTAGCTGGTTTACTACTTCTTCGATGGTGACTGGAATAACTTCCATTGCTTTGTCAAGTTGGTTTCGTGCCGCCTGTAGCAGGCTGCTTTTGAGCTCCACAAACGTTTGCTCAACATATCGCACCCATGATGTCGGACTAATGACTGGGAGTAGATACCCTTTCAATCGCTGCTCGACGACCACCACAATAAGTCCAGGTATGGGGATCCCATTGCAGATCCTCACACTTGCCTCTAAAACACACCTTCGAATTTGACGTAGTTAGTAAGACACAAGTCGGGGAGCTTATACATGCTTTTAATTGTCAGATTCCCAGTCGCTTTTCTTTCATTGTTCAAACGTTCTTTGATGTTATCCTTCACTAGCTATAAGCTGGAGAGTTAAAAACTGAGGTGAAATCAAAAGGTATTATCACTTCTTTATGGTGTATCCACATGTATTTGAGCTTCTCTAAAACTTGTTGGGCATTATCGATCGTGAATGCGATGACCTTAGATTGTCCTTTGCAGCTCTCACCCAAAACATGGTGTTTACCCTACCCACTGCAAACGTTACAAGTTTTCTTAAAATCGGCTGAAAAATGTTTTGGTTGGACAATTTCCAGGTCATTGAGGTCACTCAAATCCATTGACTTTTGCAGTTTGCTGCTTTGCTCCAGTGGAAACGAGCTATCACTAAACGCGGCAACAAATGGTAGCCGCGTCACCTGGAAGCAGTATCGTATAACTCGCTCAAGCAATGTGCGGTCGTTGTTCAAATATTCGGGAACGTTTACCGCAGTAGCTTCCGTGCACTCTTTACCCATCCTGTTTTTAAAAGTGGAAATTTCTCCTGTTGACAAGGATGTTTATAACACATTTGTGGCAGATAGGGTAAAGTGCTGAACATGCATCCATTTAGTGCATGTATTGCTTTACTTGACTTGAAATGACTTGAGTTTCGCGAACCGCTGATAAGCTTTTGTGGACTTTACCCAATTATTTTGCCAAGCTGTAAGTTGGCGTACCTGGAAAATAGTTTCGGTCGCAGCAGCGCACCCTCTTTTTTACTTTCGAAAGAACGTAAGACCGCATGCTGCTTGGATCACGGGAATTCATTCTATCATACTCCCTTTTTGTTAGTTGCTTTAAACCTTAAAGTTGCTTGCGTGTCTTATTCACGCTATTTGTCAGCTGTACTACTGGACCGTTTTTCATGCGCCGATAGGTTGTTGGTTAGGCAAGGAGATGACTTGCATTTTCAATATGGTCGGTTTTGTCCATTATGGCGTCCGTAGGTCCCTGGCCTGCAGTCGGGATTACGTTGGTTTCGTCGGCCTACAAGGACTTTAAAGCAATCTTCTCTTGTTCTAAAAGAGAGATGTGTTGTTTGTTGCTTGCTAGATTCAAAACGACGGCATGCCTTAGTTGTGTTTTGGCCTCTTAGTTAAGCCCATTGGATTGTAAGGTATTTTTAAGTGCTGCGAGGAAGTTCATGGTTCCAGCATCCTTGAAGTTAGGGTTAAGCCACTTGATCAGGACTTGTCGCTTAAGGTGACTAAGGGGCCGATTGGGCAATTTCCTGACCGACGTATCGTTGACAGCGCACAAAAAACTGGACAGTTTGGACAACTTTCCTCCAAGGGTGGCCTGCTTTCTCGATTTTGCAACTGCTTGGCGATCAAGAACTATGTCTAGCTGTGCTGGTCTTTGTTTCCAGACAGTTTCTAGGCATGTAGTTTGATGTTTCTAATGGTATCCTTCATATTTCTTAATCCGATCATGTGCGACAGAGACCAACATGAGTATCGCGCGCTTTCCAAACTGTTTTGCAGCTGCCCACGCTTGGGGTTGGTTTGTCGGAGGCTTGTAGTTGATATGGCTGGTGAGAATGTCACTTCGTAGGCACTCTTGGTGGAAGGATAACCGTTCTCTCCTTCAGACTTTTCGGCAGGATACATACTTGTGCAGATACAATTGTATAATGCTTAACAATTGTAAACAAAAAGTGAACGAAAAAAGCGTGTGAAAAATTAACACAGTTTCCATCTTCTTTCGACACAATAGCTGAAGTGTATTGCTCACCTTCAGCTACTGCGACGTGATGACGATTTGGTGCTTAAACCTGTATTTTTATGCCTTCCGTGGTTTTATTTAACCAATACATACAAAAGTCAAAAAATGCTGGAGAATATGACATTTAATATACAGACTGACTTTGAGCAAGCTGTCTTTAGACAGATTAGAAAACCTCTCATTCATCTGTGTCATCGGAACAAATCGTAACTTGCAGCGCCATAGCTGATGGATCTGACGCATGAAAATTTATGCACAAACTTAAAATGGACGCCGCTTTGGGTACCGCTGGTACATGTTATCGGATAAATGCTACGTTAAGGACTACTGATGTTCTCCTTGATACAAGTTTCTTGCAAGTGACTCAAACTGCAAGTGGTGTGGGAAACAAGAACATTTTCAGAAAGTTTGTCATCCTTATACTTGCATAAAAAGTAATGCGTCCGTCTCACAGTCGTTGTTTCTTCTATTACCATCGCAGCTGCTCTTGTAATTTTGCAAATGCTTATCCGAATGTTGTTGTCATCAAAGTTAGGCTAAACACGCTAGTAAGCAGGAAGCTCGGCGAGCAATTTTATGGAAAATGTAAAATAAAGACATAGTTAGGAATAGTGTGTATCAATCATTGAACTCGTTCTAAGTCTACCAGAATCGGTAGAAATACCAAAGGACGCTGAATTTTTCTCTCCTACACAAAGGATTTTTCTGCCCACATGTGGTTTTCACCACTTCCGGATCTAAACACTGAAATTCTATTAGGACATAATTCACCATATATTACCAAAATAGCCGATGGTTACTGGACGGTTGCTTTTCCTGTAGACGGGAAATTTGGCTTATGAAAAGGCTATCCGAAATTTGGAAAAACACAAGAAAAACCAACTAAGGAAATCAATGTTCCCCAATGCCTTTATCTTCCCTTACCACCACCAGCTAGTGTCAGACAATATTCCAGATGGAGATCTTAATGGTCTATAACTGGGCACGTTACTTTTGTGTCAAAATGGCGGTAGATTGCACATTTGACATGCGCGAAGGATGACAGTAGCAAACCAAAAGTCCTTATAATTTATGTTATGCCAGATGATCTAGTGCCTTGAAACCACGTCCATACACACCGCTGACCGTGAACTTCTCTCACACCCACTGCTCTACTGTGGTTCACATGCAGGTGGATCACCTCTAACCTGACGTTATATTGTCGGCTGTCTCATCCGTTTCACTTGACATGAGATCTTGGCAATGCACTGTCCGTTGCAGCAAATGTCTGTTCTGACTGTCCTGCGCCCCATGATTCACAACTGACCAATCGTAAAGCACAGTTCGGTCGTACCCACTCAAGCGAGAGCAGATGGTGCTAACGTCAAAACCGCGAAAAACAATTTCGTTTTGCTTTTGCTGCTTTTTTAGAAGTTAGCTAATACAAGTGCGTGCCATTTTAGACAAATTGGATGTTATAACTGAATAATTATATAAGTTTATCCTTGAGGAAACGAGACTCGCCGGTACAGGCGTGATTAAGTGGTTGATATTTCCGCAGGAATCCTAAAAGCCTGGGTTTATAATGCGACAGAGATACATGGCTCGAAAATTATACATACTTTTGCATATGAATGTTACAGAGAATAAGGGCATGATCACTGATGTCAAAGTGAGATGTGGCACCGAAGCGCTGTAAGATCACTAAACGTTTCTGTTACGGAAATCCTGGGTGGGGGTTTGAATGGTTCCGGATATTGATCTCCTTTTTTCGTAGGCGCAGGTGTCCAAAATAAGGTTACGTACACCCGCTGTTATTGCAACTATCGAATATTATACTCACACTCCGTGTGAAGCCTCGGACAGTGACTTTATTTCGGTGGCGAGTTACATCTGACAAGTAGCAATTTCATTAAACAGACATGGGTGGAATCTATAGTGAAATCGCTTGTCAGAAAAAACCCTCCACATCGTTGGACGATGTCATTAATCACCATTTAAATGGCGTTGAGGTATTGTGACGCTTTTACAGGACCGATTTTCCGAAAGGCTATTCGCAGTCAGTGTACATCCGATTTTCCGTTGGCCCGGTGGAAAGCTTAGTCAGGATTCACCAGTAACGGCTGGTGTCGTCGGTAGTGGGCGGGGGCAGAGCTGTGTAAATTATGATGATGGTGTAAAGTTTCCATACCAAACTGGCGAGTTGGGTAAGTAGCAAGTGAAAGTTCGGTTGTGAACGGAATGCTAAACTAATCCAGTGCAGGTTTCTCTTTTTCGTGTCGTTGGATCGGCTATTGTTAGATCTGCTTGGGATGTTGAAAAAGCCTAAAACAGAGACTGCATCATATTTGTCCAACCAATTACTACTTACACTTTCCTGCCCAGCAGTCCACGCCAGGCCGGATGAAGTAAAAGAGTAATGGGCAAGCTAAGAACGCAAAAGGAGGAAGGTCACCTAAATAGCCGATAGCAAAATGAGTGGAAAGACCTTAAAAACCTAAGTAGACGTTAAAGATACAATTCTTCTGGGATTAAGGAAGGTTTTATACTGCTACCTAAGATGCTCGAAACCCACAACGGTAGACTCCCTAACGACGTGCTCCTGAAGCGAGTTCCAACGTCCAATAACCCGGCGCGACAAGCGAGTTTCAGCCCTTACTCGGTCAGAACGCATTTTGTGTAGCGTCAAGGTGTGACCTCAGAGACTAGACAGCTTGACTGGGCTAACTAGCCACAACATGTATGAACCGATCTTACGCGTTAGGATACGGTATATGAGAATCAAGTATCCTTTAATTCTGCGGTAGTGAATCGAGAAAGTACCTAAGCTAAGCAAACGAACGGGACATGTTTGCCCTCGTATACCTTGCACTATCCTTGTAGCCCCTCGCAAAACCCTCTCCAGTTCCATTTTGTCCCTTGTAAGACAAGGCTGACAAGCCTGGATACAGTATTCTGAGTAAGGACGCAGCAAAGCCAAAAACGGATACTTAAAGTTTTTGGCTGTTAGGACCATGAAGGAGCGGCGAATAAAGCACATCAAAAACGGAACCCAGTACAAGCAACCTTCTTCCAATTGTCCCCAGAGAGAAGCACTAAAGTGTAGACGATACCTACCCCAACCCGCTGCTTAAAGACATGGATTACCCTTCCATCAACTACGTAGCGCGTTGGGGGACTAGCAACTTCAATACGGAGGACAGAACAATTCGACTGATTTATAAGCATCAACCATAAAACTGTACGATCCCAGAGCGTATCCAAGGCACTCCAAATTGCCACAGAGCCTCTAGGGATATCCACAACACTTCTATAACGATGGTAAAAATCTCCACCACCCCCATTGTGTTGTGAGCTTTCCCCATTCACTCTTACTCATACCGTCCTCTTGTATGGTTCCTCGCATACGTCCACTTTGCCTCACATTTGTAATTGGCTTGTATTGACACTATCTTTTGCTTAATGGCTTTAACCTTACACACTACATTTTGCTCGTTCGTGAGACACCGTATTTGTACTTTGACCCTGGAATGACTAGCTTTGTTTGGACGCTTGTCCACCTTTCCCTATTGTTTAGGTATTTGACCTAGTTTGTATCATGTGCTGGATTTGGACACACAGACGCTTGGTGGCCGGTTCGGGGTGCGGCATGAACACTGTTTCCTACCCGGTCGTTCGAGTTCTTACCACCTTTGGTCGATGGAAGTAATCGCAGCTCCGACACAACAATTCCATAGTTGCTGGTCCTCAGCAAACAATAGAGACGGTACTTCAAGCTCCTGGGGAAGGTCATTTTTATAAATTGCGAAACGCAACGGCCCTACAACCTAGCTCTGCGGAACACCATTAGGAACAACCCGTCTAAGTGGAAGGCCACTCCCCATGTGTACACAGTGTTTTATCCTCTCTGGGAATGAGGACAGCAGTTTAAGGGCAGCTTCAAATATCCCATACAATCTCAATTTCCATGAGAGTCGTTGATGTCGAACAGTAGCAAAGGCGTTCGAGAAGTCAACGAAAAACATTTCGATAGCGTGGCCGTTGTCTACTGCTTCAGCCCAGCTTGCACGGGTGCAACTTAATTCGGCAGGCAGTACAATTCCTTACGGAACCCGTGCTATGCTGAAATGAATAGGATAAGCTTACTCAAGTGATTCTCCACCCAATCCCGTGTCCAATTTTTAAACAACTTAGCTACTACGCTTTTCAAGCTGACAGGCCAGCAACTCGCTGGCAGAGCTCTGTCACTGCCCTTAAAAATAGGACAGATGTTTCCCTTCTTTTATTCCGCAGGTAAGACACAGCTGTCGAGCGATATTGTAAACTTGCGTGTCAATGGCCAATTAGCTCAGCGGACAAGCTTTATAGGATGATGTTTACAGAGGTAATAATGATTGTAGCACATTTGTTCAAACTAGTAGAAGTTAGGGATCAAAAGACTTCCTGTAATCTCCAGTTTGCGGGTATAGCCGAAAGTAATATAACGGACCATATTTAATACATTTTCAGACTTAGGATTGAGGGCAGACCACAATGGCGAGGTGGGCAACGGTCCATCGTATGCTGCCGCTAAGCAGTTTAAGAATCTGCTCCAAGAAATAATCTACTGGCGCGGTAGACGTAACATAAGGCCAGGACATCGGACGTAAAGTTGAACAGTTGCATGGAGATAAAGCTATCTTGAGGTGAGGTTGCGAATAAGTAATCGACTTGAACACAATCGTTCTAACCACTAGGTGATGCGTATAAAGAGGACAAAAAGTCCGAGGTGGTAGTCCGAGCTGTTTACATATGTCCGTAGGTTGTATTTATATATACGACGATACAGATTTGTTTATTCAACACTTCTATGCAGGTACTGGGGGAGGGCAAGCAAGGATAGGCCATAGAAATGAAGGACTTTGAACATACGGAAGGGAGTAAGAAGAGCTGGTGGCCTCGAGCCTTGCCAAACATTGTACCTGGTTTTACACAAACACCTATAAACTATAGCGTCAACTGCTTGTGTGGGCCTTCTAATATTGAAGATGAAAATGGAAGACTCATGTACATAAGCTAGGTGGCAGGATATGTAGTACAGTGCATTAAAAGAAAGGTGCAATACACAGTTGTGAGGAAAAAAGACTATCTCATTCGGGCGATGAGTAATAAGACCAAATGTTGCAGCAACGATACCGTGGCGGTGCCAGCGTAGAAGTTAAGTTAACGCTTTGAAATAACACAGCACAGCGGTGCCACAACAGACTAGGTAAGCCTCTTGAATGTGCGACAGGTAAGTCAGATGGACTGAGATAACATAGAGGGATGTTTCGGGATTTAATATGTAAAAGTATCCGCAAGTAATTAAGCGAATAATGGACATGAACTGCCAAGCTGTCAGGTAGGAACAGAGGCGGCGATTTACAGAATCAATGTCTTTAGTTGATGGGGAGATGTGATAGGGGAGCTAGCCGGGCTATGAACCTGCAGAGGTGAAATCAAATGTGGCAACGCTACCATAATTGTTATGTGAACCAACCGCATTTGCAAGTTATAATGTTGACTTATCTATGGACGGGCTTAAGTTTGTTAACGTACGGTGGTACAGTAATAAATAAATAAATAAATCAGTAAAGATTTATTATGAGCTACCCGAGGCACGAGGTTAAAGGCATAATCATGGTAATAATGCAACGATTAAGCAGGAAACGTACAATACGATTTATATATATGTGGATCCATACATGTAGATATGTGGGCAGGTGTGTTGTTTGTGATTGTGTTCCTGTTTTTTGAAGGCTTTCGATCGCGTCACCGGTGTCTGAAAAATAGTTGACGTCTGTGGATTGGATAAGCTTGTCAGCGCCAGCGTCGGCAGGGACTTTATTTAGTGACAAGCCACATCCGTCTCGTTGCCGTATTGTTAGGCGGACGTTCGTGGCTTTTTATTGGAAGAACGCTTAACCGACAAGGACCCACCACGTCCAGCACCACTGTCTCCCGAACTATTTGTTGAAATGAGTTAAACCCGAAGAAGCCAGCTAATACCACGTGGAGGTTCTTTGGCTAACCAACCAAGCGTAGCGATGTATTTCCAAGATAAGCGACTTCCGTTCACCTTATGTGGCCTTACAACTGTTCAGCTTCCCTCCCTTGTTATTTACACCAATCCATCTTCCTCATGAACTCCATTACGCAATAACTCACGGTGGCGTGCTCCTGCAGACGCAGTCTTCCAATTAACTTCACGGGCTACTAACATAAGGCCTAATTGTGTTTCCAGCATCACCTTGGCACACACAACCACTTGTCAACACAAACCAATGCCAACAGAAACGAATGACAAACCAAAAATCGTTTCGCGAACTAATCGTCTATCTTTTACCACGCATGGATAACTCAAGCAAGAGGATATCCCATGTTTGGGAGTTATGTACTCTAGATCTAGAGTGTGGTTATCGTCAAATTACTGTAAAAGAAGAAAAGAAGAAGTATATAGGATTTGGCGTACGCAGCAATTTGTCAGCTCTGCCGTATACCTTATAGGGTAACCAATGTTGTGATATGCCGTCATAGAACTGTAGAAGAATATTTGTCGCTGTCGGTATTATTACTGTGTGTGGCAAAGATGTTACAGAACCTGTCAAAAGACGTTTGGGTTTTAAGCGTCGTCAAAATGTTTGGAATGACTTAAAGTGTAACACTATATTTTTGTGGTCCGGAAAATTTTATGCTTAGTACGAGATTTCGTTGGGTAAAGCGAAACCAGACCTTGCTCGCTTTAAACCGCTAATACTGTCACGCTAGTAGTTCTCAAACCACGACGGAGTACTTGGGATGTTTGCGTGCTACTCCCGTTGGTTCTCCCACTTTTCGGATAAGCTCCATCCAAGTGTTCATACTAGGACTACTGAATAAATTTCTGGACGCGTATGAGGCATTACATGCAGAAGTTGTCGAAGCAGCCGTGGTAACATTTGACCGAAACGTACAATTATTGCTGCAGGATGTCGCGCCTGTTGTTGTTATTTCTGCAACATGCAACCAAAAAGGTCGAGCAGTTGCATTTTTCTCACGAACACTGGCCGGTACTTGGCGAAACCACTGACATGGAGAAGGAGGACTGTAATGTTGTGTAAGCTATCAGAGCATGGCGGAAGTAGCTATTATGAATGCATTTTAATCGGACAACTGTCCAGCGCAGTTGCTTTCATTTATGCTACGAAGCTAAGAGAAAAGCTTAAAACGTAACCCATCAGCACAACGCCGATACTCAGCACAGCAGCCGGAGGCCGAGTGGTCCTCTTGCTGGTTTGCAACCATAAGGTCCTTGGTTTGAATTTCCGTCGGGTGGGCGTCCTCAGGGAATGCTCAGCCTGCTCGCGAAGTGGTAGTCGAGCGGCACTGGAGTACCGTTACAGCGTGCAGATGGCACATTAGTTACTTAGTACCGAAGCTTTGCTGCCGAGCAGGTACCACCGGTCGCAAGTGGGATAAGAATACTTCGATGGTTGCCCGGTCCAGTATGCTGGCTAGAACCCGCGCCCTCAGATCACAAGTGAGGCTTGTGATCATCAAGTCCACTAGCCGACAGGTGAGAAGATTAAAGATGAGGAAATTTAGGGCTGGTGTAGCGAGCTCTTTCAATTATCTTACACTGTAGTGTAGCGACCTGGCACTCATAATTTTGCGGTTGACACACTGTACAACCACCCATTCACTCAATGACCTGAAGCGTATCTACGAAAATATAGGACCTCCTGGCGTTGCTCGACGTTTCCATTTCGTGTGAGCAAAGCGTTTGTCATGTTCCTTAGAAAATGGAAAAACAATAACCAAACCGTGCTCTATATGCCTTCAAATAAAGCCGACGTTTTGCACGCAAGACAATAATCCGCTAAGTAAAGCAACCCAAATTTTGGGACGACAGTGTCTGGATTTCAAGGGAGCAGTACTTTTGGCCAAGCGTAACCACCATATACGCGCGCTAATCGACATATATACCCGTTTTCTGCTTGCATTGGCCTGCCCTGACATAACCGTCACTATTAGCACACACAAGCATACTAATCGTCTTCTAGCTTCTGAAGGCCATCATATGGGCACGCTGACAGGTGTTCTTCGTTTGTGTCTGAGGAGCTAAAAAATTCCTGCATCAGCGTGGCGTAGCCACTAGCAAACTCAGTAGCTATAATCCCCAATGCGAACAGCAAGTGAAGCGACTCAATGCCACATAAGGGAAGGCCGTCTCGCTACACCTACGGTCACGAAGTCCGGTAGCTGAACAGAAGCGCCACATTCTATTCATTCATTGCTATGCACAACCACTATTGATACACCCTACGAGCGTAGGTTCCTGTGTGCTAGAACGTCACCACAATGGTGACTGCCACAATGGTTAATATCGTCTCGACCTGTCCTTCGCAAAGAGGCACGTCTCGCCAAATACGATGTTTGTGGAAGAAGTTGATCCGCTATAGGTTAACATGTAATTCATACACCCTCGGCTGTTGGATGGGTGCGATCTGACGGCCCCTTTACACTATTTGGCACCTAGGTTACGCGGAAGCAATCGCTCCAATGTAATGACATACACCTCCACAGAGTCTACGGTCTCCATTCAACTCCATTCCTCTGCACCCGAATCAACATGGGATCCTGCCAAAGCCGTTAACGTGCTCCCCTTCCAGCAAATGAAGAACAAGACCGCATGGTTTACGCATTCGTTAAGGCTTACTGCTATACCCGCCACTTTCAAGCTGTTCGGTTTGTGCAGCCCAATTTTATAACATTGACTAGTTTTCCCCAGGCAGCTCCTTAATGCCTGCATCGGGATATCCCCTAAGTAAAAACTACATGATAGGATCCATGAGGATATTGTACAAAAATTAAGCAATTGGACAACCCTAACGAACGCAGCTTGTTGTCGGAAAGCAATCTGCTAAGTCACTGTAGAGCCTGATGCGGCATATGGTGTTCGAGTACAGGGTGCGTAACATGTTCATATATTTCATGTTAACACTTTTCCGCATGTATATTTCATACAACGTGGATCCATCGACTTAGTCGTATGCGCTCTTGTAGTCCACGGCTACGGCTGTTATCGGCCTGCGGTACGTGTGACACCGCTCTATCACCTGCCATGGGTGAAGGCCTGTTTGCTGTTTCCTACTCCGTGAGTCACCTTCCACAGTGGAGCGCCGAACGGGAGTTGAGGTCAGTACTTTTGTCACAACTGGGGTCGGGCTAATACCTTTGTGTTTAACGCAGTCAATGCGACGGCCACCATAATTTGTTCCATCCGGTAACATGGGATGATCACTTCCATTCAGACCAGTTAGAACATGGTTAGTGCTTTGCGGAGGACTTCATCAACATCCATGAATAGTGCCGTTGCGAAGTAACCATTAAGGACTGCGGCTGGGGTTCCGACCTCGGCTTCCGAGGAAGCTTCCAAACTAACCGGTCGCAACTCAGCCAGCATTACCTGTGTAGGAAGCGGTGCAGGTGGATGAGGAGGCCAACAGAGATGGTCACAAAGTACTCCATCCAACGACCCATACGGCGCTTACTGTTTTTTCCCTGTCGCCGTTTTCTGGGCCCAATGGTGCGGAGCAGCTGGAAGAGCTTAGAAAGTTGCCCATCACACCTGCCTCTTCCCTTTCCTGGTCCATGCCAGTCCATTCTGTCTACATGTGGCAAATTGAATCGGTTACCTTTACCTTGGGTCTCTACGCAGTCTATGGAACCCCGGAATACATACCGACACATTCAGGCTGGAAGGTAATGCAGTCAGACTCGCAAAGACCTAGAGGCGGAACTGCGTGCTGGGCTGAGGAAATACCGTGGAACATGGTGGTCACTTCGTGTATCGGAGATGGAGACGGCAGCTGACCTTGTCAACCATCCGCAGTTGTTCCGTCTGATTCAAGAAACGGGTAGCATGATGCCTATTGTTAGCGAGACAATACGCAACGACTGGTGACAGCCGATCCTAAGCTTTACAGGACGCGTGGATCTTTGGGCCGAACACTTTTTGGGGCAGTTCAAGCAGACAGTTGTCACCATCACCTTCGGCCCATGGGCGATCTATTCCTTTGGCCATCCCTCTGGATTTACCCTCGTGCGCAGAAGTCAAACTTGAGATCCGACGGCTGAAATAAACAATGCCACCCAAGCAGATGGACATCACTCAGACCTCTTGAAGTCGATGAGAGCTGTTCTTTTGGACGATTTACATGATTTACTAGTGCACCAGTGGGAAAGGTCTCTATCCCATCAGAAAGAATGCGCTCCGTTATAGTCCCGTTTGGCGTACGATAGGATGTTTGCTGTTACCTCGGTTATTCGCGTCCGTGCTTTTCCATAAACTGACTGACAGTTGTAAACGTCAGATACGTTAGGGGCAGGCCGGATTCACTGCATCCATCCGTTTAACCCGTCTCTCCAGTTGCAAAACCTGCCCTATCAAGTTGGCAGACATGCAGTGGCTAAGTACGTTTGACCATCGCTGACTTCGCAACTTAAGTCATTGGTGGTAGGAACACCGCTTGAGCATTGGGAGTGTTTGGCGACATGTATTTGGTGCAAGAAGACCGACTGAACCGCGCAGCTCCGTTATTTCACGCACCAGGTTCCGCTCGCTTAGGCGTGCAGGCCAGTCCACCGCCTCTCACATTGTGCTTCATTTGTGCGCCGGGGGTTGGACAGAAGGAGAGACGAGGACAAACGATGACTAAGTCAAGTGGAATGCGGTCCCTCATTTCGAAGCTTTTCGTTGGGCTGGGGTCTGAAATAGGATAGGCACATTTCGTTGGGTACACATGCTGACCCGGTAATGAGATGAGGCTTGGTCCGAACATTCCCTATAGCATCCCCTCCGACGGTGATCCCAAATCCAATACATATAGTGGTTACAGGATTTTATTACTTTTTATTCTTTGTGGGCTGTTGTTTACTCTTGTATACTTTAAATGTCGCAGCACATCAGCTGAGATGTGATTCTCACCCTCGGCTAACATGTATTGATGGCGATGTTTGCTTGTGCTCTGGGCTTCCTTGCTAGCACGCAAGCTCCGCCCCAGTTTGCGCATTTTAGTCCGCCTGGTTACATTGTGCTCAGTGCCAACCTGGAGTTTTCCCCTGCATCCAACTTGTTTTACCTACCTCGGGGACTCAGGGACCAGCGCGGTGACGGTTGGTACTGCCGCCAGCGAAGACACTCACTTCCTTCACGGTGTCTGAGCTCCTATTCCCTTGAAGTTTAGTGCCATTAGGACTAGAGGGCAAACGTTTGGTACGCAAAGCGTCCTAGCAATTTTGTCTGACAGCGAGCTAAGCTAAATTCTTGGTCGCCAATCGAAGAGGGCACTTGGTATACATCCCGGTAAAGCTAAAGAAAAAAAGACTGCATATCAAGACATGATCAGCGTCGACGCAACTACTCCAGCACAACCTGCAGTTCAATCTGGAACCAGGCCATCTGTAACTTATGGCGACGTGATAACGTTATGCTTTTTATGGCAGTCGTTTTGCTTTTGCCTATGTGCTATAATTCTGCTCTGTTTTCCACATGAACATGGCAGATGGATCGCTAGGTCTTCGTTTGATAAGCCTAGGGCAGCGTGCGGACAGCCTAACTGTTCAAAGCTAGTAACAGCTTTATCTGAAGTTATGCAGCGTGAACTTTGCTGCCACTGGTATTAAGAAAGCTGTACCAACCTACTAGCAGACCATTGCAAAATGTCATAATCCAGCGTTCTACTCCCTTTCAGTTGTGTTAAATGCTGTGCCCTAAGATCCACGCAACCGACTCCCACAATAGCAAAACGTACAGCCATGGCCTCAAGGTATGCAGGTGTTAAGAAGGCGCTAGCCAGGCTTGCCTCTATTGCCCCGCTGGATGCAATAATGGATCTGGTTTTGAACTACCTGAATATTGCGTATAAGGACACTGCAGTAGACTGCAAAGTTGCTGACAATCCATCCGCCAGGGTCTGTTACTTGGTCAAGCAGTCACACTTCCTGCCGCACGCACTTTATGTAGCATTGCTGACCTTCTTCATGAGCCGGCCGTAGTGAAGAAACATAGTGTGTAGAAATACCGGAAGCAATCTGCTAAGGCTAGAGAATTAGTTGCCACGACGTCGAGAAAGTGGCAGTCTTCGGCTGTCGTAAAGTCATTTGAAGTTGTACACAAAATAACCTTCAGAAGTAGACAGAACAACTGGACAGCGAGACACAGCAGCTGGCAAGTTATTGAGTATTTTAAGTATGCGCACAGGCCTAATGGTGGATCCCGGCGGCAAAAGTTTTGTAATGCGTATTCTAAACCACCGAATGACATTCAGCATACGATCTTCCGGGAGAACAGCAGGTGACTCAGTGGCGTATCTGAAAATAGCACTGCAGTTGGCATACGCGTCTCCGCGACACGAAGCAATTAGCAGAAGCGTCGTAACGCGCGAAGAGCATATCAAGTTTGTAAGCTCTTCATTACTTCTTCGCATCCTGCTTTGTACAGTGGATGAAGGACAACCAGTACAAGATTTCGACCGATTATCAGTCATGACGGATGCGGTGAAGAATAAGAAAATATCCTCCCATGAGCGTCAAGGGCTAGAGGGTCACACTGATAATGGGTTGAGCAAGTAACTTTCGGAGCCACTGTGCGGCGGATGAAATCTGGTATTACTTTGTGCAGACAATTTTGAGAATAATTGCTTTAGTTTACGGAAGAAAGAATGAACATTTCCTGGGTGCCCAAATATCCAACAATTTCTGGCGTCCAGATTCCAGACTGTGCTAGGAAGGCGTGTGTCCCCTGCAAAGGAAATTGCCTAATCAAGTTACTTTATATAGTGAGCGGCGCTATATCACATCTAGTAACTTATTCACGATGGTCGTTGCCGTCCCCCGTAGCTCAGTGGTCTCAACCACGGACTGGCAACAGTCGAGTTGCGGTTTCGAGCCCTACCAAGGGTCCGATGGAATGCGCACTGCTGATGATTCCCGAAAGGATGAAACGCGCGTACAGTGCTTTTCCGGGCTTGTGGCGGCTGTCTGAGTGAGCCTAGATGTGACGAAATTCTACCTATACCATTCAACTCCCCCTACTACTCTTCTGTACTTTATATATGCCAGAGTAATGTACAACGTAAGACACCAATAAATTGTATATTTTACCACTGCTCGAATTTAATCGAAACTAGGGCGCCTGATTGCCCAAGGGTGCCAACAGAGCCTGCATTCTGTGCAAAATGTGATGTTCTGCTGCTCCTCATCTTGATTTCGTCTGCCTCTGGCCCGGATATCCATTTCAGGAAGCAAAATCTTGTTTTATCCACTTCATCGCTAGAACCATCATCCATTGTCCCGCAGTTCAACGAACCCGAAGAAAGCATTTATGCAGTAGTAGCGGGCAGCAGCGTAACTCCGTAACTCGTGCTCCCAGACTCCGCTAAATAATGGGGAGACGAAGAAGGCCGCAAAAGCAAGGTCTAAACCGAACTCTTCTCAGTCTCAGTTAAAACATGTTATTGATAAAGTGAATCCGCTTGAGAATATGATTAAGGCAACTGCGTACTCGCAAAAGCCGCATCAACGTGAAGGAAACCGATTTTCCGAGAGGGAACGACGTCAACTTATCGTAATCGTCCTTTAGTCTAACAAGGAATCCTCGACTGATAGCAGCTTGGCCGACCAAGCGGTTCTGAAGCGGATGGTGTTCTTACTGTTTGATGCTGGGGAGTAGGGTATAAACTTCTGTTTCGCTTTCGGCTCGGCAGGAAGCAGTATGACTCCTCGTTAGTTGGCCCCCTAAAGGTGATCTGTCAGGAAGTGGAATGTCGTCGTATCCTCCATCGAATCTTACACTTAAAAGGAGAAACATTCTTTGTTTTGAGAAACCCCTCTACAAAAGATCGCGTTGAGATAATGCAGGCCGTGGGTGAACTACGGATGTCACGGGCTTTTAGTGAAAGCGACCTTCACGTGGTAGATTTGCGAATAGCGGAAAGAATCCTTAGGACTCAGTGGAGACTAATCTTTGTTATTCCGCTACACTAAGATTCAATAGTGAATTATGTGGGAATTATGTGCGTCGAACATGCGTAGTTTGAGGAACAAATTGGATGAGATTCTACTCATGACCACAGAGGAAAACCCGATCAGATGGTTTTTACGGAGACTTGGCTAGCCTCGGATATTTCATACACGGAGGTATTTATTCCAGGTTAGCAACTATCCCGTGCGTATCTGCTAGGAGAAAGATCCGGGGGCAGGGCGGCTTTTTACTAGAAGTCAGACCTTAAAATTCACACAGTGGAAGCCATAGGCGACCTCGATGCAGGATTAGCATTTCTTTAGTGTAAGGTACACCATGGGTTCAGACAACACATACTTGTCCTACCTACAGCTCCCCCTTTGGGGTCAGTATCCCAGCTTCTAGAGATTATGAGGTTACAACGGGAGGCAAACTGTACTTGATTGTGGCTGACTTCAATACCCTGGCCGTAGGCTGATAAGCGCTTCATTGCAATTCCTCTTCAGATTATTTTTATACGAGTTTATTAGAAACAGTCCTCCACTATAATCTAACACAACACGTTTGTGCACCTACCCTTTTTCAAGCCACATGAGATACATCCTTGACCTTTTGCTCACACCTAGCTCATCAGAGGTCCAAGCCAGTCATTCTTCAGCCTCTTGTCAGTAGTCACCAAGGTGTAGTCGTTTTGTGGACACGACAGTTAGCTATCTATATTCATGGCGTGCATCGACGGAATTTCTGGGGAGCTGAATCCTCCGCTTAAAATTGGCTGCCAGCATCATGAACTGGAACATTACACATCATTTGGATCTCGACGCTGCTTAGGACCTTTTGTGCTCCAAGATGTTGTTTAGCATGGAGCTTATTGTTCCAAAGGTCACAAATCCATCTCTCTACATGGCTCCGTGGATAGATCGGAAAATCTGATCACTCATGCTGGAAAGCAAACTTTGGGACCGGTTCAAGTTCACCCAGGCTGCTCAAGCCTAAGCTCATTAAACATTGGTTAGAAATGTATGCACCTTATGAAAGCGCGAGACGCACGCACTACGTGAGAAGCACCTGGCCGAGCACCCTACGATTAGTTCAAAAGAGCTTATCGCATAAATAAAAAGAAACGCCAAAACTGGCATCGGTATAGCTGCATTGTATTCAAGCAAATATGATGCCGCTCTTTGTTTTAACATGGCGATAGCTTGTCTGCTAGCTTCGCAATACTCCTCGGTGTATACGACGGAGGCGCCGTCAGTTGGTAACAATTTTCCAGTCACCCCTCTCCTTTAGAGTATGTCGAAATTACCAATGACTGGGCACTGGAACAGCGGCTCGACTTGAACCCGAATTCTTTACGGGGTCTCGATGGCTTCCATCCCTTGTTCCTGAAAGCGGCAAGGTTCATTGCCGTACCAATTTTTCAACTATTTCAAGCCCAGTTAAAGCAGGTCAATTGCCAGCTAAATGGAAAGCAAGTGCTGTGAAACCAATGTACAGGGGTTGGTATCGACCAAATCTAGTGAACGACCGTCCGATGTGCTTATCATCGACCCTCTGTAAAACCATGGTGAGTATCTCAAAACAGGCCTTGCATCTTCGCTTTGAGTAACTGAACGTCACCTCTTCTGCTAAGCACGGACTTTGGAAGGCACGCTCCTGCGTTACCAATCTGTTTGTTGCCCAAAAAGTAAGTGAACTCAGTGGATCCTGGTCATAACCTCCATGTAATTTTTGTGGAATTTACCAAAGCGTTTGTATAGTTTCACAAAGCGTATCGTTAACAAAATTCGGCAGATTGGCATCGCTGATAATTTTCTCACTTGGATCGTTGAGTACCTAGATAATCGTAGTATGAGGATGAAGGTAAATCAAGTTTACTCTGGTCCTGTGCTTATGACTAGTAGGGTTCCAAAAGGCTCCGTTCTTGGTCCCCAAACTATTCAAAATCTTAATCAAAGATCTCCCGGGGTGTTCCAAGTCGACTACTTGATTTATGCGGATGGTCTTAAAATGTGCTCAAAAGTATCCAGACTTGAAGATGAAGACAAGTCGCGACTGACGCTCGATCTGCTGCACCATTATTCTGTCAAGTGGCAAATGTCTATCAACCGTGGTACCTGCTGTGTCCTCCCGATTAGTGCTCAATAACCTTTCGTTGCCTATCACGTTGGTGGTTTTCTGCTGAAGAATGTGATTGGTGAGAATTCTTTGGGCGTATTTGTTTCTCCATAAATAAGGACAACCCAGGACACGTTACGGAAATTTGTCTCTGCGAACAAGCTGCTCTGTGCCATAAGAAGATCTTCTACGTATTGACACCGCAGAACGTCAGACCCCTGTTGTCCTCCCATGTTTGTGCGATACTGGGATACGAGCTGCTTGCTGTACGCCCGCTCACCAACTTTGAACGTGAGTTGATTGAGAATGTTCAGAGGAGTATATCCAAGTCTGTGTCTATGCTGCGTGTGTTACCTTATTCCCTTCGTCTCCAGCGTATGAACGTATTTACTCTGGACTACCGTTGTCGCCGTGGTGATCTGATTTATACTATACGCATTTTAAGTGGATCTGGGGAAGAAGATTCAGCAGTTCTGCAGCTCAACACAGATTTTTCGACACGTGGTCACAGCTTGAAATTATTTAATCCTCGGAGGAACCATGTCCGGTTGGATGTTGCGTTATCCACACATGGTGTCTGAGGAAACGTTTGACGTCTGTGGAGTTCATAAGCTTGTCGAAGAAAGCTTCAGCAGTGACGATAGTTGGTGCTGAGTCACATTCGCCAAGTCACCGTGTTGTCAAGCAGATATTTGTGGCATATTATAGTGAGAAATTTTGCCACGCGAATCCCACCAAGTCCAGCAACACTGCCCTCCGAACTATTTGCTGGAACGAGTTGAGCCCAACGCGCCCAGCTAGCACAAATTGAAGGTTTTTTGACTAGCCAGCCGCGGTAGGATAGCTACTGCACAAATCTAACGAAATGCACGTCTAATACCAAAATCGATGGAAAGAGAACGAGGAGTATAAAATCGGGTGTGTGTTTCGTTGGCGACACGTAGATTTGTTATCCACCACTTCGTTGGTTCTGTTGAGCCTGATGGGAGCACGCTGACTTTCACCCCAGTGTCTACTAGGAACATGCTCCATGTGATGCTTTGGCTATATTGAATATATGACGTGCGGTATTTGGAGTACCGTGGTCAGTCGTCAGTATTGGTCGGGTAACTTGTTCTAAGCCACTGTTGATGGGCATCGGTTGACGGCGTCCATGCTTTTATCAGCCCATGCATGTGCCCTCTGTCAAGGCTTTGTTCAGCGTGCTTCTTCTTGGCTGATGTAAACGTACAAGTTTTAGTGCAGTTTCTAGCAGCGCGACGGAAAAGCGTCTGGTAACGGCACATAGAGCGTCATGTAGTACTACAAGCGCAAACACACGAACGGTATGTGTCTTTACTCCGCTGCTGTTGCAGGCTTGAGCGTTGAATTATACGTTTGAGTGAAGTGCTTTGGTCCTTACCTGTTGAGGAGCGACAGCTGGTAGGACGCTGCTAGACAAGGCACAAAGTGGTTCAGTGTAACGCTCCAGTAAGCTGACCGCAAGTTCGGTGAGTTCTGGCAACAGCTTATGCTTGGCGAGGCACAAGATACCTTGCACACGCTCAGGCAAGCGCTAAAGCCAAAGTTCGCGAAGCAAGGATTACATGCACAAACCCCTTGGGTGATGACTTAACACGCGTAAGGGTGTCGAAAATTTCTTGCTTTCTAACTGACAACCGAAAAAGATGCAGGTGTAACTTGTCTGAAATTGTACATTGTTCTATTACGACTGCTTTCAGAGGGTCATAACGATTAGTCGGGTCAGCTGTCACAGTCAGGGCGCCAAGTTAAGCAGTGAGGTCTAGGCGTAGGTGAGTTAAAAGGTTGTTGAACTTATCAAACCAGTTGTGGTACGTTTCTAGGCAAATTTTGCTTAAAGTATTGTGAACCATTAAGCCGCGTCTAGCTCCATAAACGGCGGAAATCTCCTAGTGACAGTATACACAGTGGGCTCTTCCCCAATATACTTAAATTCTGAGTCCATGGTTTAGCAAATAATAAACGGCTTAAAAGCGAGTGAAAGGCGCCACGAAATTGCCCAGGAACGACTGGAACGGCCTTACTAAAAAGGCGAATCTTATTCCAAACGTATCACCAATGTAGAGGGAAAGGCTTCAGAACAGCATCCCCAATGCAGTGAAGAAATGAGTTATTACGGTGGTTACCAATGTAGCGCTAATTCCTATGATCCTCACCAAAATAGCGAGGGTGACCGGTTTACTCTAACAGACAATTAGCGAGCACCGTGCCCGGCGAATTAAAAACGAAGGCACGGTAGTGACAGGACGAAAGTGTACTGTGGTACCCTGTTTTACGTGTACTAGCTAATATTGCGACACAGCGCGACGCAGCTGGCAAAGAAATGTGTGAGGACCGCGCGATTGGGTGGCGTGTATCACCAATAGTGGCGCCCAATCTGTATATAGCGAGTGTATTGGGTCGGATAAAAAAGCAACATACACAACATCAGTATAACTACAACTAGGTGTACAATAGGTAATTTTATTTAGTATTGTACACAACTTATTCAGGTTATTCGTGGGATCTTATGCCTGCTACAAAGGTGACCTAACTGTCCGCAGTAATCTAGCGGGATTGGCATGATTGACGTAACTGCCAAAGTTTACGCAATAGATTGCTTTACGGCGTTTCCAACAAGAGGAACCAGCGAACACTCCATATATGTATGGCGAATTGTGAGCTCAATAAATCCTAACTATTTACTTAGACGCCCTTGCCCAAAACAAACCAAATAAGCAACATACAACCCCCCGATGACGTCACCATGCGCAGGGTCTTTGCCAAGCTCAAGAACATGCGCTCAACCTACAAGATCAAGGACTTTCATCTCATAATTCATACGTACCGAATCTTGCCCAATTGGAGAAACTCGCTAAAATTGGAAGAGGTATCTGCTGAGCACCGGGCGCTTAGTACCCACAATAAAGGCCACTTGCTTGCTAGACTTATGCAAATTCGGTGCGACCGCACTGATATACCCATTACCTCTCCTGTTCCCCGACAAAAGGATACTTACTGCTGCAGTCGATCCACGCGATCACGGTGTCAATCATTTCTGTGACTTCTTCACTGCCACAGATTTGATAGCACCAGATAGCATACCTAAGTTCACTGACGAGCTGCTGAACACTAACGATCTTAGTCTGTTCAAAATCACGAGGACACTTTGTTCGCTGAAGATGCCACATTGCCATGGTCCAACCGGTATCTCCACTACACAGCTTAAACTTGGGGGTCCTGACATCCCAGTCTTTCTCCTTACAACTTGCACCTTGGCTGTGATGAGCGGCTTCTACCCAAACGTTTGGGAGCACGCGAAGGTTGTTCCGCGACATAAACAAAGTAATCGTCAAAATATTGACAACCACCGTCCTATCAGCCCCACACCTACCGTCACTAGGGTCATGAAGAGAATATTTAAGGAGGAATTTCTTGCATTTCTACTGCATCTTGTCCTCATTAACAGATCACAGCACCGGTTTATACTATCAAAGTCCTGCTAAACTTGCCAGGCTGAAGTGCTGGACAACGTAACACACACCGTAGACATGGTGATTGCACCGGTCATTGTCTTCCTTGACATGAAAAAGGCATTTGACCGAGTGTCACACAAGGGACTACTCACAAAGTTAATAGCAGTTGACATGTCAAATAATCTCTACTCTTGGTTTTCATCCTACCGCAGCCACCAAAAACAGTCAGTGCATCTGCGTAGCATCACTTCGAAGAGGTCTTCCGTAACTAGCGGTGGCTTCCAGGGAGGCGTCCTTAGTCCGTTGCTGTTTCTACTTTATATAAATTAGCTTTACCGCGTTTCCGTTCACCAAACACCTTGCCGTTTTGCTGTTGATGTGATGGTAGTGTTTTCATTTGATCCTACCGACATGGAAAACAGCCTCTCCCTATTTCGAACTAACCTCAGCGCATTCGAAATCTGGCATGATTTATGGAAACTTGTATTCTCCCCATCAAAGTGTAACTTTCTCCCTTACAGGGAGTTGATCTCCATATGTAAGAGTGCGATGACTTAAAACGCTGCTTCATTAGCTTACGGATGGACCCACAGTAGTGCAGCGTTGCAGCTGTCACTTAGCAGCCAGGTGCTGCTGCTGACCTTGTACACATATATGCCAGCAACCTGAATACTGATGACGCAAAATCCCCTTTCAGACATAACTGCGAAGATCGGAGGAAGTAAGGCATCATCACGGGATACAGCGATTTTTCAAATTGGTTGAAAAAGTGTGGGAAAAGGCAAAAATCTTTTACCTGAGGCTCTGCAGTGTTTCTGAAATACCGGCCAGCTAAGCCCTGAAGAATACAGATGCTTAAACAGTGGTCAAGGATCTGCTAATCCTTTGTGAATTAATCCCTCTGCAACGTCTAGTGAAGTCCCATGTCCAACAGCGACGAACCTTCTTAAGGGTCACTTTCAGCTCAGTAGTTTGTTCCCCCGTTAGGCAACAACTTTCGTCTTTGGTGCAGTACACTGTTGCCAAAAGATTCAACGCATAATAGCAAGGAATGCGGCCTGCATATAATATTTAGCGAACACATGAATCATGTCTAAAGTCAGATTTTTGACGGCGGATAATTCGGTAATTTTAACGGTCCGAAACCCCTCAACGGCGCGTGCGCAGCATGAGGTTTTAGGAAACTTTATGTCGCTTGCTAAGGAACGGGGTCTCCGAACAGTACACAAGCATCCTGCGTGCACTCTATAGTTATATCACTAAGAGTGTGTGCCTATGGCAAGTTCTTGTCATCATTTGCTGTCATTATTGGAGTATAGCATGGCTGATTTTAGTCTATAGTTTACTTTTGCTGCTGAGGACGTAGAGCTGAGAGGCTTAGAATGCACGAATAAATAAATAACTTATTAATAATTCCGTCCTCGATGGAAGGTGACTCACTAATCCAGGCGTGATCAAGTGGTGGGCAGAGCCCCAGAAACCAAATGGGCTATATATACACCATACGACATGGGTAAGTGTTCGCAAAATACACGGCTGGATAACTGGTACGTAGTCGTCATATAGGAAAGTCGCAAAGCTGATGGGCATGTCCATTGGAGTCAAGAGTTTGAACCAACAACTGATGGGCAAGCGAGCACCTGACCGCTTATGCCGAGGATATCGTCTTACTTGGTGACAACTAGCAGAGCAAGCAAAGCGTTCTGAACAATTTGACAATTGAGACCTGTAACTCCGGTCTGTGCTTTGCCTCATCGAGGTGTACATTTTTGCTCTAGGCTTGAAACTCAACCGCTCCCGCGCCCACCCTTTAGGTTACACAGCTTGGACAAGTGGATCGCCTCGTCTCCCTTGGCAGCTGCGAGTCTGTTGGTGGCTCTATTTAGAAGGAAGTTTCTCTCAGCGTCGCCAAAGCGCAGTCAGCGTTCGTCAACCTGGAGCACGTGGCATCCTCGTGCTGTTTCCCTGTCGGCAAAGGGTCGCGTCTACACTGCCATCTTTCTGGCAGTGTTGCTACATGGAAGTGGGTCGTGACCAGTTCGTATGGATAACTTGCGCTGGCTCTCGAGGTTTGACAAGGGCTGCTTGAGGAGGATGGCTCCAGAGTGGTGGCAGCAACGCATTTCTAATGGCAAAGTCCGGCGTCGTGTCCTAGGGGAAGCGAGTATGCTCCTCCACAGGCTGAGATTGCCGCGTCAGCTAAGCTGCCTCGGTCAAGTTTTGCGTGTTAGTTGTAGGTTTGTCTTACTGTGCCCTTTTTTCTCGTGCACAGCTTGGCTGGTAGAGACCAAGTGGTGTTCAGCAGTCCACGTAAATAAATAAATAGGTATTTTTCTGGACCGGCTAGGGGCTGCACCCTTAATGGTTCAGGTCAATCTTTATGTTAATGCTGTGCTTTTGCATGGAAGTAGGTAAAATACGCGTATATGTTCCTAGTTGGCGATTATAAATGCAGCGGCACTGTTTGCAGTACAACCGATGAGGTCAAAGGCGCCCAACTTGCAATTCTTTTGGTTCCTTGGTGTGCTATTGTGCCCCTTGTTGTTTTGTTGTGAAAGTTGTGCAGAGCTGCAGTTGTGCCGGTTTGCTTCGGAACATGATCCAGTTCATTAACTTCACTTTAAATTCATTGGATATTTTTTGGCCCGTTCAGCCGCCACAATTATTGGTGCGCACATGGAAGCACTAATAGTGGCAGAATTATAATGGATATAAAAAGTTAAAAAATAATTTCGACGAATGAAGCTGAAAATATAGAGTATTTGTTAATAGGCATACTAAGGCAGCGTACTTTACTAAAAATGTACGAATTAACAACAAATATAGCCAAAAGTTTTTGTGTTGACATTGATCGCTGGAGCCAAATTTCAACCTGCGTAAATCTTAGGTAAAATATCCTTCTCCAACGCTAGAACATTGCGTAAAGTAACGCAAAAATAGGCTGATCAGGACAAGTTTTAACCGCTGATTACGGTAAAAGTAAAAGCAATGCAATAGGTGCAGTAGTTTGCGAGTTAGTTGCAATTGTATGGTGGTATACGAATAATGCTATTATTCTTGTTCGCTAAAAATGGCTTTATGCTTTGCAAGCAGATAACAGAAAAACGAAAAGAAAATGTAAAGGGTAGCGAAATAGTATACTTTTTAAATAGTTATAGCTACCTAGAAAGGCTCTATGTAGCCCGTAATACCCTGCAATAACTAGGGCCTTCGCAGGTGGCCGAAAAGCACACTTTGCCAGCATACATAGCAAATGTAGGCAAGTAAGCTATAATTTTGTGCGAAAACACTAGAAATCCAGTAAAGATTATTGTATGTGCTTGAAAATTCAAGAGGACTTATAATTAACCTACGGTCAGAAGGCTTCAGGGTACAACTTACAGTGAATACTGAGCTACATAAACCACTAGGAATATAGTGGTTAGTCTTTTTAGGCTGCTAAGTGGTGCTGAAGTTTATATCAAGGCTGCTTGAGCCAGTCCACTTAAATAACACATGGGACCCTTCGGATCAGTGACACGTTTTGGCCTGGAAAATACACACATTTCCTAGCTAACCATCACAAATTTTATCTATTAGAGCCGATTTTCTATATTAATGAGGCTAGGTCTACAACACCAGTGAACTAGAGGAGCCTGTCACTAATAATAATGAAATGAGTATGGGTAAATTTAGTAAAATTTAGCAAAGTACTCTGGAGCGTAAAATCTATTTGGGTCTGCGTTGGTGGTGCATCACCAAATCTACTTCTGGGGATTGAGCTTGCATGAATATGAGGGATTATTATGCCTCTGGTGTTGAGGGTGCAGCTCTTTGATTAATTTATAGTTATTTCTCTCTAATTTTAAGTTATGAAGCAAGCGCCAGCGGTGTGCATCCAGGTGGCAATGTTAACCAGCACTATGCTGTCGCACCGGCTATTTATTTTGTGGTTTTCCCGGCAAGAGCTGTTCTGGCACCCTAAGCAAAGTAAGATAAGGTAAGTAAAGATAAATCAAGAGTAGGACAATAACAAAAAATAGTGTAAGCTGCCTGTTACCCACCATTAGGCATAATAGGCTTTGGAGCAAGGTAACAGATAAATAATGCACGGGCGGCCAGGCTGAAACAAGTGGCGGTCGAAAGATTTTAGCGGTCCAGCCAGCCGGTGTGACAGGGGCCTCGCTGTCGTTGGTTTGCTTTCGTGCAGGTGAAATGGAACCTGGAAACGCAAGCGTTTTACTAGCAAAAGCAGTTAAAGAGGAGGATCTGGTTTTCATTCTGCCTGTCTACTAGTGTTGTCAATAGTGATAGGCATATGTATACCAGATAAAGCCAATCATATGTGGCCAAGAGAGAGTAAGGGGAGAGCAAAATGTTTGATCCTTGGGTGTAGAATGTTTAATGTGCCCCCTTTATCGACAATATGTAATATATATTATGTTGCTGTTTACTACTGATAGCAGTTTGAAACGGTGGGGTAAATTAGCTGGTGCTCAGGCCTAATGAAAACGCAGCAATTTACGCCAGCTAGCAACCGACATCTACGAAGGCACATAAAGGTTTATCTAAAGCACGCATTTAGCCAGTTTTGGACAATTCTAGTGCTAAGCTTAGATGTATCAGCAGCAACAATCGCCTTCAACACCTTATGCAAGGCTTAGGTCTGGTAGGATGCCTTTTGCTAGGCGTACATAAAAGGTCATAAGCCTACTATTTTTATTCGGACCCAATGGTCTAAGATGTCGGAAGGCGATAAATGCAAAGCGGTTGACAAGCAATGAAGAGTTAGCTAAGAGGTAAGGATTGACGTTCGCCTGTTCGAATGGCATCGTCCATGCCCTGTAATATCCTATATGAGGAATGACTACGGGTTTGCAAACCTGCCAGTCAGTAGACTAGGCTGTACTGCTTGTTGAATTTTTTAAACATTGACGAAGTGACCATTGAAAAAGAGAATCCGGAGGGTTGTGGATACCAATTGGCCCATGCAGCCTTTTTGAACCAACGTGCCAGTGAGGGAACCGCAGCACGTCCGGAACCAATCAGTAATGGCTAAATACCTTTTGCATTCAGAATTCTAAGGTTAGCACCTGTACGATGCGCGCGACTGATCCGACTGAGACTTCCTTGGTGTTGGGATTGCAGTAATATATAAGTTAAACACAAGGGGTCATTGATGGAGACAATTCATGGTGATTATCTCTTCTTTTCCATCACAAGACCCTTGTGTGGTGGCGTCCACTCTCTCCATAGTGCAATCATAAGGCGAAATAATCCCTAAGAGTACTGAAATAGGTCAAGAAGAGATCGTTGAATGCTAATGTCATCTTGTACTCGGATTGCTATTCTTAAAACCTAGAAAATGGGTGCGACCGAGAACGTTAAAGTCTCTTCGGTGGTAAGATGGTAACGACAATGAATATGGATAAGGTGTAAGCCCAAGCTGCTTCAATGTTTTGCACTACATCGAGTGCGTCCTCAAGCTACCTCGGGCCATTTTCGAAGAAGTGGCCTTTCGCATCGCAGAGATGACAGGTGTTTTGTATATTGTCATAACATAGGAATCATTTTATCATCTTCCTGAATGCCTACAAGTTTTGGATTTCTATTATTCTGGAAGGCAACCTGTTCCATATATTTGCGTACACATTGAAGGAGGAACGAGATCGCAGTCTCTTCTTTGCCCTTAGCGGGGTACTGGAATGGCCGTTGTTTCGAAGTTTGGATTCAGATGCGCTCCTTAGTTAAGGACAAGTGATAATACTGTGCGGCGTTCTAGGCATTAGCTTATGTAAGAAGCACAGGTTAAGGATAATGCGCCTTTGCCATAGGGGCGGAATTTAAGGTATTCGCACCCTTGTCGGTAACTCAGCGCTTGCTGTGATGGAGTAAACGTCTTCGTAAAGCGCCGCTGAGCAATTTCAAGCAGAACACGGTCCAACTTCCGTAGGTTGCTGCATATAAAAGAGCAATATTCCAAGTGTGTCTGGAGGTGGCCCTTATAAAGTTCTAGCCCTGCAACTGCGGTTTTTAAATAACGGCGTATGTGGAACAACAGTCCCCTTACTCTTGCCACTTGATAATAAACTTGCTCTGCAAATTTGTGCCTCAAGGAGTAGCGCAAGCCCAGATCCGTTTTATGGCATTCTGTTTGATAGTGATGCCGTTTATTGTTAGGGACGCAGCAGGTTTAGAAAAGTTGTGGGTCATGACATTAGATTTTTGAGCGGAGAACGATATTTGCAAGTGTTCGCACCACTTTGCAAATACTTTAAGATCCTTACAGGTACCACTAATTGCCGATAATTCGTTACCAGGGGAAAGATGTAGACAACTTTTAGGTCTTAATCGAAGACGAAGAAGTGAGCGTGCTGCAAACTCGTGCTGAAGTCATTGATATACATCAAAAATAGGGTAGGACCAAGAAAGCTCCCCTGGACCACACCAACGGGGACGGAGGTCGCGGTGGCTACAGTTTGCTTAGCCTTAACAGACTGCGTACATCCTATTAGATAGGAACCCAGCCAGCTAATGGAGGACTGTCTACACCGTAAGCCTTTACCTTAGGCATCAAGCGTGGTACCCTGTCAAATGCCTTTTGCATCTCAAGGTAAAAATGACAACTGAAAGATTAGAGTCAACGGCCTCGGTGACTAAATTAAAGAAGACCAGCTGACAGGTTGCACAAGACCGAGCACTCAGAAATCCATGCTATGATGCATTTATGGGCCAGTCTGCATAAAGGTGAGTCGTGATGGCTTTTTACTCAATTTCTGCATCACTCGCGAGTTAATAGAATTGTGGTTAATAGGGCGATAGCTACCAAGTTCCTGTAAGCTTCCCCTCCTATACCTTGGCAGAATGATGGATAACAGGATAACAGGATAACACATGGTCGGACCGTACGTGCTTATAAAGGTGGCAAACTAACCTCTTCCGAGTCGTAGGCGAACAGTCATCAGTCGCGCGCTGATGCATGTTAGTTCACACACCAGCTGGCCATGGAGGCGATCGGATATTCCAAATCCGATCCCATGTTTACGTGGCGCTGAGGTGGCGTTACCTACCCAGTAAAATGTGTAGCCCGCACCTGCTTCATGCAACTTAACTTGCTCAGCGAGCCGCGCATCAATGAGCGCCGCAATATCAATGTGGTAGCGCGCCAGTTCCATCGCGACAAGTGCAGTGCGTTGCTCCGGACGCTCGCTGGAGTTCCGGTCCAGTAGTGTGCGCACGTTCCAGCACCCGATGCTGAGTGCTTTGCCTGCAGGCATACGATTGCATTGGTGGGCAATCGAATGCGAGATGTTCGTTATGCTTCGGAGGTTTGCTTGAGGGACTCCACCCGGAGCCTTTGGCCTAATAGCCTGACCCATTAAACAGCGGGTGGTTTGGAGGTTTGCTTGAGGGACTCCGCCCGGAGCCTTTAGCCCAATAGCCTGACACACAAGGCAGCGGTGAGCAGATCCAGCTCAGGAATGTGATTGCAGAGACAGATTGGGATCTGCTTGACGGCCGCCACACCCAGTCTACGAGGTTCTGGAACGATTTATATATATTTTGCGAAAGTAGTAGGATACAACTGCGGCCACGGTCAGATGCAAGTCGGTTTTGTTGGGTTTGCACCAATCTGACCAGGGGCTGCCTGGCTTGAGGCGAGCAGTAGCAAACCGTTGAACACCCGGCGGTGTCCTCCCACAGACAGGTGCGTGGCGCTTGTGCTTTACGCCAATCAAGCTGTGAGCTTATAACCCGTAGATTAGTGGTCTGTCATGGCTAGATTTTACGGAAAGTGGGCCATCGCCCGCTTGCTAAACTTCGAAGAGGATGGACTAGGATACTGCCAGGGTGCCTACACCTGACAGGAGAATGACTCTGGTCATCAGCCAAAGCCTTTGATTACATGAACACCCGAAATGCAGCGGGGCTAGCACATGGTCAGTTAGCCGACTCATGCGGATTGGTGTCCTGGATCTTAGCAGGGAGAAGAACGAAACCCAACTCCCACCCAGCGGTCGCCACGCCAATACGCCCAGGACATGAGCCAATGGCACAACAGTAGCAGCAGTGGATGGACCATCTGTCAGAATCTAGCCACCACCAGCCTCAGTGCACCATAGGCTCTCCCGACACATACATACACGGTTTTCGTCATCCAGTTTCGGAGTTGCCTGTCACTGCTGCCAATCACAGGACGCCTGCGCCTACAGAGGGACCATGGATGGCTTGCGCTACACCACAAACAACTCCATACACACCCCCATATCTAGTGTAAACCCGAAGGAATAAGATCGGTAGGCATGCGGATGGAAGCCACGTTTCATCAACGGAGTCGGCCCACACTCCTTCACAAGCAACCACAAGAACGCTGTATTTGGGAATCAACCGCAAACAAGACGGTGCCTGGACCGTAGTCCGCTCCACACTGACTGCATGGAACCACTCTTCGAGCCCAGCAGGGCCACAAGAACCGTGCACCCCGTCCCCTCCAGCAACGACCAACTGTCTCCTGGAGCCATTATGGACAAGGTAGTGGGTAACAGACTGGCAGGCACCTCGTCAACATACACATCAAGCGCGGCCACACCTGGGATGTCAAACAACAGCCAAGCATTCCAAATACCGATATCGAATAAAGTAAACGCATATGATCACATAAATATTCGCTAAATAAGCATATGGAAGAAAGGGCTTATATGTGAATACGCGATAAGTATAAAATGTCCGAAATTTCTTTAAAAAATACCACGCGATAAAATTAAGCAAGTTTAACACAATTTACATGAACGACTTGCATAAGTTGGGAGAAGCTTATCAAGTACGCAGAACAAAATAAAACAAAATGTATTGAATTTTATCCACATTAAAAAGACCCAGTTTAAGTGTAAGTTGGTTTCGCCCAACCACGGTGGAGAGGCATCATGAATGCGATATCAGCTTCAGCATGGGGCACACATACATACATGACTTGGCGGCGTCCGTATCCGGATTTGCCTGTCACTGTGACGTCCATGGGGACAGTCACAGGACGCCTGCGCCTACAAAGGAGATCATGGGTGGCTTGCGCTGCACCACGCATAGTTCCACCAACACACCCCATATCCGGTGTAAACCCGAAGGAATAAGACCGGGAGGCATGCGGATGGGAGCCACGTTTCATCAACGGAGCCGGCCCACGCTCCTTCAACAAGCAGAACGAAAGCATTCCAGCCTAATTGGGAAATCATACACACCAGAAGTACACGAGGCGGTGGCTGGACCGTAGCCCATTCCACACAGGTTGCATGGAACCACTCTTTGAGCCTAGCACCGTCACGAGGACGGTGCACTCCGTCCCCTCCAGCGACGACCAACTGTCTCCTGGAGCCAGTATGGACGAGGTAGTGGGTAATAGACAGGTAGGCACCTTGTCAACATTCACATCAGGCGCAGCCACACCGGGGAGCTAAAGCAACATCCACTTCTGAAATGCAAGATTACTCATCACGCAGACAAACGTACCACATACGCCGCCTTATTGGCCCTGATTAGTAAATTGAATGAGAACATACTCATGGTGCTTCTATTCCGCATACAATAGTGCCTTCTCCGGCACCTGAGCAGTCGCCCTCTTGAGCAGTCCACGGAATTCGCATGGATAAAATTTGCCTTGGATTCGCAACACCTGAAACCAGCAAGAGTTCCTCATAAACTCGCCTTCTTCATATTCTGGTAATGTTATTTTCGGTTTGCTTGAATGTAGTTTTACTGCACTAAGTTAACGGTACAAAAGCGGTATGAAGGTCCTCGTGGAATTCATTCGGTATACACATATATACATAGGTTGGTGTCATCTGTATCCAATGGCAGTTCGAATGCAACATATGCACATGTGTTTCCACGGACTCCATTATTAACTGTCACAAAACTGGACAGAGACACATTAGTCCGCGTGAACAAGCATGTATGAACAAACATGTATGGGTTTCATTTGGAGGTCAGGCTGAGAGTTACTTGCACAAGCATGAGAAAAAGTACCCAATACGTACTGTTGGTGTTCGCCTCTTACGGCTTATTTGGCACGACAACTACCATAGTACTACAACAACTAAGTCCCACTGGCCACTGTCAAACTTGCGGTTTTCCAAACAATGTTCGCACTGTGCTGCAATTATCCAAGATGTAGCATGGTTGTCATCCAAGTACTCATCCGTTTATACATAACGTTGTGTATCCCGTTGCGGCTATAAACTACGTGGTTACGACCTACTTTAGTACGCCTCGGGTGCAGCTATTCGGTGCTCGTAAAGTGAACAATTTTTCTCTATGCGCTGATTCCTTTCCTATGTAATTTACTAAGACACTAACGTACCATTTCCGTTGGCATTACCTTTTTCTTTGTCTACCAAGAAGATTAATCCCGTCTAAGACAACTTCTAGTAGGTGTCTCTTAGACAGATGCAGTAATGCAACTGCGTTGCACCAAGTCCCTACTTCATCATTCCACATAGCAATTGCACCCAAGCTATACTTACACTAGCAATGAAATAAGGATGACACACAAGGATGACAGACCGTGTGAGTAGGCAACTATGAAGGTTTGTAGGGAAATGGTGCGCTGAAGTCAACTTAATTTCATAAGCTCAGCTATGATAAGGTTGTCAGATGAAGAACTGGAATTATTGCTCTAATCATTCTAACAGAGTTAATGTGAAACCTAGCATAACACATCAACAGCAGCATGTTAATCACTAGTCAATTACTTGCCGGGACTGTTCACTTTCCACGGATGTTCCAGAGCGATTGATATTTGAATGCATGATCCAACTTGAACATGTCTATCGCATTGCCAATTTGCCACCAAATCGAGGAAGCATTGCTTTCCATACTGTATTAGGTAAAGGGTTCCTAGGCTATGGTGATGATAAGGTACGGTAAAATAAGGTAACATGTTATACGTAAGCAAGTAAGTCAGTGTAGCCCAACTGCGATAAAGAAGTATTGTGTATGCAACATCAAACCTCAGCATAGGGGCATTCGTATAGAGGCATCTGTGTTCGGAGTACCAGTATGTCAAATATAGTACGCGCCCGTGTCTTTGCAGAAACTATGCGTGGTTGTCATTGCACTGCAACATTTGGTGAATTAGTACATTATCAGTGCAAAAGTCCTCCCCGTCCGATTCAATGCTGACTCATCTCGCTCCATCACTTTTGGCCGGTTTAACGTGTACCGTCCTTTCTCAGTTGCGTACCACCAAGTGTCACATGTCAGTCCGTGATGCTCGAGCTAACAATCCACCTGTTCGTTATAACCCCATCGGGGCCTCCATGATGACTGGCAAGACCAGCTGGGCTAAAACACACACGGCCACATGCACTACAGCTCCATGTTGGAGTAGCCGAAGAATTGAAGTCCGACGGTAGATAATGTTTGCGTGCTGCACATTAATTTCTCGATGCATCATCTGCCTTTCTTGCGCTTGGGCAACGGTACAGGTGATGAGATCACGCCAGGTGCGGCGATTTGTTGCCAACTCCACCCAGATATTTAGGTCAATACTTAATCTGAACAAACTAACCTTGATATTATCTTGGGAACGCAACTTGGGTTTGCCAGCATTCCGGCCACCTGCGATCAGTTGCCCGTACAGCAATGGCTTCGGGATTCTCGTTGCATCCATACGGCGCACATGTCCAACCACCGGAGACGTCGCAGCAATAGCATGTAGTCTATGGTGTACACTTCGCTCCGGCGAATCACATCAGTGTCTGGCACATTGTCCCACCATTGTATGCGCAGAGTCCGGCGAAGGCACTATTGATGGAATCCCTCCAAAAACCGGATATCCTTTCTGTACAGTGTCTAAGTTTCCGATCCATAGATAAGGACTGAGAGAACCATTGATTTGTACACCACCACCGTGGTTCTAACAGTGAGATGATGGTTCTTCCACACGCGATGTCCCAGTTTCCCAAAAACCGCACTTGCCTTTGCCACACGAGCGCGCAGTTCGTCGGTGATTCGCAGGTTGCTTGACAATGTACTCCCAAGGTAGCAGAAGGAGGATGTGTTCTGTAGTACTTCATCTACAATCCGTATTTCTGGTCCGCACACGGGCTGCACTCCCGGTGCCGGCTGAAATAGACATACAGTCTTGCCTGCGTTTATGCTGAGTCCAAACTTAGTCGCTGTGGAAGCTAATATTGTCGTCATGCATTGCAGTTTTTCCTCAGTATTTGCAAATAACGCGCAGTCTTCTGCAAACAGCAGCATACGAATGGTTGTCTCACGCACTAAACTTCTTGATCCAAAGCGGCGGATGTTAAGCAAATCCCCATCCATGCGGTGCTCTAGTTGCACACTGTATTCGCATGTGTTAAGTGCGCACGACCTCACAGCCGTCAGGTAGATATTGAATAGTGTGGGGGCTAAGACGCATCCTTGCTTCACACCGGAGATAACGGCAAAGTCATCTGTAGTCTGTCCACTTAGCTGCACCCTTGCTCGCATGCCAGTATGCAGGCATTCATTGAGACGAATAAACTTTGCAGTGCGTCGAAACTTGGTGAGAATCAACCACAACGCCTCACGGTTCACCGTATCGAAAACTTTGGTGAAGTCGATGGACAATGAATACAAAGGTTGATTGCATTCACGACATTTTTCCTGTAGTTGACGTGCTGCAAAAGCCATGTCGATGGTGACACGGCCAGAGCGGAATCCACATTGCTCCTCAGATACATTCGGTTCTAGTACATGTGTGACAAGGCGATTGAGTAGGATACGGGCAAAAATCTTGCCAATGCAACTAAGTAAGTTGATGCCACGATAAGTGTCGGTGTGTTGTTTACTACCCTTTCCCTTGTACAGTGGAATCACAAGAGCATCCTTCAACACTGCGGGCACTTGCTCTTCCATCCAGACGGCTTTTACCAAACGACGCAGGGCACTTATCATAACTGGTCCTCCGTTCTTCAATATTTCCGGTTTATATGCCATTAACACCAGCGCATTTCCCAGTCCGTAGTTGAGAGAGCGCTCTCTGTGTTTCGTACAATCCCGGTGTCTCCTCCAGTTGCGATAGTACGCTATGGTGTTGCGGCCCGTGTAGTGTGTCCCAGTCTACCTCTGATCGATTGTTCAGGAGCGTATCAAAGTGTCTGCGCCACATTTGCAAGATGTCATCAGATTGTGTGTATACAGCGCCCGTCTCAGATTCTTTCAAGGTCATCATTTGCTGCACAGTGGGCCCGTACACTGCCTTCAATGAGTCGTAGAATTCTTTTTGTTGACGGTGCTCAGCGTAGGACTCCATCTGCGCAGCTTGCATTGTCCACCACATATTTTTCACCTGACGCAGCTCTCCAGCTAGCTGTCTTTGAATGTAGCGGAAAGCGTTACTCTTCATGGTGTTGTTAGGGTCAACCTCGGATGCAATGAATGCTGCGTTTTTTGCTCGTACTAATGACCCAATCTTCAAACTCTTTTCGTCGAACCAGTCGGGCCGTTTACAGTTTGTACACCTAATCGTCTCCTCCGTAGCAATGGTCACCTGTTTCTTCAAGTGGTCCCATAGGACGCTGACAGACGCCGAGGAGTCGTCTTCGCCAAGGCGGGTTCTTATGGCATCCTGCAGCGCTTGTATCTTTTCTGCACTCATAAGGGCGCGTACGTTGTAGTTCCCCTGATTGCCATTCGCTGGAAAGTACGACGATTTGTAGACATTTATGTAGAACTTTGTACGCACCAGCTTGTGATAAGTCCCACATTCAGCTCCTTGCATTACCTGCGTTATGCGTACTTCACGCATGTCCGTTGACGTACGATGACGTAGTCCAGCAGGTGAGCATGACCACTCCGTGGGTGGGTCCATGTAGCAATGTCCCCAGCACACAGAGCAAATTGGGTGTTCGTGATCGTCAAGCCATGTGTAGCACACAATGAAAGCAAGCGCTCTCCGTTCCCATTGACTATCCCAGTCCAGTGCCGCCCGATCACCTCAGCCCACAATGTGGCATCACACCCTACAAGTGCATTGAAGTCACCAAGCAGGAATAGTCGAGCATTCATTTGGACAGACTTTATAACAGCGGCCAATTGCGTGTAGTACGGATCTTCCTGTCTTCTGTATAACTCATGGTAAGACTATATGTGCTAATCAATGTTGCGAACTTACCACGTCTGAGGCATATACGGAGCGACATAAACCGTGGGCTGATAACAATCGGCTCCCCGTCAAACGGCCACTTAGGCGGTCAGTGATTGCAATTCCGACGCCTTGTTCACGTGGTGCTGCTTCGGGATTTCCAATCCAGTAGAAAGTGTACCCAGCACCATCCTCTCGCCATTTACCTTGATCAGCCAGTCGAGTCTCACTCAGCGCTGCGATTTCAATGTCATACCGCGCAAGCTCCATGGCGACTAATGCGGTTCGTCGCATAGGTCGATGAGTAGTGTCCCGATCGTGCAGTGTGCGCACATTCCAGCATCCAATCTTGAGTGTTTGACGCGCTGGTCTGCGGCCACGTGTGGCTCTTGATCTCGATGGCGGAGATATGGTTGGATTTGCCTCGTTCGGGGGTTGGGAGCAAAAAATTGGTTCAATCGAAAAGGGGACCTGGACAGAGGAACGTGGAGTGTTATGGAACCGGGGAACAAGCAAATGATCAATGCTGGTTAAACGTCGCTTAGACAGCCTACAGTGTGTGCGAGATGAGGTGACACCGACACCAATATTTCTCGACAAACTACGTCGACGCGGGGTGCTATTATGTTGCATTGGACTTCGCATACTCAGTAGCAGCACGAGAATTGTGTGTGTAGTGTTACCAAGAAATCTAGTAACTGGTCTCAAGGGCTACAAAGAAAGAGATGAGATGACACAGAATGATATATAATGCGTGTAATGCCTGAAAATTCAATAACATGTGCGAATAAAAGTAAAGATGTATGAAATGCAGTGGCACTAGAGCTGTGTTTGTCCAGTCGTGTTGCAAGCAGAACAGACGCCACCATGGAGAATTTATTAGCAAGCTGAGCAATATGAAGCTAATAACATTGATAACGTTATAAAGGGAGTAAAACTACCGTGGAACAGATCACTTATTGTTGGTGTGTGCTGTAAAAGACGTCTTTTATATTATCTGCAAGCTATTCGGGTCTGAAGGTAAGCCACAGCCGGTCCGCTTTTCTCTTCTCCGCAAGGTAAGCGAGCATTCACATGCAGGCAGTCGTGTGTGACCATTTATGGTCCCCCTGTTCATCCATTCTCTGCGCTTGCGCATATTGACCATTTCATCATTGCCCAGAGTGTGACCTGTGTCCAAGCATTTCCATTCGGATGTCAGATTGTGTTGTCGCTGTCGGTGAATCAAATTTGATGACTCGTCGCAATCTTATTGTGCAGTACCGAGACACTTGACCTGGCTACATTGACATCAGGTTGCACCCCGAAATACTACGCAATGTCACACGAGAGGAAATGTAATGTGATCCATCTGTCAAGTGGGAACGTAACGAGACACGAACGCGGGATTTGTAACTTAAGCGAGTCCCATTTAGACATCAAGCCATCAATCAGATAATGGATGTACCCTAGTGAAAATACCATCAGTCTGTCAGGCTGAAGTGTGGTGTTTATAAATGTTTGAATTGAATGAACGAATAACAGCCATATTCCTCTAGTTTTAGAAAATCGCACGTAGAATTATAAGTAACCAATACGACTGTTGATGATTAGTTAGCGTTTGGATGTGGACCTAAACGTTAGGCATACATTTATTCAGAAGTGTGGGTATCAACAATAGATTGAGACAGATATGGAAATACGGAAGTAAATGCCATCAGTCTGGTTACCAGGTAGAATGATGCCAATAAATGTATCGTAAAACACAGCTAACTTATGCTTACGGTGTATTGTAAATGGTGTCTGCTATAAGCGTTAGTAAGCTATAATATCATACCTTATTTGATGGCCCATTTGACGCTATCACATCACTAACACAAGTAGTACATTCCGATGCTCGCTGTTCTACCATCGGCTTTCAAAGGAGCGTGCAAAGTGTTGTACCAAATTTACAAACAAACAGACAAACAACAACAACAACAACAAAAATAACTTGCACAGCATCTATGATTATCTAATATCGCAAATGAGGATGTCGTGGGACACCTGGTCACTATGGTATCTTCCCAGCGGGGTTTGGAATGGAACCACTTAGACACGGCTTGAGAAAACAATGAACGATTAAATCTCCCTACACACGGTGTGATTTGCAATGAAAAAAGTGAGCATTGCAGTTAATCATATGAGGTTAGACAAACAATGGCTATAAAGTGCCGGGGCAGGTGGCGCCGATAAGGTGGTTAACTGAACGTATTATATTCCCATGCGACCTGGATTTCTCATCGTATTTTTACCGCTTACATTTTACTAACAATCTGTCACCATACATCTCGGTTGCAGCTATTCTTCGAGACAACTCAATTATTGCTGTGCTGGATTTATTTTCCAATTAAATATTTATTTAAACACTACCGTAACACAACAGTTGAACCAATCTACTTCTAAGTCAATCTAGATGATTGGTCATTTCTACTTCAAATTGTAGAAGGAACGTTTACTCTTCCGCCCCTTATCTTCATAATAGATAGCTTATCCTAACTTCAGTATGAGCGATGTATAACGGAAATTATACCTATACTCATTCTTGTGACTAATATAGGAAATAGAAAATGTAGCATCGACATCAGCATGTTACTTGCTAGTCGGTGACTTGCAGGAAATATTCAGCTTACACGTACGAGCCAACGTGTGGACACTTGCAACAAAAGTTGTTGGGTCTTGAACACCGAGGTTCCACACTGCATTCCAAAGCGAGGAATAGTTGTAGGGTACTTGAACTTTAGGAATAATTGTTGATCACCACACCCAATTGTTCAATCCAATGTACGAACGAGTGTGGAATATTGTAAGCAGCAACCGCTTGGTACCCAGGAGTTAACGCGACCCATGTACGCTAGCGATGTTATCATTACCGCTGGCATTTAAGATGGGTATGCTTGAGGATGGGCGACCAATCGAAGGGATTTCTGAGTGTTCCTTTGAATCCGTCACATACATAAGCACGCACATGCACACACACGCACACGTTTGTGGCCATTCAACTAAGATTTAGAGGAGGGCCTATATGTTGCGGACATTGCCCATGAGCAACACTCACATGGACGCTTGATGACTAATCAAGATCATTCCCAATACCATTGGCACTCTGGCCGGACACTAGACCTGCGTAAATTGTGTGACCCTGGTGATTGAGATTGCAAAGCACTGTCGTTCGAGAAGAACGAACGTGTTTCCATGCATTTGAGCTCCAGTCACTCTGTGGGGATACTGACACCACCTAGGAAGGAAAACTCCTAGAGTGCACGGTAACCTGTATTCATGCGTATGGTTATTGAGGTTGTAGTCAGCGGACCCTTAACAACTGCGGAATGCTCGCGCCAATGCACTGGAATCAGGTGGGCTCACAGTTGTGCATCATAAATCACTATTCCAATGAGAGAACATTTACCCTCAAGAACCATAATAAGGTGAATGTGTACCATTTGCATTTGTCGGTAAAAATAACAGCCAAACTTTCCGGGTTACCAGCATTTGCATGTCGAATAGTAAGTGCGCAATAAACGACAATTTACCGGTAAACTCAAACGTTACCTCCTTTCAGGCTGGCTCACTACTGGTATCATTGTGGGTTCACGCATGTTGGCATAGATTTGATTCGCATCATCTATCCATCAGGATGCATGAAACACTGCGTTTGAGCGTCGTAGTAATTCTGCATCATTCTTGGCCATTGAGAGCACCTCAGGGATAACACTGCGCTGGACCAAGAGTATGTCACGACTAGGCATACGAAGGAGACCGCAGTAGCATGTGCGGAGGAGAGATCACATATCTACATATGTGACCACTCTAGTGTTCCGTTTACACCAACAGATCACACTAAGTACTTTTAAGTTTGATCATACTTTTGCGGGCCTTCCTCGCTAGTCAAGAATAAACATTTTATTTTATTTTTATTTTATATATTTGTTTTGACACCGGTAGGCAGGACACCGGTAAGGGCCCACTAGAATCTGATACCCTGGTTTATTTTCTTAGTCGGGTCCGAATCACGCTCTGTATGGGTATGGCGCAACGGTTCGATTCAACACGCCGCTCCGTCGCGCGGTCTTCAAGTCTTTCCCTAGCTAGCTGCGTCGTGCGGTGTTGCAATGTTAGCTTTTGCACATGAACATAGTGTAGCACAATACACCCCGTCCAGTCACTTTCGTGCCGTCCCCTTAACACACTGGGTACAATGCTCGCTGATAATCATTTAGCGGAAGCCAAGCACTCACGCTACATTGACGACATTGACGAACATCGTTTCTACACCTTTCATAAGAAAGGTTGAAGGTTGAAAACGACAGTGACACTAAGGTGGTCCATAAAACAGGACAGCTTTTAGTTGCTTAAATTGAGCAGAAGGCCTCATGCAAATGGTCAAGAAGGGCTGTTGACAACACTCATATATTTCCGTTAAAATCCCTTCCGATCCAACGACTCTCTTTGGTTTCAGGCAACGAACGATATATACACCTTCTGTGGGAGATGACGGTGAATAATTCGTGTTGTATTCTGACTGGGTTTGTGCTGAACTTGGCGTGGTAGTGTGTAGTGGTAAGTTTAGTAGGTTGTTACAATACTCTACTCATTTTCTCTGCTAACACAAACTAGACTTGTGAGGCAATGCTGAGGGGTAAAGGCTTGTACAGACTGCCACGGAGTTGGACTTTGCCAACCAGTTTCAATGAGACATTCTTCCCCTCACTGCAGCTTACTGAATTACAGTGCTCAACTTTTCAAAGTGTTCACACAGAAGGCAAAGTTAAAGGATCGATGACGGACCGTCGAGCGATTGGAATGATCATGGGCTGTTGTCCTTGAGCGGCTATGCACGCAATCGGATGATTTATAAGCACCTAGTCGCTACCCTAATGCGTACCCACCTGACCGCATCTCCTACACATACCTGGCTGCCACCCACTTACGCCAGCAGGATATGGAAGAAGGTACCCAAATCCCTATTGCCCCATCCTAGTAACACTTCTCTGTAACGCATGGGCTACTGCTTATGCGTGCTATGCAGACTTCTTTACCGATCTTCCCCGCATTCAAAAGGTTGCTTGGCAAACACGGTTACAAAAATAAGAAAACGGGAAAAAAGTACAGGGTGTGCAACTTTGCGCACATGGTAAAGTTCGATGCTCCCCATAATTTTCGTCACCGATCTTGGGGCTGCTTAAACCAAAATACCAAAAACCACTTAGTACTTCGTTATATTTTCAAGTGAAGGCCAGGTTTTGGATTACCGTTTCGCATGTCGAAACCCACGAGTAAGAACACTTGAAACATGTGATTGCATGTTTTTTCACTGCCTAGTTTATACTTGTGTCAGCTTGTATTTACCCCCAAGCATTGCTGCAGTTAGTCTTTAGCTATTTCCACCCATATTTGGCTACTAACGCCGTGCACATGTTGTTGTCAGAGAACATTATTACTACAGTATATAAAGCAAGGAAGAAAAAAGAATAAATAAATAAATACCTTACCCCAGCAGTGCAAGGTAAACCAGCCAAGGTATTCTAATGATAATACAAACAGGTATGGTCGGTAGTAGTATAAAAACTAGCAAGTGCATCAGTGACGTGCTGGTTTTGTTCGCCTGTATATATTTTTAGTTTAAGTGGGCATGGTGAATGAACTTTTGTAATGTGACTGAATTCATGAGTTTGCTGCGTTGGCCATCGTATGAAGGGTGCAAAGTCTTTTCATACTGGTTAAGGTTCATAAAGTGAGGATCTTCCGGAAGGGGAAGAGGCAGTGAGTTTATTTAGTGACGACTCAACTCTGCCGCTTCACAGTGTTGTTAAACGGACCTTCGTAGCTTTCTTACAAAACGAACCCTTGCCAGGCAAAAACTCACTGCCGCCGAATTATGTGCTGGAACACAATTAACCTAGACCACCCAGCAGGCATTACTAAAAGTTTGGTCTTTTAGCCAACGTTCCGAATCTTCTCTTCTGACGAGCACCAGGGTAATTACATAGGATTATTAATGGATGCGTTAACCCACGCAACGTCACTAGATGAGCTGTTTCTCATTGAGTTAAAAGTTCTGCACGTAAATATTAGGTACAAAAATATTCGTACTAACTGCTGCTTCTGCATCGATAGCAACGGCGTGCAGCCGTTTCAGGGATGCGCTTGTTAGTGGAAGGAATTAGCTGCTGCGGTTGTTGCTGGGCAAGGGCTTCAGCCAAGGATCTCATGCAGCTTTGGAATTGCCATCCCTTAATGAGCTTTACCTGGTTACGCTTAGCATGTTTGAAGAAAGCACTTGCATTCATTTAATATGCTGGATATCGGATGGCATAATATGTTGTTCGTTTAAAGGAAAGGATTAAATATAATATGCTTGCAGTAAGTAGGTACGGTGTCACTGCGTGTATGCCTAAACCGAGGATATAGGCGCTACGAAGCAGACTTTCGCACAGTCCCCAAGCAAAATCGTTTGGCTTCCGCTTCTTAGCCCCAAAGATACCGATCTTACAATGTGAGATCAGTGTGCAATGTGAAAGAGCAATGGCGAATAGTAATTTGCAGTCCCTCTAAGGATACCTCCGTAAAAGATCATGTTATTTTCACCTTTTGGACGCCAATTGGGCTTCACTACTTTGTGCTTTTGCTTCGTTTCCTTTGGCAGGAAAGGCGCGTGCCGACGCGGGAAAGGGGCATAAATAAAAAACTGCTGTTTTCTTGATCAAACAAATTTTGTCTTACCGAAACAGATGCACAACACAGTAGAACCGCCGATTCTGTCCCAAAACTTCATCTAATTTGAATAAGGTATGACAAATAACGTCGAAGACCGATGGAATCAAGGAATCCATTCTCATTTTACAGAATAAGACAAAATATCCGGTAAGCTAACACGAAAGCTAGATGTTAGCGTTTAAAGAGCGTACCGTTATTAGTGCCGGAATAAAAAACACAATATCCGACACCGCAGCATTACCTGCGAAATGCCTGGAAAATAGCTATAACAATCATGGACATTCCTAAGTATATTTCTCGTCAATAAAGAATCGTAGTTCGTTAATACATGGAATAATTTTTGCTAACGAACACTACAAGGTATAGCATACAGAACACGAAGCAGAAACGAGCTCCCGAGTGAGGACTGTCGGTGAAATGGAAAACTTGATTGCCCACCAAAGAAAAAGTAGCCTGAACATTTGGCCGCTAAAGCAATGTTTTCCCAATGTTATAGTAATAACGACGTCTATAATTGCTAATATCTAACGAGTAAAATACTGAAACCGTATTTATATCCGTCCGCAGGCATATTTAGTAGCTCAGCAAGCTACCTTTAATTTTTGCCAAGGACATTAAGACTGTGAGAACCTACAAAAGGATTTTGTGCGAGCAGGGTGGAAAGTTATCCTTTCGTGTCCGTTTAACATATATTTTTGCCTTTTGGAGTTACTTTGTTAATCCTACCCACATTTCTCAATAGAAAAGCACCTTACTACGTATAGATTTCGAGAACACGGAATTCAGAATACCTGATGGACATGGAGTGGCTAATTGTTGTAAGGAAAATTATCATTACTGAGGCGTTGCGTTCGGGTACTCCAGCCACAATGTTGGTCATCGCAACCATGAGGATTAAGTATAATGTTGTGGAATGTTGCATACAAAAGAAATCAATTGCAGTCGAATGCCGAAGGCATACCTTTCTCCCATGTGACGCAGGGTTCCAAATGGCGATAAAACGAGGAGACCGATTTGTTTAGCGTTAGGTTAGATGATGCTAGTGTGGTTTATCGTATGATTTTTGATAGTCAAAAATACGCTGAGGAAGTGGGAAATGCAGTGCAGAATGTGTTTGCATCACAAGTTCTTTCAAGGATTCAGTGGTGACTCCGCAGCCTCAGAGTTTCCCGTAGCAGTAGTTGAAATTCCGCAGCGTGCATTCTAAGCGTTATGCTACTTGTGGGAAGCGGTGCGTGACATTGCATGCACTGCTGGTTGGCAGTAACAGAAGCCATGACAACTGGTTCCGGTACTGACCGTGACGCGGTAACTGTACCATCAACCGTGTCATAGTAATCCAGGTATTAGCGAAATATTGCGGAAAACATTGGTTGAGTAACCAAGAGCAATAAAGTTTGCCCATTGCCAACTTATCATTGCTCCAAGGCGACTTTGGTTGCTGATATTGGGTTGCGCCGAGCGTTTATCTAACACTTGCTGATGATATTTTCGGATTTTTCTAACCGAGTTTTCTGCTCTCCCTTTTAGCTATTAGTCGTTTTGCTGCATATACTTGTCACAGTTCTGCTGTTTTTCGCTTTAGGATTTCTGTCTCATTATGCACCCATGCGGATGTAGAGAAAAAACCGCTTGCAAGCACCTAAGCTGCGGTTTGCTGCTGACTGACGATTCTGGCTGTAGGCCATGGGAAGATTGCCAGCCGAAGCAAGGTTACTGGTGCACCGAGCTGACTGCCAAATAGTACACCAAGATATTAACCGATGACACTGCTTTCTATCTGGTTCAGTTTTCCTGGACTGTGACATAGTCCTCCCGGTTTTCCTGGTCGATATTGCAAAGTTTGGTGAAAGCAGTCACGACGGTCGCCGCTGTGGCAGCCACGCTGAATTGTAAGATATACTTGTTGGTAGAGGCAGTTGTGGTCTTCATCGACGTCCGTTTGATGAAGCTAAACAAGTAGCTGAACATGGTTGGTCAACGGGGTATGCCCCACCTAATGCCAAAAGAGCTTGTTGACGAATAGATAACAGAAAGATAGTCCATAACGCACTATCATTCAACGCCGTATTTGGTGCTGAAAGCTTTCTGGATGACCTGCTGTGATTTAAAAGGTGCCTATCCATGGTTCTTCTACTTGCGGTCCCCGGTATTGCTGTCAGAATGCTGTATACGCCGCGTAACCTCCAGGTTAACTCACCACACCTTGGGCCGCACTTACTGCGTGTGGTGCTGTACATCGCGAAGTTACGCAACCCGCTGTTGAGGATTACTTTCAAACGGAACAGCACTAAGCTAGTGTTCAGTCGGGCCTGCTGGTGGTTTGCTTAAGGCCAAAATTGCCGCGTAGGGCACCAAGCGCAGGCGAGCGCTTGGTGAACAGTGTCCGGTCGGTGTATTTTCAGGTAGTCAGCCTGCGGTCCTTTTGCGTCCTGCCAGTGCTTGCTCTGGTAGCGTAGGATCCCGATTTGGTGATTGCGAAAGCGTTTCCCTAATGCATAGCTATTTGCGCTATCTAAGGAATAACATTAACATCGTAGGTCACTTGCAGATTCGCCTCCCCATATACTGGCACATACTAAAACGTAGTTGTCTCAGGACATCAAGGAAGTTAGTATACATCAGCCTGATTAGGCATTAGTTGCTGGTAATTGCTCCGTTGGCTGACAAGGCGACGGCGTTGCGCTTTATGTTTTATGTGAAAATGTTGTACTGCGCACCTACATGTCTCAGTTGGCAGACAGAAATGTCGAACCTATCTCGGTGGTGATTAATACTTCTTCGGCTCATCGGTCTTGCTACTTGTGTATAGAAGCCCTGTGAGTGGATCCAACGTGGTGCATGAATTTATTTGCTCAAAATCCACCAGTAAGTTTTTGATACTAGGTGGTTTCAATCTATGCGCGTTTGTTTGGCAGTGCTTTCTTATCCCTCCGTGTTGGGTGCTTTCGGTGCAGTTCGACCTGATAATGCGCCTCAAATATCGTTGAAGCGGTTCATAGCTCCGTCAAGTTACATGGAGCACCGCATATCGTCTATGTTGCGCCTTGCTCTTGTTACGTTCCTAGATTTCTTATGAATAAAGAAATAAAATAAACAAATGATTTCTTCTAGACATTGCGAGGGGCGCTTTTGTAGGCATGATCATGATGGTATGAGGGTGTAACGTCAGTAAAGGTACAGAAAGATCACAAGAGAACTAATAATTACTGGATACCTATGTGGGTAGCAGGTATGTAACTATGCGTGAATCATCATGTTGTGCGGATTTATTACTACTGCTGTAAGTTTGTTTGGTGATATCGCCAATGTAAAAAGAAGGCCGATGAAATATTGGAAACGGTGGACGTTGGTGACATGGGCATGAGCATACGGTAATGCAATGCGTTTATTTAGAGTAAGGCATATCCGTCACGCCACAGTGTTGGCGCGCAGATATTTGTGGTTTTTTATAAGAAGAGCGCTTACCATGCGGTAATCCGTCACATCCTGTAACCCTGCCGCCGAACTATTAGCTGGAGCGGGAGTAAGCCGAACCATCCAGCTGGTACCCCGTGGAGGTCGTTGGGCTAGTCAGCCTGGGTAACCGCCCTTAATTCTCTCGCTTAGGTGTCGATGATGATGTGCATTTATCCTTTGGCTTTACTGTATTCAGACGTCACCTGCAAATCACTGAGCCATATCCCACATACGGCGTATGAACTGTCAAGTACCGCGTACCATGGCGTGCAAGTCGATAAACCGCGTCGAATGCGGCGCGGATGTCCTGGTATGCAACAAGGGTAGGTCTCTAGTAACTGTGGCGATGTTCCAGGATTTGACGCACTGCGATTATCTTATCTACACAACCGCGGCTAGGTCAGAAGCCAGCTTGCTTTTCTCGGTACTGGGATTCTCAATCGGAAGCAGGCATGAGCCTCTGCATGCACCCGCACTGTTCAGCAATATCTTGCGGTCGCAGCCTAACTCACCAACCAGGGAGTTTGCTTCCCCCGCTGTACCGAGCGAGTAGGTCGCTGGTTGACATCTGCCATGTGTCTTCAGAGGCACTCATACCATACAGCTTAATTGTGAAGGGGTAGACTGCGTCAGTCGCAACCCCGTGCTCGCCAGAGGTCAGCGCGAGGTAGATGGCCCTGTTCATTATAAACAGCAGGTCCATGGGGTGTAAGCTGACATCTCGGCTGGCGTACGACACCAGCGTCTGACATTGTCTCTGACGGTATGCGTGCACTTTGGGGTGATCCAAGCTTTGCTACCGTCCGCTTCAAGTGGTGCCATCCGCCAAACCACAGGAGCAACTTTCGGTTGTCGCAGGAAGGTCAAATAATACAGTCGACAAACACCTGCGCAATGCGCTAACTATTTACAGTCTGTAGGTGAGACTATGAAGCAAGTCCCAGTTGCTTTCTTCAATCGCACTACTAAGTTGGACTTGCTTCACAATGCCTTGTGGGGCCGCCTACTGAGCAGGATGCGACGTGCTGGCCCTAACACGAACCTCCATATCTCACATTGCATTTTCTTTGGGCCATTGAGCCAAAGGTAGGAATTGGTTACCACAAGGAAACTTCGCTACCCCCTACTGATTTGTGGTACAGACTGTTATGCCAAAGGCTGTGAGCAGAGCAGCGAGAGAAAAACAGCTCTCGAAAGAGGCAGCCAAAGGGTATCCTCCGTCCAATAAAACAGTTCGAAAAAACACCTTTTGCTTGTTTTCCTTCACTTACCCCTTTCCTTCCCGTCTATTAGGCGATAAACTGCTGCTGAATTGGTGCAGCTACAGCCTTGGGGGAATGTATGGAACCAATGAGTGCAGTTCCCGTCCGCGAATGACATCATGTTGGGGGACACTAGCTGCGAAAGTCGGACCATTGTTTTCTTCTCAGGGTAGTCGTCTAGCCTGTATGGCGGTATATTTTGAAGAGAAGTGCAGCAGGCGTATTACAACAACGCTACTTGCCGATTAGCCAAAATTGACATGGGAAGTAGATGTGGACGTTTCACAGTAAGAGTGCTTCCACATGAGCTTCCAGTCCTGAAGCGTTATAAAGCGACTGGACTCCTTGACCGTCATCCAACGTTTTTTGAAAGATGTCATTGCCTCCATTTCGGTTCCCTTACCTTGGTACGTGAGTCAGCTGTAGCGGTCACATAACTATATAGGTTAGGTTGCACAGCAATCAGGCCCGTGCGGCCTTCCAGTGAACCAATTTTGGTTCGAGACGGTATTATATGAGCCTGCCGGCGAAATTTCCCGTGGATAAGGCTGCGGTTAGCCCAGCTTTACTAGTGGGATAAGGGGCCTGGACCCTTTGTAGCGAGGACTGGAAAGACTTGCCCATGCTTGACCACCGGCGCTTGAGGCACATTGCTCGGATTTGTTGGGAACATCGGGCGAACAATACTGTGGTCTGTAAGTTGTTTTTCCACCAATAAACTTCTGTTTCACTCTAGCGTTTTCATTTCCTATTCACTGAAGTTGCCTGGGCAAGCTTTTCGGGATGACTGCTTTATGTTGGAGCTGCCTCGAAGTGGGCAGTCAATGAGGTAGAAGGGGGGAATAAAACATTTGAATGACTGACAAACAGGCAGGTGCAGGAAGACTATGTCAGTCATGACGCAGTCAGTGGCGTGCCTGTACTCCATTTCTTAGCCCTGATTGCTTATCTTTATTACTTCCTGCTTAATTTAATGCACTTCTTGCATTCATTTTACTTACAGTCTAATTGCGGCTTAGCCAAATGCCTTGAAGTGCTTTATTATTGTTATTGAAAGTTGATTCGTGGCAACCGCATCTACCAAAGTTTGGTGTTCGCATCACAGTTAATCGACTGAACGGATATAGGAGTGCCACTACCAATTTTCGCGGACGACTGGGTTCCAAGCTACAGTGATTTACGCCAGTGTTCCATCAAACCTACGGCTTGGCTCTGCGTAGACAACGTAAATGGCTATCTTTGTGGCAGTTACCATTGATTCTCGATGTCGATGATAATTTGGCCGGTGGTACTTGACACGTTCGTGAGGTGTAACATATAAGTGCCGTGTGGTCAGCGTGCTGCAAGCACAGCATTGGGTCATCTGAAGAAACTTACACCTCTTGCACGGTGTGTCTGGTGAAGGTTGTCTCCAGTATTTAGGTCACCTGGTTCATCCATAGCAATGGTGCACTGGCAGCACAAGTAGCTTTTAAACCATGAGTATACATGTGGCCCTTTGTCACATGTTGGCTCAGGATCACGAAGCTTCTAAATAAAACGAACGGTACATTTGGTCGAGCGATTCGACTAAGCTAACTAATAACATCCAGTGATGTCATTTTCAGGCTGCCAATGAGTTTGAGTCACTAGGTTTCATCCTTTTCATGGCGAAATGGCCTCCACCTACAATGATTCATAAAGCAATTCATCCGCAGCCATACTAGTTCGTGCACAGCAAATATTCATTTGACGTTTAGACCACCAGTAGGTATTTAAAGCCCTGATTCATGCTTCGGCAGTGCCATAGCGCGTTTACTATGTATGAGCCATTGTTTTTGGTATCAGGTCCACCTCACGTAAGCGCCCCACCGTACATGAGACATTTAAACCGATAATACCATAACCCCACTCGATCGATGGTTTCGAGGTGCCACACCGCTTCTAGCCATCATGTTTCATGGATTAGTTTACACCCATCACCGGTAAATTGACACTTCCATTTATGTGGCTTCCGACACCGAGTTCCGTGCTTCGCCCCACTCAGTGGCTTCGCAGTATCACCTTCTACCCAATTTCATCACCCATTGATCATGTCGTCTTATTACCATCGAGACGTGAATATCTTCTGATGGTGTAACTTGTAGTCAGCTAGCATAGTGGCCTCGCTCCGTCCATTCTTTCCCATTGCCAACTGGCATATACTAATATAACGCAATATGTGGTATTTTTTTTTTCGGTAAGTACGGTGATTCACATTAGACCTCATGTACATGGCAACCCTGTCTCGGAAAACGTGGAATTTCCTCTTTTTCTTGGCTCAAACCATTTCTTAGAGTTTACGCTTTGTAGGTTGGTAGCCGTTCACAAACACCCGCAAAGTTCGGGAAGATTTGTGAATAGTTGAAACCTCATTACGCATTACTGTCTCATGCCGCTATACTTTCATTACCCCATTTCGTCACAATCATTGCATCTAACATAATCGGGCCCTTTAAACTGTCTGCTGCATGTGTCACATCCGCGCTTCACCATGACGCCTCTATTTTTCTGTGAATATCAACTTTGATGAAACTTCTGAGTTTCAGCTTCTATTTACATGAGGCAAGTGTGCATCGCTGTCGTGTTACAGTTTCCTTCTAGGTCTACACAAGCCATCCACTTTTTGCAAATTGTTTATCTCACCTTGTCTCCAGGTGGCATGTGAACAGCATCAGCCCAGCTTGAAATCTTGTTGACGCTTCAGGCGCCAGTTAACCTAAGTAAACGTGCATCGCTTTTGTCATACATTTGCTACCATGGCCTACATCAGCTGTCCGCCTGTTTGTTACTTGTGCCCCTTGTTTGCCGCGCCGTGATGCCTCTACAGTGCATGTGCGCAACCTCAGCCCTCTTACGGTAGTTGCAGTATGCCGTGCCCGAAGAGCCGCTCTGGGTGCACCAGCACGTTTCTTCAGGTATGCATGCACCTAGTTCATAATATTCACTTATTCAGTCCACCATTAGCGTACCTACCTCTTCAAACAGTTTTCAGTACATCAAATGAGTGAACGCAACAACGACGGTTATCAGGGGAAGACAAAACAAATATCTTTGGCTCTAAATATTTTTTGTGTTCACCCATTTAGGGTTGTGTGCGTATGTATGCACACACCCAACAATGACGCGGATATAAGAATGGGCGTATACGTCGCTAAGTATATCATCCGTTGTCTCATTACATATATATTTTGTCATCCGCTTTTTCGTTATACCTATTTCACAACGTTACGTTCTCCATTTTATATCCTTTCCCACGTAAGTGGCTACTTCATAGTGGGAAGCGATTGTTGTCTTACACCCCACATGATTTCGAGCAATCGCACTCTCATTCCATTACACAGGTAACATGGCACCCGTCAGTTTCCTTGTTCACTAATACCTGTGGCTTACAAATGCACCTGTACACAGAAACACAATGATCCGCTGTGTTGACGTGACGCAATCCATTCGTCCGCCGCACATGCGTGAGCCATTTTATTGGGCTTGAGCAACGATCCACAGTACCAGTGCAGTGCCATTGTGTCGCGTTCTCCTTAAGAGCACTAACTTGCTTAATTCCGTTTGCATCTGCGTGCCGTACCTGCCCATGGCTTTCATTTAGTATGGTACGTTTACAATATTCGTGCAGTTGACTTAGTTCCTTTATACTTATACGCATGATATGGCCACGCATGCAGTTTGATGCCATTGCCTTTGCGTCATTTACACTTGCGCTTATTGCTCTTTGGGTCTACGCATAGCAGGCCAATGTTATCCGTTCAACTGCATTACCGCTTCCCGTTGCATGACAGAGAGTATAAAAACACTCTTCACGTTAACATTTACCTGAAAGGCAAACAGCGCGGTACTCAACGTTTTCAGGCTCAGCGTTTGCAGCTACCGGCCTTATACCCGAGTGCGCAATGAACATTCCCATTCCCACTTGCCTTTTAGTTGCCGGATAGTAACAGTTCACTACCACTAGCTGACCATTTTACTCCGACATCCGTGGTTGCCGCATAGTGGCAGTCATCAGGAGGTATACGTGTTTGCAATACAACCCTAACGCATTGTTACTTCCCCATCCCCTTTCACGATGAATTTCTTAAAGTTTCATGTTGGCGTATGCCACGGACACTTCCCTGAAGTCTACACAGATAGCCAGTTAGTAGCAGTGGAATGGTTGCATCACGGTTGCCATTTCGCGCTCAATTCACGCAACGTTTATCCTGGGGAAACTATTCATTACGCACCTTTAACTTTTTAACTCCAATAAATTTATTCCATGTAATCATTTATATTGCCTATATGGTTATGCCCCCATCACGCTCCACTCTACCTGCTATTTAAATCCTCAACCAGATTCATACTACCTCGGTGTTACCTACACTGCTAGATACTAATCCTACGTTTAACCTTTATCCCTACTAATGCTCGACAGAAAAACAAAAACGCCATAATTCTTCTCCGTTATTTTTTATTAGAAATAGCTTAATATATAATTATGTCATTATGTTGTGTCCATTAAGTAACAGCATATAAATATATATATATATGGTCATAGAAACTTGCAGCGAGGGTTGTAGTTACTTAAGCGCAGAAACGAATAGATATATCAGCATGTGGGCTTTGCTAAATTGTGGTATTACTAGATATATATGCATATATACTTGGCAATGAAAACTTTTAGCGACGTCAACATGTCAAAAATACATACATTGTTGCGCTTAATTAACTACCATCTGTAGTGTAACTTTCTACGGCCATACCTATTTAACTATACCGCTACCAGCACACAGCTCCTTCAACTGTCGCATTTAATCAAGTACAGCATTCCATGGAAATCCTTACCAAGGGTAGCATCCATTTGCCCGTGCTAAGCAAAGTGAACAATCATTGGCGAACAACATATGCTTAGTTGACCCTTACGTTTCCGGACTACAATATATACAAGCATAAGATGGGCCATAATATAATACATTTCCTAGCATGCAAGTTCCCATAAGTATTTTCTTTATTGATCTCCAATGTCATTGTCCATCTACAAACCCATTAGAAGCTTCTTTCCCACGATAACAGATCCTTTTACACAGCACTTGCACTCCATCATTATCTGCATTCCAATCGGGTGTGACCTATACATGGTAGGCAGCATTTTCATTTTCCGTACCGTTTTGCAGGCGCACCTTGATTTATAATATTAACACATCGTTATTTTTCAAAAAATCCCGTAAATAAGAAAAAGCTATATAGCCATTCCAAGGTCCTTTTAGGTTACCGCATACGACGGCCACTAAACCCTTTTCTGTCCTTACAACAATTAGCCTTTCCCTGACAGACAAGAGCCGTATATAACATTCCTCCGGAGGTACACGTGACGGTCCTGACGCTAGGTCTAGTACAACTTTAACCGGTCCAAGATACCTTGGCTCAGCGGAAATTTGACAATGGAGTGTTATGAAATGCGTTGTAAGGGCTTAATAAGGGTTTATTAAATGTATATTGATTTAGGGGAACTGAAAATGGTGGTGCGTTATTTTACGATGTATGAAACGGTGTTCGTTTCAGCGCGCAGGCTTTGTTTCCTTTTCTATGCAATGGCTGTGGATTATACTGTCGCGTCCCGCGCTACTTTTCTACAATATTATAAGGCATTTGGTGAATTCGAGGAAGATTTAAGGTGGTTTTAAGTTCAGCCGGCGCCAAGGTTTTACTAGTATGACCTATTGACCGCTGTGTCGTATGAGAAGAGGTCAGGTCAAGTGCTACCCGACGGGATTCGGTACAACTGGGCACAATATCGTTGTTTCCATTGCAGCAGGAAAGGAGAAGGCGGCAGTCGGTAAGTGCAAACGTTGTGTTATGTGTATTCATGTTGCATAGGTAGGTCAGCCTCGGTTGAAAAGCGAGCATAGCCAGTAATGCGAAGGGCATTTACTATGATATAGGCTCGTATTGTTTGGTGCATAGTCATAATTTTCACTTGGGAATCCCAGTTTGTACGTTAGTAACAAGCAGCTGATTCCCGAGACGGAGCGGCAAATGTTTGAGTTAATGCAGTCCTTCAATATTACTGACTGTGTTAGAAGGGTATAACAAACGATTGAACCGACAGGACCTCTTTTCTGTCCGTTATCGATTGGGTGGAATATCGGCGGGGGGGGAAGGGTGGAAATGCGGTTGCGGAATCCTTGAGTAAGTATGGCGCTGTGGGTGTATAAAGGGATGGTTCACAGGTGCGCTGACTATTTTTCGTCCCTGCATCGATGACTGCCGTAGTGGCGAAATAGGGGGACATGCCTCTTGCAGATGCCACGCATCATATGAACCGTGATGGTTACACACTTTGGCACTGCATGGTAATTGAGGGTTTCGGCGTAGGTCACAGCGTGTTTTACGCTTTGATGACCAACGAGACGACAGGCAGTTACCTGGAGGTTGCTCGGGGATGTCAGAAATGTTGCCCACTACTCTATCAGCAGACTATAGGCATGGATAGGTGCCTGGAGCAAAGGAAGGCATTTAAGTTGGTATATCTACGAACCATGGTAGTATATCCGCTTTTATCCTTAACACTTCTATCCTGTTGACGCTCTGTTAACTTTCTGACATTTACAATACGGCTTTCTCTCCATGAGCCGATATCCTCCTCTCGTCTCCATGGTCTCCTGCTTTCCGAATACTGAGCCCATACTTTTGAACCATCGACAGGTCCAAAGGTCTGTTCGCAACACCTCGAGACCTTTGTAGGCTCTTCCAATTCCCCTTAAGGGTCTCCTTCACGATTACCTTCTTTCATTTTCGCCCTCTGTTTGCCTTCCTTCATCCAATAGACGGATAACACTTCGGGCCTGGCCCCCCTCTAGCCTCGTCAGACCAGTTTTCTACTTTCTGACTGTTTCCAGAAATCAGAGACGCACGTGTTCTAGGCTGTGCAATCACAACACACCCTGTCCCTCAGCCTGAGAGCTTCGTTTGATATGCTAGCGGGCTTTTTATATAGCCTCTGTAGCCCCGCAAATTTTCTTTCTCGTGACATCCACTACTGTTATCCCCACTTTTATCTGACTGCCTAGCTCCATCTTGCTGACTTATCCAGTCTCATCTAAACGCTCTTTTGCTTTCTGACCCCTCCCAGACGTCTGAGATCTAAATGATCTATGCTCGGCCGACGTACCGCTCTGTGACTCTCTTTTCCTGAACAGTACTGGTCGTGATTTATCTTATTTATTCTACTCCCCTTACAAGCTTAACATATCCATTTCGGCCGACTGTTAACATTCTGGATATAATAATATCGGTTTGTCTCCATGGGCCGACATTTTTGGCCCGTCTCAGTGGTCTCCTCTCTGACTGTCTAGGCCTTATCAATGAGTCATCAACAGATCCAATGGTCCGTTCACAACACCTCGAGACCATTGTAGGCTTTTCCACTTCTCCCCAATGGTTATTTCTCCTTTCAGACTTCTTTCTTTCGTTTTCGCGCCCTCTTTACATTCCTTTCTCAATTGCACGGCAACTTTTCGGGTTTGGCTGTAATCTGTCTTCGTCTGCCCAGTCTCCTTTCTGATTGCCTCCAGACATCGGAGACATAAACGATTTAGGCTCTGTAGTCCCAACACTTTTTGCCCCTCATCCTTCGTGCTTTGCTGGCCATCCTATCTACCTATTCCGGCGCATCGCTCCGCCACATTTACCCTAATTACATCACTGGGCATTATTCATCCTTCATGTTGCTAACAAAGATGAAGCATCACCAGATGAACGTCGGCAGCTTTTTCACTTCCCCTCAATAGAACCTCTTTTACCGACCTTCTGCTTACCTTCCTGTGCTTACTGTTGCACTCCTTCGTCATTCGACACTGACTTACATGTGTTTGTCCTCCCTGATTTCTTGCATTCCTAACAATTTAGGATTAAGGAAATACGCCTCTGTCGCTTCTTTTGAGTGGTATTCCTTCTCATTATCTGCACACCTCGTCTTCCTCCCTTTGGTTCCCACTGATTGAGCAGGTGTCTATTTTAGGACCCCCAAACACTCTTGCTTCATCTTCAATCTTTCATTCTTTACTGATCCGTGTTCTGCTCGATTCTAGTCGTATTTGCCACATGATATACGTGTATATGCAATATTTAAATAACAATTACATGCATAGGGGTACAATAGTTCAAACATCGCCGCAATTGATTGACTGCATTCCAGATACATTCCTTTCTTCTGTCTGTATGGCTGTCTCTGTTGGTTTCCTTTTTCTCCCGAGTCTGTCACAGGTACGGCGACACGCACCCAAGGAATTGTCCTCGGTTTCGACAAAAATACAAGGCACACAGTTCCTTTACCTGGACATGAGCGGAAAATTACCAACCTTTTTACAACTTACTAACCGGACAAATCAATCAATATCTTTCACCGATACAATTCTTCCGCGGCATGAACCACTGAGTTCAATTTACCTAACAATACATCTTCCACATATCTCTTGACTTGAGGACTTTTGACTACGGAAGGCACGTTCTGCTGCCAATGCAAAGCTTGAACAATCGGTCATTCTTAGCTCTTCAATCCACTTTGGCCGCTCAAATGGCCGTGGTTTCCCCTATTTCTAATCAATTTTACTACATACCCCGGGGATCTGCGATTCTTTCTTCGGAACCTATCCTGTACTCCAAGACTTCAACATATTTCAACGTATATTCTTCGAAACTTCACGTGGTTCTGCTGGTGATCAACACATCCTACCCAGAAAGAATGCTTAGTTCCTGACCTACCGATCTGGCACGGGAGAGGACCCAGGCACGCAATGGCCACTCGCATAACGCATCAGTCAGCAGAATAATGGGACGCAACTTGACTGCGAATAACTGAGCAAAAGAACGTTCAACAAAAAACATAGCCAGTTACAACTTGCCATTCAGTGGATTGGCGGCAGTGTTTCAGGACGTGGTGGGTTTCCGCCTGGCAAACGTTCTCCCTATAAAAAGCCACAAATGTCCGTTTAACAACACTGCAACGTGGCGAATGTGGCTAGCCACCGAATAAAGTCACAGACCATAACTTCACACTGGCAGCTCAATTAGAATCATTAAACTGGATAGCTTGCTCTTCCATTACCTTTCCATGGATCACTCAGGATTCTCAATCTATTATTAGTCGAGGTTTGACTGCGATATATGGCAGAGCGATTATGTCCAAACAAATGGATCCCGATCCCGCCACAACCAACTCGTTCTTTCGCATTTTCACTATTGCACAGTTCCAAGCATGTACGTATGAACAATTTTCTACTGTCACTACAGTTCCCATAAAATATCTGTACAGCTGTACGTACCTGATCGTGCCTCATTTGGCGTGCCTCGCATAGTCGACAATAAATATTTATTTATTTATTTATTATGCCGGTAGCATGCTGCCGGTAGTATTATGTCGGTTCCATTTCTTGCGGGACGTTTCGCACAAATGCCAGCCTTTGGAAAAAGTGAAAAAGGCGGACAGAGTTTTGCTGAAGTAATGGATGCACAGATTAGCCTACACAAAGACCGAATTACAGTTCAAGATGCTGCTTAAGCTATAAGGGTTAGAAGAAAAGAGGCGTTCGCGTACCTCTGTCGGGCATCTTTGCCCTTCGCAGGAAGCTTGGCGTACCACAGATTGCGCAAAGTGTGGACGTTGGGTGCGCTCACTACAAACAGATTGGAGAACGAGAAGAAACCTCTCAAGTGTGAATCAAGCGAAAGGACATTGCTTTTGCAAGTTTTTGAGGAAGTTGTACGGAGAGCACGCGAAGCAGAATCGCGTTGGGCCACGTCAGCAGCGAAGTTGCGGAGGTCGACAGCACACGCCATTCGGGGAACTGGGCAGGTGAAGGAGTTGGTTCCTTGTCTGTCCTCTTATGCTGCTGGCATATTTGTGCGATACGTTTCTTCGGAAAGGGTCATATCAATACGACCTAACGCACCGGATATGAAGTATTAGGTAAGGGTGACCGAAGTCCCACCGTTGTTGTGGGTACTGAAATGAACTGCGAGTGCTGGTTCGTTATTCAGTAGCGTATGCCATGCGCACACCTCTTTTCAGTTGCTGGCATTTTAACCGCCAACATAGCCCCCTTTATGCACAGAAGTCGTTGGTCAAAGCGGGACGGTCAGATTCCCTTCCCTGATTGCGAAACCTCCTCTGCGAAACTTCCACCGATTCCACCTCATCTGCCTCCCAGCAGGTGGTGTTAACGCGAGAGTAGAAGTTGTCCCGTGTCAACCGGCTGTTCCGGGATAGAAATGTTGCCATGATCAGTCTGGGTACAGTGGCGTTCCTTGATGCGGAGCAGTACTACCAAAGCATCCTAAATACGTTGCTTGGTAGGCAGAGCTTGGTGTCAGTTAGAAACTGCTTTCCTGACAACCTCGACAAGGCGGACGCCATATAACAACGTCACCGCCTCAACACAACAAAAAGGAAGCAGTCGCTGTCGCCTAGGGTGATGGAACCCCCGGCTGTCGACCGAAAGGCACTCTCTGTATTTCCGACGCATCCCGATTGTCATTTATGCAGTGTATAAAACGGCGAAAATAAACGAGCCAGAACAGGGAATATGTACCCTGCAAGCAAGAATGAAAACCCGTGCGTCATTTGCGACACCGAGGATGAACCAAGCACCGCCGGGACCTCGTTCACTGGGTTATGTGATGCAAATGCAACCGATGGCTTCATCAGGTATGAGCAGCGTACAACGGAGACGAGGAGCACTATGCGTGCATCTTTTGCGTGTGAGTTCAGCTTTTCCAACTCAAGTTCCTTTCATGCATGCGCCTAAGAACGATAAACCGGCCCATTTTAGGGCAACCTTTTGGTGCTGCAGCGGCAAGCATCACCTAAATAGTAACCCACGCTGCTTGCAGGCTGCCGGGTATCGCTTGGAACATACCGCATGACTACCTAGTGAATGGCTCTACGAACGACGGTTAAGCTTTAACGCTTATTTGTTTGACAACAGAACCCCATTCTGCGTGGCAGTTCATATATACCGGATGCCAAGCGTACTGCCGCTAAACATGACTGCTCAGTTACCTTGGCGTGAAACAAGTAATGATAAGTCTTTTTCCTCCTGTAGTATGTCTGCACATATTACTAGCTTTACCCGATCATGCCTCAATTGGCGTGCCTCGCATAGTCGAGAATAAATATTTATTTATTTATTTATTTATCTTGTATCCACATGTCTTTCCATGGCCCCTCGCAGGGTCCGCACGAAACGTTCATAATAGCATCGTTCACCAGGTACTTTCTGCATTTGTTCAATGCTCCTAGTGCCGTTGTATGGAATATAGCCCGGACCTCAGTTATTCACTGTGTTGACGCGAGAAACCAGTACTGTCCTCAACATCAGCGTAAAGCACTTCGCATGGGCCTGGGCAACACTTCCGCTTGGTAACATTTATCTTAACCCTGGTATTACGTGGACGCTGTATTGCTGTGACACATTCTGTGGAGCCGGCAAACTCTAATAATTACCGGTGCCCAGCGTACGTGCGTATTCATTTAGCTCTATTGCATATGGTAGCATTGCTTTGACACCTTCTGTGGAGCCACCAACCTCTAATACTTAAGAGCGTCCAGTTTATGTTGGTAGTCAGTCAGCTCCAACGCATATGGTAGCATGGCTGTGGCATCTTCTTTGAAGCCAACAACCTATAATACTTAAGAGTGGCCAGCTTATGTTAGTAGTCAGTTGGCTCCATTGCAAATGGTAGCACGGCTGTGACCTCTTAAGTGGGGCTAGTCACATCTATTAATTACCGGCCGCCAGCGTAATCGAGCAGTCCATTGGCTTTATTGCAGGTGGTGGCATTGTTGTGTCACGTTCCGTGGAACCGGCAACGTTTTCCTTTGAGAGTGGCCAGTTTATGTGAGTAGTTAGTTAGTTCTATTGCATATGGCAGCATGGTTGTGACATCTTTGGAGCCAGCAACCTCTGATACTTATGAGCGGCCAGCTTAGGTTAGTAGTCAGTTAGCTCTACTGCATATAGTAGCATTGCTGTGACATCTCAGTTGGAGCCGGCAACATCAAACAATTACCGACGCTCAGCGTGTGAGTAGGCCGCTAGCTCTACTGCGTAGGGTAGCATCCCTTTGACATATGAAGTCGAGTCGGGAACGTCTAATACTTAGCCGCCGACAGCTTATTTTAGTAGTCGATCTGCTCTACTGCATATGGTAGCATTGCCGTGACATCTTTTGTGAAGCCAGCAACCTCCAATACTTAAGGACGACCAACTTATGTTAGTGGTCAGTTAGATCTATTGCTCATTGCAGCATTGATGTAAGCTAATAAATAGAACCCGCAACATATTTTAATTACTGACCATCAGCTTATTTTAGTAGGCCGTTTTATGTAATGCTTTTGCTGACCCACCTAATCGCCTCGTCATCGCGTTCTCGTCCGACGATAAACCATTGCTAACCTGTATATGTATTCACGGCCTACAGCTTATTTTTTTACCTAAGTACTTTTAAAAGTTAATTCGCCCTATTAAAAAGGTTGCAGGTACACTCCGTTAGTTACCACATAATCTATAACGCGGCAAATCAAGAAACATACTGGTTCTCTAACTTCCGCCTTTTTCTTGTTTACTCATGTCTTTTTGACGTCGCCTCAGGATGCTGTAATATCGCAGCATATTTTACTGCATGAAAATTCCTTGTAAATATCCTAACCATTGAGTCTGCTATTCCCGCCCGCTAACCTATTGCCGATTACAGCATACCCATTCTTATTTACGCTTATTATTTGCCCTTACATAACCCCTCCTTAAAACCAAAGCTTATGCCATTCCCAAAAAAGCTAAATAGTTTTGACTAAGCACTATATTTCATAGATTGTTCACATGATGGCATAACAGATGTTTAGCTCTGCATATCTTTGACAATGATGTACCCTATTTCCGCGGCCAGCAACTTAATTTCGCGCGTCATAATAATTCGACTTTCCCACAGTCTAACGATAATCGATTGAAGCATTGTTTGTTACGGTTTCTCGGTACACCTGATGTAAACAAACTGATGCAGCCTCTATATGCATTATATTACATACACCCCATTTCATAGTTTTGCATTTTCCTTTCTCACGTTTAATTTAGCTATTTTTAGTATTCTTATCTATTTTGGCTCACTCATTACAAATTCGTTTATACGGAGTTGGCAGACTTGCCTTGCTGCGCCTTAAAACGTTGGGTGCAAAATATGCTTTTCTGCTCATTTACACTAATCAACAAATATCTTATCCCCTTTTAACCTAATTCTTGATATGCAGTATAGGTTATATCTCATGGCATCTCCAGTATTTTTAATTCACATGTATCGTAACCGGTTCCGACTGTATGTCACGCCGAAAGTTAACTTACCGTGGTACTTACAGCGAAAGGGCAAGGACATTGTTTCAAGTGTAGCGTGGGTAATAGAAAGCATTAGGGAGCTTCCTTTGCAGTTCTGTCGCCACTCGCTTTTTGCTGGGATGCGCGTCATCGCGCAACGGAAACTCCGGAGCGGCCGTCGCTTTAGTAGCTGAAGCAGCACGATCGCAGCATACTCAAAAGATGGGAAGCAAGTAGCCGTTTGATTCAAACCGTCTTCCGCCTGTAAGCGAAGGGCCACAAGAAAGGGTTCCTGTTATTCACTTCGCGAATTGAAAGAGCAAGAAAGGACCCACCTCAAGCCACTTTTGTTGGATTAGTTTCCACTGGTGTCCTCCGGGCGAACTCTTAACTTTGAGTTGGAGGAATTCTTGTAACCACTTCCCTCGCTGTTCCCTGTGGAGACGTCATACAAAAGCATAGTCAAGCGTAGGCGACGGTAATAATTAGCAACCAGATTCAAATGTCAATGCCGAAGGGGATAATGCAGACCACGCAACTCAGAGACGAATTTTGATTCACGCTGTTGGACTTTCTTAGTCAGGCCACGCGCAAACTTGATGAGCGGGTAGGCGGAGGGAAGGGGGTATTCCAAAATCATGCGCACATGCGGGGAGAACAAATGGCGTGCAACACATTGTAGGCAGCGAAAACCCCGTAAAACTAACTAAATAATCCAACGAAAGTATATTTCTTTACTTACTAGATGCTGTGCTCGCAAGGGGTCAGCTCAAAAGTTGCACAAATCCCATGTTCCTGCATGGAAAGTGAAAGCAGTGAGAGCATATGTTCTGGTTTACAAATACGAATACACAACTATTTTATGTGTACATTTGAAGGGTTTTCACACGCCCACCTTAAACTTCCTCCAGCTACTTCAGATCGTCTTTGTACTCCCTGCTTAATTAGTGGCGATAACACACGCACAGCGTATTTGTGCACGTTTCATTTGGATGCAGGATCCTGTTCACCACGAACTCCATTATATACTTTTTGGGATTGTTTCGCCATAATCAATGGTCCTATTACTGGTTGGCTTATGGATAAACTAAGCGCCGCGGAATGGTGGGAAACGAAAAGGTCAACATTACTTTCCATGAATAAAATTAATAATAAAACGCGTATTTAAAGACATACCGAGGCGGCGAACTTAAGTATAAAAATAAAAAGGAACGTAAAATATCACCAAAACGGCTTGCGTTACATTATATCTCAAGTGCCAAAATTCAAAGTACATCTCTGAACGAAAGTAAAACAGTTTCTGAAGCCAGTATATCGTAAAATATAAAACAGTACTAAGCTACGCGGAACAAATTTTAACTGCTGGTTATCCTGAAAGTAAAAAGCAATGTGATACCTGTAGGAGTTTACGAGTTATTCTCCATAGAACGGGGGTCCAAGAATAACGCTATTATTTTATTTTGCCAAAATGGCTTTCTACTTTGCAAGTAGGTGCCGAAATAATGATGAAGAACTGTAAGCTGCGAAGCTGTATAAGCTTTAAATAGGCCTACCCATCCAGGAATGCCCTATATAAACCTATATAGCTCGAAAACCCTGCAATAATTAACTATGGCATAACTGGCCAAAAATCAAACTGTTGGGGCCTAAATAACAAATATAGACGAAGGAGCTTTAATATTTCGCGAAAACGTCCGGAATCTTGTAATGAATGTACAACCTGCAGGAGACGTCGGCTCAAATTATAATTGGCCTACGCTCAGAAGGCCACTGTGTACCGTTTGCTGAGGATATTAGGCCATATAATTCACCATGAACATAGCTTGCAGTATTTTTAAGGTTGAATCAGGACTGCATTAGCCAGGTCTACCTGGATGATCCAGGAGATATTTAAGTGCCTTTCACACGTTTAGAGCTGAAACCGCATCTATTTCTTGGGTAAATAGCGCAACTTTTATCTCTCAGAGCCTATTTTCTATACCCATATGGCTGTTATCGAAACCAGTGCGCTAGAGGGTCCTGTCGCTAATAATAAAAAACTAGGTACCGCATAAATTTAGCGAAATTCTTCGGGGCATAACATTCATTATGGCGTGCGTTGTGGGGCACCAGCAAAAGTGCTTTTAATGGTTTAGGTTGATCGGACCTCAGGGTGTAATTTGCTTTATGTGTTTCCGCACACCATTGCGCATCTGCTTTGTTTCAAGCTTTGCTCTCCAGTTTTCTAGTCCAAAGGGGGTGCAAGCGGTGTTCAGCAATGTGGCAATGTTAAATAGGACAGTGATGTCCAATCAGCTACTAGCTTGCTCGTTTTCTAATAAAAGCTATCCTAGCGCGCTAAGCGAAGCATAATAACATAAATCAAGAGTATGGAAGTACGCAGAAATGTGGGAGTTTGTGAATCACCTACCACCACGCATAAAGCAAATGAGGCTTCCGAGCCGGGTAAAAGATAAACTTATGCACGGACGGCCAAGGTGGTGGTCAACGTTTTCTGGATGTCCAGCCAGCTAACGTTACAAGAGTCTCTGTCGCTGGGCAGCCTTCGCGCCAGTGAAATTGAAGCTGGAACGCAAGGGTTTTACTATCAAATGTGGTTAGAGAAGAGGATCTTTCTTCATAATGCATGCCCACTGGTTAACAATATTGAGCGTCTAGCCGAACAACTTCCATGTGGTGCAATCATTTTGTTCGGGCTTAAGCATGGGTCCAGCAAATGTTTTGTCGGCGGTATTCTAGGACGCGGCCGGTTTCTCTCTAGCAAGATTTCACCCTATAAAAGCTACAAATGCCTCTATACCAAAAATGTGATGTGGCGGATATGATTCGCCACGAAATATAGTCACCGCGTTCTGCCTTTTCGGAGGATCTTGTCCCACACACTGACATCAGCAAATTCGAAGATATTAATTGGTCTCTTCCTATGTTGGCGAATTCACCAAGCACAACAGTAACAAATTTACTCGATATGCTTACTGACCCATGTATACACATAAAACTTAAGGAATAATTATGGGTTACATAGTACCATATGTGACAAATACTAAGTATATCCTCATCACCGTACACGTTAGCTAGAGCTGGGAAACACCTCGGCTACTGTGCCTCAATGCAAAGAAAAAGGAGAACAAAGTGCAACTACTGCAAGCCAGCTGAGCTACCGGTAACGGGTGGGCATCCTTGCCGTGAGCTACCAGCCGGCTACTGCGCGTCAAAAGTAAATTACTATACAAAATCATATTATGCTAAATAGTGAGATCGTGGTTGGAGTGGGCAGGTTAAGATGGATGGGGTGAGACAACGAAACTCACGGCACGAACGCCACTGAGGTTTGCTCCTTGCAATAGCAGCCAGTGTATCCAGCCAAACGTATTTACCATCTTCCAAACCCCAACCAGGAAGCAAAGACGCTTAAACTGAGGCCAGCTCTGAGGCACAGGCCTTCATTCCTCTCGACCCAGTAATCGCTTGGCCACCCCTCTTCTTCCTTCCACAAACTTGACGCGCAAACAACACACCTCGATGGAGTCGGTGTGCTAGCACGCTTAACACTCGTCCGAGCCATCGATGCTTTACGAGTGAAATAAAGGTGCTGAGCGATTCATTTTCGTTTCCTGGGCCATCAGCAAGGCGTCGAACACGCTCATTGCTCAGGCGGTGTTCCCACCAGATGTGAGCTAAATTGCGAAGGCACCGGCGGTCGAACGTAACTACGCTCCTCAGGTCCGCTTCCCTAAGGGGCCAGGTTTCACAACCGCACCGCAGGGCTGAAAGTGCCACTGCGTTGTACACGCTACCCTTCAGCTCAATAGTGATGTCGCGCCGGCGTCATAGGTGGCTAAGGTCAGCAATAGCGCCCCGAGCCCTTGCTCTACAATTCGCGACCTTGTCTTCAATCCCAGGAAGCTGATACAACTTCCCAGGTAGTTGAATTTTTGAACGACTTCTAGCTGATCCCCACCAACGGTCAGTGTAGGAGGCGGTCCAGAAAAAGCTTGGAGGAACGCTTACACTTCGAGGATGCGAGGCAAAAGCCGAAGTGCCGGACAGCTAATGCTAATCTGTTCAGTGCTGCTTGGCACGTCTGGGAGCTTTCACAGATAAGGGCAATGTCATCAACAAAATTTAAGTCAAGAAGTCGTTCTCTTGGGAGCAGATCCACACATTCTAAGCCTTGCCTAGTAAACGCGATTTTCATGACTTCATCAGTGGCGCAGTTGAAGAGGAAAGGTGACAGTGGGCATCTCTGTCTCACACCGCTGAAGATAGCAAAGGGCAACGACAGCTTACTGTAAGCCGTCACTCTGTCCGAGCTATGCGTATATAATGCTTGGATAATATTTACATATTTCTCAGGTACACCTTTCTAGAGTAGGCAGTCCCAAGGTGCGAGTCCATCCACCGAATCTAATGCACCTTTGATATCGAGGAACACAACAACAGTGGGCCACCAGTATATTTGATTATGCTCCAACAACTGACTCAAGGTGAAGGTGTGGTCAATGTAACCAGGACCTAAACGAACCGGCATGCTGTTCGCGAACATGGCTTTCACGAGTGCCAGTCTGTAAAGTATGACAGAGACAAGCAATTTGGAGGCTATGGAGAGCAGACTACTTCCTCTATGGCTGCCGCATTCTGAACGTGAGCCGCAGTGGCAGGAGAAGTACGCATATGAGATTAGTTGGCCATAATTTCCAAAAGCAACCCCAAGTGTTATTACAGTTATGTCCAATCAAAGGCTTCTATAAGAGAGGTGGTCGGTTGTCTAACCTCGGAGGACGGTACCAATGCTGTAGGTGACGTTGATAAAGTAGAAGCGCTGCTACGTGTCTACCAAAACCTGCACCGGAAGGATAGTAGGTCAGGCTTGCTATCACAGCCGCACTGCTCAACTAGCTACACTGCGGGAAATTATTCTCAATACGACAGAGGTCTTCACAGTGCTGGCCAGTTTGAGCCCTTATAAATCAGCTGGTCATGATAGTGTACATCCCGCCATAGTTAAGCCACTGGCATCTATCCTTCAGTATCCCGTAGCGTGGTTATTCAACCAGTCTCTTCAAGAAGGCAAGCTGCCACGTGATTGGAAGGAGGAGACTATTGTTGCCATCCACAAGGGGGTTATAAGTCTGTGCCTCTTAACTATAGACCTGTTAGTTTGACCAGCATCATGCTGAAGTGCTTGGAAAAGCTTATAAAAACAGAATCTGTGAGCACTTGATTGAGCACAATCTACTTAGAGCGGAACAGCATGGCTTGCTTAAAAGGAAGTCTTGTCTTACCAATTTATTGTGCTTTTTAGACGAGATTACTAGATGTCATGATAGTGGGATGTCGGTAGAGGTAGACTATTTGGACTTCAGTGAAGCCTTTGATTCAGTGAATCATCGATTTTTAATTGAGAAGCTGACGTGGTTTGGATTGCAACCTCAACTATTACCATTGCTCTCTGAATTCCTACGTGGAAGCACATTCAGAGTCAGGGTTGGGGAAGCGAGTTCTCGTGTTGGCCATGCCTACAGCGGCGTCCCACAAGACTCGGTACTGGGTCCACTGTTGTTTCTTATGTGTAAAATGACCTCGCTCCTCTTCTTGAGGATCCCTGAATATCTACGCAGATGACTTGAAGCTAGTCAGTAGGGGAAACCGAGCGACATTGGCTAAGGACACTACTGTGGTAAATTGGTCGAGCCAATGGGATCTACCTCTACCTGCTAATAAATGTCAACTATTGACGAGTATTGGCAGCGGAATTGCAGTTCAGTCTCCTGCTGGATCTCTATCAGTGCGGTGTACCGATGAAGCCCGCGATCTAGGGGTCATCATAGCAAACAATTTTAAGCCTTCGACACAGTGTCGCCATGCTGCCAATAAAGCGCGACGAGAGTTATTTCGTATTAGGAGGGCGCTGAGTAACCATAAAGCAGAAGTATTCTTGCCTTTACATAAAGCATTGGTTACACTACATATGGAGTATTGTGTTCTGGCCTGGGCGCCGCACCTCCGGAGTGACGTCAGTTGTATATAGAAGATTCAGAAACTTGCGACTAGGATGATCGAAACTCAACGAGAGAAGTCGTACAAAGATCGTTTAAGTAGCTTAGGATTATTTTCCTTGGAACTACGTAGATTGAGAGGGGATTTGCTATAGACGTTTAAGACCAGTAAGGGACTTAGTGATATTAGTCCCACCCAGCTGCTTGAGTCGGCTGTGTCAGACCATCTGCGCGGGCATCGCCTGCAGCGCAAGCATCATAGAGCCCGTATGGACAACAAAGCAAAGTATTTTACGAACCGATTAGTTAACCTCTGGAATAAACTTTCTTCTGGTTTAGTGGAGTCTGAGAATTAGAAGCCTACAAAAGGGGCTTAGATGATTGTTGGTATATCCTTTTTCCAGAGACATTGTAGTTGTGCTGGAATATGTAGTGTATTTTGATGCTGACACATGAAAGTGCAAAGATTGCTCTTGCTCTTGCTTCATTCCTTTGCAGAAGTAAGAATAGAAAATCCAACGTCCAAGTGCCGGGGACCGCTTTAATTACCGGCACAAGAACTGGACGCTCGTTAGGCGGAAGCCTTTATCGTCCGTTTGACCTGACCTGACCTGACCAGAAAAATGGGACTATGACGGATCGGCTACAGTCGGTTGGGACAGTTTACTGCTCCCACAGTTCTACTAGTAACTCGTGTAAATCATCCACAGAGCAGGTCCCCCGAATTTGAAGAGGGTTGCAGGAAGATCATCTGGTCCCGCGGCTTTATTTAACCTCAACAGTTCCATCTCACGTTTGACTTTTGAGAGAGAGGGTGGATCTAAATGGACAGCACACCGAGCGGGGGATCAGTGGCCAGCGATAAATCTAACAATTCCGGCCGAATAAATTGCCTTTCAAATTGCTCATCCCAACGCTCCAAGCGTTTTGACAAGTTGTGGATAGGCCTTCAAATCTCGTAACATATTGCCTCACTAACACTAAGTCTCTTGCCGCCCGATCCCCTATTCAGCCGGAATAACTTACAATGGGCAGCGTCCCATTCCATCTCTGACGCACGAAGAGACAACCAGGATTCGCGGTCTCTCTGTAGGCTAGCACGGAGTTTCATTGTGTTCACTACCAGACGGAATAACCAGACAAAATAACCAACTAGTACTTACCTGGACCATGGCCTCACTTCCACTCGAACTATTTGCACCCAACCACCGATGCCAGGGAAGGTAGCTGGACACGAATTCTTCGCTCCCCGGCAAATATACATAATCAGAGAAGAATTCACGTGGTTCTGCGAAGGATCAACACATCATTTTCATTAAGAATGTATAGTACCCGACCTACCAATGGACAGGACCCAGGAACGCAATAGGCGACCAGGTATGGCATCAGCCAGCAGAAAAATGGGACGCAACCTCACTGCGAATAACCGAGCAAACGAGCGTTCAACCAGAAACATAGCCAGTTACAATTTGCCATTCAATGGATTGGCGGCAGTGTTCCAGGACGTGGTGGATTTTTGCCTAGCAAGCGTTCTCCCTACAAAAAGCCACAAATGTCCGTTTAACAACACTGCAACGTGGCGTGTGTGACTCTCCACCGAATGAAGTCACAGCCCATAACTTTGCACTGGCAGGTCAAATAGCGTCACAATTCTACATAGGATCGTTACACTGGGACTTCTACATCTGCATATACTGTTTTCTTTTTACATCCTACGATACGTTGACCTTTTCCTTCCTTGTGTGCGGGCTCTTCCATTACCTTTCCATGGATCATTCAGGATTCTCAATCTCTTATTAGCTGAGGTCCCGTATCTCATGACAGCCAACTTATTGTTTCGCATTTTCAACATTGTACAGTTCCAATCATGGATATATGAACAATCTTCTACGTCACTGTTACAGTTGCATTAAAGTGTTTGCACTGTTGTACATACCTGCTCATGCCTCCATGAGCGTGCCTCGCATAGTCGAGAATAAAATATTTATTTATTTATTTATAAGTTCCAGAGACTGTGAAGAGACCCAATGTCCACGTTGGCGATTAAACTTATCACATGAGGATACTCTTACTGTTATCAGGGTCTGGTGAATATGCAACCAACGAGCTTCAGTTGCATCCAGTGAGCCTTTATCCAACTCGCATGACAGCGTACGTTGATAGGAGTTTAGGACAGCTGGCTTCGCAAGTTTGCTGGTGTCAGCGCGGTCACAAAGTCGTCGCGGATGTCCGCCAAAGCGCATCTGCAGGTCAGCACATACAAGTTCATTGTTGGTGTCTACACATATGCTCCAAATCGAGCGACAGTTCTGGACGCGGCCTCTCCATCGGTAAGTTATCGCAACGTGATTGATTTGCGTCCATAGCTGGTCGGAGGCTGGTGGGCGCCAAGTCACCCTCCGGCGGGTGCTGTGACAGAAATTAGTGCTCGCAAGAAATAAGGGAGCATTCTCACACAAAGAACGGGCTGCTCACCGTTAGCGTTACGAGAGCCTACACTAGGTCGGCCGACCAGATGCAGCTCATCAGTGGATACTTTTTCAGCTTGAGTGTTCAGCTCCCCAGCCAGCACTACATTATCCAGGCTTCGTCTGTGGCCTAGGAGCTCGTTCGGTTGACGATCGAAGTCATCTTTTACAGAGTCATCGCTAGAGGTTGTCGGTGCATAGGCAGCGACAACCAATCGACACCTGTTAGTCCTACGCGACTTCGAAGCTTCGAACGAGCCAGCCAAACGGACCGCACACATCCGGCTACTGACTGGAATCCAATCAACCAGAGTAGCTCCAGTCCGGGGACTCAGGACAATACCAACACCGGCTTGGCCGGTACTCGCAGCTGCATCGTCACCGGATAGGCACAATGTGTAAGTGCTGCTGGTGTCACCTGAAGGGGATCGCAGAGTAAGTACAGAGCACGAGTTTTGCAGGTGGGTCTCCGCTAAGCAGCAGGTCTCGATCGAGAGGGTCTCTAATGTTCGGGCAAGTGCTGCCCGTTGACGGATCTTAAGCAGGTTGCGAACCTCGAAGCATGCAAACCTGAAGCACGATCCAGGGCTCTAAATGAAAGCCGATGAACGGAAATGGACAGCTTGGTTGGACAAGGGCCAGTTGACGGTGCAGGAATGACGCTCCGCGTTCACATGTGAGTAGAAGCTAAAAGACAAGTGACTATGGAAGCAAGGTGGGGAGGGCCGAGAATTAAGAGTTGGAAATAGGGGGATAAAAGTTAAGCTGAAGTGAGACGATTAGGGTTAAAAAGCATAAGAGTGAGAATAGAAAGACGGGAAGGCTTGAGCAGTATCATCCAAACTCTTGCCACCCTGCTCGATGCAGCAGATAGGGCACAGATGCTTATCCTCTGTGGTGGCCTAAGCGTCAGAATATTTTTGGAGAGAGTTTTACCATATTGCGTGGGCAGGATACTGTTAAGTTGCCCAGGCCTAGACAGGGGAAAGAGTAGTGTTCGCAACACAAGCCTTTGGTTCAAAAACCTGTCCGCATGACAGCTGGTTTGGCACTGGGCTACAAGGCGTCCGTTTTAAAGAATAAGGGGCCACCCTCATTATAACATCCATTCTGGAGGAACAGGAGGCTGAGTTTGTCTGGCCTCTAACCATTGACCAATCCGGTACGAGTGGCTCTGACGGTGCTAAAAGGCACCACCTAACATAGCTCAATTGATCACTGAAGCACACAAACCGTCGCATCAAGGTAAGGTCCAACCTCATTGCGCTGGATTACTAAAAAGGCACGAACATATTAAGACAGGGCTTCTTACTAATCAAAAGCTTTGTATTAATGCGTTGATGTCTTTTTAGACGTGGCCAGACATTTAGAAATAAAACATTTATTTAATAATGCCAATCAATGAAATCTAATTATATAAGGTAAAGGGAGGATAAATGGAGAGCTAAATGCCTGACGCTTGGGCCTATAGCTCTTACAAGCTTCACTTTGTCGAACAGATGATATATATCTATATTTCTGTGGTAGATATACGGCTTGCCGTTGGAAATGGCGGGAAAATGTTGCAGATACTAGGCTTACTGAACCGCTTCAAGTGAGGTCAACTAGTGACTGGCAGTTAAGAGGGTTCATAGAGGTATATCTAATGTTAGCATTGAGCTGATGGTTTGGACAAATCTAATATCAACTTTTGGTCCACTAGATGCAACGACAGCAACGATAACCATTGTCAGCTAATAAAAGACCTAGGTCTGGTTGAATGCCTTCACTAGGCTACCTCAAGGGTTATAAGCCTAATATTTTTGCGGACCATGGGGTTTAAGAATTTGAAAGATCATACAGGTTAGCACAGACTACGGAATGGTTATAGGTAAGATTTAGAGACTGAAGCTGTCCTGCTCTGATGGGTTCGGCAATGAGCTGCGATATCCTGTTTGAGGAAAGCCTACGGATTTGCGAATCTGTTAGTCAATAGACCAGACTGTACTGTTTGTTTGGCTGTTGATTAGACAAAGTGGCCAATGTAGAAGAAAAGCAATCGTCGTGAGCATACCGGTTGGTTCTTGCAGCTTTTGGACCAAAGTGCCACTGGGGGAACCGAATCAATTCAGAGACTAATCGGAATTTGCTGCTTATCAAGTGTACTCAGCCTTTTAACCTAAACACATTTAAGATGCTTGCGACTGATTCGGCTTAGGTCTCCTGGTCTGTGACTGCGGTAACTGCTAAGATGAAAACAACGGTCGACCATTGATGGAGGCTAATAATGGGGGTTGAGGTCTCCATAAAAGTCTACTCAGGTGGTGGCCTATACTCTTCGCATCGTGCAGTCTTTGGGTGGAAGTGTCCGTAAAAGAAGGTGAAAATCGTCAACAAGGTGTCGGTAATGACATAAGTCGTCTTATACTTAGACTTCTATTCTTAAAACCTAGCAAAAGAATGCGGCGGATACCGCTAAACACTCCTAGGTGTTAAGACGGTAATGACAAAGGATGTGGAAGAGTTGCGAGCTCAAGGTGCTTAAATGTCACACAAAGTACATTAGGCATCCCCAAGGTACTTCGAGGCCGGTTTTGAGAAAGTGGTCTTGCGAATCGCAGCCTTTGAAGGTGCGCTATATATTTCTAAAACATAGTAATCATCGTATCTCTTTCCTGAATATCTGCAACGCGCGGTATTCTGTTAGTCTGGTAGGCAACCTGTTCCACATGGTAACGTAGGCGAATAAGAAGGAACGGGATCACAGACTTTCCCTGGCCTATATCGTGGTAATGGCGTGGCACTCATTTCGCGGCTTAGTTCCAAACAGGTGCTAATACTGCCCAGTTTTAATGAATTAGCTTAGGTAAGAAGCACAGGTTAAGGATAATGCTTCTCTACCAAATGGGTATAATTTTTGGTGTATGCACCTAAGTCCATAAATCAGGACTTGCTGTGATGGAGCCAACCTCTTCACACAGGGCCGCTGAGCTTTTCTAAGCAGAGCGCGGTCTGAGTTCCTTAGGTTGTTTCATATATATGGGAGCATTAGTTCAGTTGTGGATGGATATGAAGCTTATACAGTTCTAGTCTTGCATCTGCGTTCGTTATGTACCGGAGTACTTGGAAGGAACATCCCCTAAATCTTGACTTTTGATAATGAAAGTGCTCTACAAAGTTTGGGCTCACGGAGTAGCGCAAGCCGAAATCTGTTGCATTACCTACTACTGGATAGGGGCCATTTAATTTTAGGTTCCCAGTAGGTATAGAAAGCTTATGGTTCATGACATTAAAGTTTGAATGCAGTACGTCAATTGCCAGTATTCGCAACACTTTATAAGTGCTTTAAACTCCTCACAAATTATACTAACTGCGGGTAGCACATGCTTAGTTGGAAAGACGTATGAAACGTTCACCTCGTCAGCGAAAACGAAAAAGCGACCGTACTGCAAGCTACAGCAGAGGTTAAAGTTATAACTCAAAAATATGGTAGGACGAAGCACGCTCCGTTGCATTACGCACCTGGAGACGTAGGATGAGGTGAATACAGTTTACTAAGTCGTAACAGACGGTAGGCGTCCTATAAGACAGGAACTAAGCAAGCCTAACAGGTGTCTGTCTAACCCATAAGCCTTTACCTTATGCGGCAGGCGAATGTGTGGTACCTGGAAAACAACTTTACACACCGAATTAAAGAAGAACGACGGCCAGCTTAGAGGCAATGGCTATGTTGACTAAATTGAGCAAGTCCAACTGGCAAGCTGCACGAGCACGAGAACATAGGAATCCGTGCCGTTTTTTATTATTGGGTTGGCCTGCATAAAGGTAACTTATAAGAACTCTTTTATGCTACTTTTCCATCAGGCTCAAAAGTGGCGGTTAATTGAATTGCGGCTAGCTAAGCACATGCTACCATCGTCCTGTAGACTTCGACCTTTCTGTCGTGGAACAATGATTAAATGTTTCCAAGCAGTCGGGTGTTAACCATTCTGTCTTGATAAAGTGAAGGGTTTCAAAAGAAGAATGGGGATATCAATGCCACCATTATTAAGTAGAATAGGCGGTGTTTCGTCTGGCTCAATGTTTGAGGATGACCTGATGGCTGAACTTGCAGGACGGATACTATTTATGTCAATTTGTACCAAAGACTGGGACTGCCTACCTGGCACTCGCAGGGTCTGGAAGACTGAACCTGTTTCTAGACACTGCGATATTCTAAACTGTGAGCGGAAGACTTTGCGTATAATATTTGCCTCAATAGCGGTGTCGTTGGGGCTAATGTTTAGGATACAGATCTGTCGTCTAGATATAGGGGTCCGACAGCCCAGCGGCTAACTGGGTTTTTATCTTTGCCTGCACTATTAATTGCGGCTATTGGTTGCCTGGTTCACTTCTGAATAGGTTTGGCAGAAAGCCCATTCGCAAATTTATGCACGCTGATACTGTGGACCAAGTTGTATATTTGGTTGTAAGACCGTCTATACTGACGTATTCTGTTACGCTTATTACATTGGTTTTCACTAACAGTTGTGTATCATAGTAAAGGCGACGTGGCTGTTGATGAGTAGAGACGGTAAATTATTTCCCCAAAAAATATTTGAGCCGATCAATCCACAAAAGCAGACATAAAGAATTCATCTCAATTTCTTGATCTGACGAGTACGAAAAAGGTTATCCACTTAACGATGCGCATCGGGCGGTAGACCAGGACTGCATCTGTTTCAGTGGGATAGACCGTGTATCGCTTTAAGTAAACTTAGCATTGCACTAACCTATGAGCACTACCCGGGAACACCTGGCCAACTGACACTCGGGTTGTTAGGAATGCCTAGAGTAATTATACTGTCAGGAAAATGCTTCGCCTTGGTTCGAGCAGATGCGTGTTGCGTCCGGCCTCCCAGTTTGATACAGGCTAAGAAACCTGCATACTTCACGGCTACAGCAGGTTGAAACCAGTTTAGCTCAGGCAGGTTGAAAGCTACTGCGACCAGTTTTAGTCGCATGAAAGATTTGAAGTTTGCGCAAAGTAAATGTATGTGTGTTGTCTTTTTTATTTGCTGTACCTACTGGTCACTTAACACACTTAAAAGCGCCGTCAAATTACAGGACATCAGCTGTTATCCACACTAAATCCCCCACCTCAGCTGAGTACATTCTTTCAGGCATCCTTGCTGGGTAAGTATTTTTAATATAAATTGGCGCTCCTGCCTTTCGTTTATGCAGAAGTGTTTGCATAAACAGCTGATAGTCAAGAAGTGAGTAAGCCTCTGTAGCATAAAAGGAAAACTATGTTGCCGCGACAAATATTTTAGCAACCTCAGCTAGGGTGGACAAAGAATGCAGGAGATGCATTTTATTATTTAGCTACCTGGCACTTATAAGTATGCGTAGGAATGAACACTTTGGGTCTGCCAGCTTAACGGAGAATACAATAAAGTCCTTGGTAGCCACCTCGCTATCTGCAGCAGTAGTAGGTGCGTAGGAAGACATTGTAGTGGCTATTAGGGCGAGCAGATGTTTGGTGCCGGGATGAACCTGCTATGGCTCATACCCAACTGGTCTATAAATGCGCAGGTTGCAAAGTAGAAGCGGTGGATTATTTGGCCGAGGTAGTTGGACCGGTGACATACGTCTGAAGTGTGCAGCAATTGCCCAGCAGCCTGAATGCGCGTAAAGTTGGACTGAGCTGCGTAGCTTGCAAACTGTAACGCTGGCCATATGCGAATTGTTTGCGTCGATGGTACGCTGGGCAGGCTCAGGATTTTCTGGGATGGGATCTGGTGGCTTCCGTTTTGGTGGACCGAAATTTATTTGCCTTAAATTGGTATCGTCGTGAAGTTGTTCACAATGCAAAATTACAGTGGGTTTGACGCTATTACCTTATGTTATCAGTTTGATTGTGCCATGGAATTTGCTTATGCTTTTGGCCATCCACCCTATTTGTACCGGGTTTTCCGCAATACCGTTAACGGCAACGATTATGCACTTAAACTTGCGCGTCGATAGGCTATTCGGAACATTATACGCACGTGCGCAGAACTCCAATTTGTCCCAACCAGATCGAGGTGGCTAGTTGTCTATGGATCTTGACTTATTTAGGTCACCTGTAGACAACCTAGCCATCATACGTGAAGACTAGGCGCGTTCACACCAAAAGCTCATAAAGTACAAGGCGCCTTCACAGTTTTAGACACGGTGCTGCGTAAGAGGCCGTATGTCTCTCTTCGTTTGTTGACGGATGCGCTTGACTCCCGTTAACAGAAAGCTTTCGTTGATAATTAAAGTAATAACCAAAGTTTATTCCCGGGTAGGCAAGGCAAACCATTAATTTGCATGAACTTGGTAATAGTACAACAAGTGAACGAGGAATGTGCAATAGTATATAAGGCTATTATAGAAAATATTCGGATCCATAACTGTAGTTATGCAGGTGGGTGTGTTGCTTGGGTTTGTAAACGTGTTGCTGCTACTAAAATGTGTTTGATCGAGTACTCAGTATCTAAAACAATGTGCGCCGTCTGTGAATGTGACAAGGTTGTCCGAGTAAACAAAGGTAGTGGCATTATTTAGGAGCGAGTGAACTCCCCCACATCACAGCTTTGTTAAGCGGACATCTGTAGCTTTTTATGGAGAAACCTTGTCAGGCTAGAACCATCCACCTCCTGAAACACTGCTGCCCAACTATTTGCTGGAACGTGTTATATACCAACTAACCAGCTGCCACCACGAGGAGGTTGTTCGGCTAGCCAGCCCAACGTGTGCTTCGGTTCATTGGCACGCAAGTTGGCTGTCTTAACATTGTTGCGTTGCAAATTTGTTCAAGGTTAGCTATGTCAGTACGCAAAACTGCCTCATTCTTTGCATTCATTTTGATGCAGCCGCAAATTTAGTTACAAGCTTGGTCAGCAGCTGAACCTGCAACGCGTCTCTTGAAATGCCATGATGCCCTCAGCAAGCCTTGAGTCTAGGGACACAAATTACGCCCTGATCGCATACAGAAGCGGCTTTTTAACGAAAGGCACCAACTAAGTGGTAAACTTTGAATGGTTTGTGAGCGCCAATTGGCAGGACGGAGCAATTAGCTTAGATGAGGGGTAAACGCTATGGTGTCGACCAACTGTGCAGAAGATCGAGCGTCTCGCGTATTTGCACCGCAGAATCCAGGGAGGTTACCGCGATCCACATCTTTAGATCCTCCGTATAAATCAAGCAATGCCATTAATGGTTAGACGGCAGACAAATTATGATGATGTTGAAGAGCTTGAGTAGAGGACAATGTCCTGTGCGAAACCGCAGGTAATATGCACCGAGTGGGAAAACTTTTGTTCAATTTGACCAGCACGGAGCGACCGTACAGGAAAGCAGTAATCCATAGAGTTGTCCATTTTGAAATGGGGAGAACTTGTTCAATGAGTTAGGTCAGCTTGGAGTACAGAAGATTCCAGGCACCGTCAGCATTGAGATTTTAGGGAATGCTTCAATCCATAATACTTGTTGCCGTTTTACGACGTAGGGCATCAACAAGCCACAATTTTTGACGGACGACACATGAGTGCTGAATGGCAAAGCAAAGTTTCTATTAGAATTAGACAGCGCAACGATCGCTTCTACAACTGACTTGAACGACTATTAGGTCCATGACGTCTGACTGAGCTGAGGAGAGCACAAGGTACAGAATAGCAGGCCACTGGCCGGCGTGAATAGGGGTCCGCATGCAGACCTGTTGATGCCGACTGCAATTGAGGACAGTATTGAGGTAGGTTGCCTCAAAGGAATCACTAGACAATTGCAAAAAGGAGGTCCCATTAGATAATAAATTCATTGTAATCCCCAAGATAAGACAGTCCTTGCTTGCACCGTGCTTCCTGATCAGTTCCAACGGACGAACTCCAGCTCTCAGTGGCCTTCCGTGGAGGACACGACGATCGGCCCGAGAGAGGCGTTATCTCAAGATAGACACTTTAGATTCAATTATATCGGAAAAAACCAGGCTTCGGTGAAAGACATTAACTTAGGATATATATCTGTGGCAAGTATCTGGATCTTAACAGGTTTATTCCGCAGACTCCGTAATTTGGTGAGCAGTACACGCAGTTCTTTCTTTGGTGTTACTGTCCTGGCGTGATGAGAAACGGCCTCCAAAGAGGCTTTCGGAGTTTTCCGAATTGTTTAAAAGCCCACGGTATGGGAGTCGGTAGCAGCGCACGCCTAACAGTTGCTTAGCATCTCAACAGCTTCTTTTTTGATCCGATCAAGCGGGGAGCGATCTCGCAACACCTTAAACGGCCGTTGGGACTTGGCGTCCGTCAATGCATGCAACAACATGCTTCCTCATCTAGGCACAGAAACTTAAGTGGGCGAACCTTGAAGGATTTTTCTTGTTGCCTATTCAAGCGGAAGGCTCAGAAGGTATTTATTCCCTGCTAGGCTTCATTAAGTAAAACTGAGATTACCCGTTCAAGAAACACGTGTTCGTCTAATGTCCTTTGAACTCGGGAAAATTGGTTTACTCAAGCGCGTGCATTGGGAGCAGAAATCTGTCAAGGTAGGGTGCTTGTACATGTATGATGATCCGTGGTTGAGAAGCGCTTGCGCTCTTTGAGCAGCATTTTCAACTTAATATTCTTGCCAAGAACTGATTAAATCTGTGCCTGGTAGGCGGAAGGCTTGGGGTTGGACTTAGAGTTCGCCTTGGCGTTATACATAGCCGGGAGCTGTACACCAGAAGCGGTGATGTTCTCCCTTAAAACAGTAAGTTGTAGCTTGGTCTTAAGCTCAAGCTGACGGACGTTTGCCAATGGCGCTGATTAGGAGTCAGGCGGCACGCGACTAGGCTTACCTGTGGGGTGGTGCGGGTGCAGACAGAAGCAAAATAATGAAGAGTAACCAGGTGGCACTGTAGTTTGTTCTTTGGCATTTATTGGAGTGAAGTGAGGGCTGAGCGAGGGGGGTCTACTCACAAGATGTCTGTTGTTTACTGAGGTATGTTAGCCAAAATAAAGAAAGAAAATACCTGGAGTGGTCATCAACTGTAAGGCTTTGAACTGCTCTGAACAGATGTTACAGCAAGCAATGTGCATCTACCCGTCACATTCATAGCGTTGTGCGGCTTTTAAAATAGAGGTCGCATCTTTAGCAAAAGAGAAGAACTTGGGCGTCGTAGGAGGTTGGTCTAAACATTCAACAAGTGTTTCTCCAGTAAACTATATCGCTTTGATGTTTCACCAAAAGGACTACAAAAGAACTGAGTGCTCTCATGATTTTTGTCATTGCTTCTGCTTGGGTTTAAGCCGAAGTAGGGAGAAAAATTTGGAAGTTTTAACAGTTACCGATTTAGTATAAAACCGTCACGATGCGCAGTATCTTATCAGGCTAACACACAGGTTTACCATGTTGACTTTGTGGGTTGCGTTGTGCTCTCATCCAGCTGGAAGGTGTTAACGAGCATCCTAAAGTTTCAGAAACTGGACAGAGACCCAGTGTCCAGCTTGGTAACTTGACTTGTCGCATGAACACATGCCTGCTGCGAATAACGCAAATATGCGACTAAGGACCCGCTACTGTGTGCGGACAGCGTTTACTAAGCACGGATACCAGCGTACTTTAAAATGCATGAGAGATTTCTGGCTTCGTTAGCCGGCATTTAGTTATACGCTCAAAGAGAGGTCGCATGAGCCAACCGAAGTCAAATATACAATCGGCACGAACGTGTGCGCGGTCAGTGTCCGCCCTCGTAGTCCAAATTGAACGACAGTTTTGAACACAATTGCTCTAACAGTAACTGACCGCGATGCCATGGATTTGCGTCTATGATTGGCTTGAGGCGGGGTTGGGCCAAGTCTTCCTTCTGCAACTGCTGTGTCGGAGGTTAGGGATTGCGAAAATCAGCATCTTCATTTTAGTCTAGCTGAAGATATTAAACACATCTCAGCTAGAGCGCAGCAAAAAAGCTGTGACAAAATATTACGCTACAAAAAGGATTTTAAGCGAATACTATGGTTGTCTTATATTATGCGTTTTGTATGAGACCTGGACTAAATGGTAACTTTAAGGTGGACAAACAAACTTATAACACAAACGCCGTTGTGGTCGGCTCATCGCCGGACCAGCAAGTGTGTCTAACCAAACGTATTATCGTATTGAAAATCCCAGCCAGGAAGTCGGGACGACCCAACCGACGCCAGTTTGGAAGTGACGGTTTTCATTACTTTTGACAAAGCCACTGCCTGGCCACCCCTCTTCTTCATCCAAACCCACCCGCGTCGCGCAAACAATATACGTCGAGGGATTCGGTGTGCTAGCCCGCACAACACGTGGCCCAGCCAGCGGAGCCTGGCGCGTCTATTAATGGTGTTAAGCTGTTTAATTGCTCAGCCAGCACGAAATACACGACGCCGAACACGCTCCTTGCGCATGTAGTGCTCCAACCAGACATTAACTAAGCTACGAAGGCAGCGCTGCCCAAACGTGATGACCCGCTTCATGTCTGTCAGCCTGATGGGACAGATTTCACAACCGGATAGAAAAGTTGGACGGACGACAGCTTTATAAAATCTGTCCTTCTGAGCTAGAGTGCTCTCGCGTCTGCGTCACTGGTGGCGGAGATTGGCAAAAGCAACTCGAGCTTTGGCGCTACGGTCCGTAACCTTATGTTCCAGCCCACAAGTGAAAATACAGCATTTCATGTACGTAAATTCCTGAAAGCCTTCTAGCTAATCAGCACAAAGTGTCTTTGCCGGTGTTAGTCCTTACCAACCTTGGAGAATGTCTTTGCAGTTTGATGATGCAAAGCAAAGTCCAAAACAATGGGCAGTGAGTGCTACTCGGCTTAGTGCTCCTCAACACCTTTGAAGGATGTCACAGCTTAGGGCAAAATCCCCCACATAATCCAAGTCAAGACGTCGCTCACCAGGAATTAGCCACACGCCACCTAGGTGGTTTCTAGCGAATGCTGTTTCCACGGCTTCGTCAAGCGCGAAGTTAAGGTGGAAGGGTAACAGCGAACAACTTTGTCTCACACAGCTGGTGATAGTGAGGAGTGACGAAGGTTTACCATAAACCCACACGCTGCCCGAACTATGCACGCAGGGCATTTTGCTAAGGTTTAAGAATTTAGCAGACACACTTTTCTTCAACAGGCCGTCCCAAATTTCACACTGATCGACTAAAGCAAAGGTATATTTTAGGTCAAGAACCAAAAAAAACGGTGGGTCGGCAATAAATAGGCCGGGCACCAGCAGTTGGCGCAAAGTGAGGATGTGGTCAATGCAGCACCCGTTTCGAAGAAACGCGGCTTGCTCTTCACATATCTGGCGTTCACGAGTGCCAGTCAGTCTGTGGAGAACGACAGAAGCAAACGATTTAGAGGCACTTAGGACCAGACTGATCCATTTATTACTGTCGCGTTCCAAATGGAAACCTCCCTTGAAAATGGGCATAGGATGGAGCGGCTTCAGTCTGATGACAAAGTCTTTCGCTCATAAAGTTTTACTGGAAGCTAGCGCACCTTCAACCAGAGCGGGTCTCCGAATTTGAAGTGGGCTGGAAGTATTCTACCTGCCCCTGTGGTCTCATGCAATTTCAACAGCCGGATCTCACGTTCGACTTCAGCACGCAAGGGCGGATCTAAAGGGATGGCTCATTCAGAAAGGCACTTAAGGCCCAAAAAGAATGCTATAAAGCAGATTGGATAAACTTCCTTGTTGTGTTCGACCCAAAGGTCTAAGCCTTTTGACAGGCTGTGCTTCGGTTGTCAATGCTCGTGGCGTAAGATCACGCCAACTCCAGGTCTGCTGATGGCTGTTTCCCGTACCATACGCAATAACTAACGATGACCACAAACAACAACGGCTGTTTCCAGCTTTGATGCAAGATGAGCCAACAGCCTCTTTTCAGGCTAGTACTCAGTTTTGCTTTATGTCTTTTGCAAGTCTCATCGTAACTGCTTTCAGCCGGAATACAGTAGCGATTAAGTATAACTTCCAGAGACCGGGTAGAAACCCAATGCCCAGTTTGGCAATTTGATTTGACAAATGAAGTCATGCATGCTGATAGTAACGTCCGCCAAATGTGCATCCAGTTATATTCGATGTAGTTCGGTGAGCGCTTGCGCAGCCCGGACGCCAGCGTAGTTGATGCACCCTTGGAATACCTGGCTTTGCCAACTGGTTGGTGTCGATCCGTTCACATCGTCGAGGAACACAACTGAAATGCGCCCAAATGTTGGCGCTAACAAGTGCATGGTCAGAGGCTATGCTCTTGCTCCAAATCAAGCGGCAGCTTTGAACCCCGTCACTTCAGTGGTAACTGATCGCGGTATGATCCATTTGCTTCGTGGCAAGGGACGCTGGGTCACTTCACTTCGGGTGCCGTATCGAAAGTTTAGGTTTGTGAGAAAGAGACCAGCACGTTCACACAACTATAGCAATCGCTGACCGATATCAGTACGGGAGCCTAAATCATTTTAGCCGCCCAGCTGAAGCCCCTCAAAGGGAAATTATTCGACTTGGGCCTTTAGGTCACCAGCCAGCATCGCAGTATCCGCGCTTCCTCTGCAAAAAAGGGGCCCGTTAATTTGTGGATAGGAATCATAGTTCACCAAACCAGTGTTGCAGTTTGTAGGGGCGTAGGCCGCAATGACAAACAGGCACCGTTTGTCCACCTGCGACTACAAAGCTTGAAACAAACCAGCTAATCTAATGGCGCACATCCAACTATTGTTTGTGATTTAAGCAATCAGGGCAGCTTCAGCCCGGAGACTTAAAACAATGACGATACCAGCTTGCCGGCAGTTAATGCTGCATCATCACCGGACAAGCGCATTTAGAATGTGCAGTCAGTGTCGCAAGTGAGCAATCGCAGGTTAGGCACGGAACTTGAAGCTTGCATGCGGCTTCCGTTACACGCAAATTATAGGTCTATAGGAGCGCTAGTGTGCGGACACGTGCTGCCTGTTGCGCAATCTGAAGCAAGGTGCTTAGGTTAAGGCGTGCCAGCCTTAACGAGGATCGACTGACTCCAAGAAGAAACGGATGTACTGAGGTTGTATGCTTGGTTAAACATAGACTGCTCTACTGGATTGGACCAACGCCTTGCGATGGTGTGAGGTAAACCTAGAAGACAATCGAATATTAATGCAAAATTGGGGAGGGCCAAAAACTGGGGATTAAAATTGGGGTCAAAGTAAAGTTGAATCTGGAAGATAAGGACGAAATAGCGCAAGCGGAAGGCTTAGATGATGGAAAGGCTGGATAAGTAGCATCTATGCCCCTATCCCAGAGCTGTCCAAAGTCAGGCCCGCGGGCCGAAGACAGCCCGCGCTAACATTTCAAATGACCCGCGACCTCCTCCTGAAATAATAAATCCAAGCTTGGGTCCTTCGTACGAACGATATTTTATGCATTACAAAAGTTAAGAACATAATTCGTACAAAATGCAATAACGTTAGATGCTGGCAACATATAAATACTGCGCGGTTTGATTTGAAACTGACTGGGAAAATTCAATCCAGTGCCTCTACTAAGGTGGCCTTATCTAAATACAAAAGATAAAGTTCTAAAGTTCCCGGTTTTATCCTTTAGATTAACATGCAGGAAAAGTTTGGATGTAAAATTTTTGTTATTTTATTAATGCCAAACCGAATATGGCACTTTTTGCGAAAGCACTGGATACGTCTGCCCTATCCACTAGGCTGGAAGCAGTAGCTAGAGCAGCGTTTAATTTCCTGCGCGGGTCAAAGCAACAAGAAATTGTGTGGAGCGTTTTACGTGAGTTCAGACGGCTGATACACTGTAATTTATGATGATGATCAACTTTCAGACAGTTGCGTTATGGTATGCAGTGGAACCAGTACGTTGCCTAACAGCGTTAACCACTGGAGTTCATCTGGCCCGTCATCATTGTGGAATAATCGCTACAGATTCAGCGATGTTACCGAAGATAACCCTGCGCTGCTTGGAAGCATTACCCAGCCGAGGCGTATTCACTGCACTAGGTTTTGACTCGAACCAGTGCCAATCAGTCAAATTGAAGGTGGAACGGTGCGTGATTTTCGAAAGGAGCTGGTGTAATGGGACTGAAATATTGTGCTGCAAGTCCAGCAGCTTCATATTTCTTGTCCCCATATGCTGTGCGGGGGCTCATGGAATTTCTTGGTCTAAGATATCCGGCTTTCCTTAGCAGTAGCGGCCCTTTGTTCGGACTCACTTTGGGCGGATGTTTTTCACGAATATATGTATATATAGATATACTGATCACAGGCTGTAGTACAGATATTGTACGATCAGAATCATGGAAAAATGAGAAAACAAAATACGAATGTGTAGAAAAAGAAAGTGCAGCATTTTCACTAGTTTTTCGCAAACAGAATTCGAGTTTTTAAGTGTTTGTCTAATTAGGGTAGGAAAGTGAAATCGCTTCGGCACGCAGCTACGTGTCCACCAATGACGTCGGTCCTAAACCTTGTCTGCTAGAGTATTTAACCAGCGACAAGGTAACTCTGGAATCCCAACCAGTGAGTCGAGAAAAACTGACCAATGACAAAGGTTTCCTCGGCTTCTTCATGTGGCTACTGCATGTTGTAGATTGACTACCGCGCCGTCTCCTCCACTCTTGGCATGCAGCCGCAAACAGAGCCCGACACGAAAGACGATAAGCAGGCGTGCGCAGTACGCAACCGTGCCACCGCATCGGACATGGCGGGACGAGCTCCTCGAGGGAATGGCTCCCTTCACCAAATCACGATCTCTAACATCCACAATGGGTGCTTAGCGCTGTCACTGCACACAGACGATGGACTGCAAACGACGTGCTCAAAGTCTGACAGACGGCGTAGGTCATTGACACGAACAGGCCAAGTCTTGCAACTGTACGGCTGTGCAGCGCAACCAGCCACACAACAAACCCACCGTTGGGGTTATAGATGGATGTCTTGGAGGTGCCGCAATTGCCTCAGCTTAGAGAATGCAAGTCCAACTCTTTAGGTATGCATGGAAATCCGGTCTCCAATGTCTCTACTGGCTGGGCTGCAAGTTCACAAGTAGACAAACCCTCCGTAACCACCAGTGTTTCAGAAGCAACGTTGTGGGCATGCGCATGCATCTAGAAGTCTGGAGGAAGCGATTTGCACCAAAAGGTTGAAAAGTGCGTCCTACCATGAAGCTTTAGTAGCTATGCGGTTAAGTGAAACCTAGACGGTCTGCGTACTGTTATCCCGTAAGAATATAGCATCAACCTAGTCCAAATCAGCAACTCAGATACCTGGGAAAGCTCAAAGCCAGCGCACAACGAATAATTTGGGGCGCTTCTTTAGACATCAAAAATGGTAAAATCACAAGGAAACGGGAAGTACGGCGGTCCTATCGAACCCCACTAGTCACAACGAAGGAGGGCGAAAGCATGCCAGAAGCCCTACTTCTACCCGAGGTCAGAGTGTACCTAGCACGCAGTACGGAAACGAACTTCCCGAGGACGCTATTCCTCAACAGACAGGGAAAAAGCGCAGACCGGTCGACAGATTCGTAGGCAGCGCAGATATCCAGAAACACAACAGTTGTCGGTGTTTTGTACATATGGAGGCGAAGCCCCTTTTAAAAAAAAGTGCAAACTATCGACCAACGCAAAATGGCGGCACGTCCTCTTCTAGCCGGAGTTCTGAAAACAAAAGGGTGAGTTCTCGAACCAGCAACTAGCCGCCATTTTTAAGTAACGCGGAAGGTACAACATTAGTGCCCGTTGCTTTATACCACCACAGGAAGCTGTGTTCCTGCCATATTTTTTAGTAAAATGGAGAATAGGGGAGGATAGTAGGCTCAGTAACGAGGAGCGTTCCAGGGTAGAGATGGAGCTGGTGACCAGCAAAACTAAAAACTAAAGGGTTTAGCGCGTCATTTCAAAAGTCGCTGAACATTAATGGTTATTGGGCCTTCCTCTTCTCAGGTCGTTTTGCTTACACCAGCTTGGTAACCTTCACTGGCTCTGATACGATGGATGTTTGCTGGTATACCAGCAAGACAATGGAGTTCCAGCTCCCTTGCACGTTCACACCATTATGTTTAAAGATCTTTATGTAGACTCCCACATAAGTCTCGATCTAAGGTTTGCCGTTTTTCACTACAGCTAGAATACGCCACGACCGAGCGGCGTTTGTCCATCAGTGATAAGGAGACAGGAGTGAGCAAGCTATCCGGCGGGTGCTGGGTGACTGTGTTTTTGTCAGTACTGGCAGAAACTAAAGCATTTTTGAGTCGCCTCCACTGTGAATTCATATCGTCACCGAAGGCTGGGGTACGCAGTATTGACATGGAGGCTTGGAGCTTGGTTGACGTCGTAGGGTATTGCGGGTATTCCACCCTCGGTCGGTAGTGTATCCGTTTATTGGTCCTTCGGAATGCATCCAGAACAGCGCATACCATTGCGTGCTCGGAGTCTAGAAATTTGACAAGTAATAGCGGCAAGCTGGTGCGCTTTCGCACCATTTGTAGCTTATCGGTATGTGGTCAAGCTAAGATAACTTGCGTTTGAGAAGGCGGGGGCCAGTTAGCACCCTGACACTTGGTGTCATAAACTGGTGCGCAGCAAACCCAGCGATAATCAGAACAAAGATTAAATAGTCTGGCTCGATTGTCTAATCGACTGCTACCGAAGCCAAAACTACCCAAAGTATGGTGGTCGCTTGGGTCACGCGGCCGACTCGTGCATTTAGGTTTCCTGCATGAATGAATGTGTCAGTCCTTCTAGCAAAACGCAGTTGGTCATGTGGCTGCTGGTAGAAGCAATCGTTGACGGCATCCGAGCTGCAGTCAGTAGAACGGTAGGCGACGACAAATAAATCGCTTGACACAGCAATAAATAAATATCTAAATAAAATAATTCTTTATTCTTGGACAATGCCGGACGCGCTCATATAGACATGATCCTGGTAAACATGCAACCAAATTGCGTGGAACTTATAAAAATTGTGCAAGGTAGCCGTGAACACAATAGGTTTGAGGTTTCACAAGTTTTATGGCTTTGTTCAGATCAATAAGTATTGCCTTTTGGTGGTTCTACCTCGAAGTCTTACTGCAGGGTCCTGTGCTTGACGACAGGTTACAACTGCTGTGGGTTGCGTTCCAGTAGCAGTGTGCGCACAGGTATCTAGCATATCGATTGTGAGGTTGCGGCTGCCTGGCAGAAAGCGGTTAGTATGCAGGTAAACTACTGACGTTGTTAGTGTTATCGCTTTGCAAGTAAGGGCATAGACGTTGCAGTACGAGGGCTTAAACGGTTTGTCAGACAGGTGGGTAGTTGGGGAAAGTTAATTACGTGTTCAATTGGTGGAGTGCCGCGAATTAAGGTGTCCAAAATAGTGACAATACCAGCTAGCTTGGCGAATGACCCAAGCCTTTTAATATGGAAAGCCAGCGAGGTAAAATCAAGCACTTAGGCATTGTATGCTGAACTCTGTATTACGAGCTGAGACAACCAGTTCTGGCAGGCGGTTGCAGGCGAAAGCGATACGCACTCTATAGCTGGTCCTTCGGTGTTGTAACCGACTACTGAGCGTCATGCACTTGAGCGAGTGCCTTAAATGCTCTGCGAATGCGCGTACGAGTAGGTCGATATTATGTTGCTTGTTTTTAGTCAGAATAGGATAAACACATGTGAGATCAGCACAACGTTTACCATGCTTCAGTGGGCAAGGTTTAAGGGTCCCAAGGCGCATTTCCTACGGAAGGTGTGATAACACTTCCACTCTCTTGGTGGCGGTGCGCTAAACCATTTCCAGCAGAGACTTGTTTTTCAGGTGCAGCGTCTGGACCAGTATGTTGTACTTCAACCGTGGGCGTATCAAAGTATTGTAGAGGCGACCAAAGTTTCCCTAAGAATGAGACTAAGGCAAGCTCACGTAGGGCCAGGCGCACGCTGGACTTTCGCGCCAACGTGGCCATTGTAGTGCTCGGGCCCAGGTCGGCAGATATACGAATGCATAGGCCGCGTTCCTTGGATGTAGCGTTAAGACGCACGCCGCCTATAGTGAACGGAGTGTCTGCACCATATCCGATTTTCATAACCGTGCACTTGACGAATTTAAACCGAAGCAAGGCTGCCGACGCCCAGGAGTAAACAGCATCGATGTCTCTCGGAAGAAGCGCCTGATCACTTGGCTGGCGGATAAGTTGCGATTTCTTGGCGTCATCTGCATAAAGTGGTATAAGGCTGCTACTGAAGATAGTGGGGCATTCGTGAACAAAGTGAACAGCGGTATCCGGTGGCTACGTCGCTGGAGCCCTACGGCCGTTGCAGCCAGATGGCTGGCGGGTCCGCCATGTGCACGAACTTGGTAACCGCTCCCGGATATGCAGTGTTTAGACGGTAGCTTGGTTGCTGGTCAATACCCAAACTCGGTAGTTTATTTAAGAGGACTGCGTGAGTAACCCGGTCAACTGCTTTTGAAAAACCTAGGTAAAACATATCGGTCGAAGCATGACTGTCTGCCTCTGCAGTTTGGGAACCAGCGGCTGCAAAATCGTCCGTGGTGCATGAGTCAGCACTGCGGAACCCGTGCTTTCCGGGGCTATATGGGACTGGCTTTATTGTTGGTAGCTAAGTACATCGTATATGATGCTCTTTGTTACTTTGGAAGCGTTGGGATGAAGTGCTCGCCGGCAGTAAATAGAATGATTTGTCCTGTCACCTACCTCGTCAATTGGGGTCAGGAATCCTTGCTATCGTGTACAGATATGCTGCGCTGATGCGGCACTGGCAGTACATTGCGTCAAGCGGTTCGGCCGCTACAACAGCACACTCTGAGAGAAAGAAGGGAGGGATCAATCCAAGCCCAGCAACCTGTTTGTCCTTAATTTGGCCAATTTTTCCAGAACTTTGGTGTGAACTGTATCGGATGTCGCTAGGCGCTGGAAATCAATTTAGCGTCTACTACTTTAGTGCTTGCCGTAAAGCTAAAAACGGACTAGTTCTGAGCATCAGATGTGCTGCTGCTTCTCTGTTCGACTTTGCATTCTGGCATTTGGGTCTAAGCCGGCTGCTAATAGCAGCATGCGATTTAGAGAGAGAGCGGTTGCGCTGAAACGGACTTTGAATTTATCGGTAAAGCGTCTAGGGTGAGCTATCTGGGAGGTTTCTATAATTTGACGAACAGTTGCCACAGAGGAATTTAGCTTTATACGCTGTGCCGCTTCAGCTTCAGTCATCAGGTAGTACTAATCTCTCCTAGTGAGCTATTTTCCCTCTGCTCAGTCTGTGTGTCCCGGCTGAAGCTCCTTATGGTGTTTTGGCGTAGAAGCACGCACTACAGGAATCTATGCCATACTTGCGTCTTTGCTGTGAGCGGCGATGGAGCTCTAGTGGTAGACGGCCTTGGAAGCTTGTGCTGCGATGGACAAGTCACCCCTGAAGCTGTGATACTTGATTGCTCCATAGTCCGCCCGATGAAAGTTTAGCTGCGTGGGCACTGCTTTAGCGTTGAACGGGAACTTGCCGCCACCCATAAAAAGCTAACTACGTAATGATACATGAATATGGAAGTTAATGTGTGTTGCTGTTATTGCTGTTTGCTTATGTGCCGCTGTATTTGTAATTGATCATGTGGATAGTGTGAAAAAGGATGAGTGACGTCCATGGCTATTTAACCATCGGGCGTGAACTTTTTTGGAGATGAGGCACATCCGCCTCGTCACAGTGCTTTTAAATAGGCCACAGTGGCTTTTCTGGGAAGAAGACCTGCCAAGCGGATCCACACCACATGTTGGCGCACATTCGCTAAACAGTTGTTGGAATGCTTTAGGAAAGAAACACTCAATTGGTGCCAAAGGAAATCATAGTTGCGTTCCCGTTTAAAGTGCCCACGATTGCTGACAAGCCATAGGCAAAAGATTGAGCGGCTGGCAGCCGAAACCACCAGTTCAGTAGTTGTTGAGTGTTTTAGGTAATTTGTGGTAAGCATTGTTTCAGCCGTTATTTTGTAGTTTGGGCACAGTTGATTTAATCCCTTGGATATGGGTAACCGGATCCAGTTGGCTAGTGGTAGTAGACCAGGAAGGAATTGAGTGCGTTGTAGTTCCGATATGGTCCACGTTTGGCTTTGTAGGTTTGTTTGGTCGCAGCCCCACAAGCCAGGTAGAGCTCTTTGGTAATTCCTTGCAGGTAGCTTCAGACATGCACCATCAATTGCTTGCTTACCGAAGCCACGCAGTCAGATTGCACCTAACCGACTGTTGTGTTGGATCTAGTTAAGCAGAGGGAATCAGCATTGTCACTCAAAGCAACCCCAACACAAGCCTGACATGAAACGGCAGCCTCTGTGTCACCGGAACAAGGCAAACGGTATTCGCTGTCAGTGTTTGCAGGAGAGACCATTCTGATGACCGTAGTGTGGTTTTGCAATCTAGTTTCTGAGAGTTAGCAGGTGTGTACCAAGAGCTTCTCAAGCTTGCGGGTAAGGCACGCTTGACATCCGACCGGCATCAGGATGTTAACATTGAACGCTGCAAGATCGAAGAAATCCTGTGGCTTCGGTGATGTGTGCAAAGAATATGGTTGCCGGGCATTAAACAACGAGGGGTTGACTGACTTTCGTCAGTGGCGACAAGTGAGCTGCTGTTGGTGGTGACTGGAGAAAATATTAGTGTAGTGGAATAATGGGACTTGTGACGATCTATGCGCGAATATTCAGCTGTAGGAACAGTAAACTAGGTAAACATAGTAGGATAGGAAGCGATAGAATTGCCCGTTCATGCTTTATCAGTGTGCACAATACTACCCGGTCGCCCAGGCAGAAAGTCTTTTGTCATAATGCCTCCTACCCCTAGCCTTTGAGCCGAGATCTAACTTACAAGGCAGCAGGGCGATAAACGGACGTACAAACCTGCAGCGGCCGTTGGCCAAACAAGTGGTTCTTACTCTCTTGGGTCCTGCGAAGGACCAGGGGCCCAACACTTCATGAAGTTACAGTGCCACGCAGTGACAGTTATGGAAACATGGCATTATATATTAGAGTGTCACATCCGCCACGTCACAAGGTTGTTAAGCGCGTATGTGACTTTTATATAGAAGGCCTGTCAAGGCTAAACTCCACTACGTTTTGAAACGATTTGCTGGAGTTGGATGATCCCATACCAGCCAGCTAGCATCACGAGGTGGTTGTCCTGCCCGCCAGCCACAATCCACCAACAGCCTTGTAAGTAGTAGTCTGGGTACTGGAGCACTCAACCCGGTAGTCTTCACTTCAAGAGGTTTCCGATCAACCTCAGATGTAATTGTCTGTGGAGCTTCATCCAATATGTCTAAATGTATTGAGACTCCAAGTCCCTTCTTTAGTAAGTCAAGGCTGCACTTAAAAAACTTCACAAAAACGCTAGCCAAAAACGCAGTAACCTGCGAAAAGAGATAGTCCATACTTTGATTAATTCGCATTCTTCTGTGTCCGAAGCTTGCAGTATACCTAGAAAAATACCAAGCCAATTTGACAACGCTTCCGCTTGCTAGACACCAAGCAAAGGAGTTAAGCAATCGCAACGAAGGCTGATAGAGCAAACCAAGACAAGAACGAGAACATAAGTCTTAACAAATGCCTGGGTACGTATAATTAATAAATGGAAAAATGAGTAATGGGTTGAATTAAAAGGTACAATTGAAAATGCAAAGTTTAGTATCGTTACGGGGCTCTCCTCCCAGAGCTGGCATCAGGATAGCCGGTGGATATTAGTTATTTGACATGTGCATGTAGTTATGATATAGAAGAGCAGTACGTCCGAAGAGTGTGCGCAAGCGTGTGTCTGAGTTTCCGATACTTACAGTTTAAGAGGAGATGAATCCCTGGTACGCGCGAGAGTTGGGTTGGTGTAATGCTTTGTCAACTGTGCAGTGAGTCTGCTGCAACGGGTGTACTTCGACAGAGTATCCTCAGGCGATGGACGCTAACCGAGTCCTACGTATCCATTCTATCCAAAAAGAAGCACATCACTCGGCCGGCACTGACGTTAAAAAGGCCTCCATAAAGCGACGTAAAATGACCTTATGTAGCAAGGACTACAAAAATTGGTCAATGAAAAGCTGCTACTTTGAAAAATGTTCATTCGCGGTTCAGTTAATTCTGTTTGTAAAAGTAGCGGTATGCAGCAAAAATCAAAGCGCGCCGAGTACTCAACAATTCTGCTCACCAAACACCGAGCTACAAAAAATGAAATCTAGGCGACCGCACTCGCAACAACTAGTGGCGATGACAGGTAACGAAATTCGAAGAAGTATAGCATTGGCTTAGATCATTAAACCAATTTTACAACAAATAATAACTGTAAGCAAATGCACAATTTAGAAGTGCAGGTTTACAGTTTTTAAAACCACCAATAGTGCATGCGTCAAGGTGAACGCCCGCAATGTGGTATGTGACGCAAGCAGCTAGTTTAGGAAGAATACCTGCATACGCAAACGTACAAATTTTATGCATCTGCATTTGTGACAAGTGGAAGTTAAGGGAAAAGAAAGCACTGAATTCACGCCACGTTCAAAAAGTAAAGTGCAATTCGGCGATGCATGGCCGCCGTCAGAATTATCAGGAGTCCGTTTTGGCGCCTGGAATCAGATTTACGCTGGTTTCTACTAATGGCTACAGGAGGAAGGCTTAAACGTTTTACCGTCAAACACAAAATATTATACATAATGGTCGATGAATATAATATGGTAAGTGTAAGACGACGGCAGAGACATTTAAGCGCATCGCTGCGCAAGTAAACGAAAGAGCGCGTGTGCAAGTCGAGGTGAAATTATTGGCTTCGAGAATAGAAGTGCAGTAGCTCTAAGAAGATGGCCCTAAGTTATGGTTTTAGTCGGGAAGCATATGACGTAGGGTCGCCTTTGTCCGTGCTCTTAAAATCCAGTATTTATTCCCCAGGAGGCCTAAGTTTCGTGCCAAATACTAATGCCACCGGACAACAAATGCGTTCTTCCTATATTGTATCGCCAATACCGACAAGAATAATCAGGATAGGCCATAAATACTGGATAAACAAGTGCGTCGCAATAAGTGCGGCCTTGCTTTAACGGTGAAAACGCCCTGATAGGCATTGAGCGGCCGAATGACATGCTTGCATGCGTAAATGTGCTTTACAGAAACAGAGTAAAATTGAACCGACGTTCTCTATCCTGGGTGACAGTGGTGAGGGTGCCAAACACGGAGATCCAAGGTTCGATGAAAGTTCGTGTCACGGTCTCGGCTGATACATCGCAAAGCGGCAGGGCGTGTGACTTAAATGCGAAACAATCGACATCTCAACAAGTAAGTGAAACCGTTAGATGGCAGTAGAAGTCCAATCAGGTCAATATGGACATGTTGGGATCAAGAGTCAGGTAACGAATATGTTCAAGGAACCGTATTTGTTTGGTGGTATACCTTGCTGTTCCGACAGATAATAAATTTGTTTGTGAATCGTTTGACATCAGAGCGCGTGCAGGGCTAGGCGTAGCGATTCTTGATCAGTTTGCTATTTCCACGGCTGCGTGGATGAGTGATTCCATGCAAGTGATCAAACACCGCTGGCCGCAACCGTTTAACAGCGCTGTGAAGTGGCGGATGTGACCCGCAACTGAATAAAGTCACTGCTTGCAACTAACTGGTGACTAGTCGCTTAGGGTCATAATTTAAGCGTTTTTTTACACATAAAAGAATAAGATACTCCCTGTCTACCTCTACCGTATACACTGCACCAATAGTGCTTTGACTGTTTGCACTATGCGCAGGAACACAAGGTATCCGCATCTATTGGCTAGTTTATTCCTCCTGATTACTGCCTCAATTTCCGAATCCTTTACAAATTTCGGCCACTGCTGAGGGCATAAATATCATCATGTCTGTTGTGAACCATAACTGACTGTAAATTTTGATAATGCTTGAGGTGTTATGCCTCGAGATATTTGATAATACACTATTTACTTATTTATTTACGGTCGTGGCTTACCGGTAGATATATCAGTAAATTTGGAAGCCACAGATGAGAACAGACGGCTAAATAAGCTTTATAAACCTATTTCGATTTCAGCTGCGCAAATCGGGATCTCTTTCTTGATGGGTACCGATGTCTTTTAGGTTGATTGCTTGGCACGAAACCTAGTGAAAACTAATTTTGGATACATCAAGCAGCAACCATTTTTCATGTACTATAGCTACAGTCCCATCGATTGCAGTGACTAAGGTGCACCTCTGCTTTATTTGCGACTTACATTGAGCGTGCGTGATGTAAGCCAATCACACGAACGTTTGTTCCCCGTTTGTCCCCCAGACAAACGTAAGGGATTTGTGGCCTGTGCGGATTGTAGATGGACGTCCTGCAAGCAAAAGGTTAAAATGCCTAAAGTTGAGATAAATCGCTAAGCGTCCTCGGCCGAACGTGTTGTATCGCCTCTGGGCAGTCTTTAGCATACGAGAGAAGAAAGAGAGGCTTCAGTTGACTGCCTGTGACTTATTAAATTACAACCTTTACAGCAGTTTGAGTTGTATGAGTTTTGTGAGTGGGTGATGTGGCAACATCCGTTCTCAAGTACCTAAGCGCAGTAGCCTTGGAAGGCGCGTAATTACTGCTGTTGAACGATGCTATGGCACCTGCAGTTGGTTCAAATTTGCGAAACTCGCCTACGAACAGCTTTTTAAAGCCTGATTGCGCCTAGCGCATCCTGGGACGAAGCATCTGTAATGGTTGCCGATCCCTAGGCAATCGGTGTAAAGTTTTGATTGATTAAGGTATCGGACTACTTGCCGCAGTTTGTCTTTTAGGAAGCAGAATATTATCGTCGTGCTTCATTCGGTTGTTAAATGAGCATTTATTGGCGTTGCTGGTGATGTCAAACTAGGCGAGCCGCACAAAAGTTAACCAAAGACAAGACAAGTGCTTTCACGAGTTTAGCTTCCTACAACTAAATATATGCGAAGACAAAATCAAGACCTCTGAGGACGCTGTCGATAAAACGCTGAAGGTTCTGCGCCTCTGTTCACAGACTGAACGGTATTTGGACGATTGTACAGAGAGTAAAGGTTGCAGCTAGGACCGTCTTAGTTATACCATGCAGAGCGACAGGAATTCGGTTTAGGCCCAGACAGGATCAGTTTAGCAAAAATGAATTTGCCACATAAGCTGATGATGCAATCGCGAATATGCGGGATTGGGAACCCGGCTAATACACCAACGTTGTTTAGTATAACGTGGACTTCTAGTCAACAGACACGAATCGACGTTTTAGGGCCCATGTGGTGAGGAGATAGCTAATAGTTGTTGGAAGGTCAAACGCTTCCTAAGCGTAGCATGTGTTTGAACTCAGCTTTGGCGATGGCGAGCTTGCATGGTAGTAACCACCGTCATTGGACAGTAACCGGAGGTTCCTATTGTGATGAGATGATTTGTAAACGCTTGCGTAGGGTCCGGACATGTGCTAGATGACTGATGAAGCACAGAAAAATGGTGGAGTACAGCAGTGAAGGCGTTGTCCGCGGAGGTGTCCGTGAAATGCCGTCTAAACTGGTCTAGGTGAATCGACCATGATCAGTAAGCGACGTGGAATTGTCGCGAATCTTCCTGCCGTTTAGGTACCATTTCAGACCAAACTTCGTGATAAATTCAGCACAATCGATGGCCCCTGGACGAATTCGATTGGGAAGACATTGCATGCGATTTGTGTTAAAACTAGCGAAATTGTGAGGAATTCTGGACCATACTTGCGGATCTTAATGTTGTTAGCAGTCTGCGTAGTAATGCCGATTAGAAAAAGGTTGCGTTTTTCTAAGCGGCAAAACAGAACCTTGACCTCGAACCTGGTGTGAACCAAGAACGTGATTGGTTGATGAATAGCGGATGTGGAAGAGTCGACTAGGTATTTTGCAGGCCACAACCGTCGCCATTGCTGGCTGGCTCTGGCCTTTCATTATAGAGGTTTGAATAGTGCGTTGGGGTTAGTGCATTCGGGTCGAAACTTCCTCACCTCATCACCAACTTGACTAAAGTAATTGCTGAAAAGTCTTGATAACTTTCTGGCAAACTGGCGGCTGCGTAACAAAGGCGATCTCCGAATTCTACTATGCGTTCACCGCATGCTAGCGATTTCTAACTCGGGTTTCGACAAGCGGCGGCACATTGCCCCAAAAAGGTCGTTTCCAAGCGCCGTGGTTGTAAGAGAGTCTACTGCACGATCGGCGTTTTGTTTGAAAAGTCACCGACGGACTATATCGGCAGTCTCTGCCTGATTGCGAAGAGACAACACCAAAGAAAACAGCAGGGATAGCAGTAGTGGTTGCTGGCCGACCATTTGTCCATAGCTGAGAGAAGATACCTTCGCCAAGTTTCGCGGGTCCGACAAGAGAACGTACGTATCAAAGAAGCTGCGTTGGCGCACGAGTGCCAATTCGGACGCCTAAGTGTAGGTGCTAAAGGCGCTTCGTGGGAAGCTGCGTTGTGCTTCGAGATGGTAGATTTAAATTTATCAGAAGGCGCATCGCACGTGTTGAGCAAGTAAATTAGTGACATCAGCAAGATCATGCTGAGGGAGATACGACACAGCGGGATAAAACATGGTAAACTGGTAAGTGATACAGCGGCATTAAAAACTGCTGCTGTCTGTAAAAACCAAACTTGCGGGTTGAAGGCCTCGAAAGGAGGAATTGAAATACCCACCAGATATTCGAACCAGAAAAAGAACTCGCTTAGGGAACATATTTGACCAGTAAATAAAGAATTTTTAGAATGCTGAACTTTCAAGAAAAAACCTAATATTCCACCAGATTACAAATAGGGGTCCGCAGCTTCCGAGTAAAGTAACCACAACAGGCCAACGAAGGGAGGTAACCTATGTAAAAAGGTAATACAAAGCGGCTAATAATAACTTTTCGTAAGATACGTCATGCTGCGGCAAGATTTGCAGTCCGAGACGGTAACGATTCCAGTCCTCAAACACCAAGCAGCAACACCGAGAAATCACGAGGAACGCCCGGGCAGCGAACGGTAGTGGCAACGCGGTAAGTAATTCGAAATGGTATTGTACCGGGTCAAAAAGGTAAAAGAACTAGGAGAACCAATGGAGATGAAGCAGTAGTTTATAATGAAACCTGCAAGTGTCTACAAGCGCTACAGTTCACCATCCGCTTTACATCACACGAAAACAAAGGCGTACGTGCGCAAACCTAGGGAACCTGTTGACCTCAATGTGGCAGTTGGACGAGTGGCGCAGAAGTATCGTCTCAGTCGTGCAACATATGACGTAGGGTCGCCTTTGCCAGTGCCACTAGAATCCAGTACTAATTATCCAGGAACCTTAAGTGTCATGCCGAATACTAATTCAACCGGACAACGACCGACTTTTTCGTTAATGGTATCGCTGATACCGAGGAGGGTACCCTGTAACCGCCACGACTAGTGGATAAACATGTGCGTCGCAATAACTGAGGCCTTGATTTAGCGGCGAAAACGCTCGAGTTAACCATATACAGCAAAATGATATGCTGTCGTGAATAAATGAGAATAGCCGAGCACGCGATTACTTTTGCGAAACAAGGTAGAATTAAACTTTGCTTTCTCTATCCTGGGTGACACTGGTGAGGGTGCAAAACACGGAGATCCAAGGTTCGACGAAGTTCATGTCACGGTCTCGGCTGATACATCGCACAGCAGCAAGGCGTGTGACTTAAATGCGAAACAATCAACACCTCAACAAGTAAGTGAAACCGCTAGATGGCAGTAGAAGTCCAATCAGGTCAATATGGACATGTTGGGATCAAGCGACGGGCAACGAATATGTTCCAAAACCGTATTTGTATATATATATATATATATATATATATATATATATATATATATGTTCCGACCGATAATAAATTTGTTTGCGAACCGTTTGATATCAGAGCGCGTGATCGGTTTGCTATGCTTACGGCTGCTTGGATGAGAGATTCCATGCAACTGATCAAAGCAAACTTGCCGAGCCTGCTGCGGAACAAACGGTCGGTTCGTACCGTTGGATATATTAATGTGTCTAACGTCAGTGGTGGAATTTAATATGCAATCAAAGTGATGCTTTTCCCACACTACCTTGTGAAGGTGGCTTTATGTCTTGTTACTTTTGGGCCTTTGTGTTCCAGCTTTATCCATTAACGTTTAACGTCTTAATTTTAGATGTTCTAAACCGCGCCACCTTTTTCATTAGAAAAGGTCTTGTAACTTTTATTATTTTTCGCTTTATGTACAATACTTCATCGCTACACAGTTTTGCATTTGCGAATATACGGATGTACAGTGCCTGAATTCCAATACCCGCTCTCCGCAAACGTAGCTCTTTCAGGCAAGTAATGCCGCATTGGTATGTCTAACATAAACGGTATGTTTTGTGCATGTATTATTTTTTCTATTCCTAATAGGAAGGTATTCATAACGAACTAAAAGAAATAATCATCGCTGCAACTATTTTAAACGAAGCTACTTGTTTTTTTACGCTTGTATTGCTAGACACATTTGTTCTTGTCTTGCCATCGAATACACGCTCTCTCGCTCTAACTCAAAGGAAACCGCACGGGGTTTTTAAACAAAAATTTACTTTAATGTCTTTTTAAATCCCTTTTCATTTTTTGATGCGTATCGTATTCATGACGAACCAAACGGTAAATCCATCACTGAGACTACCTTTAACGAAGCTACTTGTTAAGGTACCCTTTTACCGGTTAAGACGCCACTGTCTTGCCGCTGGACACATTTGTTTTCACTCCGTTCGTTCGTTCTGGTATGCAGCTCACCGGAGCACATTTGTCGGATATGCGCTTATAATACGGTCCCTGAGCTTTGTTTACTATTAGCTTGCAGTCCGGTACCCCCGACTTTACCTCGAACCAGCTCTACGGAAAACGTTTCAAATTGGTGTCGCATGCAACCACCGCACTATGTACAGAGATAAATCGGCATGAAAGGCAATGCGTAAATCGCCAGTTTACCACCCGGATAACGCTTTCGAGGACTGGTATTGCAAATTGACGTTTCATTATTCCGCAGTATCCGACGAATTCGTTGGTCCATGTTTTAGCAGCTACTTAGGCTTGAAGGTATTACGCTTGTTCCGTACAATGCGCTTTGTAATCGAGGCGCCATCTGATGGCAGCCGTGAAGCACCTTGGGAAGTGTTCCTACAGAGGACCCACATCAGTTGCCTGTCAAGCGCGAAATCTTGGACCGCAATCGGTGGGTAAAAGTCTGTCACTTACCAAGCAATGTAGCACATTGCTTCAAGTCGGTTAACAGGCAGCTCATGCCTGAACTTTAGCGACCCTCCAGAACGATGTCTGCTGCTTATCGGAGACCCGCCTGCAAGACCCGTGCTGTGTGTGCACTCTGCAATTCCTTTCAGCACTTTCTCATTGCGCCTACCCGGTGACGATGCAGCTTCGAGTACCGGCCAAGCCGGTGTTCGTATTGCCCTGAGTCCCCGGGCTGAAGCTACACTAGTTGCTTGCATCTCAAACAGTGGCCGCGTGTGTGCGGTCCGATTGGCTGGCTCGTTTGAGGCTTCGAAGTCGCGTGAGACCAACAGGTGTCTATTCATTATCGCTGCCTATGCACCGACAAACTCTAACTATGACTTGGTAAAAGATGACTTCTATAGTCAACTGAACAAGCTCCTTCGCCAACAAAGGAGCACGGACACTGTAGTGCTGGCTGGAGATTGGAAAGCTCAAGTTATAAAAGTATCCACTGATGAACTGCATCTGGGCGGCCAACCTTATGTGGGCTCCCGTAAGGAAAACGATGAGCAATCCCTTCCTTTGTGTGAGGATGCTCCCTTATTTTTTGCGAGCACTAATTTCCGTCACAGCACCCGCCGGAGTGTGACTTGGCGCCCACCAGCCTCTTACCAGCTATGGACACAAATCGATCACATTGCGATAACTTACCGATGGAGAGGCTGCGTTCAGAACTGTCGCTCGATGTGGAGCATATGTCAGACGCCGAACATGCACTTGTATGTGCTGACCCGCGGAAGCGCTTTCGCGAACGCCCGCGACGAAGTTGTGACCGCAATGACACCAGAAAACTTGCGAAGCCAGCTGTTCTGAATGCCTATCAAAGTACGCTGTCATCCGAGTTAAGTTAAGTTAAGTTAAGTGCCCGCTGGATGCAGTTGAAGCTCACTGGTCTCATATACACCCGGCCTTTCAGGCAGCAGGCAAATCCTCATATGGTAAGTCTATTCTCCAACATGGACATTGTGTCTCTTCGCAGTCTCTGGAACGTATAAATGCTCGCCGGCCTATCCTGACTGGAAGTAAACACAATGAAACTCGCAAAGAGCCGTGGGCACAACTCCGTGCTAGTCTGAAGAGAGACCGCCTACCTTAGTGGTCTCATCGTGCTTCCGAGGTGAAATGGTCGCTGTCCTTGTTAACCATCGTAAATTATACCGGATGATACGGGACACGGAAATCAGGGGACCTAGGGCTAATGCAATTTTAAGTGACGACAGTCAACAGTCTTTCCACAGTTTGTCAAAACAGGTACAGCGTTGGGCTGAGCATTTTGCAAGGCAATTTAATCTGTCAGTATTATGAGATTTCCCGCCGGCCACCGATCGCCCCTCTGGGGGCTGTCCCTTTGGATCCGCTCTCTTGTTCAGTATTCGAACGTGAGACCGGACTGTTAAAGTTACATAAAGCCGCGGAACCAGCTAAAAGCCGGCACTGGTCAAATTTGGAGAACCGGCTCCCATGGATGCTTTACACTAGTTAGTTGTGTAACCATGGAAGCAGGAAATTGTCCGAACCGTCTGGGGCCGCTCCGTCCTAGTCCCAATGTTCATGGGAGGCTCACGGTTGGATTGCGACAATCACCGAGAAATCAGTCTTGTCTCCATCGCCACCAAATTGTTTGTCATCCATCACAGACTGACTGGCACTCGTGAAAGCCATGTTCATGAAGTGCATCCGGGGTTTCGTCGAGGTCGTGGCTACATTCACCACATTCGACTTCGCGTCAGTTGTTGAAACACTGTCATATATTTGTGGCGCACCGTTATTATGTTCCTCGATATTAAAGATGCATTCGATTCGGTGGATATACATGCACTTTGGGGCTGTCTACTCAGGAAAGGTGTACCTGAGAAATATGTGAATATTATCTGAGCATTATTTGCGCACAGCTCGGACAGAGTGAAGGCTTACGGCAAGCCGTCGTTGCACCTGAATCACTTCAGCGGTGTGAGAAAAAGATGCCCGCTGTCACCATTTCTCTTCTATTTCGCTATTGATGAAGTCATGAAAATCGCGTTTACTGGACACGGATTAGAAGGTATGGAGCTGCTCCCAGGAGGTCTTCATGACTACGAGTATGCTGAGGATAATGTCCTACTCTGTGGCAGCTCAAAAACATGTCAAGCTGCAATGGACAGAGTAGCACTAGCTGTCCGTCACTTCGGACTTTGCTTCGCATCCTCGAAGTGCAAGGCTATCCTCCAAGATTTGCTTGGTCCGCCTCCTACGAGGACCGTTGGTGGGGATCAGCTAAAAGTCGTTCAAAACTTCAACCACCTGGGAAGTTGTATCAGCGCTCGTGGGATTGAAGATGAGATCACGAAACGTATAGCAAAAGCTCGAGGCGCTGGTTCTAACCTTCATCACTTATTGCGCCGGCGGGCCATCACTCTCGCCCTGAACGGAAAAGTGTACAATGCAGCGGTTTGTTCGACCTGACTATACGGTTGCGAAAACTTGCCGATTAAAGCAGCGGACTTGGAGAGGCTAGTTACGTTCGACCACTGGGGATTTCGCAATTTAGCACACCTCTAGTTAGAACACTGCGTAAGCAACCTGAGTGTTCGACGCCTTGTGTACTGCGCAAGAAGCGGAAATGAAACACTCAACACCGTTATTTTACGCACCAGGCTCCGATGGTTCGGCCGAGCGTTACGCGAGCCAGCCCACCGACTCCCGCGACGTGCGTAGTTTGCACGCCGGGGATGTGGATGAAAGAAGAGGAAGGGTGGCCAAGCGATGACTTGGTCGAGAGGGATGAAGGCTCCCACTTCGGAGCTGGCCTCGGTTGAAGCGTCTTGACTCCCTGGTTGGGGTCTGAAAGATGATGAACACGATGGGCTAAGTAGACTTGCTGATATGGCAAGGAGCATCCCTGAGTGGTATTCAGGCTGTGTTTTTTGTCCCACCCCACCCCACTCAACCCTCTCTAACCACGATCTCACAATATAGCCTTATTTAGATTGGCATGGTGATTTCCTTTTCGCGCACAGTAGCCAGCTGGCATCATACCGGAAAGATGCCTATCCGTTACCGGTAGCTCAGCTGGCTGGCACCTGGTACATTTTCCTCCTTTTCTTCTTTATGTATTGCGGCGCAATATCTGAGGTGTTTCTCACCTCACGCTAACGTGTATAATGATGATGATGTTGACCTTCCAAGCAGTCCCTTGTGAGCCTTACGAAAATTAACCATCACATTGCTGTTACGGAAATGACCGTCGCGAGGCCATTGACGGATGACTATTGTCATTTCAAGAGATTGCGGCACCCCATAACGACATGGCGTCATTACGTCACGGAACTCGATTATTCAGTTGCTTGCGAACCGTCTACCTCATGCTTCCAACTTCCAATGTACGTATCGATCTTTCTGCCGTTCCCGACGTATCGAGCATTCAACGTCCGTGGCGCCTTTTCCCACAGCTTGGGCAGCTCAGCCAAGGAAAACTTTGCAATACGAGGAAGAAGTTCTGTTTTTCTGAATGCACCCATTGTTTCTTACTTGCCTTGAGGTCGACAGAAGCTGTATCTACGCGGTGTAGTCGACGTCAAAGCGGTTTCTCCGTTCAGTACACTCCATTGAAGTTGTTATTTCTCGTCGGGCACCGCATCGCTTTTCATGCCTCCATGGGCGTGTCTCTCATAGTCGAGAATAAATATTTATTTATTTACTTTTCCTCAATCACTGACACATTGCTAGGGTTTAGTTGACGCGCGTGCTAGTGCTTTTCGTTACGATGAATTTGCTACTACGATTTTTACCTCCGTCTACACCGCACGCCTTGACCATTCGTTTTCCTAAACGCTTGGTCCGTTCATTTAAGTTTCGCGCCGAACGTTACCTAGCGCCCTCCACGATTCCGTTCTGCACAGTTCTGGACCACCCAATGCAAACTTCTGATCACACATGCTGTGAAAGCATGTTAATGTTGGCAGCGACTGCGAAAGTTATTGGAGCACAGATAACAGTGCCTATGGAAGGAGTAGGCAGTGTAACCTAAGTGAAACTACACTGCTTTGTTTAAGCTAAGCGTTAATTCATTGCGTGTTTAAATCGCTTTCCGTTCTTGATGTGGATCGTATTCATGACCAACCAAACAGTAAAACCAACACTGCGAGTATCTTTAACGTAGCTACTTGTTTTTGTACGCTCGTACCTGTTGAGGCTTGCTCCAATCTTGTCGCCGAATACACGTGTTCCCGCTCCATCCGTTCGTTCGGGTATGCAACTCACGGGAGCACGTTCATCGAATATGCTCTAACAGCGGGGTAGTTAAACTTCGCCCACTATTCGCTTACAGTCCGCGACCTCTGAGTGCATATCGAACGAGCTCTACGGAACCTGTTACACCTCTACTTTCGTTCGTTCAGCTCGGGTCGACAGCTTTACGATGCGCACGAATTCAAAATACCTTTGATGAACTGGGGCACAATTGATCACGCAATGACTTCAATTCAGCTGACAATGGAGAACAAATTAGTTGAAGTTTGTTTTGGGGCACCAAAGCGTAAAATTAAACTAGTTTTGTGACAAAATAATTATAAGCGCTCTGCGGATAACGATGGCCTGTTGAGCGTTGTGGTTAATTGAAGTATTTTGAGGGAGGGACCGATTAAAGATACGCGCGAGTTCAAAATCGTGGTGATGCCTCGAGGTAAACCTGATCTAGGGATATAGGAAACTATGGTGAAATTGTGCAAGATAAAGGTGGAATGTTATCTTTCAGCAGGTCAAGGTACCCGTAAAGCATCTATGTGAGACATATTAGACTAACTAAAAATGGTCGCACTTTTCGTAAAAATAGTGAAGGAATACAAAAGAGGCGCATTAATTCTAGTTTGAAAATGAAAAAGCAATGCTTGCAATGGGAGGGATGCGTAGGTCGGTTTATTGGTGCAGGGTAACAAAAACTTATGGATGGCAATTGCACGTTTGATCGCGCACTTCTGCGTCTGTCTTTATGTGTATGGGCCATTAACAGTGGTAATGTTAAAGGGAATCCAAACAGCTTGCTATATACGGCATAAAGGACTGCATGAAATTACGGATGTATGAACCCATGAGTGTATTCTTATGGAATAAAAGGCTGTATGGACTAGTGCAATGATATATGTATATATGTATATATATATATATATATATATATATATATATATATAGTTAGCGGCATCCGGTTTCAGCTTTCCTGGTCACTGTGGCCAGCCACAGGACGCCTGCGCCTACAGAAGCACCACGGATGGCTTCCGCTGCACCATCCACAGCTCCATCCACACACCCCATATCCAGTGTAAACCCGAAGCAATAAGGTTCGTAAGGCATGTGGATGGGAGCCACGTTTCATCAACGGATTCGGCCCACACTCCTTCGCAGGCAAACACAAGCACGCTGTATTTGGGGAATAAAGCGCACACAAGGCGGTGGCTGGACCGTAGTCCGCTCCACACTGAGTGAATGGAACCACTCTTCGAGCCTAGCACGGACACAAGGACTGTGCACCCCGTCCCCTCCAGCGACGACCAACTGTCTCCTGGAGCCAGTATGGACAAGGTAGTGGGTAATGAACAGGTAGGCAACTTGTCAACGTGCACATCAAGCGCAGCCACACCGACGATATCAAACAACAGCCAAGCACCTGAGAGAGAGCGAAATACAAAGAAAATAACTCGCTTAATGCTTAAGAAAACGGTGACATAAACCTTATGTTAATCAGCATATGAAATAAGTTGTTTACAAACGAATATGAGGTAAGTTCACGAGGCCAGGAAGTATATTTCACGGAAATGCTACCAACACGAAAATGTTATCGAAATAACTACAAGTGGCTTAAGCTACGTGTGCCAGTGTATAGAAAATGGTATAAGTAGGCATTTAGATGGGAAAGAAAAGCATTTGGACAAAACTGAAAACACACCACCTGAAATAACGAGACTTAGTATACAAGCACTCGGTTAGTAAAGCGAATGCAGCGTACCTACAAATACTGCGCTGGTTCTGCCTACGTTCTCTGCAGGACTCGTCGTCGCTTATGTAGTGGTCCAGAGGGGCCTCGCTCATGGCTCACTAGGCTTGCCTGACTCAGGCACTTGGGACCGCATGTGCCGCAGCACCATGCGCTCGATGTCGATGGAGTGCAACCCATCGGTGCTGGCCACTTCCTTAATTGCGGCTTCTTCTCTGCATATATGAGGTCTTTATCCCGCACACCGGCAGCTGCCTTCGTGCTTAGATCGCGCCATATATATGTGTATATTTATGGTTGGCGGAATCCAGTTTCGGATTTGCCTGTCACTGTGGCCAGCCGCGGGACGTCTGCGCCTACAGAAGCACCACGGATGGCTTGCACTGCACCAAAAACAGCTCCAAACACACATCCCAAATCCAGTATAAACCCGAAGGAATAAGACCGGGAAGCATGTGTATGGGAGCCACGTTTCATCAACGGAGCCGACCCACACTCCTTCACAGGCAAACACAAGCACACTGTGTCTGGGATTCAAGCGCAAACATAAGGCAGTGGCTGGACTGTAGTCCGCTCCAACTGAGTGAATAGAACCACTCTTGGGTCCTAACACGGCCACAAGAACCGTGCACCCCGTCTCCTCCATCAGAGACCAACTGTCTCCTGGAGCCAGTATGGACGAGGCAGTGGGTAATATACAGGAACCTCGTCAACATGCACATCAAGCAGAGCCACACTGGGGATATCAAGCAAAAGCCAATCACCTGGAACGACAATATGAAATAAAACAAATCCAATAATGCACACAGATAAGGTGGAATAACTCTCCGCTAAATTAGTATATGAAGTAAGTTGGTTAGCGAGGAATCCACGATAAGGAAAAAATGTCCACAAGTTAGTTAAAAATGCTACAAACGCAACAAAGTTACCGAAGATAAGCGCAATTAGCGTAAGCAACGTGGTAAGTTAATAAAAGAGTATTTAGAGCTTCGTCCGTACCGGGGGCCCAGAGCGCGATTCGAAAAGACGGATCGAGTTGCAGGGAAACTTTTATTGGTACAGTAAAACATTCCCTGTTATCTAGTTATAAAGGAACTACACCGTGGACGCTCCAGCTAGGAGAAAGGAGCATGCGCAGCACACAAGGCAGTTGCGAGTTGCAACCGAAACGAGCGCCGAGCAAAAATGGCGATGAGCAAGTCAAGCATACGAACTCAGCAAACATTTCAACAAACCACACCGGTTGCCTGGGTGTAAAATGAAATACTTGTATTTAGAATTTTACACAGGCAAACCGGGGAATCTCCAGACGGCTACAAGTATTCAGGTAGGCAGGACAAACCAAATAAAGTGGAATGAAAGTTAGCCAGCTTAAAAAGGCCTAGTTTAAGTGTAAGTTGGTTTAGCCCAACTGCGGTGAAGAAGCATCACGTATGCAACATCAGCCTCAGCATATATATATATATATATATATATATGATAGCAAACGTAACACGGATGTTAATGCATTCAAGTGTTAAAAGCACACCCGTTTAAGTATATTTATTGAAATGTACAGCGAAGTATATCTTGCATTATTCTAGTTGTTAATTAATTGTAATTAACTTGAGAAACACGTGTTACTGACTATACAGATGAACAGGTCTATGTGATTTTACATGTTGAAATATAGTGAGCAGCGTCGTCGGAATGCGCGTTTCATGGAAAACATTACCTAATTAGCACAATACACAGTAGCTGAAATTTTTAACGTACGTATATGTGTGACTAGCATGAAGCACACGCAATGACATTGTGAAAAATGAGCAATTTAGAGAAGTTATGAACAGGGATGGGACTAATTTTCTTTATGTATAGCACACATATACGCAGGAGTACGTATTACTGTGTATTCCCGCAAACGTGACGGTTGCATATCATAGCCATTGTTGTGTCATTGTATCGCATTAATGTGGATACTTTATCGGACTCATGGATGGCGTTCGGCAAATGTGACGTGGAGACGGCCCAGGTATTGGCGGTTCACCCATATAGATAGTATGGATACACTGCAGTTCTAAACGCTACTTATTAATAGCGGTCATACTTACCGGAGGTGTAACAGACTTCATAGCGGCGGCAAAGGTGATGCGGAGACGGATTAGTTATTGGCGGACACGACTAAGAATGTGTGGAGCTACTAACAGGAGAACTACTTCATGACTTATGATATGTTATTGATATTGACCTAATATGCGTGACAGCTGAAAAATAAGCCAAGGACCCTGGACAGCTTACCACTGGCACTCCGTCACTTCGGGCTTGGCTTCCCACCTTCGAAGTGCAAAGCGTTCCTCCAACCTTGACCTAGACCGCCTCCTAGGTTGACCGTTGGTGTGGAGAAGGTGTAAGTCGTTCAAAACTTCAACTACCTGGGAAGCTGTATCAGTGCTCGTGGGATGGAAGATGACAAAGCGAACCGTATAGCAAAAGCTCGAGGCGCTTTTGCGCCATCGGTCAGAACGTCGAGGCTCACTGGTGGGGATCGGAAAGCGAACTGGTGTGACGGCATACACTTGCTGACATGGCTACCAGCCGATCTTAGTGGCGTTCGTGTTGAGTTACTTCGCACCAACCATTCCCTATTAGCCTCCGATGCAACCACCATCACACTATATAGCTATACATGATTTCGCATAGTAAATTTTTGCTGAATAGTAACCGGCTGATAGCTTACTGGAACCATGCTCATTCCTTAACGGTAGCTCAGCTGGCATGCACCTGTTGAAGTTTTCTCTCCTTTTTTCTCCTACTTTTCGTGACACAGTAGCAAGGGTTTTTTCACCTCTAACTAACATGTTTAATGATGATGATCACGCTTTCACTTGTACAGAAGATGAGGCGTCAGCAAGCTGAAAAGCGCACAGCGTGCCCTTTTGCTAGTATAACCTCATATGCTGCTGCAACCGCAGTCTTAATACACGTACGCAAAGTAAAGGCACCATCAACCAAAGACACATGAAATGATTGTTTTCATAAACACAAGAAACTTACTGATAGTGTGATGGACGTTTGCGAATACAATGTAACGCGTTTACTTCTGCAACTGGCGTTCAATTGCAAACGCTCGTGCTGTTCTCTCCCGGTCACCTGCAATGCATTTCATCATTCCATGGAATACCGGGCTTACATTCTGCAGAAAACGCATTCATAAGTATCTTCACCGGTCTGTTCGCTGACGGCACCTCTTCCTAGCCTTCAGTGGTGATGTCACGCCGCAAGTGGAGTCTCCGCTGCTGCTATATGTGGATGACGCGAAGTTGTGGCGCACAATTTACCATCTGGATCATGCGCACGCAATTCGGACGGACCGCGACCGTCTACATCAGTGGTCCATCCAAAAGGACCTTCCATTTAACGCTTCGAAATGTCGCCTCCTTTCTACCCACCCTTCCGCTTTTTTCCTGTTTATTACCTGAGAGCGTCTATCCTCCAGATCTCTTCAGCCGAAAGAGACTTGGGTATCCTTACCCAGACGAGTCTTTCCGTATCCGCTTCCTGCCGGAAAGCAGCTGCTGCTGCTAACTGCATGGTGGGATTGCTGAAACGAGCCTTCGGTCAAATTGACCCCAGCAATTTCCGCCTCCTCCTTAACGCTTTTCTTCGCCTCCATTTGAAGTTTGATTTTCAGGCTTGGAGCCCCTGCTTGTTGCAAGACCAACGCATACTCAAAGTCCCAGCGCGTCGAGCAACGAAACTTGTCCGAGGTCTGAAGCATCTAGATTATCCACAACGACTTAACTGCCTGGGCCTCTACTCCCTTAAGTACGTATACGTGGCGACCTGATCCTCGTATTTATGATCTTATCCAACCCTGGGCATCCCCGTCGCCACCCACTCACACCGCACCAGTCGCGCTCACACCCAGGTGGCCACACACTGAGGCTCACACATCAGCACAGTCGGCTGAACTGCAGACGACACCACTTCTCTTTGCGAACGTGCCGACCGTGGAATGCTCTGCCCGCCGATTTAACCTTGGCACCCACTGTTACGGATTTTAAGACCCGCCTGGACTGTCATTTGGCCCAGCTGCACCGCGATATTCGCTGATATAACTACCTTCCACCTGATGGAGTTTCTTTCCTTTTTTCATCTGCCTGCTTCCATTCCATAGCCGTTTCAGAGGGCGTGGCGAGATGTCAAGCTTTGAGCCGGCGTGCATTCTGTCTAAATATCGCATATGCCCGGTTGAGTTACGGCTAACAAGCGAATCCAACCCGCCATAAGGTTGCTTGGCCTTTCATTAGACCCGACCCGAATATTTTTCCCTATGGGTCACGTAAAGCTCGAGCTTTTATTCCCAGAAATACAATGTTCCAATGTTCCAATGTACCATGATATGATGCGCAAGTTTGATGGAACAACCTTGAGCATCTGGCACACACCACCCAGGAGACACCGCTAACGCGCGTTCCAAAGTCCTCTTGTTTCAGACACAATTCACTAGCAGTTGTTGGAACCTGGCCATTTGCACTCACATGTGCACCACGTTTGCTCTGCGCTCTGCATCGAGCGGTCGTAGTCGTCGGTAGCCGACGAAATTGCGTAACGCACATTGCGCTGGTACTGGGAGCCGGATTTACAACACGATGGATCAAGGGTTCTTTGCGCGCAGGTATCTGATGCGTGGATCCTCCACAGAGACCACTGTAGCGGAAGACGACGGGACTGGGGTGGTTTGTTGACTGCCATCCATCATAACGCGGTCCTCAAAGATTGCCGAATTTCAACGGAGCCCGCCGATATAACTCGCACTTCATTTTCACCCTGACCGCCCAATAAACGTGGTAGGTTTGCCGTGCACAGCGGTATACTTTCTGAGCACGTTGACGTGTCGCATCGAATGTTGTAATCCACCTTAGCGGAGCAAACTTTCCAGAAAGCACGCGAAATATCCAGCGCTTTCAGATGTCCCCTGGACCGGGACTTTGGACGTTCACATCGAGTTTCCCAAGCACCTCTTACAAACCTCGGATCTTCATGCGCTTGTCTATCACACTGTGTGCACGTCCAACTGTGAAGACCGTTGCACACTGACCGCAATCCAAGTTCTCCGCAGTTTCGGATTGTACCGCTGGATCAAGCAACCATGGACATCATGAAGGACCTCGTGGGCATTACGATTCTCCTCAGCCGCAACGTGCAGTATGTGACAGCAAGGCACACGCCAATGACGATTGAAAGAACAATCACAGTTACTGCCTCGGAGTATGCAAACGTGGTAGACTGCAGACCAGGATTCTGAAACCGCCCGGTAGGGTCCATCCGGCATGACACCGATAATAGTCTTACGTTGAAATGCCTCATCCCCCTTTCGGGAGCATATGCAGGCAAGCTGCTTACAAGTTCTGATATCACAAACACATCGCCACGTGCTGCATTACTTCGCATGCACTCCGCCGCTAACTGAGTGCTATGACGATCAGCCATACTTTTCGTATGATGAACGATCACCTCAAAAAGCGCCCGTATGGAGGAACGCTCGCTCAAAGTCTGTTTAAGACGCATATTTGCATTCTCCACTCGATTGGTGGAATTGCATCGGAACATCATGACACGTCGTAATTGATGCGCAGCCCAACATCTCCACCATTATGTTCATGTTCTACGGAAATACTGAATGCATTCGGCCTTTCTCTGCTGAAGGGCTTCAAGAATTCCGTGATAACGCGTCTCCTCATGCGTGAATATCAGGTCCCTCAGCAAACGGCTTAGAAAAGCCTTTTCCGATGGGTCCACAACTGACAGCTGACTGCACCGTCTCTTTATGGTCCGTAACATGTGGACACGGCACAACACCACGCACACATCCGGATACACCTCCCTGAAAGCGTTTAGTTGTTGCGCGCGTTTTCTACGACAATAGTCCACACGGATGCTGCGCTAGGAACCATTGCACGCATAGCGTTTACCACCACCAAATAACCCTCCGTCGTCTCATTTGGTAACAAGGCGTAAAAAACCACATCCCCACCCCCGTGACGTCAACGAACATACAATGCCATAGAATGTAGTCCGCTTAATTAATCTGATGCGTCGAATCCGCCAGTATAACTTCCCCGTATAGTGCAACCTACCTCCGAATGCATGCAGGTACGAAGAACAGGGATCGCACCTCCAACCTCTCCTTCACAACCGTACATGAACCTCCGCTTTCCAGCATGGTGATTACATGTTCCGCCTCACTAACTTGCTCCGACTGACTCCGATGCCTCAGACGATACAAACCAAGTCTGGTAATACGGACGCCGTATTCCGTTAACACGAAATTCCTGATTTCACGTGTCTGACGAAACGACTTCATCAACTTTAATACCGCCGATACTTGTACCGCATTAAGCCGCCGATTAGCAGGATAAAGCCAAGGTTTCCCCAACTGGAACACATGCGAATGCTTCAAGCAGACGCAGCCAATTTCATAATACCTGCCTTTCCGTACCACAGAAAATCGGGCCTTACATTTGTAGCAACTATAACTAAAAGATTTAACAGCAGTCAAATTATCATGCACATTACGGCTTCGCTTTCACATTTTTACGCTCGCTATGCACACATCGATATCAAATACATCGATACCAAATCCATCAGGGAGATCGTCTCCAGTCCTTCGCTTATTACCGGCCGCAGTAATCACCGTGCATCTATAAAACGAACTTGCAGTTTCTCTTTGGAACCGCATCAAATCGCGTTGGAACTCCTCGATGGCCTCGTAACCACCAGTTAGCATGCAACGAAAAGCTGCGGTACCATACTGCACGGCGCATGACACGAAACGCGCCCAAATGTACAAGCTAAATCGCTCATATAAACAAACCACGTACACTGCCTTCATTCCTTAACCATAAGGTCTATAGAAATTACCTTTAACTTGCAATTACCATTTACACTACCATACCTGACCTTGAACATTGTGAGGGCAACGTCCACCTGAGTGTTACGTTCCACTATCTTCTGGACGGAGAATAAAGATCGTTTCTGGAGAATCATTCAGTTAATATTTGGACTTCATCTTTCATGGCGTCCAAATGCTTGTCCTGTAGTAAAGGTGTCACTACTCGTTCCAAGGCAGTGCAGTGCTCTGAATGTGATGGGTGGATGCACATTGCCTGCTGCGGCATCTGTCCTGATCAATATGTGCTCTTGCAGCGTTTCACCTCGCCAGCAATTAACTTCTTTTGTGACAACTGCCGTGCTTCATTGAACTGCAGGCGTCTTCTCGCCGGATTATCTGCGTTGAGCCTTGATTCTTCTTCTCCGACGAAGTCTGATGCTATTCGCGATACCCCTGCTCCACCGTGCTCACCATCACAATCTAACTCCGGTTGGATCACCCCCATGGGTAAACGAAGCCGAACGACGTCCACTACTCAGTCGGATCCATCTACACAGGTCCTGCCCATTGAGCCCTCAACAAGGTCTTATGCCGCAGTTGTGAAGGAAAGCGTGGTCTCAGTTCCTATTTTCAAAAGCCCAACTACAATTGGTGCCAAGACTAGGCCTAAGCCCGTAGAAAAACCAAAACCTAAGCTATCATCTCAGTCTCAAATGAAGCTAGTTCTGGACAGACTATCCGAGCTTGAGAAAGTAGTCAAGCAAAATCCGTCTCTTAGCAAGCCGCAAGTTCCTGAGCGCACCCAGCCATCTCGCGACCGTTGTCTCATCATCATGAACGCAGCGGAATCGGGAAAAGCAATCTCTGCGGAAAGAATACTAGATGACCAAACACTGCTCGAGCGGATGATCTCGTTGCTATTTGATGAAGGCGAACAGGGGATCAATATTGTATCTGCCTTTCGTCTTGGTAAGAAACAAGAAGATACCACGAAAACTCGCCCACTTAAAATCGTTCGCCGGGATGCGGAGGAATGCCGACGCATCCTGCGAAGGACCTCGCGTCTCAAAGGTGAGCCATACTACGTACTTCGTGACCTCTCTCCGGAGGATCGAGTCAAAATGAAAAAGGCTGTAGAAGAACTCCGTACTAGACGGGGGAGTGGTGAAACAGACCTCCATATTGTGGATTTTTGAGTAGTTCGGAGGACTCCGAAAACCCGTTAAAGGCCCATCCTACCCACCCCTGGACAGTAAATTATAAGAACGGACTGCGCGTGTTATCCGCTAATGTGCGAAGTCTAAGGAATAAGCTAGACGAGATCCATTTACTTGCCTCAGAGACTCATCCAGACCTGATAGCCTTCACTGAAACATGGTTATTCTCAGAAATCACAGACTCAGAAGTGTGTATTCCTGGATATCACCTCACCAGGTCCGATCGCCATGGCGGAAGGTCTGGTGGGGGCGTAATGCTTTATTGGAGGGCGGAGCTCAAAGCGCATGTGGTTGAAGCCATCAGTGACCATGATAACAATTTTGAAGCCCTCTGGTGCCGTGTGCATGACGGATATAGATCTTCCTTGATTGATGTCGTCTACAGGGCACCATCCGGCTCTGGGGCTAGTTTGTTGGACTCGATCAGGGCGCATGGCGGAGGCAAGGACTGTCATATCATAGGTGATTTCAATGCACCAGATATCGATTGGAATTGCCTTCTTTGTAATCGCCCATCCGACCATTTCGATGCCGCCTTACTTGAAACCGTCCTGGATTGCAACCTTTTTCAACATGTCATGACGCCAATTCGTATTTTCCCAGATCAGACACCGCGCATCCTAGACCTTGTGCTTTCCTCAGCGCAGTCAGACATCACAAACGTAGCTGTTATCGAGCCCATTGCCAGAAGTGGCCACTGTGCTGTTTCCTTTCAGTGGACTCGTCGCTTCGCGGTCCACATCCGGTGCGCCGACCGGCGGAGTTTCTGGCGTGTAGATGCACTTCGTTTGAAAACGGCGGCAAGCGTTGTGGATTGGAGTATCCCTGGGCATCTCAGTCTCGATGATGCATGGAATCTTTTGTACTCCAAGTTGATGTCGCTCATCGAACAGATCGTCCCTGCCTCCAAGAGAAGACCCTTTTCTAAAGGCCCGCCTTGGATAGATCGCCAATTAGGATCCCTTATAAACAAAAGGCGTAAACTGTGGAACCGTTTTAAACTAACACGATCAGACCTCGATTACTCTCGCTATAAAACAATCAGGAATGCTTGTACTTTTCAGAAACGGAAGAAACGTCAACTCTACGAACTGTCTTTAGCTACTCTATCCCGGACCACGCCCAAAGCGCTTTTCTCGTACATCAAGCGTAGTACTATAGCCGGCAGTGGCATCCCTGCCTTGTGTTCCCGCGAGCATGCTGCTTTAGTTCACGAAGACACACAAAAGGCCAATCATTTAGTTAAACAATATTCCTTTGTGTATTCAACTGAAACGTCTCCTCCTGACAGCTTCTTGTCATTTCTTCCTTCTTTGCTAGAGAACTTGGATATTAACGCTGATTTTGTACTGAAACTGTTTCTTAATTTAAACCCGTATTCTTCGCCTGGCCTTGATGGCCTACATCCATTGTTCCTTAAAACTGTAGCTGAACACATCACCGCCTCTATCTGTCAGATATTCCGTCTGTCTTTTGATACTGGACGTCTTCCGGCAGCCTGGAAATCGGGCATCATCAAGCCCATTTATAAAGGAGGAAACCGACAAGATCCAGCGAATTATCGTCCTGTTTGTTTGACATCTGTAGTCTACAAAATTATGGAACGGACAATAAAACGCGCGCTATGTCTTCATCTCGGAAGGTTAGATTTCATCTCTTCTGCCCAGCATGGTTTTCGAAGCGCTCGCTCATGCATCACAAACTTGCTTGTGGCAAGGGAGAAATGGGTGAGATCACTAGATGCCGGCAAACGATTGGATGTTGTGTTTGTAGATTTTAGCAAGGCATTTGACAATGTTCCGCATTAGCGGCTTCTTTCCAAACTCCGCGGAATCGGCGTTGCTGGAAATTTTCTCTCCTGGATCTCCGATTTCCTGTACGGTCGCTCTGCGCAGGTAAGGGTGAATGATACACTTTCTGATCCTTTTCCTATGACCAGTGGTGTCTCACAGGGCTCTGTCCTTGGCCCTGTCCTCTTCAATGTCTTTATTAACGACCTCCCGTTTGAGCTGCAGACGGAATGTTTGATTTATGCCGATGACCTGAAACTTTGGATTGAAGTATCCAGTCTGGAGGATGCAGACAGGCTCCAAGAAACACTCAACAGGCTCCACGACTGGTCGGTAAAATGGCAGTTACCCATCAACCGAGATAAATGTTCCGTACTCCCGATTGGTGGTCGTGAACCATTCGGGGTGTATCATATTGGAGGTTTCCTGCTGAGAAATGTTGCCCAAAAAAGGGACCTCGGAGTAATTGTGACTCCTTACCTCAAAACAACTGAGGACACCCGGAAGAGTCGCGGCTGCTTACAGGATGTTTCATGCCTTACGAAGAGCCTTCTCCCGCCTTACTCCAGAACTCTTCAGACTCCTGTTTGCCTCACATGTGCGCCCGATTCTCGAGTACGGCTTGCCAGCTGCCCAGCCTCTCAAGAAGACGGAATGCGATATGATTGAGAAGGTCCAGCGCCGTGGATCTAAATATGTGCCAGAACTGCGGTTCCTATCTTATCCTCTCCGCCTCCAGCGATTAAGTCTTTTCTCTCTGGATTACCGTCGTCGTCGCCGCGACTTGATCTACACTCGACGTATCCTAAGAGGAGAACTTGGAAGCGAATTGCAGCAGTTCTTTCATCTGAACACTGAAAGTTCCACACGTGGTCACGGATGGAAATTGTTCAAACCGAGGAGACTTGTAGGACTAGTTAATACTAGCCCGAGACGATGCGCGTAACTAAGCGCGGATATCAGAAGGCAATGGAAGTCGGACACAGCGGACTGTATTCGATGGGCTACAACGAGAAGCGGACGGATGAAGCGTGGCAAGAGCGTACACGTTAGCGCGGGGACTTACAAGGCAGTTGTGTGTCGAGCCGGTTATAAGATTAAAACAAGAAGGAGTAATGTAAAATCGGTCAACAAGTAAATTGTACACGAAAGATAAGAGTTATCTTTTTGGGCGCTACAGACTCCATGTGTGGTCGAATCTAGCTCTATCCACGCGCGTGGTTAATGACTGGAATCGCTTGCCGGAGCTCATTGTTGATGCGCAGTCCGAGGAAAGTTTCAAGAAATTGTTGGATTCCCACTTGATAACTGTGCCCGGATATTGCTTCACAACCTAGCTTTAATGGTTCATTGTGGAACCCTATTTTCACTATGACCCCAGCAATGTTCGAAATGACTGGGAAGCGACGGAGCTGATAAAGGACTCTCCTTCTGCTCTCTACCATACAATGATACAATGATACATCTAAACTGCATGAGCTTGTTTACCCTGATTGTACCAGGCATTCGTCACGGGCAACACCTTAATCGCCTATCGTTAGAAGGTCGCTCCGGTATTTTGATCCAAAGAAGATGAGTCAAGCTCGTTTTGGTGACTCATCTGTTTACTATTTGGATTTCATCTGCTATGACGTCCAAATGCTTGTCATGTTTTAAAGGAGTTACTTCTCGCTCTAAAGCCTTGCAGTGTACCATCTGCGATGGGACTCACAGCTTGCTGTGGGGTCGTCCATGAGTTATACGAATTTCTCCTGCGATCCAACGTTCCGGGCTTAGGTTTCTTTTGCGATCTGTGCCGTGTTACGATAGGCAACAGACAATGCCTTGATGGACTGCCTGCGCTCAATCCGCTCACCTCTCCTGCTCAAGTTGATGAACACCGCTGCTATCTCGCTACCAACTCCTTGCCTTATCACATGTGCTTCTGGCGCAGCTACCCCAACGGGTAAGCGTAGTCGAGCACCGTCCACCGGTGGTTGTTGACTAGAGCGAAGAGCCTAAGATCAAGACGTACGCAGAGGTGGTAAAGGAAAACGTACGAAATGTTGAACGCAAAAGTAAGAGAGGAGTTAGGCTAAAATCCAAGTCATCATCTCAATCGCAGCTGAATTTGGTTCTCGATAGGGTCTGTCAACTGGAGAAACTGCTTAAGGACCGCCCAGCTGTTCTGAAGCTGAAGATCCATGTGAATGCCACATCGCCATCTCGCGGCCGCTGCCTTATCATCGTGAATGCAGCCGGGTCCACCAAGGCTACCCCAGCTGAAAGGATTGTAGATGATCAGGAGTTCCTACAGCGGATGATCTCTTTACTGTTCGATGAAGCGATTCTGCACTAACCACAAACTCCTGTATAGGCACATTAACGGCCTTCGAAAGGTAAAGCGAGGGGTTCCGGCGCTAGTCACGGCTGATGGATACACGCGGTCAGCAATGGAAGCAGCTGATCTCCTACGGCTTCATTACTCTCAAACGTTCCAACAAGTGTCGAGCCCAAACATTCACCTCATTTCTAACACTCCACCACCTGGTTTAGAAAACATCACCTTCACTACGGAGGCTGTGTTGAAGAAGTTGTTATCCTTGTGTATCCACAGTTCTCCCGGAGCTGATAACATCCGACCAAAGGCTCTACAGGCAGTAGCTAGTGATCTAGCAGGACCACTGGCTGTTTTCTATCAGCGATGTCTAGCGGAAAACCTTATTCCACCAGTATGGAAGCAAGGGGTCACCACTCCTATTCATAAAGGAGGTAGCCGCACTGATCCTGCCAACTACCGTCCAATAACACTACTTCCAGTACTATCCAAAGTGATGGAATCAATCGTCGCAGACGTGCTGATGCAATATTTGGAAAGCCATAATTTAATAGCCCCAGAGCAACATGGCTTTCGTCAAAAGCATTCGTGTAATACTAACCTATTAATTGCACGTAATAGCTGCACTGAAGCTGTTGATGATGGAGCAGGAGTTGATGTCATCTACCTGGACTTTTCAAAAGCGTTTGATCGTTTAGACCATCGAGTTCTCCTTCAGAAGCTTCGGAACTACGGCATTGGCGATCCAATCCTGAGTTGGATTAACAATTTTCTACAAGAACGACGGCTAGTGGTGAGAGTCCGAGAATCATTTTCTCATGCAATCGACGTGACGTGTGGAGTACCACAAGGCTCGGTTCTTGGACCTCGTCTATTCTTGGTGTTCATTAACGATTTGGCGAGATCAATTACTTCTGATTTCTTATTTTTCGCTGATGATATCAAGATATGGCGAAGGATCAGAGGACCGGATGACCATGAACGGCTCCAGCACGATCTTAACACAGTGTCGAACTGGTCAGTTCATAACGCTCTACCGTTCAACGTAGACAAATGTCGCGTAGTACAATTACGCCATAGACATAACTACACCTACATACTTGGGACAAACGAATTGCAGAATAGCTCCCAGGAACGTGATCTTGGTGTGATCGTACAGAGCGACCTCAACTGTTCAAAACAGGCTGAGGTAGCTGCCAAACGAGGCAACCAGCACGTCGGCATGCTGCGAAGGGCATTCGGGAGATTTGACCCATCAATCTTCCCAATTATGCTCAATTCCTACGTGCGCCCGCATGTTGAGTACGCAATCCAAGCTTGGCAACCTTGGTTGAAACGCGACCTAGAAGCGATAGAGGCACCACAACGGAGAGCAACAAAGAACGTGAAGGGTCTGCGGTATCACTCTTACCACCGAAGGCTGAAGTTGCTGGGAATTTTCAGCGGACGTTATCGAAGGCTGCGCGGCGATCTCATATTAGCGTGTCAGATATTGAGTGACCCCAACCACGTATGCCGGCATTTGGTGAAACGTAGCCATAACACGCAGCTCAGGGGTAACTGCTTAAAGTTGAAGGAACAATATAGCCGTCTAGAGTGTCGACGGAATTACTTTTCCCTTCGGGTTTGCAAACCTTGGAACGCACTCCCAGACTCAGTTGTATCCTCTCCTACCCTGGATGTTTTCAAAAAACGATTAGATGTTGCTCTCAGCTCCCAACATTTTGTTACCTAAGCTCCTCTGTTGTGGATTACGCCAGGCATGTTTTCAACAGGACTAATGTATCAAATGGACCTAAGTGAGCGACCATATTTTATTTTCTCACTCCTTACCTCAACTATCACTGGGTCCATTGTCTTTCTGAATGTTTACGCGCGATATTTCTTTTTCATTTCACACTGATGTTAATTATCAAAGTATTCATCTCGGCAGACGTTCGATAGATGACCCAGACATATTTTAATTGCCTCATATTCACCGCTACCATCCTACGGGACGTGTCAAGCACTTGCTTTTATCCCGTGATAAATCATTGTTCAAGGAATCAACATCGTTTCAGCTTTCCGCCTCAGCAAGAAACAGGACTCCTAAAAGGCTCATCCACTTAAAATTGTATGTCAAAATGATGACGAGGCCCGTCGCATTCTTCGATGAGTTCCGCGACTTAAATGTGAATCATTTTATGTATTGCGAGATCATTCCCCTGAAGATAGAGTGTGAATGAAACAACCGGTTGACGAACTCAGATCCCGTCGTGACAACGGTGAGACAGATTTAATTATTGTGGATTTCGCGTAATCCGAAAATCTACCAAAATTCGCTGGAAACCACTTCTTGTCATACACAGGCGTTAAGGGTGAAGAACGGATTGCGCGTAATTTCCGCTAATGTGCGCAGTATTCGAAACAAACTCGATGCAATTCAATCTTTTGCTTCAGCGAATCATCCTGACATAATGGCTTTCACCGAGACCTGGTTGTCCGCAGATATCCTGGACTGCGTGGTGCAGATCCTCAGGTATCACCTCTGCCGGGCTGACCGCAAAAGAGAGATCTGGTAGCGATGTGATCCTGTACTGGAATGCAGACCTCAAGGCTCATCTAGTTGAAGCTACTTGTGATGGTAATTGTGGTTTCGAAGCCCTGTGGTGCCGGGTTCATGATGGATGCAGATCCCTGATGGTCGGGGTTGTCTACAGTGCTCCATTGGGTTCCGGAGCTCGACTACTGGATTCAATTTAAATGCATGGTGGGGGAAAGGCTATGCACTATTGGGAGACTTCAATACCCCAAGTGTCGACTGGGATTCGCTGCACTGTGTTACTTCTTCACTCATCATCGCTGCGGACTTTTTGGAAACCGTTCTCGAGTGTATCCTATTTCAACATGTTACTGTGCCTACCCGTATATTTGTCGGACAACCCCCCCCCCATATTCTCGATCTTGTGATTTCCCCGGCGCAATCAGATGTCGCAGAGATTACGACTCTTCCGCGTATTGGTAATAGTGATCACTGTATGGTTTCATTCTTCTGGACTCAACGCCTCACTCTTCACAACCAAGAAATTTCTGGCGTGCCGATCCAATCCGCCTGCAAGCGGCCGCTAGCGCTGTGGACTGGAATATCCCTCTATCCTCGGACCCAGATGAGGAGTGGAGCCTTTTGTACTCCAAGCTGATTTCCCTTGTTGAGCAGGTTGTTCCTATTTGCAAAAGGCGAACGTTTGCCAGAGGCCCTCCATGGATAGACCGAGAATTGAGGTGCTTAATGTCCAAAAGAAGTAAATTATGGGACCGATTCAAGCTTACTCACTGCGCGCTTGACTATTCGGAGTACAAATTGATCAGAAACGACTGTAACTTGAAAAACGTCAGAAACGGCATCAGTATGAACGCAGTTTGGCTGTGCAATCCAGGACGACACCGAAGGCACTCTATTCTTACTTGAAAAGAAGTACCAAAGCTGGCAGTGGCATTCCTGTCCTGTTTTCTGCAGAGCAGGGCGGTTTACTTGACGACGATGGGACGAAAGCCAGTTTACTGGCCCTGCAATATTCATCTGTTTACTCGATTGAGACGCCGTTACCCGATGACACTGCGCCAATCTACCCCTCTTCGTTGAAGCACATAGAAATGAGTGCGGTTGACGTGGCCAAAAGCCTTCGTGAATTAGATCCGAACTCCTCGCCGTGTCCTGATGGACTGCACCCGCTGTTCCTCAAGGCCTTGGCGGACTACATCGCTGCTCCAGTCTGTCAGATATTTCGTCTTTCCCTGGAAGCTGGACGACTCCGGGTTGCTTGGAAATTAGGGACCGTTAAACCTATATACAAAGGAGGGGGTCGTCAAGATGCTGCAGACTATCGACTTATCCGCCTAACATCCGTACTATGCAAGTTAATGAAAAGCATTCTCAAGCGCGCCCTGCAGCTTCACTTCGAGAACCTTAAAATCATCACCTGTGCCCAGCATGCCTTTCGGCGGGCACGCTCATGTACCTCGAACCTGCTTGTTGCTAGGGAAAACTGGGCTAGGTCGTTAGACGCTGGGAAACGATTGGATGTGGCTTTTGTGGACTTCAGCAAGGCGTTTGACAAGGTCCCCCATGAAAGGCTCCTACTTAAACTCCGAGGTACCGGTGTCTCTGGGAATGTCTTCTTGGATCGCTGATTTTTTGATTGACCGGACCATGCGAGTCAAGGTGAATGAAGCCTACTCCACTCCTGTGCTGATGACTAGCGATGTTCCTCAAGGGTCAGTAATTGGTCCAGAACTGTTCAAGATATTCATCAATGACCTCCCATCGGAGCTTCACATAGATTGCATGATTTACGCCGATGACATGAAGCTGTGGATGGAGGTATCCTGTCTTGTGGATGCTGACAGATTGCAGGCATCATTGGACATTCTACACGACTGGTCAGTCAACTGGCAATTGCCCATAAATTATGAAAAATGCTCAGTTCTCCCCATAGGCGTCCTCGAACCGTTCGGGATATACCATATTGGTGGGGTGTTACTCAGAACCACCATTCTTGAAAAGGATCTCGGTGTGCTTGTCTCACATAATTTATGGACCGCAGAAGACACTACGGAAGGTTGCCGCTGCCAACAGGATGTCTTACGTCATACGGAGAGCTTTCTCGCGACTGACTCCGGATATCTTCAGAATCCTGTTTACTTCTCATGTGCGCCCGATCTTTGAATACGGACAACCCGCCATGTTCGAGTGTAACATGATTGAGAAGGTGCAGCGGCGTGCTTCGAAATCCATACTGGAGTTAAGGGACTTGCCTTACCCTCTTTGACTACAGCGGATGCACCTGTTCTTCCTGGAATATCGTCGACATAGAGATGATCTGATTTTTACTAGGCGAATTCTGGTGGAGGAAATGGGAATGGAGCTACAATCGTTCTTTGAAGTCAACACTAATAGTTTCACTCGGGGGCACAACTGGAAACTATTTAAACCCAGAAGACTCAGAGTTCGCTCCACTCTCACTCTATCAACCCGCATTGTCAATGACTGGGACGACTTGCCGAAACATGTGGTCGACGCGCAGACTAAAGAATGTTTCAAGCGATTTTTGGATTTTCACTTGATGAGTAAGCTGGGACCCTGCTTCTTTCAATGTAGCAGTTACGGCCCCTTGTGGAATACCGTCTCGTAGAGACTCACGGCATCCACGCAATGATCGGGAAGTGAAGGAGCTGACAAAGGACTCCTGCTCTCTACAACCCAATGATCCAATGAGTACTGCGCGGTAACTCGATTTTTTGGCGTGCCATACTGATCGAGCTTTTTAGCTGAAATAACGTGAAAACAGTGTTTGAATAAACACTTGAAACGAAATTTGACTATCGTCAAATTTTCTCTGATCCAAGATATCTTGGATCGATTAAAGTGGTACTGGCCAAAGCGTCTTTGGCGCTTACTGGTAATTTTTCCGGTTGTTCCCAGTTTTAATCCCGTTTTGCACCCTGTTTTTGCCTTTTTATTGCGGTCGTTTTACTATTGTATACGTGTTGTAATTCTACTGTTTTCCACATGAACATGGCTGTCTCGCTAAACACCGAGGCGGATGGACCTATGGGGTCCTCGTTTGATGAGTCTACTGCAGCTTGCGGACAGGTTAACTGTTCAGAGCCAGTAACAGATTTATCTGGCGGTATGCAGTGTGACGTCTGCTGCCGCTGGTATCACGAAAGCTGTACCGGCCTACAAGCTGACCAGTACAAAATGCTATCATCCAGCGTTCACTTTCTTTTCAGCTGTGCTGAATGCTGCGCTCAAAGATCGACGCGCCCGGCTATCACCGGTGCTAAACTTTCAGCGCTGGCTTCAAGGTTGGCAGATGTTGAGAAGGCGATAGCCAAACTCGCCTCTATTGCGTCGCTCGATACGAAAATGGATTTGATTTTAAAATCCCTGAATATTTCGATTGAAGACACTGCAATAGACGGCAACATTGCTGACGATCCATCCGCTGGGGTCTGTCACTCGGTCATGAAGTCGCACATCCTACCGGCCAATCCAGGTAGCATTGCTGGCTATTCTCATGAGCCGATCAAAGTGAAGAAAAATAGGGTGCGGAAATACCAAAAGCCCTCTGCTAAACCCAGAGAATTAGTTGCCACGGCATCGAAAAAGATGCCGTCTTTGACAGTCGTAAAGTCGTCTGACGATTGTGCACAGGAGAACCTTCCGAAGATGCTGACCGTCTCGGCCGCCACTGAACCAGCCCGTTCTGACGAAGTGCTGGTAACTGCTCAATGCGATACAAGGTCAACGGCCCCTGCTCCAGTGAACCAAAAGAAGAAGCGGACTAGATCTGCTCGTAAAACTTCGAAGGGGCTTGAAGACCCAGGAACTAGTAAGACGCCGGCAATAGAGCGGAAAACCTACGCTACCGTTGCTTCGACGTCGTTTGTGAAGACAGGGACAGTCCCACCGCCAGTGGTGAAAACATCTGGTATAGGTGTCGAATCAAAGGCACGTGGGGTAAACACTCCCCGTCGTGCCGACTCTTTCACGGATAGTAGCGTTATATTCCGTAACGTTACTGAATCTGCGGCCGCTCTCCCAAGGGAACGCATCTTGGATGACATCAAGTAGCTGAAACTGTGTGTCAGCAAGCTGCTTCCACCTGGCTTCCCTGGTGTCACTGTCAGAAAGCTGACCAGATTGGGGAACGTCCCTATCGCTACGCCAAATCAGGGACCCCGACTACTTCGCGTGGTCCTTTCTACCCCGGAGGAACGCAAATCATTACTGCGGTTTGCATTCAAACTTAAGGGTAGTGGTGTCAGCGTTCAGCCGGACCTACCACTGGCAGATAGATTGAAGTTAAAGGAGGCTATCAAAGACCTCAAAACTAGACGGGCGGCTGGTGAGCAAGGCCTCCGTCTGGTGGGTTTTCAGGTGGTCAGCCGGAAGTTATCTTCCGCCCTATCAGAACCCATCCTGATGGCGCACGACCCAGGGATGGTCGTGCCGACTTCCTTGAGGTAGTACTTAGCAACGTGCGTAGCCTAAGGAACAAGGTGCACGAGTTGGGTCTACTTGTAGACAAATCTCGTCCCGACATACTTGCTTTCACTGAAACGTGGTTGTCTCCGGATATCACGGACGGTGAGGTATGTTTACCTGGCTACGCGCTGCTTAGAACTGATCGCTCCGTTGGTCGCCAAGGCGGAGGCGTTGTACTGTATGTGAGCTGTAACTTAGATGTGTTGAGGACCTGCACATTCCAGTCGTCGGATCAGACTGTTGAAGCCCTATCGGCTGTTTTGTGCACTTCCTCTACCCAGTTTACAGTTATAGTGATATACAGAAGTCCTGGAAGTTCTTCCAGGGGGATACTTGACTTTATTCGCACTCAGTCTGCGAATAAGTGTTTAGTTCTAGGGGATTTCAACCTCCCGGAAGTCTGTTGGGCCGATCTTTCTTGCAATTCGGCATCAGGAACATTCGGTGCAGACTTTCTTGAACTGACTCTCCAAGTGCCTTTGCACCAGTTCGTGGCCTTTCCCACTAGGTATATGGACAACCAAATACCATCTACTTTAGATTTGGTTTTCGCTAAGTCCCTCGACTTCGTGACTGACGTTTCATACGGTGCACCTCTAGGGTCCAGCGATCACGCATGCATATCCTTTCGATGTGCTCTTTCAAGGCACCAAGAGACCGCTGTTGAATTACTTCCGAATATTTGGCGGGCGGACTTTAGTGCAATGCGAGCTAAGGCTTCAGTTCTGAACTGTGAGATCTCGATGGCTGACTCTGTCCAGTTAGCCTGGGATAAATTTAAGGCATACCTTACGGAGGTTTCCACTCCCTATATTCCACTCATGAGGAAAAGAGGGTTAAGGGCACAGCCTCCATGGATAGATACCACAGGCAAGTACCTACTCAAGAAACGGTCTAGATGCTGGCGAACCTACCAAGTAGCTCCATCAGCCAGTACCTATGATAGTTATCGAGAGATTAGAAATAAATGTAAGCAACATCTCAGAACTGTTCGTCTCCAGTACGAGCAGGGTTTAGCGGACTCGGCTGCAGCTAATCCCAAGAAGTTTTTTGCTTACGTTAAAAGACGCAGCGGGGCAAAACTGTCTATACCAGCGTTATTGCGAGCAGACGGGACCCGTGCGCAAACTGACTATGACAAGGCTTGTATACTTAGTGATCAGTATACTGGGGTCTTTGCTCGGGAGACCTCTTTACCACAGGTTGAATTGGTTTCAAGAGTTCCAGAGGATTCTTGCTTAGCTGAGTTTAGCATAACGGAGACTCAGGTCTTCGAGCTACTGCAAGGCATTAATCCCTCTAAAGCTTCCGGTCCTGATTCAATTCATCCGAAGCTGTTGCATGAATTGGCCACTGAGCTGAGTGGTCCTCTCACATGTGTTTTCAATATCGCTGGACAGCTGCATCCTACCTTCGGAATAGAAGGAGACAATCATCTGTCCGATTTTTAAGGGCGGTGACAGCGCTCTGCCCGCGAACTACCGGCCTGTCAGTTTGACAAGCGTAGTAGTCAAGTTGTTTGAAAAGCTGATAAGGGATTCAGTGGAGAACCACCTGAATAGATTCAACCTTCTCAGTGTTGCGCAACATGGATTCCGCAATGGATTTTCATGTCAGACTAATCTACTTGTAGCTCGTGAAAGCTGGGCCGAAGCGGTAGACAGTGGCCACGCTGTAGACGTGCTATTCGTGGATTTTTCGAAAGCTTTTGACACTGTTCCACATCTTCGGCTCTCACTAAAGTTGAGATCTTACGGGATATCTGGTCGCGCCCTTCAATGGGTGTCTGCCTTCCTTGAGGGGAGGGAACAGTGCGTACGGGTGGGGCGTAGCCTTTCGCTCAGGCAAGCTGTCCTTAGTGGCGTTCCGCAGGGCTCGGTATTGGGGCCATTGTTGTTCGCGATCTATGTAAATGACTTGCCAGGAGAGCTAGGGGTGTCATCACTAATGTTTGCTGACGACCTTAAGCTCTGGAATATTGTGGATATCCCGGGGGTCCTGAGGCAATTCAGCATGCCTCATACACACACACTTTTTAAAGTTTGGACAATAAGTGGCACGCCCCAAGAAGAAGTTACCATTTCTCCTTGCCAAATTAAAAAAACGACGTGGTTAGCTTACTGGTGATAACAGCGCCACCATACTTGAACAGCTCCGGAGGATGTCCGTCTGAGCCCGCATCCTTGAGTCGCTTCAGATGCCGAATCGCAAGATAAACTTCTGCTTCATTGGGTGGGTCAAGTGTAACAACCCAGGGCGCGCAGCTGGGTTTGCATTGTATGCTAGTGGGAGGTGAGGGCAACTGAACTACGAATGAGGATGTTTGGGCCGTCGATCCAAGCGTCTCAGTAGGTTAGAAATCGGCGAACCGTCAGCTTCGCAAATAGTCTCACTGACACCGGGCTTCCTGTGTCCAGTGGAATGAATGGGCTGGAAGATTGTGAGTATCGCCAGACAGAGCAGCGGCCTTCATTTCCGAAGCACGTTGAGAGCACCAAGCTTCGCGGTCGCTGTGTAGGCTTTGTCTGAGCTGTCGACTAACAGAATAGCACACTTCGTTATGATTAGACTCCGCTGAAATATTTCTGCGACGGTCAAATAGACCCATGGAGCGCGTGGAGATCCAGGCCTTCATGGCGTGCTGAGCAAGACCACCGGCTGACTGTCCGGTAGCGAGCATGGTCTTCTGCATGAACGTCCAGTGTTCATCAACCTTTTGTAGTGATTTGATACTGACTGCATCGGCCAGGGAAGCTTGTAGCTCCGCTGCATCGAAAGCTTAGATAGTTTATTTGTTTATCTTATACTACTTTTTTCGGGGGCCCTCCAAAACTCATGCAGATGTTCGCAAAAACAAGAGCATGGTTCGAGTCGAGAAATGTGGATCAGATGGATCTGCAACCCTTTACACTACCCCGTCATCTGTAACTAATCTCCATGTGGTCAGTCTGAGATTATGACTGCGTCGGCAATAGTGGGCGCTAAGTAGCGGAACGCTTTCTCGAATGCCTGAAGCTGATGCTTGAGAGAAACAAGCTATTATCTTCACACTGTGAGAAGTCTTTCTCCATTGTCTGTACCGCTCTCATCGAGCGCATGGTGGCTACTGAATTGACTTTGATATGATGGTAGGCGGCCAACCCGTACGTTGAGACCCCAACCTAAGACAACATTCTTGGATTTGTAAGCTCTGCTCAAGAGCTGGTGAAGTTCACAGCAGAAATTGCCCTGACTGAGTCACAAATGCAATCACTTGAAGCGTAACCTGAGATCACAAACAAGTTTCGTCTCTCCTCACGATATCTGTTGATCTTGCACGATCCCCGAAGTCTAACTGCACGTAGCGGACTGTTACTTATCAACCAGTCCAGCAGTACCTCGGTTTTCCTAATTAGCGCTACACCAACGCCAGCTAATCCTGCCACGGCTGTTTCTGCGTCACCAGATAAACGTAGGTGAAATATGGCTGCGTGGTCGGTGGGAAATCTCAACTCAATCACGGTACTGGGATCCTGCAATCAGTTCTCTGAAAGACAGCAAACGTCGATGGCGAGGGACTCCAAGTTAAGCGCGATACCAACCTGTTACCCGGTCTGCTTGAGTGTATGTACATTAAGGCATGCACGACGGCACGAAAATCGAGGCCGTAGAAGGACCACTGGGCGAGCTTTGTGGTCATCGACGAAGTCATCGGGAGTAGAATCATGGAAACAGGAATCAGGTGGCAACGATACAAATGATTGGTAAGGAATGGACGGGTGGCGTTTGTAGGTGTGCGAGCAGCGGAAACAAATTCGGTTAGGCGCGGCATAGCAGAAGAACGGTCCATGGTTTCGTAAGTGGGCGTTCTACTAGCCGGTTGCCCATGTGGAAGTAGGGACTTGTCTTAGGGGACTCCGCCGCAAGCCTTTAGCTTGACAACCTACTTTCAAGGCAGCGGGACGAATTCAGGGAATCGCGCCCATTGCGAGCCGGCGACCGATTACTCAGTTCACACTACTTTCGTTTGGTCGATTACCACATCATCAACTACAGCAACACATCAGACATTTGAATTTATGCTTCGCTGCCATACAACCATGATGACCTATGGAATAAAAATAATAAGAGCGAGAGAAGGGGGACTTACCTGAAAACCTTAATGCCCTAAGCAAACCTTCAGGGCCAAGGCGCCTACACCTTATGTAGACAACATACTGTCACAAACAGCTGTCTATCGTGCAAAGGCGGCATCGGCGAGACAGCTTCCTTGCGGCTTTTACTGCCCCGCGTCATAATCAGCCATTACCCCGCACATAACTCAGCACCAAACACACTTTAAACAGGCAATCCAATTAGGAGACGACAGCAGACGCGCCACTGGTGTCGGTTACGAGCCATGTCCTGTAAAGTCTCGAGCCAAGCACAAGGCGAGTCACGTGGACTCCAGCCCGGAAGACTAGACGGACCAACGGCACCCAGTTTGGTCGTCAATAACTTCACTTACCGCTGCCAAGTCAACTTCTGTCCACCTCGAGCCTTGCGCCACCCTACACCTGGTAGACTAAACAAGGCCCTCCTACGTAAGCGATGACCAGGCGTACGCAGCAAATGCCCAAGCCAACGCAACTTATTCAGTACTATCTGTTGTTCTAGGGAGCTAGCATGATTATTACCACCTAGTGCTCGCCTACGCACATCATCGTTGCGGACACGCTGGTGCCATCCGACACCAGCAATGCTTCGTAGATAGCGATGATTAAAGACTTGAAGGCGCCTCAGATCTTCAGACCGAAAGTTCCAAGTCTCACTGCCATAGAGCAGAACGGCTCTCACTGTGGCCTTGTCTACACGGCCTTTCAACCGGAGGGAAACTCCCTTCTGTCGCCAAAGATGCCGCGGGTTCAGGTAGGTAGCTCTGGCTTTTACAATGCGTGAGCTGACGTCAGTTTCTATGTGCCCATCATTGCTGATGCAGCTGCCAAGATAATTGAAATGATCAATTACCTCGAGTTCCTCGTTAGCAAGCGTCAAGAGGTCATCAAGTGGCTGGTGGTTTTGCAGCATCGCTTTGCACTTTGAAAATGCGAAGTGCATACCAAACAATGGGACCACTCTAGACAGCCTATTCATAGTTGATTGTGCCGCCCCAACATCGTCGAAAAGCAACACGATATCATCCGCATAATCTAGGTCAACTAACCTTTCACCAGGCAGCACTTCAACGCCTACATCGTGAGATTCCGCAAGGGAGCACTCCATGATAGAATCCACGACGAAACTGAACAAAAATGGGGAAATCGGACAACCCTGACGAACGCCGCTTGTGGTCGGAAAGCTATCTGATAGGCCACCGTAGACCCTGACGCGACCTGTAGTGTTCGAGTATAGAACACGAAGGATGTTCACATATTTCGTGGGAACACCTTTCCGCGCAAGTATTTCGAACAGAATCGATCGATCGACTGAATTGAACGCACTCTTGAAATCGAGGAACACAGCTATTGTCAATCTGCGGTATGCGTGGCGCTGCTGTAGCACCTGCTGCAAAGTGAATATATGGTCTATACAGCCACTTCCTGGGCGAAAATCGGCCTGCTCTTCCCTAATCCGAGATTTCCGTTCCTCAGTGAGGCGACGAACGATAATCGAGGCCAATAATTTTGTCACAACTGGCGTTAGGCTAATACCCTTGTAGTTGGAACAGTCTGTACCACTGCCCTTCTTGTATATTGCCACTATAATCGATTCGTTCCAATTAGCCGGGACACTTCTGGATACATTCGAATAGGGAGGTCAGTGCTTTGCAGAGGACCTCACCTCCATCCTTAAATAGTGCAGTTGGGAGGGAATTCGGGCCAGCGGCACGAAAACGATTAAGGGCTGTGATCGCGTTTCGGACCTCGGCCTCCGACGGAGGCTCTAAACTAACCGTTCATGACTCGTCCTGCATCACCTGAGTAGGAAGAGATCCGGGAGCAGGGGGTCAGCTGAACTGATCTTGAAAGTGTTCCGCCCAACGAGCCATACGGCGCTCCTTATCGTGTATCAGTGCACCCGCGCTGTCTCTGATTGTGTCACTGACGCCTGGTTTTCTGGGACCAATGGTGCAGATTAGCTGGAAGAGCTTGCGATAATTGCCTACTGATCCTGCCTCCTCCATTTCTTGAGCCCTACTGGTCCACCATGCTTCCTTGTCAGCACATAGGCTCTGCTTTAGTTCACGCCTAATAGCCCGTCTAGTCACATTGTGTTCAGAGCCAGCCAGGAGGTGTCTTCTAGATTCTAACAGGTTCACCGACCTCTCGGATATCCATTGACTGGTGTGGTTACGATTGATAGTTCCACAAGCAGATGCTCCTGCGTCGTGCATGGCGGCCGAGATCCTATTCTACTGAAGCGCAGTGTCATTAGGACAAGGAAGCGAATGTTCGGTACGCAGTGTGTCTTGATAGTCTTACTTGACCGAGGACTGAGACAATTTCTCAGTTGCTAATTGGAGGAGACGCATGGTGCGCCTCCCGATAAAGTTCATGGAGAAACGACAACGTACCAAGGCATGATCAGAGTCCGCGCAGGTATTTCAGTACGCGCGGCAATCCAGGATGGGAGCACGCCACCTGTTACTTATGGCTATGTGGTCAATTTGCGTCCATCGCTGGCCAGCTACAGGAGGACGCCAAGTAGCACTTCCATTGTGTCTAAAAGCAGTGCTATTAAGCAACAACTGGTGCTCCGCACACAGTTGTAGCAGACGCTCACCATTGTCAGTTCGTTCGGAGTTAAGTCCACAATTACCACCCAGCTGAGCTTCTGAAGAGCTCATACGCCCTACTTGTGCGTCCATATCCCCTGCAAATACTGTAATATCTGAACTAGTAGCACTGCATAGTAGCGAGTTCCGTTCGTGATAGAATGTGTCCTTGACAGCATTTGAACTGCAGTCGGTGGGAGCATAAGCGGAAATCACGAACAAACAGCGTTTTGTACTACTTCGCGAATCCACCTTAGCTGATGTCGTCAAACGAGCTGCACATAAACGGCTCTTCAACGGAATCCAATCAACCAACGATGACTCAGCCTTGGAGCTTAGAATGATACCTACACCAGCTTGACCGGTGAGTGCTCCTGTAATGATAATGGTGAGCGATTGCTACAGCTGTGTGAAGATGCTCGCCTCTTTCTAGCCAGCACTAACTTTCGACACAGCACTCGCAGAAGCGTGACTTGGCGGCCGCAAGCCTCGGGCCAGCCATAGACGCAAATCGATCATATCGCGATCAGTTACCGCTGGAGAGGCTGTGTCCAAATCTGTCGCTGGATTTGGAGCACGAGCGTAGGCTCTGACCACGCACTTGTCTGTGCCGACCTCCTGGTACGTTTCGGTGGACGTCCGCAACGTCGATGTGAACGGATTGACACCAGCCAGCTGACGAAGCCAGATGTTCTGAATGTGTACGAATTGCGCTGACATCTGAGCTGAGTAAGCGCCCACTAAACACCGTTGAAGATCACTGGTCGCATATTCGTCAAGCGTTGCTGTTAGTAGGCATGTCTTCATGTGACAAAACAAGTTGCCAAACCGGATATTTGGTCTCTACACACCCTCGGGAAGTTATGGATGCTCGCCGACGTATTCCGACTGGAAGCGAACATAATGAGGCTCGCGGAAATCTCAAGACAACACTACATGCTAGCCTGAAGAAAGACCGCGAAACCTGGTGGTCTCATCGTGCCTCTGAGATGGAAATAGCCGCTGCCGTTGGTAATCATTCCGTCTGATTCCGTCTGATACGGGAAACAGGCAGCAGGAGACCTGGTGTTAGCGAGAACATACGCGACGAGAGTGGGTAGCCGATCCACAGCCTGTCAAAATGCTTGGCGCGTTGGGCTGAACATTTTGCAAGGCAATGTAACCAACATGAGTTATCGCTTTCTTCTTCGGGCATTGAGCGCCCTTATCCCTGGGCCGTCTCCTTGGATCCGCCCTCACGCGCAGAAGTCGAACGTGAGATCAGGCTGTTGAAATTGCATAAGGCCGCAGGGACAGATAAAATTCCCCCAGCCCTCTTCAAATTCGGGGGACCTGCTCTAGTAGATGATTTACACGATTTGCTAGTGAAACTTTGGAAGCAGAAAACTGTCCCAAGAGACTGGAACCGCTCCGCCATTGTCCCAATTTTCAAGGGAAACTCCCGTTTGGAATGCGGCAATCATAGAGGGATCAGTCTGATTTCGATTGCCTCTAAATTCCTTGCGTCTGTCATTCTCCACAGACTAACTGGCACTCGTGAAAGCCAGATTCGTGAAAAGCAAGCCGGATTTCGTCGAGGTCGGGGCTGCATCGACCACATCTTCACATTGCGTCAAGTGTTGGAGCACCGCCATATTTATTGGCGACCCACCGTTGTCGTGTTTCTTGACCTAAAGGCTGCCTTCGACTCAGTCGATCGACGTGCCCTTTGGGACTGTCTGCTGAGGAAAGGTGTTCCTGATAAATATGTGAACATTATCAAAGCGCTGTACGCGCATAGTTCGGGCAGGGTGAGGGTTTATGGCAAACTGTCGCCACCCTTCAGTATCACCAGCGGTGTGAGACAAGGATGCCCGCTGTCACCTTTCCTCTTTAACTTCGCTATTGATGAAGTCATGGAAACAGCATTCGCTGGACATGATCTAGGTGTGGAGCTACTTCCTGGCGAGCGACTTCTTGACCTGGAGTATGCGGACGATATTGCCCTAAGGACGGTGAACACGTTTGGTTGGACACACTGGCTGATATGGCTTGGAGCCGGCCCCAATGGCGTTTGTTTTGTGAGTTTTTTGTCCATCCCCCTCCTGCTTAGCATCCTCCAATCACGATCTCACTTGTGAGGCTTAATATGACTCTTTTACGGCAGCCAGCTGTTAGCTCTCCGGAACGATTTCCATCCGTTACTGAGGTCTCAGCCGGCGTGCCACTGTTTGTTTTCCTTTTCTTGTCTTTTGTATTGCGGCACAATAGCTAAGGTGTTTTCCACCTCCAGCTAACGTGTAATGATGATGATGATGGTGATTGACCCGTGAGTGCTGTATCGGCGTCTCCGGATGCGTGCAACCAGTAACGAGAGGATAAGGTCGTTGCTCCTAGTTTCGATTACCAAGCAGGGGCCCAATCCTCATGATATCAGCACAATTCTCCACCGACGCGAAGCAATGGGCAGTGGCTTTATTTAGTGGCAAGTCACATCCGCCAGGTTACAATGTTGCTAGACGAACATCTGTAGCTTATTGCAAAGAGAACGCTTGCCAAGGGACAACCGATAACGTCCCGGAACACTGCCACCGAAATGTTTGCTGGAACGGGGTAAACCTGAACCACCCAGCTGGCGCCACAAGGAATTAGTTCGGAAAGTCAGAGTGTGGTCTCCCTCAAAGCCACATGTTCTCTTTACAGAAATTCAGTGTTCCGAGTGTATGTTTGTATGGTGTTAAGAGCCCCACCACTCACTCCTAACATTAAAGGTTTACAGTGTTAATGCTTGAGGGAAGCAATCATTAATGTACAGAAGGCAACGTAGAAAGTGATAACACAACCAAGATTCACCGATAAATACTTTACTGGAACAGCATGGTTTCGGCGAAACTCAGCGCTTTGACGTCACACTTAAAACGCGGTTGGTCACACACTGTGGACACAAGTAATTCCACTGGTTTGGGTTCTAGTTTCTCCGGTACTTCATCGGACTGTGGTTCCGGTTCTACTTCGACTAACTTCTGTTTTCGCCGGATCACCTCTCAGGTGGGCATGACGCGTAATCGGGTGTAATGGAAGATCTACATGACTTCATGCATTGATTCTACCAATAAAAATTGTAATCACTAATCTGACACAAAGGACAAAACGACGTGTATGGCTCCCACTTTTTGATCTTCGTGCTTATTATGCACATTCATTCCGTATTTTCCGACGGCTGTATGTCTATTATCTAGACACTTGTTGTTATACATAGATTGGCGGCATCCATGTCCGGGTTTGCTTATCACTGTGGCCTCCACGGGACATCCACGAGACGACTGCACATACAAGGGGACTATGGGTGGTTTGCGCTGCATCACCCACACCCCGTATCCGGTGAAAACCCTAGGGAATAAGACCGGGAGGCATGTGGATGGGAGCCACGTTTCCTCAACGGAGCCGGCCCAACACTACTATACAAGCAGAGCTGTCACCGGCCTCCATAAGACAGCCACAGGACGCTTGTGCATACAGAGGGACCTTGAATGGCTTGCACTGCACCACGGATCCATCCTAATCTCCAGATCCAATGTAAACTCGTAGGAATAAGACCGGGAGGAATGTGGATAGGAGCCACGTCTCATCAGCCGAGCCGGCCCACACTTTTTCAACATGACAGCAGCATCACTCCTGTCTATCTAAATAGGGAGTCATGCGTACCTCCAGTCTATCTTCGTACTACGTATCGTGGTTGTAATCACCATTTTGTCTTTGCACCGCTTTTTACTCATTGTTTTCCAACATTCGTAGGCTCATTTCCTTTAATGAATGCACCAACGTTAAGTTCCATTAGCTTCTTCAACTGAGGGAATATTTCCTGTGTTTTTTTCTGTGCACTTACGTTTCTTTCACTTCAGCGACTTTTCCACTATGGATGGTTCAGCAGAATCTGATGATCTCTTTGGAGTTGCGGATGCTCGAAAAATGGTTATCTCTATGAACAGGAAGAAAATGAAGTCCGGAGGTTTTCAAGTAATGGGACTAAGTGCTCCTGTTTTTAAGGGGTTGACTCGCAAAGGTTATAAGCTCCCAACCCCAATACAACGGAAGGTTCTTGTTTTTGCCCATAATGACTTATCTGCATAGGCTATTCCATTGGCTCTTAGCGGTCGCGATATTGTAGCAATGGCTCGAACCGGGAGCGGCAAAACAGCAGCTTTTCTGATACCAATGTTTGAAAGACTTCAGCGACATGTGTCTACTGGACCGCGTGGCATTATCGTCTGTCCAACTAGAGAGCTGGCCCTTCAAACAATGAATTTCACGAGAGAAGTTCGTTCGCTCCCCCATTCATCATATTTTTAGCTTGGTAAATTCACCGATTTGGTTGCCGCTGCCATCCTCGGAGGGGACAAGTGGGAATCCCTGTTTCTTTTGTAAACTGTCAATTTAGAATGGAGGATCAGTTCGAAGCCCTACATGGTAGTCCAGATATGTAAGTTAAGTAACAAGTATTGAACAACCAGTAGAATTATCGGCACACCAGGCCGTTTACTGCACATCGTGATGGAGATGAATTTCAGCTTGAAATCGATTCAGTACGCCGTTTTCGACGAGGGTGATAGGTAAGTTAACACATTGCTTTTTATTCTCCGTGACACAACGTTCGATATTTTCATTTACATCTTTCGCTGCTGATGATTGTTTTTCTTGCGCCCTTAGTGGCTTTTTCTCGAATGGTTCACTCCTTTTGGTGTCAGATCCAACGGCTACACGCGCGCTGCTGCATAAGCCGACATATACACATTCCATGCTTTTGTACTCGTCGCAAAGAGACTGTACCTTAAGGTGGTGCCACGGGTTGTGTACCTCTTCAACCCGCTGGGCTATGCTGTTAGTCCGTCGAGAGGATGTGTCCGCCTGCGCGGCTCCGATGATTGGGACACGTTCCGCGTATGCAAGCACACCGACTATCGTGACGTGCGTTGTTTGTGCGACCGAGGTCTGGATAAGCATAGTAAGAAGCGGCGATTAGGGCCATGACTTCAGAGTTGGCGTCGGTTGGAGCCTCAAGTTGCTAGTTTGGATCCCAATAATGATGCACTTGCCGACATGGCGTAGTGCAGACCTTAACGGCGTTCGTGTTCCGAGTTTCTTTGTTCCCACCTTAACTTTCCCCTCTAAACGTGATCTCACACATGAAGCATAGTATGTTACACGACATTACATTGCTTATGCTTTGGTTTTTATCTCGCTTTTTCTTATATCTTATCCTATTGTATGTCAGCACAAAGGCTGAGGTGTCTTACTATTAACTTACGTACAGTCATGATACTTGGGCGGAACACAGTGAAATCCGCCGGTGTGTTTCTCCACAACTAAAAAGAAGCCCTCGCTCTGACCGTGAATACTGATATTCAACACGAGCTACTGAGATATACATCGCTGCATCGGTTGAAAAATACCGCACTTTGTTTTACCGTATCAAGACTACCGGCTGCAATTCACACGCTGTCAGGCAGTCTGTGGGTTAGACGGCAAAAGTCACGAATCTACGCAGGCATTTGGATTACTGAGCAGCGCACTTTGCTCCAGGTTACTTACTCAGCACAGTACTCTAGGACAACCCCATTTCCATCGTATGCTGCTTATTATTTCCCCTCAGATCCTCCTACCGAGACAGAGATCTGAAACGCAATCCAATCTTTGAAGCGTTATAACTCGGAATATTCTGACAACCTCCCACTGACTCCGTTCAAAGCTGGCGTGGATGTACTTGTCAACGAAACTCTCTCGCTGTTCGCTCATGTTTTGACTGATGAGAAGGCTTAAACTCATGTGGGAAGTCAGACTTTGTCCCGGTTCACAAGAAAGACTTCCGCGAAGATTGCGCCAATTACCGTCGAATTTCGTTGATCTCTGTTGCGTTCATGCTTTTGTGTCAGCCTTACTTCGCAGGCTCATGAAGACTAGAGGTTTCCTCGGGGGGAACAATCTGGTTTTCGTGTAGCCCTAGGTTAGCTCAATCAAATATCTACACTGTCATGTCCATCGATGACCAACAGTCATGATTTTTTTAGACATCCGAGCAACATTTGACTCACTAGTTTGATGTCGTCTAGCGAACATTGGATGGTGTCCAGAGCTGTGGTGTTGAGCTTCTCCCTGGCGACACAGTCGCAAACTTGGGTTGCGCTGATGATATCGCTTTGATTTGTGGTTCTTCACAAGCCATCCAAAGCGCTTTGAACCGCTTAACGATAGGGGCGTCTAATTAATGGCCTGTATCTCATCTAGTGGTAACGAGCTTGTCTCGTAATCTTACGGCGCTGGTTCGGATCCGTATAGGAGTGGGTATCCTCGCGGTATACTCAGCCCGCGTGCGACTGGTGATGGTCGCACGGCAGCGAAGCGCCGTTACGGCGTACAGCTGACACATTATTATCACTATTATTATATTCTTATTTTTAAAACGAATGTAAAACACTACTCCAGAACTGGCGGATGCCTGTGTATGCATGCTGGTAACTTTCTGGAACTAGGCGGTTGCATCACAGCTGACAGTGGTGTTAGAGGTCTCACAACGGATCGCAACGGCGCATTTTACATTCATCGAACTGCGGCGTTTATGGTGTCATCGCATCGTCTCAAGCTAAAGCGCAGATGGTACAGTGCTTTCGTTTCTACGGTCCCGTTGTACGGATGTGTGACCTGACCGGTTCTTTCGTAATACATGAAGTGGTTGTCAGTTTAATCACGTCCGTTGTCTGCGAAGGATTGTTGGTGTGTGCTGACAACATCAGTAAACAGTGCGGAAATTCGTGACCGGTTACTTGCTGCGAACAATCACTGTCCCCGAAATGTCATCCTCCAACACCACATACTTTGGCTCGGCCACTTAATGCGTAGCAGCCTATCGTCTTGCTCGTCGATGCTTTGCTTGCGTTTCCCGGAAGCAATTGGATTAAGTGATGATGACAATCAGTGAAGTGGAAAAAGCACATGAAGAAGGCGACTTCTTACTTTTAATCAATCGGTCCAGTCCACCTTCCAGGCTGGTTACCACGCGGCACCTACTCCCAGTGATTGCAAACCTTGGATGTTATGACCCTCAACAGCCATCCGTGACGCCGGTGTTGTTCTACCGTATTGTCTATTTAATGGCCAATTAAAAACAAAACGGTGTGTGAGACATAAAACACGTGTTTCTTTTATTTCACTTTCTTCCATTTCGCCGCGGTTCAGATGGCACGTCGTCTGTATTCAGGCTTGTGTACACATGAATAAACACTGGGAGTTGCCACTGTGCTTCTTGAGAGCTACTTTTACCAGGTTGGTTAGTGCTTAGAAGTCGGACAAACTCAGCCTTCTGGTCCTCCAGGTTGGGGGCTAGAAATGGAATGGCGCCCATTTCTATACAACTGACTGGTTGCCACCACCCCGCTGTCTTCTGCACAGGCCTTTGAGCCGAAAGCTCTATTTGAGAATCCTACTCGTTCTGCTACCTAGACTTTTACATCATGGCAACCTCAACCCGCGTAAAACCCTAACTATCCCATCAAGCCTCACTCACTCGTACATTGGTCGTCACATAGCTTTAAAAGTTTCACCTTATCTTTTGCATACATCAGGGCACATAAGCGAAAATATGCCGTTGCTAATGTTTTTCTTCTTTCTTTTCCACCTGTTTTTCTTGTACCCTGTTTCTTACATCTGAATCCCCATTACTAACCTTTCCATTATCCCCAGCTTACTTGACAGCAGCCGCCATGCCACTGGAGTTATGCCATCTGCTACTATCTTCCCTCACCAACCACTGAAATCCAATTAACAATAACTCCTTGATGGTCGTGCTGTCCCGTTTCCCTTGCGACTTCTCCGGGAAGATCGCAAGGCCTGGTGGATGCAGCGGATCATTGAGATGGAGCAAACAGCCACTTTTGGGAATTTCATTAGGCTTTTCCACCTGATCCGATCTACTGGTGGCGAAAGGCCGACTGTAAGCGGTATTTTTGCAAAACCAACGACGAGCTAATCCACTGTCAAAAACGCCGCCTCGAGCTTTGGTCCGAGCATTTCGAGCAGCTGTTTAATTGACTAGCAGCGCCGATGAGTTCCTAGAGTCCAGAGCGCTCCCTGGTGTGTAGACGCTTCACCACCATCTGAGGCTGAGGTTGTCCATGAGCTTCGCCTCTTAAAGCGCAACAAAGACCCTGGCCCAGTTGAACTCGCGCCGGCTCTTTTCAAAGGTGGAGGCCAATCGCTAGTTCAGGAGTTAACTTATCTCATCTAAGTTATGTGGGTCGCTTAATTTACTCATCTGATTGGTGGCTAGCAGATATCGTGCCCGTCTTCAAAAAGGATACCCGAAGTGACTGTGCCAATCACGGAGGTATTAGTCTCATCTGTGTTACTTCCAAGGTTCTCGCAGCTCTGCTTTTAAGGAGGCTCAGTCTGGCACGCGAACAAGCATACATGAAGAGTAATCTGGGTTCTGTTCAGGTCGGAGTTGCATCGATCACATCTTTACACTCCGCAAAATACTCGAGCGTCGTCAAACATTTGGCCGGCCAACGATCGTTGGCTTCTTAGACATACGAGCCGCGTTTGACCCAGTTGACAGAGCAGCTCTCTACAGTAGTCTACTGAGTAGGGACTGCTCGAGAGGTATAACACCTTACTTCAGGCAATTTACTCTCAAACCTCGGGCCGGGTGCGGGTGTACGGCAGACTTTCTCTCCCCTTTAGTATCACCAGTGGCGTGAGACAGGGTTGCCCAGCATCTTCCTTTTTGTTCAATTTCACTATCGACGAAATCCTGGTGAGTGCTCTGGAGAATTGCGAACCCAACGGCGTCGAGGTGCTTCCGGTGTCGGACTTCAGGATTTGGATTAAGCAGACGACATCGCCGTAATCTGCGATTCCTCACAGGCCGCCCAAAATGTCCTGTGTAGGTTGTCGGTGTCTGTCTCCCAGTTTGGAATGATCATCGCACCATCGAAGTGCAAGATCTTCCTGCAGTACTAGCTAGAAGCTGCTCCTATCCTTACCCTTTCAGGTCTTTCATTTTAAGTGGCAGACAAGTTCGTTTATCTCGGAAGCTGCCTAAGTTCTAATGCTCTAACGGATGACGTCTCTTTGCGCGTCTCCAACACTCGGGTTGCTTTTACCAATCTCCGCCGTCTCTGGCGACGAGGGGATCTGAGTCTAACCCTGAAGGGTCGACTTTACAATGCCGCGGTGAGAGCAGTTTTATTCTATGGCTGCGAGACGGTCTGTTCGCGCAAATGATGTTGATAAGCTGTCCGTTTTTGATCACCGCTGTCTCCGGAGCATTGCTGGTGCACAATGGCAACATCACACTAGTAATGATGTCCGACGGAAGTTTTTCAGATCTGACAGACTTGGCCGTCCACTGAGCAGCATAATTTTTCTGCGCAGGCTTCAGTGGCTTGGACATGTTCTTCGCATGCCTGCTCATCGTTTACCTCGCCGTGCCCACTTCGCGCACACAGAAGTCGGCTGGAAGCGAAAGCAAGGTGGCCAACGTAGGGCTTAGATCAGGATCATGAAGGACCTACCGTCGAAGTTAGCCATGGTCGGGCGCATCTTGGCTCCCTGGCTGGGTTGTGAAAGATCAGGAACACGCATGGCTGGAAACCCTTTCGGATATGGCAAGAAACCATCATCATCATCATCATCATCATCATCATCATCATCATCATCATCATCATCATCATCATCATCATCACCATCAGCAGCAGCAGCAGCAGCAGCATCACCAACAGCAGTACGTCGGCCATTGGAACTGATGCTTTGCTGCCATACAACCACGAGAACCTATAAAATAAAGGATAAGAAGAGGGAGAGAAGGGGGATTTACCTGAAAACCTTAATGCCCTAAGCAAACATTCAGGGTCAAGACGCCTACACCTTATGTAGACAACATACTGTCACAAACAGCTGTCTATCGTGCAAAGGCGGCATCGGCGAGACAGCTTCCTTGCGGCTTTCACTGCTCCGCGTCATAATCAGCCATTACCCCGCAGACAACTCAGCACCAAACATACTTTCAACAGGCAATCCAATTAGGAGACGACAGCAGACGCGCCACTGGTGTCGGTTGCGAGCCATGTCCTGTAAAGTCTCGAGCCAAGCACAAGGCGAGTCACGTGGACTCCAGCCCGGAAGGCGAGACGGACCAACGGCACCCAGTTTGGTCGTCAATAACTTCACTTACCGCTGCCAAGTCAACTTCTGTCCACCTCGAGCCTTGCGCCACCCTACACCTGGTAGACTAAACAAGGCCCTCCTACGTAAGCGATGACCAGGCGTACGCAGCAAATGCCCAAGCCAACGCAACTTATTCAGTACTATCTGTTGTTCTAGGGAGCTAGCATGATTATTACCACCTAGTACTCGCCTACGCACATCATCGTTGCGGACACGCTGGTGCCATCCGACACCAGCAATGCTTCGTAGATAGCGATGATTAAAGACTTGAAGGCGCCTCAGATCTTCAGACCGAAAGTTCCAAGTCTCACTGCCATAGAGCAGAACGGCTCTCACTGTGGCCTTGTCTACACGGCCTTTCAGCCGGAGGGAAACTCCCTTCTGTCGCCAAAGATGCCGCGGGTTCAGGAAGGTAGCTCTGGCTTTTACAATGCGTGAGCTGACGTCAGTTTCTATGCGCCCATCATTGCTGATGCAGCTGCCAAGATAATTGAAATGATCAATTACCTCGAGTTCCTCGTTAGCAAGCGTCAAGAGGTCATCAAGTGGCTGGTGGTTTTGCAGCATCGCTTTGCACTTTGAAGATGCGAAGTGCATACCAAACAATGGGACCACTCTAGACAGCCTATTCAGAGTTGATTGTGCCGCCCCAACATCGTCGAAAAGCAACACGATATCATCCGCATAATCTAGGTCAACTAACCTTTCACCAGGCAGCACTTCAACGCCTACATCGTGAGATTCCGCAAGGGAGCACTCCATGCTAGAATCCACGACGAAACTGAACAAAAATGGGGAAATCGGACAACCCTGACGAACGCCGCTTGTGGTCGGAAAGCTATCTGATAGGCCACCGTAGACCCTGACGCGGCCTGTAGTGTTCGAGTATAGAGCACGAAGGATGTTCACATATTTCGTGGGAACACCTTTCCGCGCAAGTATTTCGAACAGAGTCGATCGATCGACTGAATTGAACGCACTCTTGAAATCGAGGAACACAGCTATTGTCAATCTGCGGTATGCGTGGCGCTGCTGTAGCACCTGCTGCAAAGTGAATATATGGTCTATACAGCCACTTCCTGGGCGAAAATCGGCCTGCTCTTCCCTAATCCGAGATTTCCGTTCCTCAGTGAGGCGACGAACGATAATCGAGGCCAATAATTTTGTCACAACTGGCGTTAGGCTAATACCCTTGTGGTTGGAACAGTCTGTACCACTGCCCTTCTTGTATATTGCCACTATAATCGATTCGTTCCAATTAGCCGGGACACTCTTCTGGATACATTCGAATAGGGAGGTCAGTGCTTTGCAGAGGACCTCACCTCCATCCTTAAATAGTGCAGTTGGGAGGGAATTCGGGCCAGCGGCACGAAAACGATTAAGGGCTGTGATCGCGTTTCGGACCTCGGCCTCCGACGGAGGCTCTAAACTAACCGTTCATGACTCGTCCTGCATCACCTGAGTAGGAAGAGATCCGGGAGCAGGGGGTCAGCTGAACTGATCTTGAAAGTGTTCCGCCCAACGAGCCATACGGCGCTCCTTATCGTGTATCAGTGCACCCGCGCTGTCTCTGATTGTGTCACTGACGCCTGGTTTTCTGCGACCAATGGTGCAGATTAGCTGGAAGAGCTTGCGATAATTGCCTACTGATCCTGCCTCCTCCATTTCTTGAGCCCTACTGGTCCACCATGCTTCCTTGTCAGCACATAGGCTCTGCTTTAGTTCACGCCTAATAGCCCGTCTAGTCACATTGTGTTCAGAGCCAGCCAGGAGGTGTCTTCTAGATTCTAACAGGTTCACCGACCTCTCGGATATCCATTGACTGGTGTGGTTACGATTGATAGTTCCACAAGCAGATGCTCCTGCGTCGTGCATGGCGGCCGAGATCCTATTCCACTGAAGCGCAGTGTCATTAGGACAAGGAAGCGAAAGTTCGGTACGCAGTGTGTCTTGATAGTCTTGCTTGACCGAGGACTGAGACAATTTCTCAGTTGCTAATTGGAGGAGACGCATGGTGCGCCTCCCGGTAAAGTTCATGGAGAAACGACAACGTACCAAGGCATGATCAGAGTCCGCGCAGGTATTCCAGTACGAGCGGCAATCCAGGATGGGAGCACGCCACCTGTTACTTATGGCTATGTGGTCAATTTGCGTCCATCGCTGGCCAGCTACAGGAGGACGCCAAGTAGCACTTCCATTGTGTCTAAAAGCAGTGCTATTAAGCAACAACTGGTGCTCCGCACACAGTTGTAGCAGACGCTCACCGTTGTCAGTTCGTTCGGAGTTAAGTCCACAATTACCACCCAGCTGAGCTTCTGAAGAGCTCATACACCCTACTTGTGCGTTCATATCCCCTGCAAATACTGTAATATCTGAACTAGTAGCACTGCATAGTAGCGAGTTCCGTTCGTGATAGAATGTGTCCTTGACAGCATTTGAACTGCAGTCGGTGGGAGCATAAGCGGAAATCACGAACAAACAGCGTTTTGTACTACTTCGCGAATCCACCTTAGCTGATGTCGTCAAACGGGCTGCACATAAACGGCTCTTCAACGGAATCCAATCAACCAACGATGACTCAGCCTTGGAGCTTAGAATGATATCCACACCAGCTTGACCCGTGCGTCTCCGGCTGCATGCAACCAATAACGAGAAGATAAGCCGGGTGCAGTTACTTCAATAATCCCGTTGGGGTGATTGATCCTATTTTCGGACACACAACACACATCAATACCCAGTGTGTCCAAGGTGCGTGTGAATGCAGCCTGTTGACCTGTTTGTCTTAGAGTGCGAACGTTGAATGTCGCCATGGAAACGGGATAGCGTGGCCTTATAAGGGACTTTTGCCTATAGGCGTCCAATAGGTGCGGTGGTATGGTGGCTACAGATGGTTCTACTCCAGTGGCACTTCGGTTGCTGTCAATTAAGCTGGGAATTATAGAAGGAAGGTTAGTAATGGGGGTCGGGATGGGAGTAAGAGAAACAGGTGGAAAAGAAAGAAGGGAGGCGCCAGCAGTAGGATGTTTTCGCTTATCCGCCCTGCTGTATGCAGCAGATAAGGCGACCCTTGATAATCTGCGCGACGGCCGATGCAGGATGAAGTTTATGTTTGAAGAAAAAGTCATGGTTATATGTGGGCTGGGATACTGCCAGGGCGCCCAGACCTAGACAGGAGGACGATCAGGGTCCTCATCCAAAGCCTGTCCGCAAGGCAGCGGGGAGGTGGCAATGATTTAGTTTTACAGAAATGGACGCCATCCCATATCAAACCCCCAACCTGGAGGATCATGAGACTGAGTTTGTCTGACCTCTCACCATTGACCAACCTGCTAGGAGTAGCTCTCAAGATGCTCGGAGGCATCACCCAGTATAGCTCAATGGGTCAATGAGGTACGCAAACCGTCGCACCACGTTAAGGTCCAGTCTCGTTGCGACGGGCAAGAAACCATGCGTAGCGGCGAACCTCTTGTGCCTCTCTTTTCCCATGAAAACTTGTTTTTATTTTCCTCTTTCCCTTCGTTTGTTTATTGTATTTTCCATACGTTGTGGCATTATGCCACAACTTCGCACTTTAAGTCAAATAGTTCAGAGAGCTACACTCGCGCACTTTTAACGTCGTGTACGCGGAGCACCGGCTGTTTCTTCGTTGACAGAATGAGCTCGCCGTACAAATACATCATGGTGATAGCGAGTTGGTTCAGGTTAATCCATTTTTTAGCGATTTGTTCGGCAGCGGTGTTCGATGATGTAGTGAGTTTACGCCTGGCAAGCTTACTCTTACAGCATTGAGACGGGGCAGACGTGGCTCGTTAATAAATAAAGTCACTGCTTCTTGGTTATCCGGATGTTCTTACCCACTCCACGGGTCTCACTATTATGATTCAAAGGTTTCCTTTGATTCCTTCTCACGCTGTAGACTCGACTGAACACAACCACAAGTGCATCGTTACGCTTACTACTTTAAGCAACACAGCTACATAGTTGGCGGCATCCGATTCTCGATTTACCTGTCACTACGGCCTCCCTAGGACGGACACAGGACGCCTGTTCCAACCGAGGGACCATGGGTGGCTTGCGCAGCACCACCCACAGCTCCATCCACATACTCCATGTCCAGTGTAAACCCGAAGGAATAAAACCTGGAGGCATGTAGATATGAACCAGGTTTCATCAACGGAGCTGGCCCACAGTCTTTCAACATGCACAATAGCATTTCTGTCTGATCGGGAAATCATGTATACAAGATGTACACAAAATGGTGGATGTGCCGTACTCCGTTTCACACTGGATAGAACCACTCTTTGAGCCTAGCACGATGGTGAACCCCGCCTTCCCTAGCAACTGCCCTAGGTTTCATGGAGCCAGTATAATCACGGTGGTGGATTTCGTTCGGTAGACACTGCCAACATTCAAATCCAGCGTGGCTGTTGTGCATATCACAGGGACGGTTTAATGTGTTGCACGTCCGATAGATAGTCAGTTGAGTTTAGCCAAACTGAAACGATAAAACAGTATGCATCATCACCTTCATTATACACGTTAGCTGCAGGTGGAACACACCTCAGCTATTGTGCCGCGATACAAAAGATAAGAAAAGGTAAACAAACAGTGGCATGCCGGCTGAGTCCCCAGTAACGGATGGACATCGTTCCGGAGAACTAACATCTGGCTATCATGCCGTAAAAAGAGTCATATTATGCCCAACGAGTGAGACCGTGATTGGATTGGGATGCTAAGCAGGAGGGAGATGGACAAAGGAACTCACAACACAAACGCCATTGGGGCCGGCTCCAAGCCATATCAGCAAGTGTGTCCAACCAGACGTGCTCATCGTGCTTAGGACCCCAGCCAGGCAATCGGGATGCACCAACCGACGCCAACTTCGAAGTGAGGGTTATCTTCTCTCTCGACCAAATCATCGCTTGGCCTCTCCCCCCTTTTCCAACCGCACCCACAACGCGCAAACAATGCACGTCGCGGAAGTCGGTGTGTTGGCATGCGCAACACGTGGCCCAACCATCGGGGCCTGGTGCGTGATATAATGGTGCTGAGCGGTTCACTCGTTCCTTCTGCACCGAATACGCGACACCGAACACACTCATTGCTCATGCGGTGTTCCCACCAGACTTGAGCTAAGCTGCGAAGGCAGCGATGATCGAATATGACGAACCTCTTTATGTCTGTCGACCGGATTGGCCAAGTTTCACAACCATATAGGAGAGTTGAACGGACGGCTGCGTTATAAACTCTGCCTTCAGGGCGAGAGTAATGTCACGTTTGCGCCACAGGTAACGGAGATTGTCAAAAGCACCTCCAGCTTTTGCTATACGGTTCGTAACCTCATCTTCAATCCCACGGGCGCCAATATAGCTGCCCAGGTACTTGAATTCCTGATCACCAGATCACCACCAAGCGTTAGCGCAGAGTTGGGTCCCTGCCAATCTTGGAGAAGTACTTTGCATTTCGATGGAGCAAAGCATAGCCCAAAACGATTGACAGCCAGTGCTAATCGGTCCAGTGCTGCTTGTCATGTTTGGGAGCTGTTACAGATTATGGCAAAAGTGTCCAGCGAACGCTGTTTCCATGACTTCATCAATAGCGAAGTTAAAGAGGAAAGGTGACAGCGGGCATCCTTGTCTCACACCGCTGGTGATACTGAAGGGTGGCGACAGTTTGCCATAAACCCTCACCCTGCCCGAACTATGCGCGTACAGCGCTTTGATAATGTTCACATATTTATCAGGAACACCTTTCCTCAGCAGACAGTCCCAAAGGGCACGTCGATCGACTGAGTCGAAGGCAGCCTTTAGGTCAAGAAACACGACAACGGTGGGTCGCCAATAAACATGGCGGTGCTCCAACACTTGACGCAAGGTGAAGATGTGGTCGATGCAGCCCCGACCTCGACGAAATCCGGCTTGCTCTTCACGAATCTGGCTTTCACGAGTGCCAGTTAGTCTGTGGAGAATGACAGACGCAAGGAATTTAGAGGCAATCGAAATCAGACTGATCCCTCTATGATTGCCGCATTCCAAACGGGAGTTTCCCTTGAAAATTGGGACAATGGCGGAGCGGTTCCAGTCTCTCGGGACAGTTTTCTGCTTCCAAAGTTTCACTAGCAAATCGTGTAAATCATCTACTAGAGCAGGTCCCCCGAATTTGAAGAGGACTGGGGGAATTTTATCTGTCCCTGCGGCCTTATGCAATTTCAACAGCCTGATCTCACGTTCGACTTCTGCGCGTGAGGGCGGATCCAAGGAGACGGCCCAGGGATAAGGGTGCTCAATGCCCGAAGAAGAAAGCGATAACTCATGTTGGTTACATTGCCTTGCAAAATGTTCAGCCCAACGCTCCAAGCATTTTGACAGGCTGTGGATCGGCTACCCACTCTCGTCGCGTATGTTCTCGCTAACACCAGGTATCCTGCTGCCTGTTTCCCGTATCAGACGGAATCAGACGGAATGATTACCAACGGCAGCGGCTGTTTCCATCTCAGAGGCACGATGAGACCACCAGGTTTCGCGGTCTTTCTTCAGGCTAGCATGTAGTGTTGTCTTGAGATTTTCGCGAGCCTCATTATGTTCGCTTCCAGTCGGAATACGTCGGCGAGCATCCATAACTTCCCGAGGGTGTGTAGAGACCAAATATCCGGTTTGGCAACTTGTTTTGTCACATGAAGACATGCCTGCTAACAGCAACGCTTGACGAATATGCGACCAGTGATCTTCAACGGTGTTTAGTGGGCGCTTACTTAGCCCAGATGTCAGCGCACTTTGATACACATACATGTTGACCTCATAGTTACCTACTGCATATTACATCTGGAGACTTCAACTTGTTGAGGCCGCTGATATTTTAGAGAACGCCATGCAACACACGCGGACACCGGTACAAACTAGTGTTGCCGGATATAAAACGATTACCCCATCCCTTGAGCTTGGATTGTCGTAAATGTATGAACACTGCCATAACAAGTTTTGGAGGCTAATTGTGTGCAGCAGTTCAAAACCGTATTGGGTTTACATTTCAGCACGATTCCGTTCAGAGAACGAATTCACACTACCAGCGACATCTTGCCTTTGTGAACCCAGTGAAAACATAACCCAGGTCTTTGAAACTGCTAAATAAGAGCTTTAAGAATAGATTGCAGACACTTTTTCTAACATTTTCATTATATTGTGATGAAGTTGTTCAGAATTAATTTTCTACTCGCTCCCACATGTAGAATTCAGTATTCACTTAGATTTCCCTAATAATCTTACTACCTTTTATGATAATGTAACGTCTGCAACGCTTGTTTATGTTCTCAGGCGCAAGGCGTTCGACCTATTGCTCCCTGGAAAATTATTATCCAGCTTGCTATTATATGGAATCAGAGAACTGTCCTCATGTTTCAAATCATACCTCATAAGTGGCATGTTGGCTCTACAGATTCAGGAAAATAAATCAGTACTAACGGTTGTCACTAACGGTGTAGTATAACAAACTCAGTATACCATGCGCTTTTGCCAACGACTTCCAAACAACCTTTACTTTTTGCTCCTACCATAGATGACCTCCGTATACTCTAAACCTGGTGCTCAAGTTTAAAATATGTCATTTACGACAGGTAATCGATACGCAATATTGCAAATTCATCATCAACAGCAGCACTACATCAGGAATTTAAACTAATGCTTTACTACCATGGTTGTCGGCATCCGGTTTCGGATTTGCCTGTCACTATGACCGGACACAGGACGCCTACGCCTATAGAGTTACCATGTGTGGCTTGCGCTGGACCACCCACAGCTCCAACCACACCCCATATCCAGTGTAAACCCGAAGGAATAAAACCGAGAGGCATGTGGATGGGAGCCGCGTTTCACCAACGGAGCCGGCCCACACTCCTTCACAGGCAAACACAAGCACGCTGTATTTGGGAATCAAGCGCACACAAGGCGGTGGCTGGACCGTAGTCCGCTCCACACTGAGTGCATGGAACCACCCTTCGAGCCTAGCACGGCCACAAGGACCGTGCACCCTGTCCGCTTCAGCAACGACCAACTGTCTCCTGGAGCCAGTATGAACGAGGTAGTAGGTGATAGACAGGTAGACACTTTGTCAACATGTACATCAAGCGCAGCCACACTGGGGATATCAAGCGACAACCAATCACTTGAAACGAAAAGATGAAATTAAATACATGTGATAGTACCTACAGATACGGCGGCATCACTCTTCACTAAATGGGCATATAAAATAAATTGTTTACGAACGAATCCGCGATAACTTCAAGAGGTTAGAAAATATATTTTAAGGAAATGCCACAAACGCACAAATGTGATCGAAATTAACTACAATTAGCTTCAGCGACGTGTGCAAGTTTATAGAAGATAGTGCAGGTAGACATTACTATGAGAAAGAAAAGCATTAGGACAAAATTGCAAGCCCACCACCTGAAATAACTAAATTTAACATGAGAGCATGCGGTTTGTAATTCGAATACAGCGTACCTACAAACACCGCGCGGGTTCCGCCTACGTTCTCTGCAGGACCCGTCGTCGCTTCGGTGGTGGTCCCGAGTGGTCTCGCTTATGGCTCAGTAGGTCCGCCTGACTCAGGCACTCGCGAACGCATGGGCTACAGCACCATGCGCTCGATGTCGATGAAGTATAACCCATCAATGCTCGCCGCTTGCGCACTTGCCGCTTTTTCTCTTCATGTATGAGGTCTTTCTCCCGCACTTCGGCAATTGCCTTCATGATCAGACCGCGCCATGCGCGACGATTAACCACCTCCGATTCCCATGATCTGCAATCAAGATTAGAACGTGAAAGGCTCACTTTGATCATATCCTGATAACGGAACTTTGGTTTCCGCGCATGTCGTTACCCAATACTCAGCTGACCATATCATATAGTTGTTTCGGTATCTACGTCGAATCCATACGGCTCACATGACCAAGCCACCTCAGATGTCTCAGCAAAAGTATGCGGTCCACTACATACATCCCACTTCGGTGTACAACTTCCGTGTCCACAACTCTGTCGCCCTAACTGATGCGCAGAATCCGTCGTAAGCACTGTTGATTTAACCGTTCTAGATATCGCACATCCCGCTAGTACATCGTCCACGTTTCAATGCCGTAGAGAAGAACGGACAGCACCATATATTTGTACACCATTCGCTTCGACTCAATGCTAAACTGATGGATGTTCCACACTCGGAATTCTAGCTTCCCGAATGTCACCGCCGCTTTCGAGACGCGGATACGCATCTCATTGTGTAGCTGCTGGTTGTTGTTTCGCCGCTGACGCCTTCACTCCACGGCCGCAAGAAGAAGTCCAAAGACGAGCCAGAAAGAGACTGTATACATGAAATCACAGTTGCTTATATAGTTTTGAGGGCAAAATGAAGGGAAGCTACTGAAGTACACTTGAGCCAACCAACAGAAGGGAAAACGTCAAAGCAACGGCGAATAAGCAACTGTGTATTCAAGAGCGAATTGCACATGTCCTTGAAAATAGCATCATTGGACTCCAAGCGTAAAGCGAACATCCATTTATAGTGACGGGCACTGGTCAATCAGAATAACGGATGAAGCGTTTAAACAAATGTCCCGAAACAAACGGGAAAAAGAAATGCAGACCCAAACGTTAAAAACTAGTACAATCATCGTGTGACAACTAAATATTTCTTCAACATAACCAAGGGGAACAGTGATGAGAATAAAAGCCAATGGAATATGTTCTTGCAAATGGCACTGCTGAAAAGGACGTGACGATGAGCATCCATTAACAATGACGTGGGTGTACCAATCGGGCTAACCCAGTAGAAGGTTTGAACAGCAATCAAGAAATAGAAAATAAAAAGAGTAAAGAATAGCTATTAAGCTAGTTCACAATAAATGAGTGTCTAATAGCTGTTCTCCTAATACCTCACTCTCTTAAAAATACGGGTTACCTGGAGGTCACATAGCTCTTTCGACGCCGATACACCTGGAGAGGCTACATGAATCTTCTTGTTCTCTTTGGCCTGTAGCGAGCTCCATTTTCCATGCATTCCATTGGACGAACGTCGCCACCTGCAGGAGTACTAGGCTTGCCATTGTCCAGCAATTCATTGACGTCAAGTCCGTTGGCTTTCGGAACGACGGCACCATGTGTATAACGTGACCTCAACTGATTTACGTGGCGTCTCCATACCTGTGTACCAACTTGAACATCATACATCACCTTGCCTCGGCGTCGCACGACTCGTCCTGGTATCCAAGCGATCCGCCGTCCTTGATTAGCAGCCGCAAACACAAAATCGCCCACTTTGAAAATCCTTTTTCTTGCCCCATACCGCCTGTTGTATTGACGCTCCATCACTGAATTCCTTAGTTGTAGAGACGGACGCTTGGGAGTCAGCAAATCTAGTGTGGTTCTCAATCTTCGACCCATAAGTGCTTCAGCTGGTGATTTCCCATCTGGTGCATTAGGATTCGGAGTAACTCTATAGTTCAACAGGAAACGTTCCAATCTTTCGTTCAGCGATCCCTCCTCTTTTGACTTCCACAATGCTCGTTTCAGAGTATCAACAAATCTTTCCGCTTGGCCATTTGACTGCGGATGATACGGGGCGGTCCTCACATGCTCGATCCCATTATGTGCGCAAAATGCAGCAAATTGGCAGGACGTAAACTGTGACCCGTTATCCGACACGACTGTTACTGGCAATCCGTGCTGACTGAAGATATGTCTCATCGCAAAAATTGTGCTGTTTGCCGAGGTGTTTTGCATAGCGATTACCTCCGGCCACTTACTGTAGGCGTCAACAATAACGAGGAAATGCACTCCTTCGACTGGTCCTGCGAAATCCACGTGTATCCGCGACCAGGGCGATTCTGGGTTTGGCCAAGATTGTAATGTAGCACGTACCGGTAACTTGGAGGCACTGATGCATCTAGAGCACGATCGGCCAATGTCTTCAATTTGGCTATCCATCATGGGCCAAAAAACGTAGCTGCGCGCAAGCGCCTTCATGCGAGCGATTCCTGGATGGCTCTTGTGCAGTTGCCGTAACACGCGTGATCTGAGTATTTCTGGAATGACAATGCGATCTGCAAAAAGCAGACAGGAATCAACTTCAGACAAAGAGTTGCGTCGTGTGAAAAACTGTGTCAAAGCTTCTTTCGGACACTTCTTTGGCCAGCCCCGTCTTGTATAGGTTAGTACCTCTTGCAGCAATGCATCCTGTTCAGTGGCTTGCTTCACCATTGTGCCATTGACCGGTAAATTACTCACGGCGTCATGTACCATGTAGCTGACATCCGCTTCGGCTGCGATGGAGGCAATGACTGCGTCTTCTGACTCGCGCTTAGCGGTATCGATTAATCTGGATAGGGCGTCCGCTTGTCCTATAGAATCAGTAGACAAGTATCGCATGCTGAAATCATATCCCAATAGCAGAGTTGCCCATCGCTGAAGTCGACTGGCCGTATATGCCGGAATGCCCTTTTTTGATCCAAAGATTGTCAGAAGCGGTTTGTGATCCGTCACCAACGTGAACCGTCGACCATATACCATCTTATGGAACTTCTGCACGGCAAAGATGATAGCCAACGCTTCTTTCTCAATCTGACTATAATTCTTCTCGGATGCCGTCAGCGCTCGTGCAACATGTGCTATAGCCTTTTCGGATCCATTTGGAAAACGATGTGAAATGACAGCACCAATTCCATAGCTTGAAGCATCCGTGGCCACGATAATCTCCAGCTTCGGATTATAATGCGTAAGCAATAAGTCTGACTTCAGCAGAGATTTCAGTTGCTCGAACGACTGTTGACACTGTGCAGACCATTTCCATTCGACGTCTTTCATCAGCAGGTGGTTTAGAGGATGACGCAAGCGATGCATGCATGGTAGAAATTCACTATAGTGACTCACCATCCCAAGGAATGACCGTAAAGTTGTGACATCCGATGGCGCCGGTAACCGGTCTATCACCTCGATATTTTCGGGATCGGGTCGTCGGCCGTTCTCGTTAATCACGAAACCCAGGAACTTAATTGACTTCAGGAAAAATCTGCACTTGTCCGCTCGTAATCGGAAACCGTAATCTTTGATTCTTTGCAGCACGTCATTCAATCGTTGAAATAATTCATCTTGCGTCGAGCCCATTATGATGATGTCATCCAGGTAGGCTGCCGCTCCAGTTATGCCCGTCAGCATGGCATCCATGACTTGCTGAAAGATTGCCGGCGCCGTTTTGACTCCAAATGGCAAACGGTTGTACTGGTAGAGACCGCGATGCGTGTTGATTGTTAGAAGCTTTCTGCTTTCGGGTTCAACTTCTAACTGCAAATAGGCGTCTGCAAGATCAAGAGTAGCAAAATACTTGCCTCCGTTCAGCTTTGCGAATACGTCCTCAGGGAGTGGAAGCGGATACTGATGGGGTTCCAGTGCAGCATTCAGGCCCGTTGAAAAATCTGCACACAAACGAATAGAACCGTTCGGTTTCCTGATCACAACAATAGGCGCAGCCCACGGTGAGAAATTGACTCGCTCGATCACTCCGGCCTGCTGCAATCGATCAAGTTCCTGTTCAACAAGTGCTTGGGAAGCATAAGGGACAGGACGCCTGGGTCGAAACACTGGTCTGGCATCCGGAAGCAGAGTAAGTTTTGCCTGCATTTTCTTACAGTGTCCAAGTTCCGACTGGAAAACACACGCATACTTCGTTTGAAGCTGTTCAGAGATGCTTTGACCCGGAAGAGTCGGTATGGTTGTATGGTGCACCGTGACATTGGTTTCAGCACAGACACGATTCAGTGGTACATTGAACAAGTTCAGTTTCTCAATCCAATCGATTCCAAGAAGATTAACTTCGGTGCATGAGACTAGGTAGATCGTGCCACGGAGTGGCAGTTCATTGAAGCTGACCTCACATTCAATCTCTCCATCCAATCTCAGCGGTTCCCCGGATGCATTCTGAGCCATCAGAGTTGTGCGCTTGAATGATGATCTCCCAAGCTTCCTCCAAGTGGATCGCGAAATGATTGTGATGTCGGACGCCGTATCTAGTTGCAAGGTGACTGGAATATCATTGACTTTTACTGTTAAATACTTCCTCTTGCCTGCGAATTCCGTGCGAAATGCAGCGAGAACTACCTTTGTGGCCGGTCCATGAAATTTAGCCCTTTTGAAGTTGATGTTTGTGCGCAATCTCGAAGGAAATGAACGTCTGAAGTTGTGCGCAACTCGACAGTGGGTTTCCTTATGACCAAACCGCTTGCACTTGTGACATTGATGCCCTTTGTAGATACAGTCTCTCACAAAATGCCAAGCGCCACAATTCCAGCATGCGGTCGGGGCTTCTGAGTTGACCGATTCTGGTTCATCACTTTACCACGGATAGCTGTGCGACAAATCTGGGGTTCTGTCCTGTGGTCAGCAGTTTCAATCATTCTTATGTCGTGCTTCAAATTAATCAGTCGCTGGCATTCGGCTGTAATCTCTTGCAACGTCAACTGTGGTTCTTGTTCGAGCTTGTGGAGAATACGTGTTCGAATATCGGCATCAGCGTGAGACTGGAGACTGCACACGAAAATAAGACTCTTGAATTGATCAGGTGTCATCATACCCAGTTTGAATCGTTCACATTCGCGATTTACGATCCCGGCATGTGTGACAAAATCAATGGCATCGCGTTTGACTAACTTCAAGCAATTGTAGCGAACACTGAACAGAGAGGCCTGCTCACCGAATATCTGCGTCAGCGTTTTCACCGTCTCATCGAAGCTGAAGTCTCTTGCATTCTTCGGCAACACGAAATTTGTGTAACGTTCATGCTCGACTGCGCCAAGTTTCCTCAACAACAAACGAACTTTCCAGGCATCGTCTTGGTCTGCAAGTTCCACTCGAAAAATATCTTCATACTTTAAGAACCAGGATTCAAATGTCAATCCGTTCAATCCATCGAAAACTAATTCTGTGATTGAAGCCGCAAGGGCGTCCACAGATGGCCGTGCGGTTGTCGTCGGGGATTCGCTTTGGATGTTCAGCTTCTGAGATAACAACTCGATCAACTGTCGTTGAGATTTTTCAAACTGGAGTTGTTGCTGTTGAAGAAGCGTCTGCATTTGCTCGAACGAAATCGACATGATTACCGGAACCTCCGTCGCCAGAAAGTCTGTTGTGTCGCCGCTGACGCCTTCACCCCACGACCGCAAGAAGAAGTCCAAAGGCGAGCCAGAAGGAGACTTGTATACATGAAAGCACAGTCGTTTATACAGTTTTGAGGGCAAAATGAAGGGAAGCTACTAAAGTACACTTGAGCCAACCAACAGAAGGAAAAACGTCAAATGCAACGGCGAATAAGCAACCGTGTACTCAAGAGCGAATCGCAAATGTCCTTAAAAATAGCATCATTGGACTCCAAGCGTAAAGCGAACGTCCATTTACAGTGACGGGCACTGGCCAATCAGAATGACGAAATGAAACGTTTAAACAAAGGTCACGAAACAAACGAGAATAAGAAATGCAGACCCAAAAGTTGAAAACTAGTACAATAATCGTGTGACAACTAAATATTCCTTTAACATAACCAAGTAGAACAGTGATGAGAAGAAAAACCAATGGAATGTGTTCTTGCAAATGGCACTGCTGAAAAGGACATGACGATGAGCGTCCATTAACAATGACGTGGGTGTACCAATCGGGCTAACCCAGTAGAGCGTTTAAACAACAGTCAAGAAATAGAAAATAGGAAGAGTAAAGAATAGCTATCAAGCTCGTTCACAATAAATGAATGTCTAATAGCTGTTCTCCTAATACTGGCCGTTCGACATCACATTCCCAACGCCACGGAAGCAGAAGGTTTTTTCCAATACTTTAGCACCATTGCTGATACGCGGCAGTATTGTGGATTTGCGCCTCCGGTGATGGCTGAGAGAGACAGTTTTGCTTGTGTTGATGGTGTGCCCGAATTTGACCGCTGTGGAAGCCAGAGCACTAGTCATGTGCTACAACTCATCGGCGCTGTGTGCAAACAACGCACAGTCGTCAGCAAACAACAACATTCGAATAGTTGTCTCACAGACGGGAGTTTTCGCACCGAAACGACGGATGTTCAGCAACCCACCATCAATACGGCGCTCCACACGAACGCCATAAGCACAAGCGGCATCAAAAACACAAGACATCATTGCATGAAGATATATATTAAACAGGGCAGGCACTAAGACACAACCTTGCTTCACACCAGAGACAACTGCAAAGCCATCCGATGTTTCTCCACTCAGCTGCACCCTCGCCTGCATACCACTATGCAGATATGCATTTAAAGTGAAGCTTACGCGGGCACCTAAACTTACCCAACACCAGCCACAAGACAACATTGCATGAAGATATATATTAAACAGGGCAGGAGCTAAGACACAGCCTTGCTTCACACCAGAGACAACTGCAAAGTCATCCGAGGTCTCTCCACTCAGCTGCACCCTCGCTCGCATACCACTGTGCAGACATTCAATTAAACTTACAAACTTACGCGGGCAACCTAACTTACCCAACACCAGCCACAATGCCTCGCGGTTCACCGTATCAAATGCTTTGGTGAAGTCAACAAAAAGCGAGTACAGTGGCTGGTGTCGTTCTCTGCACTTCTCCTGCAACTGACGAGCCGCAAACACCATATCTATGGTGCTGCGCGACCCGAACGGAATCCACACTGCTCTTCCGCCACGTTAGGTTCCACAACCTGACTGACGAGGCGGTTGTGCAGGATTCGGGCAATCCCTTTGCCCACACAACTCAGCAAGTTGATGCCACGATAATTCGTGCAACATTGCTTGCTCCCTTTACCCTTGTACAGTGGTAGCACAAGGGCATCCTTCAGCTCAGGAGGCACCTCCTCCTCAATCCCCACGCGTTGCACCAAGTAGTGCAGCGCAGTCACCAACGCGGGTCTGCCATATTTCAATTCTTCAAGCGGGATCCCGCCTGCCCCAGCACACTTGCCGTTTCGCAGCTGAGCAAGTGCTCTCCGCCGTCTTATCCAGTGTCGGCGTGTTTGCCAGACTCACCTTCACATTGTGCTGCTTGAGGCCGTTCAAAGTAGGCCAGTCCATCTCTAAACGGTTGTTCAATAGACGGTCAAAGTGCTTTTACCAGATCTGCATTATGTCTACAATCTATTTGCAGGTAGCACCTGAGCTACCATCGATCAGCGTTCTTAGCGGCTGCAATCTCGGTCCATACACCGCCTTCGAGAAGTGAAAGAATTTCTTGTGTTGGCGGCGTTTGGCGTAGCATTCCATCTGCCTCGCCTTCTGTGTCCACCATACATTTTTAATGCGACGGAACTCTCGGGTCAGTCGCCATCGAAATTTACGAAACTGACTATTCTTCCCCAAGTCACATTCCGGTGCCACCCGACATCAGCATTGCTCCGCAGACAACGACGATCAACGAGTTGAAGGCACCGCAGGTCCTCAGATTGAAGGGTCTTATTTTCCCGAACACAGAATGGGACGGCCCTCACTGTGGCCTTGTAAACACGGCCTTATAGATTGGAGAAAACTTTCTGTCGCCAAAGATGTCGCAGACTCAATAATGCAGATCTGACTTTTGTAATACCTGAAATGACTTCAGTTTTTGTGCGCCCATCGTTGCTGATGTATCTGCGAAGTTAACTGATGCGGTCAGCTATCTTGATTTCCTCGCTATCACGGGTCAAGGGGTCGTCAAGTGGCTGGTGCTTCTGCAACAACAACTTGTACTTTGAAGGTGTCAAGCGCATACCGAATAATGGGAACAATTTTGAGAGTTGTTCTGGGGTGATTGTGGCGCCCCAGCACCGATAAACATCAAGGTGATATCGTTCTCATAGTCAGGATCAACTTGCTTTCACCAGCCAGCACCACAACACCTGTATCATGTGATTCCGTAAGGGAACACTCCATGGAGGAGTCCACTCCGAAATTGCACAAAAATGGAGGAATTTGGACAACCCTCACGAACGCCACTTGTTATCGGAAAGCTATCCAACAGTCCACCGTAGACCTTGACGCGGCCTGTAGTGTCCGAGGACAGGGCACGTAAAATTTTCACATACATCATGCGAACACTTCCGCGCAGGTATTTCAAACAGAATGCATCGGTCGACTGAAATCTTAAAATCGAGGAACACAACTATTGTCGGTCTGCGGTATGCGTGACCCTGCTCTAGCACCTGCCACAGCGTGCATATATACTGTCTATACAGTCACGTCCAGGGCGGAAACTTGCCTGCTCTTCCTTAGTCCGCTTTTTCTGTTCCGCAGTGAGGCGATGAATGAGAATTGTGGCCAGTACTTTTGCCGCAACTGGCTTTAAGCTAATATCCTTGTGGTTAACACAGTGGGTGCGACGGCCCTTCTTGTATATTGCCATTACAATCGATTCACTCCAGTTAGCCTAGACGCGCTCCTACTTCCATACATGTCCGAAGAGGTAGGTCAGTGCTTTGCAGAGGACCTCACCTCCATTCTTGCAAAGTTCATGTGGGTGGGAATCCATGCTAACAGCACGAAAATGATTGAACGCTGCGAACGCATTTGGGACTACAGCCTCCGATGTAGCCTCTAAGCTAACCGTCCATGGCTCATCCTACATCACTTGAGTAGGAAGAGGTCCGGAAGCAAGAAGCCAACTGAACATATTTTGAAAATGCTTCGCCTAACGAGCCCTACGGCGCTCCTTCTTGTGAATCAGGGCACCCGCGCTATCTCTGATTGTCTCACTGATGTTTGGTTCCTTGGACAACTGCTGTGGATCACCTTGAAGTGCTTGCAATAATTGCCTAGGGCTCCTGCCTCCCGCATTTCCTGAGCCCTACTGGTCCACCAGACTTCCTTATCAGCATGCAGGCTCCGCTTTAGTTCGTGCCTAATAGTCCGTCTTGTCACATTGTACTTAGATCCAGTCTTGAGTTTTCTTCTGATTTTCAACAGGTTAACGGACCTCTCGTATATCCAGTGACTGATGCGGTGACGACTGATAGCACCACAGGCATCGTGGATGGCGATCGGGATCCTATTCCACTGAAGCTCATTGTCATTAGGACAAGAGGGCGTAAGTTCGATACGCAGTGCATGCTGGTAGGCTCGCATGACAGAGGACTAAGCTAAGGTGTCGGTTGCCGACCGAGAAAGACGCTTAGAACGCCTCCCAGTAAATTTCAGAGAAAAACAACAGCGTATCAAGGCATTATCAGAGTCAACACAGGTATTCCAGAACGAGCCACAGTCCAGGATGGAACCACGCCCCCTGTAACTTATGGAAACGTGGTCTAATTCGGTCCATCGCTGGTCAACTACAGGAGGGCGTCGTGTCACTTCCGTACCCACTATGTCTAAAAGCGTCACTACTAAGAAACAGCTGGTGCTCCACACACAGCTGTAACAAACACTCGTCGTTGTCCATCCGTTCAGAGTTGAGTTCATAATTACCACCTAGCTGAGCTTCTGAAGAACCCAGACGATCTACTTGCGCATTCATATCCCTTGCAACAACAACGATATCTGAACTGGTGGCATTGCGAAGCAGCATGTTCACTTCGTAGTAGGTGTCCTTAGTAGCATTAGAACTGCAGTCGGTGGGAGGGGGGCATAAGCGAAACCACAAACAAACGTCGTGTAATTTTACTTCGTGAGTCAGCCTTAGTTGATATCATCAAAAGACTGCACGCAAACTGCTTTTCACGGGAATCTGATCAACCGATGATGGCTTAGTTTTGGATCTGAAACGATGCCCACCCCAGCTTGTCCAGTGATTGCTGCATCAGGGTCTCCGGAGGCGTGCAACCAATAGCGAGAGGACAAGCCCGGCGCAGTTAAATCAATAACTCCGTGAGGCTCATTGGTTGTTGTTTCGGATACGCAACACACCTCAATACCCGGTGTGTCCAACATGCGTGCAAGTACATCCAAGGAAACGGGACAGCGTGGCTTTATTAGGGACTGTTGCCAATAGGCGTCCAGTGGATGCTGCGGGTAGGTACATGCATATGGTGTGACTCTATTAGCTGATGTCCATTAAACTGGAACTTATGGAAGGAAGGCTAGTAATAGGGATTCGGAGGGTATTTAGAGAAACAGTTGCAAATGAATGAAGGGAAGCGCCAGCAGTAGTATGTTTTCGCTTATTCGCCTTACTGTATGCAGCAGATAAGGCGATCCTTTATAATCTGCTCGACAACCGATGCAGAATGCGGTGGAAATTCAAAAGAACAGTCATGGTTGTATGTGGACTGAGATACTACCAGGTCGCTCAGACCTAGACAGGAGGACGATTAGGGTACTCATCCAAAGCCTTTGGCTCAAAATCCTATGCGCAAGACAGCGGAGAGGTGGCAATTATCTAGTTTTACAGAGGTGGGCGCATTCGCATCTCAAATCCCCAACCTGGAGGACCAAGCGACTGAGTTTGTCTCACTTCTCACCATTGACCAACCTGGTAGGTTTAGCTCCGGAGGCGCCTGGGGGCACCGCCGAGTTTAGCTCAATGATCAAAGTGGTACACACACCGTCGCACCACGTTAAGGTCCAGACTCGTTGCGACGGCTCGCAAATTTTAGCTAACATGTAGCGATTGCGCACTTGATGGCAAGCTAATTAAGCTATGCCGCATCATGCGAGACTTGAGATTTCGATATCTATGCTCACAGCTTCTTTGAACATGTAGTTTATGTCATGGCAAAATGTCTAGCGAACGTTTGATAGAATGGTAGGAGCGTTTGCTAAAATAATCTATCTTAAACACCCGTGCATCGCTTTCTGAATACTGTATTATAGTGCAAGTAGAAATGGATTCTGTACAACCCTTTGAAATATGGTGAAAAACGTTATTAAAGTTGTCAACTGTGAATATCATTGTCGTTCTAATGTAATATTTAAAATATTCGACTTACGATATTTCGGGATTCACAAATGTGATATGTCATCGTAAGTGTGCAGTCGTTCTCTGAATCGAATAGTGGCAAAATACAAATCTAACAACGTTTTGAATTGTTGCACAAATGTTGCCTCAATCACATGTTCAGGCAAACTGTTCCAAATGTTTACCACTCTCCGTTCGAAGCACAGTGGGTGGGGAACACATTTCACATCCGGCACGACAAGTTTGTATCTGTGTCCGCGTGTACTGCATGGCCCTCGTAAGTGCAGTATTGGCCTTATCATTTGGAAGTCACCGAGATGTAGAATACGGTAAGTCATAATGAGGTCGACTCGCACCCGACGGTAGGACAAGGTGTAGAGTCCTAGTTTCTCGCACCGGTCTTCATACCCAAAGCCACGTAAACTCGGGATCAGTCTGGTAGCAACGTGTTGGACCCGTTCGATCTTTTGTGCCTCGCCTCGGGTAATCGGAAAGTAGGCGGGCGAACCGTACTCTAGCTTTGCTCTAATGATAGAAGAGAATAGTCGAGTGGCAACCTCTTCAGACCATGTGCCGAAGCTACGTTTGAGCGCCCAAAGCATGCGCAGTCCGTTACGATATAGCCTGTTCGTGTTGTCCACGGACTTCAAATCGTAGCGTGAGATTACACCTAGGTCTTTCACGGAGGGTGTGGGATATAGCGTTTGGCCGTCAAGGGTGTAGGTTCGGCCGTTAGCACCCTTCCCCAGGCTCATAAATACCGACTTGGCTGGGTTGACCGGGAGAAGAACTTCTGCAGACTATGTGGATAGGCGGTTTTTGATTTTGCTGAAGTAGACCACAGTCATCGGGAGCGTCGATTTCTCTCCAAATCTTCATGTCGTCCGCAAACAATGCACACAGCAACCGGAGAAGCTGAGGTAGATCGTTCATGTGGATCAGGAACAAAGTGGGTTCCAGCACAATGCCTTGAGGCACGCCACTTGTAGAGGGGTACCAGTCAGTTAGATGGTCGTCGACCTGTACCCTCCACTTTCGTCCAACAAGAAAGTCGCGGATCCACCGGTGCAGTAAGCCACCGACACCACACATGCTGAGTTTGTGAAGGAGAACCTCATGACTGTCCTTGTCGAACGCTTTACTGAAATCGATGAATATCACGTCGACGGACTTCCCTTTGTTTATTGCCTTCAACCACTCATGCCTCGTCACAAGCAGGTTCGGAATGCATGAGCGACCTTGCATAAAACCGTGCTGTGCGGGCGTCAGGACTTCGTTTGACTGTAGCAACTGCAGCAATCCCTTCTTCACGATTTTCTCAGCGACCTTTGCCAAAATAGTTGTCAGACAAATTTGCCTGTAATTGTCTACTTTGCTAGGGTCGCTGCCTTTCGGAATAGGTTTCACCACCGAACATTTTCAGTCAACCGGCAACAAACCTTCGGACAGCGACCTGTTGAAAAGGTCAGTCTCGACAGGAGAGAGGATGGTTGAAAGTGACTTGAGAACCAGTGGGTGAAATCCATCAGGTCCGGCAGGTTTGGTGCCGTCAAGGTTGGAGAGTAGTTGAGCTACCTCTTCAACGTCGCAATGCAGACTATCGAGTTCGGTAAAAGCGGTACACGTCGAACTCGGAACAGACACCTGGTTATTCGCAAATACAGAAGCGAAGTGCGCCGCCAACGCGAACGCACGCTCAGTGCTGGAGGTTAGGGGCTGTCCATCCGTGCCATTCAGCACTGGCACATCACCTGCCGGCTTCAGGCGTCGCTTCACATATGCAAAGATTCTCTTTGGGGCGGTCTTCGCGGCTAATGCGAGCTGCTCTTCAAAGTGTCGGCGTTTATTCTTTTTTGCACTGTTGCAGTGGTTCCGCTGATATTTATACCCTTTGTAATCATTGGCAGAGCCAGAGAGGAGGAATTTGTCCCACAGTCTGCGCCGCCTCCGAGCCAAGTTTCTATACTCCTTGTCAAACCAATGAGGCTTGATCGGTCCAACCTTCCGACATTTCAATGACACAAATTGGGAACATAATGATGTCAATATCTCTTTTCTAAATATCCTACAATCTTCCACAGATGCAGCTTGTGACAGAGACCAATCCAGTTGGCTCGCGGCTCGAGCTAGACCATCAAAGTCCGTTTTCCAGTAGTTGGGAGCTGGTTGCAGCGGATGTGAATACGGCAAAGATAATTCCATATCAGCTATCAGTACTGAGTGGTCGCTCGTAGCCAGGGGCTCCAGGATTCTAACTTCACGCACTCGTTGTTCGTAGCTCGTTAACATCAGGTCGAGACAGGACGGGGTTGATCGTGTTGATATGCGTGTTGGCTGGCATATGTGTTGCGATGCACCAGTTTCAAGTACCAAATCCACGAACTTTGCTTCAACCTCACTATGTCCAGGCATCAAATGCACATCAGGCCATCGTATTCGAGGACAGTTAAAATCTCCCATAAGTAGAAAGTGTGGACGACTCATGTGGGTCCAAAGAATGGGCAGCCAATCCAAACAACGACTCAGGGGACTGCGATAAACTGCGCCCACAAGTAGTTTTTCGCGCCTGAGGCGGATGGAACACCACAGTAGCTCACACAGACCATCGTCACTTCGGTAGGTGCTCACAAGTCTCCCGCGCAGGGAAGACCGGATGTAAAGTAAGACACCACCGTGGGCATTCTTTAGTCTATCGCATCGGAAACACGAGTAACCGTTGAATTCAAGTTCTTGGGTGTATAACTCTGCATGCAGCCATGTCTCTGCGAGTCCCACTACGTCTGGCCGCTCAGACGCAACGAAATAACAAAGCTCATCGCGCTTATTCATAATACTGCAAACGTTTGTGAAGGCTACTCGCAGGCCGCAGCAGGAGCCGCCGGGCGTGCTTGAAGTGTGAGTAGCCTGTTTATCCTGATTCGCGGATTGTTGGAAACCACCCGAAAATTTACGATACGAAGATTTGTTTCCCTCACACCAGTGCGTCTTTTCAGCTCAATGATGGCAGACTTGAGCCGCTCCCTGTCTACTGGGTCCAGGTCTGGACGAACGTGGATCTTCAAACCTTTCAGCCTACTTAGGCGAGACATAATCAGTATTGGACTGGCTTCGTCCACAAAAGTGATTCTCATAGGCCGATTTTGTTGATCACCTTGCTTTCCAAGGCGGGTAATCTGCCTCACTTTTACCGAGTCCTCACCAGCGTCGAGGAGTCTATCAACTAGACCCTGTAAGAACTCGACATCGTGATCGTAGCGCACTTGGGGTGATGGATCACTGGACTCCGGTGCGTGAAAGATCACGAGACTATAACGCCTCTGGTCGGACGAGGTTGGCCTTGCAGGGCGAAGTATACTACCAGCCTCAAGTGGTTTGGCTAACTGTTAACTTACAGAACGTAAACACCCAACGTTCCTTCGTAATTTCGTCCTCTGTTCTTTCCACTGGTCTTAAGCACTCAGACTTTCGCCTGCTGGGACATCAGTGTCCGTTGGACATAACAAAGGTAAACAATTTAGGCCAGGTGTAACTGGGCTTCTCACAACGGTTGGACTTCGTGTCGGTGAGTTTGCACGGGTAGAGGAGGACGACTGAGCCGAAACCCGAAGGCTCTTCGCGCTAGGTTGTTGGGCCAAACACACGGAGCTGTTCGCAACGAAACGCTGAGGCCTACACGTTGGCTTTACTCTTTTTGGCTGTATCTTATTTCGGCAATTTTCACATATAGTTTGGACGAAATCGTGTTGGATCTCGCGAAGACGATGAAAATGCTCATCTGATAATCCAACACATGAAATGTGGTATTTAACTTGGCACAAAACACACGTGAGGGCATTTGCACGGTATCTGACTAGTTTGGAGCAAGTACCACAGGATGACTGCTTCGGCATTGTGGATAATCCGAAAACAAGATGGCGGCCAATTGACGGAGAAAATGGCGATAGCAAGATCGCCGAAACCAAGTGATGAAAACACAAGTATTTCTGGTCGGAAATTTCAGAATCGGAAATGAAACTGAATCGTATCTCAATTTCCACGAAATACTTCCAATGAACGCAGAAAGTCAACACAAAGTGATCTTGTCAACACAGCCAAAAATAACCGACCGGAGACCGCTATCTGCATTACTGCTTAGTGATGTACGACATTGCGAATGAACGCGACAGTATTGCATTTGGGCAAGTGCAAATAAATCTCATCAATCGGTTTTTAGGCGACTTATCGAAACTAGAATATTCTAAACAATAAGGAAAACAGAAGTTTTCTCCCCTCTGGCCGGTAGCCAAAGGTGTAGAGGTTTCGGCTGCCATTCTAATGGTCGCGCGTTCGAGACCTGCTATCTCCACTTGCTGAAATCAAATGACATCAGAACGTTTCGTGGTGTGCAGAGTTTACGCGCGGGCATCACTCAGTTTCCTTTGTTACGGCTACGCTCCCATTGGTCTCATTGACCAAGCTTCACTACAATGTGAATCGCGGCCCCAATTAACTTTGCGCTTCGCAATCCAATCACAACGTGTACTTCAAAATGGCCCTGCAGTCAGTCATTTACCGCTGTGCCAAGCATTCTCCATTGTAACCTTGTAGCCAAACGGGTAGTGTTTTCGGCCACCATTCCAATGGTCACGGATTGGAGCCTTGCTATCCTTTTATCCTTCTTGGTTATTATAGCTTTTCTCTGTGTGGTCGGTGTACAACCTTTCATTTGCTGGGTACAGTGAGACCTTATTGGATTCATATAGCTTGGCATTGTCAAGATTGACAATTCTAAAATGCTCTAAGGTAGTAATCACCATAGTAGTTTGAAGCTTTGGCATCACGTGGCCGATAAGATATGCGAGCTGTCGCCTTTGGAATCAAATTTAGAACTATGAGTTTTCGAGATAAAGATGGAGGAAAGCCTCTATATATGGTAACATCAAAGTAAAACAGGAACCCTCATTTGAAGCAGAGGGGTTTGAGATACACGCGATAAGTACCTATCGTTTTACAATATTCACCACCAGTATGTCATTGGTGTCATCGGTCACGCTGCCAAAGGTGGACGATGAGATCCTACACGGGTTTACATAGGTCTCACGGGTTTACATAGGTCTCACGGTTTACGGTCTCACGCGGTTCACTGATGCATTTATTTCTAGTGGTCATAAGCCAAACTTAACCGGATTGCAAATAATGCTACGGTGACCGTAAGCGTTGTGACAATTTTCCCAATAACTCTCTTACGCATCTACTGACTGGGTTTATTATAGGCATTTTAGATAACGCTTGGATGTACCATATTTGGAAATGCTGGGGAGTATATTCACAATAAAGAGAATCCCATGAAGTTCTCGATAGCCCCAGCCGAATGCGCGTATACAATTTAGTAGGCGGTGCAATTTGATGGTGCGACCCCACTCAGGTTACGATAACTGAAATAGTGCGATGGCATGCTTTTTTCTCCCCTTCATATCTGTGCCATCGCTGTTCCTATTAGTCATATTACAGAAGAGTATCGCTTGCGTATTGTAAGGGCTACCGTGATAACAACATTTTGGCTTACGGGCCCGGTGCAGAGGATGTGCCGATGCATTACCGTTAGCATCGCGTGGTGAGCGAGAACAACGTCATCTGTGCGTTAAGAATGCAGCGAGCCTGACCTGCGTTTATGATGTCATGCTCATATTGTAGCGAGAACGACACGACAGGGGGGGGGGTAGACGTTTATTGCACACCGAAAATGGACACATGAGGGTCTCACGCGCGCCATCGAATATCGACTAGATTTCCGTCCCACCACGCAAAACAGGTACGGATGTTAGAGACGAGCCAGTCCTTTCGCCTCGGGAGCTCTGACTTGGAAGTCCCGCCTTCCTGTTTTTGCCTCGATCTCCCTTTCTCTGTACCCGATTTGGATCGGCCAGGAGTCATTCGAGAGCTCTCGACTTGCTTGTTCTGGGCTGTGTCAATCGGCTCGGCCTCGGTCCTGTGGGCTGCGCTAGCTGCGTATTTGTCTGATTTATTGCGCTGTCCACATATTCCCGCTCCGTAGTTCCGGGCCCAGGCTCGTCGCTAGCCGTCCTTCTCGATCCGCTCTCAGCTAGCTCCGAAGAGCTCCCCCGAGGCATTCTTGGAAGCGGCCCCTCTACAATATTCCTTAAATTCCTTAGCGAATAATGCGCCTTGTCAATTGTACGCAGACAGACGGTGCCTGTTTGTCATTATGGCCTATGCCTTCACAAACCGTGGCTCTGATTCGACGGAAGATAACTTTTACCACCAACTGAATATGCTCCTTCGTTGCATAAAATGTACGGAAACTGTGGTGCTTGCTGGTGACCTGAACGCCTGAGTTGGAAAACGGTCCAACACGATGTAGGCTTCCGTAGTAATCACGATGAGCACTCGCTACGCCTACTCGTGTATTCCTCGCAAGCACGAACTACCGACACAGCACCCATGGGAGAGTGACCTGGCGCCCACTAGCCATGGACGCAAATTGATCAAATCGCTATCAGTTAAAACTGGAGAGGCTGTGTCCGAAATTGTCGCTTTATTTGTTGCACGAGCGTGCATTCCAACCACTCACTTAAATGTGCCGGTCAAGTTCGCTTCCGTGCGCGCCTGCGATGACGCTGTGAACGCATGGGCACCAGCCAACTAGCGAATCCAAGTATTCTAAATGCATATCCAACTGCGTTGACATGCGGGTTGATTGAGCACTGTGATCGAAGTTGAAAGTCACTAGTCCCATACCCGTCAGACGTTATTAGCAACAGGCACGCCTTCATGCGGAAATCACATTGCCAACCTTGATATTGTCTTTACACAGCCCTTGGTTTTCCTTGATGCTCATCACATTCCGGCTGGAAGCGAACACGACTAGACTCGCAGACGTCAGAGGGAAACTGCGATAGACCGCGAAGTCTAGTGGTCTCACTTTCCATCGGAGATGTAAACAGCTGCTGCCTGCAAGTTTCGTCTGATACGAGAATCGGGCAGCAGCAGACCTGGTGCAGTGAGAGTTGGCAGTCAATCTGTAGCTTGTCAAAATGCTTAGAGCGTTGGATCGAACACTTTGGACAGCAGTTTAATCAGCGATAGTGACTAACTTCCTTATCGGCCATTGACCACCCTTCTCCTTGGAAGTGTTTTCACACGCAGAAGTCGAACGTGAAATGATACTGTTAAATTTGAATAAGACTGCAGGCGCACATTAGTTTCGTCCAGCCCTCTTAAAATTCCGGACCGTGCTCTTGTGGCAGCTTTGAGAAACTTATTAGTAAAGCTGTGGGAGCAGGTGCTCCGTTTTAGTCCCAATTTTCAAAGGTGGCTGACTTCATAGACATAGAAATCACAGTGTGACCAATCCGATATGAATTTCTTCTAACTCACTTGCATCCGCGCTTCTCCATAGACTTGCTGGCACCCGTGAAATCCATACTAGCGAAGATCAAGGCGGGTTTCTGCGTGGTCAGAGCTGTTTTGATCTCATCTTCATATTAAGCGAGTTGTTGGCGCACTGCCATATCAGCAACCCACCATGTTCGTTTTCCACGCATCAAATGGGTCTTCGATTCGGTAGATCGATGTGCCCTTTGAGACTGTCTGCTGAGGAAAAATGTGACCAAGAAATACGTAAACATTATCAAAGCGCTTTATACTTGTGAGTGCAGCCGAGTGAGAGCTCTTGACAAGTTCTCGTTGTCATTATGTCCATCAGTGTGAGACAATGTTGCCCATTGCCATCTTTCCTTTATAATTTCGCGACTGACGTTGGTCTGAAAACTGCGTTCTCTGAAAACGGCTTATAAATAGTGGAGTTGCTCTCGTGATCGAATACCTGACTTGGAGTACACCGACGACATTGCCCTTGTATGTGACAGCTTCTAAACGTGCCAACAGCACTGGCTGTCAATCATCTCGCGTTTTGCTTTGCACCCTCGAAATGCGGAGTCCTTTTCCATGATTGTCAGGGACTCATTTTTTCACGGACACTTCGTGGTAATCAGCTAAAAGTCGCCAAGAAATTCAAGTATCTAGGAAGCTGTATTAGCGCCTGTGGAATAAAAGATCACATCACCAACCGTGGAGCGAAATTACGAGACGCTTTTTCGTCTTCCGCCACCTGTGGTGCTGACGCAACGTCACTCTCGCTCTGAAGAACTGAGTTTACCACTTGGCCAGCCATTCAACCCTCCTGTATGTTTGCGCAACCTGACCCATCAGATCAATAGTCATAACAATTCTGGTTGCGCCCAACCAACTAGTGCCTTCGCAGCTTAGCTGACAGCTGGTGGGAACACTATGTGAGCGATGAACATGTTCGGTGTCGTGTTTTCGACACAAGAAAAACGAGAGAACCGCTGAGCACCATTAAATTACGGACCAGGTTCCGATGGCCGGACCAAGTATCGCGCATGCCAGCACACCGATTCACGTCGTGCATTGTTTGCGCGACCGTGATCTGGATGGAAGAGGAAAAAGGGAGGCCAAGCGATGACTTGGCCAAAAGGTAATAAGATTCTCACTTCGAACTTGGCGTCGGTTTGTCTCTCCGGACTGTCGGGCTAGTGTCGGTAAGCCGATGTACGCATTTGGTTGGATATACTGGTTGACATTGCGAATAGTCGATCTCGGTGTCGTGTGTCGTGCGCTTTTTTCTCCTCAGCCTTTGTGCTTATCTTTAGCCTCCAACAATCTCACCATCAATGCATAGTATGCTACCTGGCATTCTCTTACTTGTATATTGTTTTGTACCGTTTTTAGCGTCTCCCTTTTGTATTGCGGCACTGTGGCTGAGGCTTCTAGTTTGTAAAATGAACAAATGATGCAAGTTTCTGTTTGCCAGCGAATTTTTAACAAATATACTAGCTATTTTGCATCTAACCAGTTCACTTAGTGCAACTCATGTTCTTCGATCGTCCGATACCTGATGTGGCTCAGCGAATCCAGGCCTGCCAAAGCAACATGAAGTGACTTGTTGTAACTCGGGATCACTTTGGCTCGTCACGCTTTTGTATGAGATCCGCAATGTCGACGGCATTTGCATTTGTTGCTTTTTATTACTTTAAGCAACTTAGTCATTGGCGGCACTACACAATTTTCCTTGTTTCTGTTAGCGATTCTTGTGCTTGTTCTACCCTTTGTTTCTCCGTTTGAATTGGGGTTAAGTTATTAAACTGAATTAGCTTCGTTATTTAGTCACGACGATTACTGCGAGTCATCGTACCACAACAATCTACTTGGGTCTTAGATTTAGGTGCCACTTACTGACACGTCATTTGAACGCCTTTCAAATAATTTGGTTATTTCCCTTTGCACATAGTATTGTATGCAATTTTCCTTATTACAATACCCATCAACTCTTATTTCGTATTAATTAAGATGCATTTGTCCTTGTGTGTGCCTATAGTCCTATTCACTTAGGAAACTCGTACTGACCGAGGAGTTGACGTTTATGTAAGTTTTGAACGTTTGAATGCAGGTACGAGTTCAGTTGCGGTGTTCTTCACCCGGACTCATTACTACTGTTTTAACTCGGTAATCGATACTACTGAGTGTTACGCTTATGTTCGCGATGGAAGCGTGAATGGACCAGTAGTTAGGTCAATGGATCATCCACATCCGTGTCACTGCCGCTCACTCAGCCTTTGGGTTTCTGTCAACTTGGTCGCTCACCTTTGCCTAGTTATATTTAACATTCTATTATGAGTCATAACCGTACAGTGTTCTCGTTAATCAATACATTATATATCTTTCGATACATCTCTCGAACCAGCTTTCGTTACTAAAGTATTTTCAGTAAGATCGAACTGTACATTCATGAATGGTTTTCCCGAAATTTACTAGTCTACTACATTAAAAAAGAATTTTCGCTGCGCTGCTTTGGTTTATATTGTGGTCTTTGTTATCCGCCAGGCTGTTTGAATTGGGATTTTCGGAACAACTAACAGAACTGCTCCATCGTTTGCCTCGCGATCGTCAAACGTTGATACTTTCTGCCACGTTACCAGGCAATCTAATCGAATTCGCACGCGCTGGGCTCACAGATCCTGTGCTGCTTCGGTTGGATGTGGACAAAAAGCTGAGTCCCAATCTCAAAGTTTGTTCGAAATCTGGCGTCTATTTCATTCCGATTCTCTGCGGTTTCACTAGTGGTTTAGTTTGGTTTGCCATTGTGCCTAAAGGGCATCTAGAAACATATTTGTTCTATTTTCCTTTGTTGATCTGAGTCAAGCTTTGTTACTAGCAGGTGGTGACGTTGTGTCGCCTAACTACCTGCTTCATGTATTTCTGTCAAGTTTACGATGATCTAATAGGCCTTTTTAACTTGAGATAGGTTAACAACATAAACAAAGCAGCTACCGTTCTGACTTAGCTCTTTCAACCCTAATTTTCCTTAGGACACTCCTTGAAGGTTTTCCCTTACTTCTTATTACTCTTGCAATTCCACTTCTTACAACACAACGCTTATCATTACCGTCTCCTTATGCCGCCTTATCGCTTTTCTACCATGATGTATACCACCAGGTTTACATACTTGACCTCTGACCAATGAATCTCCCTTGCCGCTAGGTAGATTCTTGAGAGAGCGGCCGCTATAGGTGTCTATGTGCCCATCATTTACAAATAAAGTGAACACAGTGTGTAGGGGTTTACTGGCGATTGCCTTAATAAGTGTGCGTTTCGTAAACATAGTGGTCTTCCTTACAAATATGTAGCTTTAGAGCGCTCAATTTCGTGGATTTCTGCGAGTATACCCTTTTCAATTTACACACTGCTCCGTCACTGGGCGCTTTATTGTAAAAAGTCGTCTTCCGTTTCTCATGAGAGCCTATCCCACTCACTGCTGTAACGCTGCGCCCCCGGATGTCTCATTTAGCTATGACAACCTAAGTGCGCTGTTGAATAGCTATTTGCTGGTCGTAGATGCGTTTTCCTGCCTATTTCCGCGGTTAAACTTTAATAGTTTCTTACTTTCCTCTAGCTAGGCGTCGACATCAAGAAGTCCTGACAGGAAGCAGCCCAGGCAATCTGCAATATCATTTAAGCATATGATTGCTTTTATTTCCTTAGTTCTTTGTGTCTCTTCTGTTACTCCAATTCTTCCTAATTTGGCATTTTTCGGAAGTTAGAATATACCTATTTCTCGTTTGTGAAGCCGAACTGCTACACCCACTTAAGTGTTATTTTGCTCTGCACGCATCTTTCTTGGCAATGCTAGAGACTAACGCCTTATTCTCCCCTTGTCCAATCGTAAATCGGGTCATCAAATGTCACACTAGTTGCGCCTTCCAGCTTATCGACCGACCGCAGCTACCCCCTTCGAAACATTTTGTCCAAAAACTTAATGTAAACTGTTGATGTGGGTGTTAAGATCGACGATTATCACGACGGTTTCGGGTTATCCTGCACTTCAACTGTGCCAAAATTCCGATTCCAACCAAGAAAGGAAGGCGAGACGTTAACTAGGGTACAATTAAATAAAATAGAACTCAACTTCAATATGTACATTCTTCAGTCCCAGAACAACCGGGTCGTTGCGAGGCACAGAAAGAAGGCAAATCACCACAGTTGCGACCGTTCAACACGATCACAATACGGAGTAGTTCTGGGCGGAATTGGCTCGTCTCTTTTAATGGATTCAACAACCCTACGCGATTGCTTCGCTTTACACCGCATAGAATGGTGGGTAGGGCCGCTCCTGTGACTGGAGAATCTCTCAAGTGGGTATGTAGTGGGACACCTAGGCATGTTACACAGTATGGGTGCGGTCGTATCTAACAGCGACGGTTCGAATGGAACCACTTAGACTTCTAGGAAAGCAATGAATGTCAGCTAATATTATCCGCAGCAAATCTTCATACTCATGATGCGATTTGCAATGAAAACATTAAGCGTTGTATGGTTAATCGCATGGGAGTAGACAAATAATGGGTATCAAGAGCCTCGGCAGATGGTGCAGATAAGGTGGCTAGCTGACGTATAGTCTTAAAATCCAGCCTGCATTTCTCATTATAATTTTGCCACTTAAAATTTACTAACCATCTGTCATTATCCATTTTGGTTGCAGTTATTCTGCGCCACAAATCAATTGTGTTTGTGTGTGAATTTAGTTTTCAATGAATTATGTACTAAAGCACTACCGTACCACCACAGTTGAACTAACCTACTTCTAAGTCAATCCAGATGATTGGCTGTTTCTAATTCAAATTATTGCAGCCACCTTTGCCCTTCTGGCTCTTATCTCCATGATAGCTGTCTTTTCCTAAGCTCGCCTAAGTTCAGTATATCGGATGAAAAGCGGGAAATATAGCTACCCTCACTGTCGTGACTAATATGTGGAACGGAACATGTGTCAACATCATGAAAATCACTAGTCAGTTACTTACCGGGATTGTTCAGTTTACACGGACGAGCCAACATGTGGACACTTGCAACGAAAGTTATTGGACTTTGAACCCCGAACTTCCGAACTACATTCCAAAACGAGGAAGCGTTGTAGAGTACTTAAGCTCCAGGGATAATTGTTGACCGCTACATCAAATTCTTTACTAGAATGCACGAACGTATGTGGAATATTGTAAGCAGCAACCGTTTGGTAGCCAGGAGCTAACGCGGCTCCAATGCGAGCGGCTTCACCCGTACCGCTGGCTCTTTGATATGAATGTTTGAGGATTGGCGATCAATCTAAGGGATTCATTAGTGTTCCTTTGAATCCGTCACACACGTTTGTGGCCTTTTAATTGTGCATACAAAGTAGGGCTAACAGGAAGGCCTACGTGGTTCTGATATTCACAGAGCTACATTCACAGAGCCGTTAGAAGACAACTCGAAGTTACTCACAGTACGAGTGACACTCTGGTCGGACACTAGGTCTGCATGGACCGTGAAGCTCCAGTGACTGAGACTGCCAAGCACTGTCGTACCAGACGAACCAACGTGTTCCCATGCTTTTGAGCTCCGGTCACTGTGTGGATACTGGCACCTAGAGAGGAAAACTCCTAGTGCGCATGGTGACCTGAATTAGTGCGTCTGGTTATTGAGGCCGTAGTCAATCTCAGCCTTGACAACTGCGGAATGTCAACACCAATGCATTACAGTCATGTGGGCCCACTTTGTGCATGATGCACCACGACCCAAATGAGTATGTCGCGACTAGGCATACGAACGAGACCGTAATAGCATGTGCGATGTAGAGAGAGCACTGAGCAAATCATATATATATATATATATATATATATATATATATATATATATATATATATGATTTGCTCAGTGCTCTCTCTACACCGCACATGTGTTATCGACTGATCAACAGCTACACGTTGAGTTGCGTAATCGCGTGTCGAAGGCAGCAGCGGCATTCGGGAAGCTTGAGTACCGAGTGTGGAACAACCATCAGCTTAGCATTGGCACGAAGCTGATGGTGTACAAATCCATGGTACTGTCCGTCCTTCTATACGGCAGTGAAACGTGGACGATGTACCGTCGGGGTGTGCGATATCTCGAGCGGTTCCATCAGCAGTGTGTGCGACGTATTTTGCGGATCGGTTGGGGCGCCAGAGTTGCAGACACGGAAGTGTTGCGCCGAAGTGGGATGTATGCAGTGGACTGCATACTTTTACTGAGACACCTGAGATGGCTCGGTCATGTGAGCCGTATGAATTTGACGAGGATACCGAAACAACTTTTATACGGTCAGCTGAGTATAGGGAAGCGGCACGTGGGGAAACCAAAGTTACGTTACCAGGACATGATTAAAGTGAGCCTCACACGTTCTAATCTTGATTGCAGATCATGGGAATCGAAGGCGGTTGATCGTGGTTCATGGCGCGATCTAATCACGAAGGCACTTGCTGAAGTGCGGGAGAAAGTCCTCATGCATGCAGAGAAGAAGCGGCAGTTGCGGAAGCGGCAAGCACCAATGAATTGTACTCCATCAACATCGAGCGCATGGTGCTGTAGAACATGCGGTCGCGAGTGCCTTAGTCAGGCAGGCCTAGTGAGCCATGAGAGAGATCACTCGGGACCACTGCCGAAGCGCCGACGGGTCCAGCAGTGAACGTATGCAGCACCGGCGCAGCGTTTGTAGGCACGCTGAATTCGATTTACTAACCGCATGCTTGCATGCTAAGTCTCTTTATTTCAGGTGGTGGGTTTGCGATTCTCTCTTAATGCCTTTCTTTCTCATATAAATGTCTAGTGGGCCATGAGCTGTGCCATTTGGGGCCACTACAGAAGCGACGGCGGGTCCTGCAGAGAATTACGGCGAGCCGGCGCAGCGTTTGTAGGCACGCTGAATTCGATTTACTAACCGCGTGCTTGCATGCTAAGTCTCTTTATTTCAGGTGGTGGGTTTACAGTTTGTGCCTTAATGCTTTTCTTTCTCATATAAATGTCTACCAGTACTATATTCCATTAACTTGCACACCTCGCCTAAGCCAATTGTATTCGATTTCCGTAGCATATTTGTGTTCGTGGCATTCCGTGAACTATATTTCCTGACCTCGTGCACCTTGCTAGGATTTGTTTGTAAACAACTTATTACATATGCTATTTAATTAAGGTTTATATCACCGTTTCCTTATGCATTAATCGAGTTTTTTCTTTCTCTCTCTCTCTCTCAAGTGTTTGGTTGTTGTTTGATATCCCCGGTGTGGATGCGCTTGATGTGCATGTTGACAAGGTGCCTACCTGTCTATTACCCACTACCTCGTCCATACTGGCTCCAGGAGACAGTTGGTCGTTGCTGGAGGGGACAGGGTGCACGGTCCTTGTGGTCGTGTTAGGCTCAAAGAGTGGTTCCATGCAGTCAATGTGGAGCGGACTACGTTCCAGCCACCGCATTGTGTGCGCTTGATCCCCAAATACAGTGTGCTTGTGTTTGCGTGGGAAGGAGTGTGGGCCGGCTCCGTTGATGAAACGTGACGCCCATCCGCATGCCTCCCGGTCTTATTCCTTCGGGTTTACACTGGATATGGGGGTATGTGGTTGGAGCTGTGGGTGGTGCAGCGCAAGCCATCCATGGTCCCTCTGTATGCGCAGGCGTCCTGTGGCTTGCCACAGTGACAGGCAAATCCGAAAACGGATGCCGCCAACCATATATATATATATATATATATATATATATATATATATATATATATATATAATCTGACGCCTTTGGCTTATTGTTGAAGCCCTCGTCCGTTTGTGCATCCTGCAACCTCACAGTTTACACTCTTTTCTGATTGTGTCAGCATTTACGCACACTTCAACGCAATACGTTTACCGAATTCAAAGGAATGACAAAATGCCATTCTGCCTTATGTTAACATGATTTTTGTGTTTCTTTGTGCTTCTTGTGATACTGTTACCGTTCGTCTTAATTGGGGAACTGAAAGTGCGTTATGACACTACTAACGATCACATTTTTCTTACTCATATTTGTAGCTTTGGTTAGTTCCAGTTGATTGTCGCCTTTAAATATGCGCAGATGTGGCTTAGTTTGAGCGTATCCGTTATCCATATTTTGGTTCGGTTACTCAGTATTTTAACCAGCTCTGTCCTTTATCATCATGTCTCGATCCTGCCACACACTAGCTTGCTCATCTAGCGGGTTGTCCATAGAGTCTCATAAAGAACTCCTGTAGGCACTCCTACTGAATTTGCAACGGGATGGAATATCTGCTCTTATCCATCTACATTCTACAATTTGCAGCATTCGATCCTAGTGCCAGTTTTTACTAATACCTCACTTACCTCTTTGTGTTTTTACTTCATCCCAGCTGGTTAACATTGCTTGCCTTCCGGAGGAGAAAAACGCCGTGCTTCTTCATCTACTATCGGCTTCTGTTAAGATAAAGGAAAAGGTCATTGTTTTCTTCGCCACAAAACACCACGTCGAATTTTTTCAAATGGTAATCATTTTTCTGCCTTAATCGCGTCCATTGGCCTGTTCCATTTATTTCCGTTAAACTATCCAGACTTCTGCTTGTTCTGTATGATTCCTCAGTAGCTTACAATATGAAACTTTTATGTATCGCCAACTTACCAGCTTCTCTATCGAATATTGATCGGTTTTCTCCATGGGTCATCCTCTCATTCTAAAGTGAGATCAGACGGCCGAAACTTGACAAGGCTGCCGAAAGAGATGGATTGCATCCAGCCATCATCATATTCGGGGGTTCTGCTACTTTGGATGATTTGCACAATTTACTGGTGAAGCAATTGGAGCAGGAAACTGTCCCAGCAGACTGGAGTCGCTCCGAAATAATTTCAGTGCATGGAGAAATCTAACAAGAAAAAATCTTGTTCAAAATCAGGATAGAATCAACCAGAGGCCGCTAACCGCAGACGAGTCGGGGAACTGAAGAGACGATTACAGTGGGTCGCCAATCTTTGCGGATGTGATCCAACGACTGACTAAATGGAAGATGTAGTCGATGCATCCATTCATCCTCATCATTATGCAGGTGGAAAACACCTCAGCTATTGTGCCGCGATACAAAAGACAAGAAAAATACAAGAGAGGCACGCCGCCTGAGTCCCCAGTAACGGATGGACATCGTTCCGGAGAGCTAACAGCCGGCTATCGTGCCGCAAAAAGAGTTTTACTACGCCTAACGAGAGTTTTATTACGCCTAATTTAGAAGAAACCAGTTTCGCTTTGCACGAGTCTTTATGTCTATGTCTGTTTATGTCTACCGACAGGGACAACATCAGTCATCCGAGGTTTATCCACTGAGCTGCACCTTCGCCCGCATTGCACTGTGCAGACATCCAATTACAAACTAACTGACAGCGAAATGTACCCAACAACAGCCACAATGCCTCGCGGTTTGCCGTGTCATAGGCCTTGGTGAAGTCGACAGACAGCGAGTACAATAGCTGGTGTCATTCTCTGCATTTCTCCTGTTGACACGTTTTTCGTGGTCAAGGTTGTTGGGCTTTTGATTTTTCTTCGGCTGGGCTAGAATTTTTGCGGAGAAATTTTTGCGTATTTAATTCGGAATAGCGAGAAAATGTGAAGATCTAAGAATGGTGACGGACAAGCACGAAAATGTTACAAACTTTTCCGCCGAACATTTTCAAAAGCTGGTTTTTCAGCAACAATCACAGATGGAAGCACGAATGGAACTGATGTAAAGTTTGACGCAGTGCTTGAACGTACAGTCAAAAGGAACAGCTACACGGGGCACGCATGCTGTTTCACTTGATCTTCTTACGAATGCAGTCAATGACTTTCATTATGCTGCTGATTCCGAATGCACTTTCGAGGCATGGTTCAAACGCTGGGAGGGCATATTCCGGACGGATTTCAGTCGGTAAGATGACTCATGGAACGTGCGTCTTTTGCTCCGCAAGCTCCGTACTGATGAACATTCAAGATTCGTTGACCACATCCTGTCCAAAAAGCCGAAGGACATCACTTTCAACGAAGTAGTGGCAACACATAAAGAAATTTTTGGTGCGTCGACGTCCAAAGACGTCGCATTTGCTACCAATATCTAAAAGTTGTTAAGCGTGATACAAACGATTATGTGGCACTAGCATACATGGTTAACCATGAACGTGGACGTTTAAAGTTCGATGTTTGACGCGTGACCAGTTTAAGTGTCACATATTTGTCAGTGCTTTACAGTCTCCACGCTAGGCGGAAATCCGCACTCGGCTCCTTGCTATGTTGGATCAAGATCTAGATTTGACATTGAAGTCTGGTAGGCGAATGCAAACGGTTGATTACTTCGAATTGCGACACCGTTATGATTGAGCAGAGTTGCCCCAGCATTGACGATACTGTTCATGCTGTGCAAGAAGCAAGAAATGCTGGCTCGAACAAGCCGTTCAACAGAGCGCCGAACAAGCCGCCTACACCTTGTTGGTCATGTGGTGAATGGCATTTCGCACGATACTGTCCATTCAAGCGTCACATTTGTGATAAGTGCCATAAACGCGGACACAAGGAAGACGTTTGTCATCAGTCCCTTCCAAGAAACGTGAAGCAGTCCTACCGAAGGAAGAACTTCAGAAAACCTGACGCGGAATCACTATCGGTGATTGCTACTTTTCACACCGCTTCTAGAACACGCCGCCGATTTATCATTGTGCTCATCAACGGAATCCTAACCCGTCTGCAGTTCTATACGGCATCAGATATAACGATCATTTCCAAGAAAACTTAGATGGACATAAAGAGGTTGAGGATGGTTGATTCCAACAAAGTCGCCCACAACGCATCCGGTGGAGTCCTGAAGCTGATCGGAGAAATAAATTGCCAAATTGCATTCAACGGAGTGGAACAGGCCGGAACCTGCTACTGGTCTGGCTGACCAAGCTTGAGCCTCCTTGGGCTTGACTGGAGGGAAAAGTTACAACTGTTTGATGTTCCAATGAGTCAGATTTGCAATAGAGTCCAAACTGATCCAGTCCATGCATCATTCTCGATAGCAGAAATGACGGGAATGTTAAAGCAGATGTTTGCCTCCTTGTTTGAAGATGGTCTCGGTCACTGCACTAAGTTCAAAGCAAAGTTGTGCCTTCGCGAAGGAACTAAGCCAGTCTTCAAAGCAAAATGACCGGTACCGTATACAGCGTTGGCAGCAGTTGATCAGGAGCTCGACTGACCGGAGCGAGCCGGTTTCATCACACCAGTGAACTACTCTTCATGGGCTGTGCTGATCGTTGCTGGGAAAAAGCCGAACGGTAAAGTACGTGTCTGCGCCGATTTTTCGTCTGGCCTGAATGCCGCATTGGACGACCATCAATACCCAGATACCAGAGGATATCTTTGCCAAGCTGAATGGTGAGAGAAGTGTTTCGCCAAGATCGACTTGTCCGATGCCTACCTCCAGGTCGAGGTTGATGAAAGCTCGAGAGAATTGCTGACTATCAACACTCATCGTAGCTTGTACCAGTACAACCGCCTCCCTTTTGGAGTGAAGACAGCACCAACCATCTTCCAGCAGTTAATGGACGCCATGCTCGCGGGAGTTTCTGGAGCCGCAGCCTACATGGATGATATCATTTTAATGGATCTGACGGCAGAAGAACTATTTGAGCGGCATGCTGAAGTGCTTGTACGCATCCAGTCATATGGTTTTCGTATCCGTGAAGATAAGTGTACATTTTTACACCAACCATCAAGTTTCTCGGCTTCATTTTCTCAAGAGACGGTCGTCGCCCTGATCCAGAAATTATCCGAGCTATTCAAAAAATGCTCCCACCTGTGGGGTTGCAATCGCTGCGTTCATTCTGTGGCCTAATCAGTCATTACAGCGCTTCTCTGCCCCAACTGCATCGCCTGCGTGCCCCGCTGAATAAGTTGCTGAGCAAGAGCCAAACCTGGAATTGGACGCCAGCATGCCAGACTGCGTTCGAGCGGGTCAAGTCATTGCTGGCTTCAGACCTACTCCTGACTCAGTTTGACTCGTCCTGTGAAGTTGTCCTCCCCACAGACTCGTCGAGTCTAGGGCTCGATGGATCTCAGAAGGCGACTGCAGATGCCGCCAGGACGCTGACGAAAGCTGAAAGGAACTACAGTCAGATCGGGAAGGAGGCATTGGCTATAGTGTTTGCTGTGAAGATGCTGTATGGTCACCGCTTCAAACCCTTGACAGATCACAAGCTGCTGCTGGCCATTTTCGGCTCGAAGAAGGGAATTCCTGCCTATACAGCCAATAGACTCTAACAATGGGCACTTCGTGCTGGGCTATGATTTTGAAACCCCTTATCCGTCAACAGTTTCGATGGGCCAGGTAGATGCTTTGTCACGTTCTATTGATTTCCAGCGGCAATAACACGAGGACACCATCATAGCCTCTTTTGAGATCGAACCTGCTGTCAAATTCCTAGAGACCGAGGCATTACATGGTCTACCGGTTACGGTCGAAGCTGTGCGGGCCGAAACGCTTCGGAATCCTGAAGGTTACACATTTCCACAGAACCAGCTGGCCACGTTCGTGTTCATCTGCCGAAATGCAGCAATTTTATCAGCGAAGACGTTGGCTCTCCATTGTGAACGGTTGCGTCATGTTCACGGAGAGATTAGTCATCCCGCAGGCGTTGCAAGAAAGAGTGCTGGGGCAGTTCCATGCAAGACTTCCAGGGCTCAACCGAATGAAAGCGCATGACCGAAGTTGTGTGTATTGGCCGTTTATGGACAAACAGCTGGAGCAGCTAGCTAAAACTTGTGGCATCTGCGCTACCGCTTCAAGGGCATCGCCGAAGACGGAACTCCACTCGTGGTCTAAACCAACTAAACCTTGGAGCCGTGTTCATGTCGACTTTGCAGGCCTAATCAATGGCCAGAACTTTCTCATAGTGGTCGACTCTTACAGCAAGTTGCCTGAAGTGTCCCTCCTGAACAGCACGAAAACCAGCGCAACAGTCTCGAGGTTGCGACAAATCTTCAGCAGGTTCGGCTGCCCTGAAACCTTGGTGACGGACAATGGAGCACAGTTTACTTCGGCCACATTCACGGAGTTCTGCAAATGCTGCGTCATCAAACACGTACGGTCTCCACCATTCCACCCACGATCGAACGGCCAAGCAGAGAGGTTTATGGGTGCATTCAAACGCGTTCTCATCAAATCAAGGTGGGAGGGAGACATAGAGGAGGTGATCGACCGCTTCCTCTTTCTGTACCGATCTACACAAAATCCACAAACGTCGGGTGGAATATCACCAGCTGAGGTAGTGATGAAGGGAAAGCTTCGCATGCCATTTAATACAGTTCGGTCGTCCTCAGCGTTCGCAGCTAGTGGAAAGAACCTCAAGACGGAACGTGACTTGAACCGGGTCAGCCAGTACTTGTACGTGATTACCGGGACGGACACGCAAAATGGACGCCAGGCACGATCCAAAGCAAGCGCGGGAACGTCATTTACAACGTGCTGTTTGGAACGTAGGTATGGGTACGCCATACAAACCAACGGCGACCCACACTGTGTCACCCACGCGCAACAGAATCCGCCGAGCTTCCATTTGACCTGTTGACGGACAGCTTCAACTTGCCTAAACGGCCCGCCAAGAACCCTGTCATCAGATGAATGATACCAGACCGCAGAGCACGGAACTTGAATCCAGAACACTATAGCCAAGGCGATGGACCGATAGGCGTAGAACCCCTTCCAGGAGGCTTCAGATCAATCCCAGGCTAGCATCATACACCGCTGCAGCCGTTTCAGGTGGGGAGGTATCCAGGTAAAGGTAAAAACATAAAGGAAAACCCATTATTTTAGCAATTAATCGTTTATCTTCGGTCGTGCATTGATTTCGAAGATTCCGGAACCTTCCATTCCTTCATGTGATCGCCAGCGTACGGAGTTTTGGCAGGGCGGCTGCTAATTTTACTAGTTGACTTTCGTTTTCTAGAAGCCGAAGGTCATTGAACCCCCTATATATTTGGCTTTGTTCTGGTGTAGTGGTACAGCGTTTTGGCAGCGTTTTTGTTAATGCGTTTTTCGTGGTCAAGATCGTTGGACTTTTGATTTTTCTTCGGCTGGGCTAGAATTTTTGCGGAGCAATTTTTGGGTGTTTAATTCGGAATGGCGAGAAAAGGTGAAGATCTAACATCTCCTGCTGACGAGTCGCGAACACCATATCTATGGTACTGCGGCCCGAACGGAATGTGCATTGCTCTTCTGCCACGTTCGGTTCGACTATCTGATTGACGAGGCGGTTGAGCATGACTCGTGCGATCACTTTCTCCACACGATAATTCATGGGTTATTCACTGTTCCCTTTGCCCATATACAGCGCTAGCACAAGGTCATCCTTCAGGTCAGCAGCACTTCTCTTTAATCCACACGCACTACGCTAAATGGTGCAATACATGTGTCAACGCGAGCCCGCCGGGTTTCAACGCTTCAGACGGTATCCCGTCGGCTCCGGCGCACTTGCCATTTCCCAGCTGAGCAAGTGCTCCCTGCGGCTCATCCGGTGTCGGTATGTCGACAATACACAACTTCATTTTTTGCTTTTGCAACAACGTAACGTGGTCCAATCAATCTCTGTGCTATTATTCAAGTGACAAAGTGTGTTCGCCAGACCTTCATTATGTCTGCAATCTATGTGTAGACAACGCCTAAAGTAACATCGAGCAGTTCTCAGCGACTGTTAGGTGAGTTATACCCCGCCTTCAATGTGTCATTGAATTCCTTGTGTTGGCGGCACTCGGCGCTGTATTCCATCTGCTTCGCCTCCTTCGTCTACCATGCATTTTAATGAGACGGAGCTCTCTAGTCAGTCGCTGTCGAATTTTGCTAAACCGACTTTTCCCCAAGTCACTGGAGTCTGCCGCATGTGTAGCGAATTCTGCATTCATCTCCGACACCAATGTGCTAACAGTCGCACTGTAGTCATCAAACCAATCGGGCCGCTTACATTTTGCACGCTCCATCGTTCCTTCGGCAGCTGCAGTCAGCTGTACTTGGATGTCGTACCATAGGTCGCGCTCACAGCGGCGATGAATTCGACATTTTCAGTGTGGGTAGGCATTGCATTCTCCATGAACTAACATTAAATTTGCATCTGTTTACTACAGGCACAGATTTACGAAAATATCTGTTGGATTTGGTCCGCACCAGCTTGTGATCAGTGCCACACTCCGCTCCATGTAGTGCACGTGTCATGCGTCTTTCAGGCGTCACGCTGGCGTACGATGACCTAATCGAGCAGGTGCCCGTGACCACTCCATGGGTGCATCCAATTAGCAATATCACCTCCTCTTAGTGCAGGATTTTTTTATCTCACCAAGGTAGGTTTAGTCGTAACATCTTCCATACCAGCTAGCCATTCACATGCTGGAGAAGATATAGGCGGCCTTTTCGCCCTGTGGGTTTGCTCAGTAGTCCGCATCCATTGGCTCCATCCGGGTTCGAACCCACAAACGCTAACGGCTTGCCCCGCTACTGAGCAGCTTATGTTAGTAATCCATGAAGAGCGGCAGTGGACCGTTATGATTTACAAGCTGGCTGCGACGTAGCGCGTCATCAAATGTTCCTACTCATGAGTATATCTCAGTATCCGCTTCAACGGTCTCTGTGTGTTAAGTCGGACATACTTACTGCTAGTGGGTGCCTTGTCTCTCGAGGCAAACGAAGGCCCTTGCAAATTTCGTAACTTGCAGGACAGGGAAAGGTAAGACTCTTCTTATCGCAGTTGGCTTGTAAATTCTGACGACTAGCTAATCTTTCACATAGCTTTTTGACGTTATCTGCGGGCTGTCAATGCAAGCCGCTAGTGTTCATTGGTTTGGACCCTGGTGCAGCCGATGAATGACATTATGGGCGTCCTATAAAACGAAATGGCATCTACTGTTTTTCCGAACTTGCTGAATTTCACTGGATTTATAAGCTGTGATGCTAAAACCCTCAATTATGTACGTATACATATAGCAAGTACCAGTTCCGATCCTTGATTTTCCTCTGTGGCTTTTGAACCAAATAACTGGCCAAGCTCTATCTGTCATCCGGCATTATGCACTTGATGCTCGAGTGCGGATCGCTGCTTAACCAAAGCACGATCCTGTACCGATCAAACAAGACATCTCGTTCGCCTTTTGTTTCCTTTGTCCCCGCTGTCCAATTCAAGCAGAAGTCAAAAGCGCTGTAAACCATTATTGATCTACCGATTCTTTGAGGTTTCCATCAACCTATCGCTACTATGGTTCCTGTTGGTATCATAAGTTGTACATCCTTTCAGATATCAACGTGACGTTTGCCACACAGTCGGGTACAGTTAACATTTCTGATGATCGCCGCCAAGTTGTAGGGACAGATCTGTCCTACTTCCCAACTCTCGCAGAGAGCCGATTCATCCGGTTCAGTCGTCACATTCTGAATCAATTCCAGTAATTATGCCTGGGTTCACATTATTGGTCATCTTGCCTGCTCTTAACTGGACGCAGACGCAGACGTTGTCTTCATTCCGAAAAGGTTCTGGCAATCACTTGACAGTTTCGTGGCTCAAGTGTACACCCAAACAGCAAGCAACGCTTGCGGTGACTTTTTGAATACACATTTTTGAGACCACCTGATACGTTTCGGATTCTGATCCTATCTCCTCGAATCCGACCGGCTTAAGTCACTTAGTTTCCCAGATTTACTGACTTGCTCCAACTGCAACTTAGTGCATTACTATGCCGCGCCATAGAGATCACCCGCTGGTTTTCGTTTTTTCTAGCATGATATTCTTCTCTGTACTCACACTCAGACTGCACTTCAGCACCGGCCTGACAGCCAACCGGTCTTCCACTCGATAAGTCTAATGCCCCGCATTGCTTTGCCTTTTGTCATCCGGTAACTCAAGTATTTGCAGGAAAGTGATGTCTCGCAATCTGTTCACTTGCGCTTTGATCAGCTTATGTGCCGATTTTTCCACGGGTCTCAACGCTACTCTGGGGTGTAGTTGCTATCTGCTCCTAATCAAAGTAAATTTGTTCACCACACTCCTCATTTTGGCACTTGGTTCAGCAACCTAAGCCTGATGGGAGAGTATCTCAAAATCGAAGTGTCACTGGAATTTTGTGAATTAGTCACGATCATTACCCACCGCGGTCTCTTTCGATATACAGTCGAACCCGCTCTATTACCCAGTTTTTTTCAAAATACGAATTATTTTCTCATAAATATGCTACATTTTACTATATAATTGGCCATTACCGGAGTCGTCCCACTGCTTAATTGCCCAGCTACGTGGGCTGTGCTCTTGTCGCTTTGTCACTTTTACGCCCTCGCTCTGACTATCTTTTATTACGATTACCTCACAGTTAGCCAGTCCGATTGAGTCAAGAACAACGTCGGCGGCGTTATAGACAGATCAGAAAAGGTTACCTATGTCATTCAATACACGAACAAGCTAAATGTACAGACGGGTGGGGGCAAGCCGTCTGCCGTATTCGAAACTCCAGCACTGAGCAAGTTCGGGTGGTCTTTCCGCTCCAAATTTGTCGCTACTCTATTAATTAACCATAATTCTGGGCAGTAACAGAAAAGTTATCCTTGACAGAAAAATTGAATGTTTTAAATAAAATTAAAACTTATCCACTAGGGACCTCGCATGCCAAGTTGTTGAGTGATTTACACACTTCTCGTCGTACCCTAGCCAGGTTGATTGTCAGCGAAAACAACTCCGGCAGAATTTGTCGCATGGCACTGCAAGCTCTTAAAAAATGAAGCGATCTGGAAAGGGTTAAGAAATTGTAGTTGCATGATATCGGTTCGTGAGCACAACCAGTTACAAGTCCTCTTCAGCAAAAGTGGCAAAAGAATTTGGGCGAATGCTTGGAAAATCCTTACCTAACACAGAAAGATGGTTGCAAATATGGAAGAATAGTAATCAACTAGTGTATAAACGTGCGCACGGCGAAAAGAGTTCAGCGGACAGAACAGTCTATGAAACTTGGCTGAAAGACCGACTGCCTGAACTTTAAACGCATTTAATGATGACATGTGCAATACAGGCGAAACAAACCTTTTTACCGAGCAACTCCAGAAGGCTGTTTATGTTTTTTTACCGGAAAGCTCAGCCAATCGTAAAAAGTCATGAAACGAATAACACTCCTGTACTGCGCGAATAGATCAAGCACGGTTAACAAAACTATTTTGGTAAAAGTAATAAACCACGATGTTTTAATGGCGTGAACGTGAACACACTTCCCGCAACTTACAAAGCTAAAAAAAATGCATAGACTACGAAAGCATTTTTCATCGAGTTCGCTAAGGAGCTGGTCCAAAGTGGCCGAAATATTATGTTGCTCTTGGATCCACAGTTGGAAGGCCTGAAAACATTCAAATAGAATTTTTTTGCTGGCAATCACGGCCTCGGTCAACCTATTGACCGAGGTGTGATTATGAATCTGAAAATCCGTTACGGAAAGGAAATTCTGGACCGAATTCCTTATACATCGGAAACAACGTGTAATCTAGCTCGTCGCCGGCAGTGGATGTCAGCGCCAAGAGTTCTGTGCTCAATGCAATTAAGTTCGTTTTAGAAAGTTGGAGACAGCTTACCGGTGCAACAATAAAAGCTTGCATTCGGCATGCTGGCTTCAGTCGCCTGGCATCCGATGCACTTTCTGCTGATGCCGTAATCGCTGAGGAAGAGATCAGCGCTTGCACAATCCCAGTTATCAAGGCAGAAGAGTCCGTCACCATTGACAACGATGTGAAATGTACCTCAAATCTGACAACGGTCGAAGACAAAGTTGTCTAAAAAATTTAAGAGAACAGAAAGTAGGCAGCCACTCAGAGGATGACGTGCCGCATGTCTCCGTGGGTGACAGCAATCAGCGCGTGTCACATTCAAGAGCAAAGAATTGTGTGAATGATCTTTATAGCCACGGACTTTTGCATGGGCTAAGCAACGATTTCTTGTCTTAATTGGACTTCATCAGTGACAAAATGACAGGGGTAGCAGCTAAAAGTAGTGTACAGCTGATGTTGGGTTGTTTTCTCAGTAAAAATATACAGGAACGCCAGTTTCTATAGCTATCCAGATAAGACGTTGTATGTTATAATTTTTTAAATGATGGGTCATGCTTTTCTGAATAAATGTTTCCTAGGCTTAAGTTACAAGTACCTATCTTATCCTTCTAACACGTTAACATTCAAGTGATAGACTGTACAATGATTCAATGGATCTTTCCCTTTTAGAAAAAATGGCAATATCAGTTAAATGCCTACCTCACTTTATGGTCCACTTTGGAAAATCCCGATGGTAGGCATTAAAACGGGTTCGACTGTACTAGATTTCCGTTCGGTGTCAGGGCCACCCCAGCTATTGCTATTCCATATAAGATCACCATTCGGCCGGAAGCTGGGGTGGATGAAAAGCAGTCACACTCATCAACAGAACAATCTTATCGGAATCTATCTAAAATCACCGCAGCGAAATCCGAGTAAAACAAGCTAGAGGTAGCACTCTATATATAGGAAGCAGCTAAGGAAGTCAGCTCCTCTAAAATGACTGCTTTGCTTCATCAAAATCGCTGTTTTATTTCACCAGCATGATTTACACTAATGTGACTTGAATCTTTCGACATTGCCATATGACAGTACACCGATCCGTTTTTCTCTTCTAGATCCACGGTTTCATACAACACCAAACTTTAGCAAGTTTCTCGTTTTCTAGCTTATCGGGATTCGGAGTGGAGTGGTGTTTATCGCTCAGCATAGATAGCCTTTGAACCCAGGCGGTCGTTTTGGTCAGTAGTTCCCATTGTCGCCAACTAGGAACAAACAGCGGTATCGAGATCCATTTGAATTCACACCAGACTCCGACAGAGATCTCTCCTCGGTTCACCAAATACGATATTGGCGCAGACCTCATTGCGTGCGCTTGACTCATCGAACAATGAATACCTTATCTAACAGGAGTTTCTTTCATATCTTCTTTCCAAACTGTACTCTCGCCTTACTTAAATAGATCATTTAATCCGTTACTCATGTATCCCACCATGAACTATTTTCCCAGGCTATTAGGACATGGCAGATACATCACCCATACTTCTACACTCGGCTTTTTTAAGCGCCACAATATTTTGTCCTTCTTGTCTAGTATGCGTCATGCAGCGTCTGCTCGCGACAACTTGCGCTAGTCACTTTTGCGTCCTTTTTTTCTTGCCTTGTGTCTTAACACCACCTTTTTCACTCCGTCTTGTTGTAGTTGCTTACAGCTTCCGGATTTTCCTGCTCTTCTATCCACTCTGGCATGGATACTGCTGCTCGAAGCAGCTCTCTTCATCAGTTTCACTCCGGGCACTTGCACGTCCTCTTGGTCACCGATGTTGCTGCGCGTGGTGTAGATATACCACTTCTGGATAAGGTTATTAACTTCCACTTTCCACCACAGCCGAAGCTTTTCCTGCATCGCGTCGGTAAGCTGATTAATTTTACTTTTAAATCCGCTGACTGCTACCTACCCACCGAGTAATAAGTGTTTGTCATCAAGTCACTTTATTTTCCTTGTTTTGTACTTATCTTCATATCGTCTTCATTTGTAAATTTTATACTGAGTCATCGACAACCAAACTCGGTTATTTTTTGTAGGTGTCAGCCCTTACCTTGAACCGTATCGTTCTCGAGGGACTTTATGCGCTTTTCATTCTTTTCTGTTCATTTATTCGTATCTTTACAGGTCGTGTAGCGCGAAATAACCGATCTGGATCAGCTCATTCGCTTGTCGCTCCGGATGAGCTCGCCTACTTGCTTGACGTATTCGTATTTTTGGGGAGAAGCCTCCAAACTGACGGACCTATTCCCATGAACTCCATGAACGATTACTTGGGTAGACCCCCTCGTAGTCTGCTAGGAGGAGCTTTGGGCAATATGGTGCAAACTCTGGTCAATTGTAACGTCGATTTGGTAGGATTTCTTTATCCTATCAATTCCATCATTTTTGAACCTTCACCTTTCTGTAGCTACTAGCCGGTAGGACTTTATATCCTGAGCATACACACATTAGTTTGGAACACTACTGTTATACTGCTGCCTTACTTCACCGGTGAGACTGCCACTGCCAAGTCACACGCCCAGCCAACGGAAGGAATACAGAAGACCAAAACTCGGTAGGCAGAGAGAGTATCTCTGCAAGATATTTATTTATTGGTAACTGAAACTTGCATGTTTAGAGGTCAAGGTCACCCACTCTTCTGCTTCCGGTTTTCAGCCAGTGTGAGCGCATTCCGTTCCACAAGTTTGACATATTGACGGAATAGTTCGATTTCATTGACACGGGCTTGTGTTGGCTGTCCGATCCATTCGCACTCGATTCCCAAATTCGGCGAAAAAGTCAAAGTTCGTACCACTCCCGTGCTGATGACCTTAGCATGCAACAGACAGTCTACATGCTCCGCTTACGTCTCTGTTAACTGCACACGCATCCCGCAGTCACTACTGGTCGGGAATCTCCCAACCTACTTGTGTGACACCTCCATTGGAAAGCACGATTGTAGGGAGCCTGATAGCACTACCTAACAACGAAGCAGTGAGCAACAGAAAAGACGAATATCAAAAAGGAACATTTCAACATTATACTCTGAATTCAGATATTTTGGGTCTTCTCATCAGCTGTTAAGACACAATTCGTAGAATAATGTTACACGATCCACACAAAAAGGTCGCGAATAGTCCCAAGCTGCTGGCTCCCTCCATTTCTCAACACATTCTCGACTGCTCCATATGTCAAAATCCCTATGAACCACTCAAGATAATTTACCGACAGTGTAATGATTGCCTGCCTCAATTTGCTGGAGCTTCAGCATTTCGACAGTTCTAGCTCAATTTGTACACATACTGAGTTTATGACCAGTTTTGCATTTCCTTGTTATGATTCTCTGATCGTGTCAAATTTAAATTGTATGGCCTTGAACGTTCTTTTCCTTTTAAATGCAGTACTATTATTTCACGGATTGTATGTTAACAGCTAACGCATATACTTGTGATGTCTAAATTCACGGTACCCTTTTGAAATGTTGTTCCTTTCTTGCTATCTTGAAATTTGTCAAGGCCAAATCTTGCATTTAATAGAACTAATCGCACAACTAAACATGTCAATTAGAAATACTGCAGCCATCCATTGGTAAAGTTGAAAATCAGGACGACATGACTAAATTCACGAGATCTAATGATTTCTCCACTGCGCTGTTTCCTATGGTCTTTTACACTTCATGTGGTCAACATCGAGTCTCCATCTCGGATTACGACACATTAACCCTACTCAATTCTTTGTTAACTCTTTCGCGTTTTTTCATCTCATTGTTTCGTTATTTCATGTTTTTACCATGCTCAGGGTAGTATAGTCTATCACGCTCGGATTCGACTCCGACCATACACGTGGGTTACCATCTTGCTCATTTGTCTGTTCTAACGGCAGCTTTCTTCCTTTGCACAAATGCATACCAATCACTAGGTAATTTGCTTTCCACCCTTACGACACCATGTCGTCGTCCTTGCTCTTTTATTTATTTTTATCAGCGTTCAATGATCAAAACGTGTTTAAACTCCATGAAGCGGTTTGTAGCAACTCGCCCGAAACCTTCAAGCGAGTCTGTCCGGCGAGCTAAAGAACTCCGTAGGATGTTTCCGACGTTGCCGATCCATCCAATTTTTCGTACGTATGTTTCTGTTCATTGCATTTGTAATTTTAATCATCCACTGGGTATCGAGTTTTGCCCGTTTATCGCGCGTAAACTAACTTAACCGTTTCTTTTTCCACATTTAGAATCTACTACCACTTTTGAATTTCCAGGTTTGAGATTTTGGAATTGCTATGATCATATTCCTGTCTGTGAAACCAGTTTCTATTATCCGTTTGCAGCCAATTCGGATGATGAAGTTGAAAGTGGCATTTTGTCGACCATTCGAAGTGTCAAGCTCCCGGTAAATCTTAGGCATTGCTTGCTTTTTTGTAGATTTTGGCATTATGCGTCGTACTGATATTAGCACTTTTCTTTAACATAGGCCATTCCTCACATTGGATTGCTACCCCATGTGATGTCACACACACAACGTTAAGTACTACTTGTTCAGTCTGTCTGATCTTCATTTCCACCTTATCCTAGTTCACCACGAGCTTTGAGCCATTTTTCTACATCTCAAACGTATCTCCTATAGGGTGATATATATATATATATATATATATATATATATATATATATATATATATATAGTGCGGTGCAAGCCCCCTATCTGTAGCCGCAGACGTACTGTGACTGTTCTATGGAGACCGCAGTGACAGGTGTCTCCGGAACCAGAAGCCGCCAGCCGTATGTACCCTATCTCCGTCTGCTTGTTGCTTTATCCCCTTCCTACACAATGTGTACATATGTACACAAGTACAAAAGTTAATTTTAAAATTTTGCGTACAAATTTGCACACTGTCATTTGCATACTTAACAATAAAAGATCACAATCTTCCGTTCACTATGTTAAGAAATTTAAGTTATCACTATCAACCAAAACAACAATTTGTCGGATCAAAATACTTGCTCGTGTACGAAGGGGTTATTTTTAAGTATTGTATCCCATCTCTCTATCTTGTTCTTGGTACGTGATGACATTAGCAGATTGTTTTCTTTTTTGCTACATGTTGATGCATTGCACGACGAATTTCTTTATTTTGGATCTTTTCTCAAGTCGCACTTGTTTATGTGGTGACCTGCTTTAGCCAAACTTCGTTTCGCCTTTACTGTTTTTTCTTACTTGCGCTGCTGATCACGACCTATTACTACAACATTATTTCCATTTTTGTCCGACAGACGATCTTTGAAGCCCTTGGCCGCCAACATAACACTGCAGCTTACGATATGATGAAGAGGAAGCGACAGCTCCACTCTTCTATCATATCTCGTCACGAGGCACGTCTACTGTGCATTGATAAAAAAGGAGCGAACAAGGTGAATAACTCCCCTTTGGTTTCGTGCTGCATTTATTACTTTATGTTTCGTCCGATGATTTTTCATGCTGCAGCGCAAATCCTTTTCGTTGTATGTATCTTCCTGTCGCTTAGCTCTTCTTTGCTTTTCCCATGCACTAGAAATTCTGTTAAATGCCTCAATGCTTCCCTCGTACGTTCACAGCCATCTTTGCTCGATCAAACATGTAACCGGACAGGAAGCGCATTGGTGGATCCAACGAACGATAATCAAGAAGATGATCTTCGAAACCTTGAATTGTTCATCCCGTACAGCCGTGGTGACGAGGCTCAAGAACTCGGATTGAGCGTATCTGGCTCGATAAACCGGTTCGCTGTGGATGTGACCGCAGCCTCACTAACTTTGACTGATGACAGTTTTGGCGCAGACAAGAGGTCCGTTTTCCTCTTATCTTTCGCTAGATCTACTGGTTCACATTTACAACATTTAGATTCAGCATACGACGGTTATACATCTCTATCCTAATTCATTTATTTATTTGTTTTCTGCAGTGCTCTGCCCCGGACAGAGCCATGTACCGCGTTTCTTGTATATCTCTTGCAAAATTGTCAAGCTGGTAACCACAAATTTGTTTAGCTTAGTACCGTCAAAGTCATTATCTGTCACGCCTGATGGACCACACTTATGGGGACGTACTTTCTAAGCCGAGCTTAAGTTACTTACACCATCTCCGCACCATCCTAGTTGCATCTCCCATCAAAACGCAATAAAATCACCTGTATACTTCTTTATTGCTCATCAGCATATGGACTGCATTACTGAGGCCGGACTAGAACTCCGTCTCGCTTTATTTTGTTAGGAGGAATTTCAGTCAGAAATTGTCTGCCATCGCATCGCTAATTGTAGTGGTGCGGGAAGCGATGCGTTTACTATTCTCGTACTTAGCTCGGTTCATCTTTCTAACTTTGCTCCGTGCATCTAGGTACAGTGAATTCAGAAACTTCAACACCGGTGTACAAATGATACGTAATGATGATAAAGAGCAATTATTCAGGAGGAATGGACATGAATCAAGCTCGTCACATGGAGTAAATCGGGATGAGATATGTCAGACTGCTTGACCACGTCAGGATATGATAGCCAACCATTTTTGTAACCGATCTTGGGAATTACATACAGGAAAGCACTCACTAACCCAATCCAGATTCCCGATAAATCTCTTCTTGCTCTTGTGTATTGTCATTAGCTGGCAATACACCTCGAAGCAGTCGGTTTACTGGTATGTAAAGCGCATGGCCAAATCAGCAGAGGCGCTCCGAGTTGAACAGGCACCAGATGACGGTGCTCCCACCCCACGTAGTCAACTTCGAAGACTGATACGGCCAGTCTCTTTATCTTTACTGCACAAAGCGGTCATACTGTAGCATAGCAACCCCCCATTTACCTCTCTGCTTAAACTCTGCCGTCTCCATTATTGACACGGCTTGTAAGGTCACACAAACTATTACTACTCGTAATAGCTTCTTCGGTAATACAACTGCAGAAGGTGATGCAGGTAACCAGGTAAGTTAACCGATGCATCACTTAAGGCGAGAAATAGAAGTGAGTCAGCCCAGTCCAGTAACAGTATTTGGCGCCTTGGAGATTCGTGGCACATTCCGAAGCGTTTTTCGCTACCCGACTGTTTGTTCAATAGCGCTCACACGGCAGCTGCATCCGTCTCAAAGAGAGCTTTGCGACCGGCACACTGCTTCGGAAAGCCCATCATCAAACAGATCTTAGACGCCACCTAAAGCGAAATAAGCGAAGTGAGAAAGAGGGAGATTTATTAATGATCATCTCGATCACTAGGTTGAGAAAACCGTAAATGATAATGTAGCCCTTACGCACCTCACTTGACATAGTGAACTCAGTAATGAGTTTGCTGTGCACTTGTGCAAGGTCACGATGTTGTTCGAATTATCCAAGACATTATCCAATATGCGCACCATCACAAACACTTGCAGTTACCAAAAGCATAGGCAGTCTTCGGATTAAGGAAACAATTGTGGTTGGTTGTTTATGAGCACCCATGCGAGTAGAATTGTTGTCAGCACATTAAATAAATAAATAAATTGTATATTTCTCAACGGTGCGAGACGCAGACCAAATGTGTTGTATGATCATTCTGTACAGCATACTCAGTTGACTTATTCCGTGGCTGTTTTGTCAGTATGCTCTCTTGTGAATTTCCCGGCATATCGGAATTATTTTGTGGAAATTTCGCAATCTTTCGCTTTTGATTTTTGAGTCTGCCATTTCCGGATCATATTTTATCATATCTTCCCACAGATTTCGTAGTTCCGTTTTGCAAATTCTACTTTCACAAGTCACGGCACTTTGACATCATTTTCCAATATGCCGAAGAAATCACTTCGTGGTTCCTGCTTGAAAATTATTGGAAGTACAGCAAAAACGCTTACATGCTTTGATTGTTGTGCTAGACTTCATAGGTTTTGTGTTGGACTACCTACCGATTCCTATCGTTTTCTGCGTTCCATCCAACATGATTTCATCTAAATTTTGTGCAACATATGTCGCAATCTGAGAACGTCTGAGAAACGTATAACGTCTGCCGATGTCGGTCGCGACCAAAAACGTTTAACTGTGAGCAGTTCTAGACCTACCGTCCCACAAATTAGCCTACAGTTCATCCAAGGTTAAATCCAGCCTTCCTCCCATTCAACGCCCTCTGAAAACGCATTACCTCGCCATCCTAATGGTTCCGGAGACACGACACTAACGAAGGCTAAAGATCCACTAACCTTGCGCTCTGCTAGCTCTAATGACGCAAATTGATATCTAATGCATGTGGAGCTGTGTATAACTACGGCGGAAGAAGCCGTGAAACGAAGAAAACCTTCCTTTTGCTGACCAACAACAGGCCAGATCAAGCGACGGTCGAGTCCACCCTTCTCCCACAAGAACCACTTTGAATGACAAGAGGCGACTTAATCTGATGCTTTTTCACGCGCCTGAGTCCAACGATCCAAGCCCTCAGGCACGCTATGATCATGATGCAGAGTTTCTACAGAACCTGGTTGATAAGCTCCTCGATGTGGGTGAGGACGGAGTGAAAGTGAAGCAAGTCATACGCCTCGGCAAAAACATTGCTGAGGAAGACCGACCTAAGCGAGTAACTTTTGCTGACGAGGCCAGTCCGAAGCTAATACTGTCTAGGCTGGGTAGATTGAAAGTCGTCTGTATATCGATCCAGCTGACCGGGAGCGCCTCAAGTGTGCCATCATCGAGTTAAAGCGGCGAACTGGTGAGGGAAAAACAAACCTACGTATTGTAACTTTTCGGGTAATTACAACACGATCGCGAATTCGGATAAATCGGTCTCTCGCAATTCAGCCTCGCGCGTGTAACCTTTACCCACATCTGCAGTCTTATGAAAAAGCACGATGAGTTGTGCCGTTTCGTTGTTTTTGAGCGACCACATCGCTGGTCCCATATTCGTCAAACGTTACCATCAGCAGGCATGTATTCATGTAGCAAATCAAATTGCCAACCTATGCATTGGGTCTCTACAAAGTCTCTGGAACTTATGGATGCTCACCGACGTATTCCAGCCGGAAGTAAATACAATGAGACTCGCTAAAATCTCAGGGCAAAACTGCCTGCTAGCCTAAAGAGTGACAGCGAAGCCTGGTAGTATCATCGTGCATCAGAAACGGAAAAAGCCAATGCTGTTGGTAATCATGGTAACTTATTCCATCTGATACGATAAATAGGCAGCAGAAGACCTAATGTTAGCGTGACAATACCCGGCGAGAGTGGACAGGCGATCCACAACTTGTCAAAACGCTTGGAGCGTTGGGCCGACCACTGTAAAGCAATTTAACCAATCTGACTTATCGCTTTCTCTTTCGGGCATTGAATGTCCTTCTTCCTGAGCCGTCATAGATCCGCCCTCACGCGCAGAAGTGGAACGTAAGATCAAACATTTGAAATTGCATAAGGCCGCTGGTGCAGATAGAATTCCCCCAGCTCTCTACAAATTCGGGGGACTTGCTCTTCTAGATGATTTGCAAGAGTTGCTAATGGAACTTAGGGAGCAGGAAACTGTCCCGACAGACTGGAGCCGCTGTTTCATAGTTCCGATTTCCAAGGGGGGCTCCTGTTCGGAATGCTGCAACCATAAAAGGATCAGTCTGATCTCAATTGCCCCTACATTGCTTGCATCTGTCATTCTCCACAGATTGACTGGCGCTCGCGAAAGCCAGATTCGTAAAGAGCAAGCCGGGTTTCGTCGAGGTCAGCGCTGCATCGACCACATCTTCATCTTACGTCAATTGTTGGAGCACCGCCATGTTTATTGGCGACCCACGTCGTGTTTCTCGACGTCAAAGGTGTCTTCGATTCGGTGAATTGATGTACCCTTTTGGACTGCCTGCTGAGAAAAAGTCTGCCCGATAAATATGTAAACATTATCAATGCGCTGTACGTGCATTCTTCGAGCAGAGTGAGGGTTTTGGCAGAGTTTACAATGCAGCCGTCCATTCAACCCTCTTATACAGTTGTGAAACCTGACCCATCAGGTCGACAGACATAAAGTGGATAGCGACGTTCGATCATCGCTACCTCCGCAGCTTTGCTCATGTCTGGTGGGAGCACGTCGTGAACTGTGAGCGTGTTCAGCGTCGCCTATTTGGTGCAGAAAGAGCTAGTGATCCGCTCAACACCATTATGTCACGCACCAGGCTCCGATGGCTGGGCCACGTGTTGCGCATGCCAGCACGCCGACTCCCGCGACGTGCATTGTTTGCGCGCCGGGAGTGCGGTTGGAAGAGGAGGTGGTGAGACCAATATATTATATTATACACAATCTGTGGTACAGATATTGTGCCATCGGAATCATGGCTGAATAGGAAAACAATATGAATAATAAGAAAAGAGCAACAAGAAATGTTTTTTTGTCAAGTTTATCACTCACGGTTTTTGAAATTTTTTCAGTTTGTTCTTTTTTAGGGGGAGGAGGAAGGGACACCGCAACACACTGATGCACACGTCCGCCATTGACATCGATCTTGAGCCATAACTTCCAAGGTTTTCAACCAGCAAATATCCTCATCTCTCGGACCCCAACCAGGTAGTCGACAACAACCGGCCGAGGCCAATTGTTTCGTCAACTTTTTCATGCGGCTTCTCCATGTTGTAGGCTGTCCACCAGACCGTCTCTTCCAGCTCTGTCCAGCAAGTGCAAACAACGCACGACGGGGGTAACGCTGGACAAGCATGCGCAATACGTGTCCCAACCACCGCAGTTGATGCAGTGAGATGAGCTCCTCGAGCGAGTGGCTTCCACGTCCCAAGACACGCTGTCTAACTTCCACATTGCTTACGTGGTGCTGCCACCACACACGGGCAATGGACCGCAGCCAGCGGTGCTCGAAGACGGATAGCCTGCGCAAGTCATCTTTACGAATGGGCCAGGTCTGGCATCCGTACAACAGTACAGCACGAACAGTTGCACAATAGACCCGCCCTTTGATGGAGAGACGAATGTCGTGGCGACGCCACAAATGCCTCAGCCTAGAAAAAGCGAGGCGTGCTCTCGAGATACGCATCGAAATCTCGTCTCCAACAGCCCTGCCAGCAGTGATGCAACTTCCCAAGTAGACAAAGCTCTCCACAACCTCCAGTGTCTCACCAGCAAGCGTGAGTGCAGGCAGAGGCACCTGTCAGTCTTGAAGGAGAGCCTTGCATTTGGATGGCGAAAAGTACATACCGTACTTTGATGCTTCAATCGTCAAGCGGTTTAATGCAAGTTGGACGACCTGTGGATCGTCACCCAGCAAGACGATATCATCAGCATAATCCAAATCAACAACTCGACTACCTGGGAGGAGCTCAACGCCAGCGTTCAACGAATCGCTTAGAGCGTTCTTCAGGACATCCTCAATGGCAAAGTTGAATAGGAACGGAGAGATAGGGCATCCTTGTCGAACTCCACTGGAGACCACAAAGGTAGGCGAAAGCATGCCATAAGCCCTAACCCTGCCCGAGGTCAGACTGTATAGAGCGCGTAGTATGGAGACAAACTTCTCGGGGACACCGTTCCTCAGAAGGCACTGCCACAGTACTGTACGATCGACAGAATCGAAGGCTGCACGGATATCCAGGAACACAGCAATCGTTGGCCTCTGATACACATGGCGGAGCTCGAGGATCTGGCGAAGTGTGAAGATTTGATCGATGCAGCCGCGACCAGGGCGAAACCCAGCTTGTTCTTCTCGTTGCAACGATTCGCGTGTTGGGGATAGCCTGCGAAGTATGGTGGACACCAGCAGCTTGCAAACGACGGGGACTAAACTTTTCCTCTGTAGTTGGAGCAGATTGTGCACAGGCCCTTTTTGAAGATGGGGACGACTATCGATTCACCCCAAGATGATGGAACCTTCTCTTTCGACCAAATTTTCGAGAACAAAACGGTGAGTTCTCGGACCAGCGATGCGCCACCATCTTTGAATAGAGCTGGGTGAAGACCATCAGGGCCGGGAGCTTTATAACGCTTCATGTGCCCGAGCTCCTGCTCGATTTCCTGGGAAGAGGGAGGATCTGTTGGGGTAGACCACTCGGCCCCAGCGCGAGCGCCAGAGGTAGCAGATGGAGCTGGGGGCCAACAAAACTGCGAGCCAAAATGTTCGGCCCATCGCTCCAACCGTCGTTGAAGATTGGTGATTAAGGTGCCATCCTCTTCGCATATTGTTTCACTTATACCAGATCGAACACCTTCGGTGACTCGAATGAGATGGAAACGTTTCCTGGTATTACCACAGAGACTAGCAAGCTCCACCTCCCTAGCACGTTCACACCACCAAGCTTCGCGGTCCATTTGCAGACTCCTGCGCAACTCTCGACCAAGGTATTGGCGTTCTTCAACGTGTCTGGAATCCGATGGGATCAAGCGGCGTCTGTCCATCAGCGACAAGGAGTCGGCGGAAATCCAATGTTTCGGTGGGTGACGGGTAACTCCACAAGTGTCGATACTGGCGGAAACTAACGCATCTTTGATATGCGCCCACTGCGAATCGAGATCACCGTCAATAGTTGAGCCAAGCAAAGTTGACAGTGAGGCTTGGTACCTGGTTAAAACCGCAACGTTTTGTAGATTCGCGACGTCCGGTCGGTAGGGGGCGCGCTTAGGTGATCCTCCGAAACGCATGCAAATCTTAGCACGAACCAATGCGTGATCAGAGTCTAGAAAAGTTGACCAGTACGATCGGCAGTCCGTTACGCTTCCGCGCCATCTGTAGCTGATTGCTATGTGGTCAAGCTGGGAGCACTCTTGCGTTTGTGAGGGCGGGCGCCAGGTAGCAGTCTGTCTCCTCGAGCGTCGAAAACTAGTGCTCGAAAGAAACAAGCGATGGTCAGAGCAAAGAGCAAGTAGTCTGTCTCCATTGTCTGATCGACTGCCACCGAGACCAAAACTACCCCCAAGGTGGTGCTCTCTTGGTAGAAGGCGGCCAACCCGTGCGCTAAAGTCCCCGGCAAGAATGACTATATCCGTCCGTTTGGAGGAACGCAGAAGTTCATGTAGTTGTTGGTAAAAGCTATCTTTAACTGCATCCGGGCTGCAGTCTGTAGGGGCGTAGGCGGAGACGACAAATAAGGCACGCTTAACATCTCGACGCCTGCTTACGTTACATGAACCTCATAGTCTGACTGCACATAGTCGGCTGTTGACTGGGATCCAGTCAAGCAGAGCTGATTCAGCCCTGGCACTTAATACAACCCCAACACCAGCTTGACCAGTGGCGACAGATTCTGGGTCTCCGGAAAGCCGCAAGTAGTATTTGGCGTCAGAGTTTACTGGAGAGGCCATTCTGATGACGGCGCTAGAGTCTTGTAATCTGGTCTCTGAAAGACAACAGATGTCTACCGATAGCGTTTCAAGAGTACGGGCCAGACATGCTTGTCGTCCGATCTGCATCAAAGTTCGAACATTAAACGCTGCGAGGATGAATGGAGAACCAGGTCGAAGAAGAGCTGGAGCTTCGGTGGAGTGAGAGGTGGTTGCGATCGCAGGACATTGAAAACCGGGAGTTTGGCTGTTACTTCCATCAGCTGCGAGACGTGGATCGTTTGTGACGGTGACCGTAGAAGACACAAGAGTACATGTAGGTGAAGGACGGGAGGTGGGGTGGTCTGTGAGTGGACGTTGAGCGGTTGAGTTAAGACAGAAGAGCGATGACTTGGTCAATAGAAACGAAAACCCTCATTCCGAAGTTGGCGTCAGTTGATGCATCCCGACTGCCTGGCTTTGGTCCTAAAGACGATGAGCACGCTTAGTTGGACACACTTGCAGATATGTCTAGGATCCGACCTCAGTGGCGTTTGTGTCGTGAGTCCATCCCCATCCTGCTTAGCCTCCTTCTCCAATCACGATCACATTCCTTTGGCATAATATAACTCTTTTTGTGGCACGATAGCCGGCGTGCCTCTCTTGTTTTTTCTTCTTGTCTTTTGTATTGCAGTACAATTGCTGGTATTTTCCACCTACAGCTGACGTGTGTAATGATGGTGATGATGATTTGGACTCGCAGAGATGTGGTTGAACGATGAGGTACTCACCCAGGAATTTGAGCTTAGTGGCTTCTCGTGCTTCTGCTCTGATTGGCTATCAATGCCCACAGTGGCGTCTTGCTCTACATCCGGTCTTCTCGTATGGGAGATTCGTGAGCGTTCACCGAAGCGAAGATAGCCTATGTGAGCAGTTATGCTGCTCCATCCCTCACAGGCGCGGAGAGCTGCTCGTGTGTGCATTCCGTCGCGTTCCCCTGAGCCGTTCTTTGGATTGGCTGCCGCATCTCCAAGACCACATGAGTCGCCGTCAATTTCTACTCATAGGCGATTTCAATTGTCCTCGAATACGCTGGTTTGAAGTTGAACTTCTCACCGGTTATTGTGAGGTCGAAGTAAAGTTCGCTGATATGGTACTTGAAACTGGGGCAGCACAGCACAAATGCCAACCGACGCGCAGAACACGCGTTCAACTCCATCGTGCTTAGACTTGATGTTAACCAGCTGTGCACAAACTGTGTATGACATTCGGATTCTGGGGCCTCTGGCAGTAAGCGACCACTCAGTTCTTATTGCCAACATGGAGCTGCCACCGCAGCAATCCCACGGGCTTCAGCCGGATTACAACTACTGGAAGGGATTTCGCCGGTCTGACTGGAGCCGCGAGCCAAGTGGATTGCTTTCTGCCGCAGTCTTCATCTTCTGTAACTTGTTGGTCAGTTATAAGGAATGGAATAAATTCATTGTATAACCAATTTGTGCCTCCCAAGTGTCGGAAAATTGGAGTACTCTACAAAGAATATGGTAAGTTGGCTAGGCAGCAGCCCATGCTATGGGACAATTTCCTTATCTCTGGCTCGGACGATGACTATGAGATGTATAAAAAGCGACGAAATCTCTGCAACAGTGTGAAAACTAGCAAGCGCAGGCATTTCGAAAAGCAACTTGCAAACAGCAAAACCGCTCCAAAGCGAAATTTTGCGTACGTGAAGCGGCGTCTGTGGCCGATAAATGACCTACCAGTGATGGATCACGAGAACGGACAGCCCCTAACTTCCAGCACTGAGCGTGCTTCCGCATTGGCGGCGCACTTTGTTTTTGTGTTTGCAGATGACCAGGTGTCTGTACCAAATTCAGCGTGCACCATCCTTACCGAACCCGGCAGTCTGGATTGTGATGCGGAAGATGTGCGTCAGTTACATGACATTCTTGACGGTACCAAGCCTGCTGGGCCTGACGAGCTCCACCCATTGATTCTCAAATCCTTATCAGTCATCATCTCGCCTGCCGTAACTGACCTATTCAACAGGTTTCTGTCCGAAGATACATTGCCGATTCATTGGAAATACTCGGTGGTAAGGTTGATTCCGAAAGGCGTTGACCCCAGCAAGGTAGACAACTACAGGCCAATTTGTCTGACACCTATTCTGGCCAAGGTTGCAGATAACATTGTGAACTAACGTTTGCTACAGCTGTTCTGGTCAAAAGATCTCCTGACGCCCGTACAGCACGGTTTCAGGTCAGGTCGTTCATGTATCACCAACCTGCTCCAGACGAGACATGAATGGATGCAGGCAGTGAACCAAGGGAGGGGTCTGTCGACGTGATCTACATCGATTACAACAAAGCGTTCGGTAAGGTGAACCATGAGGTCCTTTTTCTAAAGCTGAGAGTGTTTGGTGTTGGTGGATCTCTGCACCAGTGAATCCAGGACTTCCTCGTTAGACGAAATTACAGGGTACAACTCGATAGCCACTTTACCGATTGGTATCCTTCGACCAGTAGCGTACCCCAAACACGGTGCTGGGGCCTACATTGTTCCTGATTTATATCAACAACCTACCTCAACTTCTTCGGTCGCCGTATGCCCTGTTTGCAGACGACCTGAAGTTATGGAGAGTGATAAGAACACCCGACGACTGCGGCTTACTACGACAAGAACTAAACCGTCTTTCCGTGTGGTCTGCAGAAGTCCGCCAGCCGGCCAACGCAACCAACTCAGTATTCATGAGCCTGGGTGAGAGTGGTAACGGCCAAACTTAGACTCTCGACGGCCAACCGCTACACCTCACACCTTCTGTGAAGGACCTAGGGATACTCCCACGTTGCGAAATGAAGTCCGTTGACAACACGAACAGGCTATATCGTGACAGACTGCACATGCTCTGGTCACTCATACGTAGTTTCTGCATCTGGTCTGAAGAGATTACCACTCGCCTCTTCTCCTCCATCATCAGACCAATGCTAGAGTACGGCTCGCCAGCCTCCTGCTCGACCACTCGCGGCGGGGCGCAGAAGATCGAACGGGTTCAACACGTCGCCACTAGGCTCCTTCCCAGTTTGCGAGGCTTGCCGTACCGTCGGTTACGTGTCGACGTCATCATAACCTACCAGATACTACATGTAGGCGACTTCTCCATGCCAAGGCCACTGCTCCGCTTACGAACGTTTTGCAGCACACGCGGACACAAATACTAGCTTGTGATTCCAGATATGAAGCGAGTTCTCCATCCCTTGTGCTTGGAACGGCGAATGGTAAATTTCTGGAACGGTTTGCCGGAACATACGGTGGAAAGAAACTCTGCAGTTATTCAAGCGATCATTGGATGTACATTTTTCCAATACTAGATTCTGTGAACGATTACGCACTGGCATGTCGCATTTGTAAAACCTAATACACTGTAGGTTAAACGATTTTTTAACGATATAACGTTAGAACGTGAAAAACGCTCAGCGTTTTGACAGGTCAGTTTGCTATTTTAACCTCTTTGATCATATTTCGATGGAGTTGTACAGATTCAAATTTGTACTTGCTCCCACAATACAGCGAAGCTTTGGATTATTCGATTATTTGAAAGTAATAGAAATGTGAAAAGTGGAGCATAGAAACAAATGTGAGCATAATCAGCAGTTCAAGTGAAGTAATACGACCATTCGTGGAACCGTCTCCTGGGAACCTGCTTCCATGCGAGGTTGTCCCTTGATAGGTTTCGTCCGCACTTCCACGCCTCATCTGGCCATATGCTTATCTGGAATTAAGGCAAATAAGCCGTTCTTTTGTTGACTAGATATCACAGAGGCGAAACGACTAACTACGGTGTTGCACTCTAGCAGGGCGAGATTAGCCAGTGCACGTGTGCGGCTGACAGACTCGTTGCCATGGTCAAATCGGAAGCTGATGAAGTCAGCCGTCAGCCTGACACGGATTGCTGCTCGGCAGCCATGAGTGAACGCGACTACAGCTGGCCAGTGAGGACCGCAAGCAGGTTTGGAATCTGTCCAGACAAATAGCGTGAGTCAGTTCAGGAACGTACAGCCGGAGATGATGGAATGTGACCTATAAAATGAACTGTGTTATGTGCTTAATGTACTTCGGTCTTGCAGGCTTCGGTGTTTTATATTTTTCCCGGCTGGGTTGAAGCGCAGAGAGTAGGAGGGCGAGGGCAACGTTACAACTGTGAAGACGGAGGTGGGATTTCAATATGGCATTCCTATTTACTCTCCCCTATGTATTTTCAATTCACATGGATCTGATGGCTTGGAGGTAGACAATGAAAACTTATTTCTCCGAGGTTCCCGATGGACCTAAGATTCTATGCCTCATATCTTATTTGGACGGTTACTTTTTTGGAGGTTTTTTACTGGTGATCTTCCGTCAGCCCTTTCGTTTGATATCCTCTTGGATCAACTTTGCTCACTGTTCACTCCCCGTAGCGTGCAACCAGATGAGGCAACCACGACTAGCATCCAGGGCATAATCGACTGAGGAAGCATTCACTACTATACACTACAGTGGCGACGCGAGTTTAAGTCGAACTAAAAAATGGCAGCCAGCTTCAAACCATCGCAGCAGGCTAAGCTCATTTAGATGTTAATGCAGAAGCTGTCGATATATTCAAGCCCAGGGTTAGGGGCAAGTGAACGTCCCGTTTTCAGAAACCCTGACTCAGCAGATCAGTGAATTCTATTGTGGTGCGGATGCTGGCGTAACATTTGCTTCCTGGTTTCACAAGTATGAATACATTTTTCATGTTGATTTCGCAAACATACCAGAAGAGAGGAAAATTCGCCTGATGCTCCGGAAGCTGAGTGCGACTGAACATGATTAGTTTACAAATTTCATATTGCCGAAGAAGAGCACTAAACTATCCCTTGATGAAGTTGTCTCAGTCATGTCACAACTTTTTGATGAGCAGACATCGCTGGTCAACATCCGGTACAAGTGCCTCACGATGGCAAAGAAAGAAGAGGAAGATTTGGTCACCTACTCGAGCCGTGTAAAATCGCGAGTGCGAACGTTCATATTTCCGCAAGATGACTGGCGACCGGTACAAGTGCCGTATTTACGTTTGCAGCCTACCAGCAGCCAAAGATGCAAACTTTCGAACAAGAATCCTGAGCAAGCTTGTATAGCATCCTGACACCACATTGCAGCAGAGAACAACGAACCTGAAGCATGATACATCAATGATTCAGCATTTGTCCAATACGAACGAGCATGACCACATTCGTGTAGTCAACCGGACTTCCAAAAGTGTAACAACTTATGTGAGTCCGTCATATTCCAAAGCTCCCACTGTTTTTTGGTTTTGTGGTGGCACTTTGGCCGGGACTGCCCGTTCAGAAATCACATTTGCAATCGCGTTGGTAAACAGGGGCATGAGGAGTCGTGTTGTCTGGCAAGTCGTCACATTTTGACCAGGAAGAAGCGAAACAACCCTATACCGTCCAGACGTCCTAGTTTGACCAGAGCTGTCACTGCCACTTCCAAAGTTGATGGGCTCATTTGATATGGAAATCAATGGCATTCAAGTAAAGTTGCAGCTGGATACAACCTTGATTTTCCGTTATACGTGAAGCACAGTCGGGCCTCCATCACTGCTACAAATGTGTCAAACAGTATAAAATGCGTCAGGAAGTATGTTAAAGTTGCTTGGTCAGTTGAACTGTCAAGTCAGATTTCGTGATCAAAATATCCGCACAACATGTTTCGTGACAGACAAGCCGGGGTTAGATCTGCTGGGTCTCGACTGGATGCATGTTAGAATTGCTATCAGTCAGTGAACAGCATATGTCAGCAAATCCGCAGACGTAAAACCGAAGCTCTGACACTGCCTGATTTCTACGTGCAGTCTCGACGGGTCGCGGACTATTACGTGCCATTTAATCCCGCTTTGCGTTCTCTTTTCATAATCGGAAAAAGTGTTGAAGCATGTCTGACGGTTTCTGCGGGAACTCTACAAAAGCTTCCAAATCACGCTGTGCTCTGCTCTTTAGTGGATTTTTCCTTACCCATCTCAACGTACACCAACCGAACTCCAATCATTCAAATCGCAATTACCAGCTCTATACCACTACCACTTGTCCAGCTCCATACCTTCACAATATACAGCTCTTTGCGGTAGTTGGAGTCCTGTTTCCGAATACGACCTGTAAATCTGCTTCCCCAGCATGCGGACTACATTTTACCGACAACCGACCCTAGACGGCACCGATCTCGCTTGCGTGTCACGTGTGAGCGAATCACCTAAAGTCACATTGTCATCTACAATCTGCCCAGGAGCGCACTTCATAGACCCGTGCACATAGACGAACAAATGAGACTAACGAACAAGCCGCGCAGGTGACAGAGACCCAAAAGAACTGGCCCATCAACGAAAACAACCTGGAATTTAAACCGGTTGATTTGCAACACTTACAGTAGTGTAAATCGCGTCATATTTTCTCGACTCCTGTGGTTGTATTCCCCCTCAATCTTAACATTTATTAGCCCTGCGCTCAGCACCATAACATTCTCCTGAGTACCCACTAGAAATGCTTGTTAGCAATGTGAAAGCGAGAAGCTCACTCCTTAGGCTGACGTTGTAACCAGGAAAGACACTGAAACTACTGCTTTAAATCCACCCGTTATTACTGTAAATAGGAGACGTCCATCATCCAAACTCTAGAAAAATGGGATGTAGCAGTTACCCACACCAACTTTACTACTGCCCTCAAGCCTGAAAGGAAAAATCGGATTATAACCTTCGAGGAAGAAGTAGCCGCGCTGAAAAGCAAAATTCATGAATTAAACAATAGCTGTGAACAAGTTCTATTATTCTCTGAACTGCTTAGAGGTTCCGCAAATGTTGCACTAGACCGATTGTGCACAGCTGGTTCCGTATTAAACACAGTCGCATCCGAAACGCAAGAACTCCTCCGTATATTGTAAGAGAACCCGGTGTGATTTCACATCTGTAGGTTACCACATGGCATTTGTCAACGGAGAATGACATTTTCCACTTAGAACACCATGAAGCAAGCATGTGTAAATCACCTTGGATGACACTGACAATACTAATGACGTCAGTGGAGTTAAGCGTGTAAATACTCTTTATATCATCGGCAAATAGAAAAGGTTTCCTAAAGATAAAGACGTCAAAAACTTCATTTAATTATAGTAGGAATAATAAAGGGCTTAGGACACTGCCTTGTATCACGCCACTAGTGACTGGTTTGGGCGGACTTGTTACAATATGAATCTTTACTATTTGGGTTCTGTTCGGGAGATACGAGTCGAACCATGACAGCAAAGGGTTGCCGATGCCATGTGCAGTTAATTTGGATAAGAGAGAAGCGTGAGGGACACGATCAACCACCTTCTCCGTATCAAGGTGGACGACTATGACTGATGAGCCGCAGTTTAGCAAACTAATCAGAAAATTGAAGAAGCCGATCTGGCATGGTATGCAAGGCCGTGAGCTTAGGAAGCCGTGTTGCGAGGTGTTGATAACATTTCGCGTCATCGGGAAGTCAACAGATTAAGACTTTATGTGACGTTCCATCATTTTAAAAAGGATGGAAGTGTGATTTATTGGACGGTAGTTCGTCGTTTCGTGCACGGGGCCTGATTTGTAACGAGGGGTAACCAGCTTTCTTCCACTGTATTGTCACACTACCTGCCTTCATACATAGAGAAAGAAGATTCATAAGTAGTATCTGGATATGGGGACCCCGTTTTTTACCAGGTTTGGCGGTAAGTAGTCAGGTCCAGTATAACAAGATAGTTTAGTAGATGAAATAGGCCAATTAATGTCGTGGAGTTCATGTTTTACTGTGCAGTGCCTGTCGTCAGTAAGCAATGGGAGAATTTGTACAGGAAGCTCAGTATTGGTTTTAAAGATGGAGCTAAAGTAGTTGTTTAAAGCTTTATTTGTGTGAGTTGGATCACCTAATATCCGGTCAACACAAATCAAAATGGAAAGGGTTTCTGTGGTTTTGTTTCTACTTTTCAACAACTTGCTACGTTTGTGCTTTTATTATTGCTGTTAAGCGCGATCCTTTCCCCACACATGCACCTTTTTTGTCTAAATTGTTCTAGTTCAGCAATGACCTGTTGTTGCAACACTGGGAGAAGTCCTTCGTTTTCAACTAATGCCTGCGATGTTTCATGAGTTTATTGGCAAATTTATCGGTCGTGGTGATGGATTTTCCTTTACCGGGAAAGCGCTTATACCTCAACGGGACGAGAGCGTTCAGACAACTTACAACATTCCTGTAAACTTCATCAGCAGCCACTTGTGCGTCGTTTGTCAGGAAGAAGGCTTCGTAATGTAATGATTTCACGACGGTCTAAAACGATTATCTGTAAAAAGCTATATGGTGTGTACAGGACTGCAGAATAAGTCGTGGGATGATTGGAGTATGGTCTGTCGAAGGATACTTGGACCATCATGTGATCGCTGTCAGAAAATTTGTCTAGGACAACTGCCGAGACTATGGATAGGCTTAATGTAAAGAACAAATGAAGGATGTGGTTACCCCTTGTGGGGGAGTGGACATGTTGTGTCCATCCTTGTATATGTAAGGAAGACAATATGCTCGAATATTTGGCAGGTGCGATGTACGATCTCCATTCAACATCGGGTATATTAAAATCCCCCACCAAGTACTTTATACTTGACAGGTAGTTATGCTAAGTGGTAAAATAACTGCTCCAGGTTTTTTTACGTCATCCGCACTGGGATTCGGAGGGGAGTAAATACAGCCAAAAATTATCAAAGTTCTTTCTGATGCAACACTTATTACTTTGGTGTTAATGTTGTTGTCTTTAAGGGAGAGTGCTTAGCAGTGATGCTTGGAATTTATTGGGTACATATCTAGAGAAACCACCGCTAGATAATGAGCTTCGACAGGCAAGAAAACTGTTGTACCGATCAATACGGGAGCAAGGTTCTTCAGTAACTTTCATAAACCATGTCTCTGTTACTAATATGAAGTCTGGTTCAAAGTGATACCATGGAACGAAGAGCGTGCACCTTATTACGATGGGAACGGGCATTGACGAGAAGTGATTTGATGAATTGTGTCTAAATAGGTATGTGCGCCAACTGCTCGAATAGCTGGGCTGAATTTCTAGCGATGAAGAATTGCGATTTGAGTGGCAAAGACTGGGGTAGCTGGTGGTTAGGCTGGAAGTTTTTGTTAATCTAGGGCAAGTAATAATAGTATCTTACATCGATGAAGTATATGCTTTCAGGCTTTCAAACCGGGTGTCAATAGAGTAAGGGCTTGTCAACTGTCGGCAGCTGACAGCAAGAGGATACGGGACTTGGAGATTTATGAGCTGGTGTGAAGGCAGCTACGATAGGCAAAGATCATTCGAACAAATGGGTGGCTTTGGACATATTTCAGTACAGTATTTGGCATCACCAAAATATACTTGATTGTAAGGACTTGGTATGAAATTTAGGTTTGAATCGCTTTGAACCATTTCATGAAAAGACGGAAGGCTTGATGGGTGATAACATTGTGTTGCTTCCCCAGGCCTCCTAAAAAGACAGTTCATTTTGTCTTTCGTGTGTGTGGTTAGGAGGGATATTTCGGGGTCTGTAAATTTTAAGGGAGCACCTTGAAGAGGCAGTAAAAGTCTTCGCACGGATGGAAACATATGGTCTAGACAATAACCTACTGAAGAATATGTTAGCTAAGTGAGGGATTTTTCGCATAGTATTAAGCTCCCCAACCAGCGTTTCCATTGTGGGTTTATCAGTGGAAGTCAACTTTACTTTCACTCATTCTTCTCTCACAACAATCAGTGGTCCGACGCAGCATGCTGCACGCAATTTATTTCGACGTATTTGAGTTGGGAATTGTACTATGTTGATTTTCGCATAACCCTCTTCGGTCTACTGAACATCTCCAGTCCTTTCTGTGGATGGGGATGACGGTCGACAACCGTCAGTTAAACGACATTTCTTTGCGCTAAGTAAACTCGGGCAAAGAAGGCAAGGCAATCACCACTCAGTCACCACCATCTCTCAGTAATATGGTGAATGGTCGGCAGGACCATGCTCCTTATTCAGCAGCTGAGGGGTCGCTTTTAGCTTCTGCTGGAAATTTCTGATGAACCACACTATACCATTTGAAAAACTGTAAACTATCCGATTGTGTTGCATCGCAGTTACATTTGCTCATTGTAGTCTTCGCCATTGAAACGCAGCTGGACTTAGGACAACTGATTGCCTGGTATCTCAACCCAAACTTTATTAAATTAACAGCGGCCATCCATTCATCAGCTTTCTCTCAACCGAGTTTCGTGTACCATCTTTGTGACCGAAAATCAGTAGGAAATCCCACTTCGAAATGCACTTGCCAATGTAATGTTTGCTTCATTCACACAGCGCTTTTAGTGAATGTCCCCTGAACTACTTCACCAAACGTTTGTCTGAAATATACGTATGACGTTTACTTGTAACTGATTAACTGTTCACTGAGCTTGACAATCTGGTTGCAAACGTTTCTTCGCCAATCGAGGTGACATCATCAGTGCGTAGTTATGTAGCGTGCAGTAGCGTAGAGAAGCTTTGGTGAGAGTGACGGTTCTTCTCTACGCTACTACGCGCTACTTAACCACGCACTGGTGATGTCACCTCGATTTGTGACGAAAGGTTCGCAGCCAAATTCCTGAGCTACCAGTCTTCATTTCTATCGTAACTGTTTAGTCTCTTTTTTCTTTCTATCTTCTCCATGTTATACGTGGAACTGATTGACAGGGCTATTCTCTATTTTGTTTCCTTCGAACAGTTTAACTACCAGTTGAACACTTTATCTCAGTGTTATGTTTGTATGTTTTCTGAACGGTCTGATACAAAGCCAATCAATCAAATTTTAACGAATATGTCGCCCCCTACGCCTACCACGCTAGCAACATTTCCGTGTACGGCTCAGTTTCATTAAAATCGTAAGGTATACTTGAAACCATACATTGGTAAGAGAGTTGATCAGCTGCATATTAGCATAATGAAGGACTTTCTTTGTCCCAAACTTCACTGGAACTATGCCATTCTGTCAGTTTTCCTCCTCCCCACATGAACGCTCATAGCTTAATGCAACCAATCCTTTCCCACTGCATTGGGTAATGGCCTGCTTACGTTAGTGCGCGCCTATGATATGTGGAATTTCGCTTCCTCGAGGGACATTGGAAACATGCTCCGTTTTAGACTTCACTCGCTTTTTATCTTGTGTATAGGAATCGGTGCCTGCACTACAGTCATTTTGCTTAAACTTAACGTTGCAGTTCCCACCCGTCTGCCACTCGAAGACAACTATGGGATCGAAAGCGAAAACGTTATGTAGATTCTCGAGCGACTGACGGTCAAGCCAATCTGAAGAAAATCAAAACAGAAAGTGGCGTATGGATTCCAGCATCATACAAAACGGATAGGTGAGTCATGTTGTCTAGTTCGGGCATGTCAAGCTAGCGGCATACGAACCTCGTGCGGCTGGTAAAAATAAATACATTCACAGTATTTTTCTGACTTTGCGGAAACTGATCCAACGCAGTATCAGATCCAAAATATTACGGATATAAGTAGAATTTCGTCACATCTAGGCTCACTCAGACAGCCGCCACACACCCGGAAAAGCACTGTACCATTCAACTCTCCCTACTACTCTTCTATATTACGGATATGCTCACGCAAAAGAGTAAACAAATATGATACGTTGCAGAGGTCGAGGTACGGGGCAGTAGTATCATAAGGACGAGGTACGAAATTATGCTTTGTTTTCTTCAGGATTCTATGGCATTTTTCTGGAAAAACCGATTCCTTTCGGAGTTTCAAACACTCGTGCTTTGTTTTTTGCGTTCCAAGATGGCATCCGCGGTACGTTTTATAGAAAGAATGACCGAAACAAAAAGTTTCTTATGTACAGTCAGCATGGAAATCTGAATGAGAATTTATTGAAACCATATAACATTAGTTCGTCTAACTCTTATGTACTTTCGGGAACCAGCATTGACACGTCTCGGTATCCAGCTCACATTAAGAACGTGCGGTATCCTTTGTAAGAACAGCATACTTCACTACTTTACATGCAGAAAGAATAATCTTGGAAATGAGCAGTTAGAAAGGTGATAAGTATGTTGTAAGTGATGAACCTGTGAACAATGGATGGCACACATGTCAATTCTTATGATATACATCTCGACGACTGAAATTACGGCCAGCCTCGCCCTACCTTGCTGAGGTTATGGATCGTTTTCCTTTGAACTGACTGACCTTGTACATTACTTCCCGCTTTTGTATGCAACGCGATAATTTCACCAATGTGTGTAAACAGCTGACGACAACACTCGAAATACCTGAATTCAGCGTATCCTGCTAAAGTGTTTTCTCGTCTTGCTGTTTTGAAATTTGTGAATGAAACATCTCGACGAGTCTGGACCTTAACGCACTGCGATGGTTTGCATGCCTCAGCGATGCATCGGGTTATCTTATGTGGTGCTTTTGCACCTGCGGACCTACTCGTACCAGATTGGTCAGTAGTTAGACGCCTAATCAGCGCAGTCTCCTGACCCTCCAGCTTGGTTGTTGAAGTGAGCTTGGCCCCTTACTCCATAAAACATACTCTGTGTAGTCCAGTGTCAATACCCTGCTGTCTTGCCGTCAAGTTTTTGAACCAATGGCTTTGGTTAAGAACCCTATTCGTTCTCTAGTCTAGTCTAGGCATAGGCCACCTGGCAGCTTCCTGCCTATCCAATACAGTGACCTTTCACTCAAACAATTTTTCGATGCTCTGGTCATCGCAGAGGGTAATCAACGGTGCCCAATCTGTTACATAGAGCAGTTTGGATATGGGTTGAGATGCTACTGCTTGACCGTTATTTCCCTCTCTCATTTTCTCATCCTTATCGTCCCACTCCAACCTCACTTTTATCCGCCCGGTTTTCAATCTCCGAATTCTCGGACCTCCCCCACCTTGGTCCAGTAATCATTTATCTCCTAGTTTCGACTCACAAGCTATCGCAGGGCGTCGCTCCGGTTCAGTCGGCAAGTTCATGTTCACCCAAACGGACAACGTCAGTTCATCCGTTTCCCTTTGGAACCCCCGAGCTTCGCCCAGACTGGCATGCCTCCATATGCGCGCTTTGATCGATATCTGCTGCTTATCAGGAACTCGCCTGCATGACTCCAGTTCTGTGATTACACTGCGGTCCCAAGCGTGCGATACTAACAATGTTTTCTCATCACGCTTGTCCGAAGTAACGCAGCCGGTCAAGCCAGTGTGGGCATTGCTCCTAGCCCCTGGGCTGAAGCTGCCCTAATTGATTAGATCCCAATGAACAGTTGGGTGTACGCTGTCGCATTGACTGGCTGGTTCAAAGCTTCGAGGTCGCGCTGGAACAAACGGTACTTATTTGTTAGTGCGCCCACGTATTGCAGCGCTGACTCGGTGGATGTCGACTTCTATCACTAATTGAACATTCTCCTTCGTTACAGAAAGAGTACCGGCACTGTGGTGTTTGCTGGTGATTTGGACGCCCAAGTTGGAGGTCTGTCCACTAATGGGCTTCATCTGAGTGGCCAGCACGGTGTAGACTCCTGCAATGATAACAGTGAGCGCTTGCTGCACTTTTGTGAAGATGTTCGAGAGATCAACATTAAAAGTGGGGGCAAATGGAAGGTGCTCTGTTTGCTTTCCCTTTCCGGTGTTCTGTGGCGAAATAAAAGTGTCCTAATAGACATCGTAATGTCAAAGAGTAACGGCAGTGAGGGAATCAGAGAAGAAAATCGGTTGGCATTTTCTTTCCGGCTTTTATATGTTGTTGAAAATGTCCATTTAAGTATGGTCAACTAAGAGTAGAAAGTATCAGTGGATCAGGGAGAATGCGCTATTCAACATCTAAATTATGCCTACACTCACACTATACATTTGTTGGGCAGTCTCCATACATCTCCTGAAGGGCGAAATTGGGCGTACACACATAACTAAGGTCGCTCATTGCACCTTTTCACGGCTACTCTAAATTGCTGGCTTGAGTTGACTGATCTAATCCCACTAGGGAGCAAATTCCAGGTCATCGAGTACCGAACGAGATGATAGTCAAACGGAGCTTGATTTCGACTATCAACTTGCATTACATTCTTCCGACTTCTGATTTGGTATCTCAGGTAAAATGTGAACTTTGGTGTGCCACTCTCAGTATCGACCACGTTTTGTAGCTTTTTATGACAGAATACCAAATTTAACCTAAGATGTTGAATCTATAAAGGCTCGATACTCAGTTAGTAGCAACCTTACTTGTAGGTGAAATACGTTGTTGCCCCTAATAGATATTTCACATAAGCCATGTGAATACTTTCAAGTGTTAATTTATCCAACTCGTGTAAATCTCTATAGATAATATGCGAAGTAAGGGCATACATTTATGAGGTCTTAGCCTAACTTCATTCATCTGAAAGAACCTACACATTCACTTTTACTTTTTAGGACATGGTAAGCTATCAACTATGCAATTGCTAGCGATTGTATACCTACTACCAATATCTGTAACGATCTTTTCTGGCTTTTTCGATGGAAACGTAGCAAAGTTTAGCGCAAGACAATTCCGGAAAAGAGTGCATTTATGCATTATAACATTGCATTTGTCTGCCTAATATCGTTTGCCACATCCAACACCATAAGTCCGACTTATTCATACCTTGGTGCGTCATATTCAGGGCAGCCCGAATGGCATTTAGGTGTGGGCTACCGTAACGTCGTCTTCAAAAAGAAAAGCACGATTATGTGCAACCACATCGAGTACTTGGTTCACGTATACACGGCGTAATAGTTATACAACATCGCTAGTATCATGTTGTGGGAGGAGAAATGTACGCATGAAAAGGACAAATTGTGTTCGACAAGACAACTAATACGGGAACTGGGAAAGTATTTGATCTGTGCTGGGGAGCGAGTGTATTTCAAGAAACAACCAATGATGAAGCATGCGGCCTTACGTTCTCTACCTATCCGGAAGAATGCTTACGATGGAAGTTCCAGAGCCAACAGCTCATGTACTATAGTGCAAGTGCTCCAAATGACACGTGCAAGAACGAGCACTTAAACACCTTTGTGTAATGTTAATCTGGTTATTGGATAGCAGAAAACGATGTATTGCCTCATTAACTATGCACACTCCTAGAAATCACTGGAATATTTTTGACGGGGTGGTAGTAATATTGTACGTTGGACCACCTTTGTCTATGTGTGTAATGGTAGACTTGTTCTAGAGAGTTGGAAAAGTACTTGAAGATATTGACAAGGTAAACAAGTTCAAAGGGGGGAAAACGGGATATCAGCACCACAACAATTAATTGATTTCGCTGGGAGGCCATCCAGGCCACAGATTGTGAACAGCTTGATCCTGGCAAAATGGCGCAGAATTTTATCTGTTTTGAACTGCACATAAGAAAGAGTAGAAGCTGCCTTAGTTGAGGGATTTCGTGGACTAGTATTGTATTGTGTCAGCTGTACGCCGTAACGGCGCTTCGCTGCCGCGCAACCACCACGTCGCGCGCGGGCTGAGTATACCGCGAGGACGCCCACCCCTACGCGGATTCGAACCGGTGACCTTATGGTTGCAAAGCAAACGTGCAGACCACTCGGCCACCGGCCGACATTTCGTGGACTAGCCAACGAATAATGTGTTCCGGGTTTCGAGAAGTAAGTAAAGTCCTCACGGATTGCTTGTTTCTCACTCATAGTCAAAGAATAACTGCTTTGTCTGGTTTAATTTATCTTCTACAATTCTGCTAATGCCTTAATTGTGTTGACACTGTTAAATGCTGACACCTCTTGGCCTCTCAGGGTAGCTTCCATTTTGCAACATAGTGCTTCTTAGATGAATGGCTTTCGCAATTCTATTGAGAAACCCTGAGTTCTCTGTCATAGTTTTCTAAGTTGGTGTAATTTCGATGTGGTCCTCTTCATCACTATTATTCGGGAGCCGCTTTGAGTGTTCGGAAACGGGCTGAGGAGATCAATACACCTGTTAGCAATCGATTCAAATTATTCGCGAGCTATACAACTGTCACTCGAGTGAAAAAATCTGCCCAGTAGCATGGACCTTATGAGTTCAACGAACCCGTCCCAGTTTTTACGGTTGAAGTATCTATGAAGCATCTGTTCACCTCGGCATGTTGTCATTAGCGCAAAAATGCGTTTGACAATATGCTCACTATCAGGGCGTGTGTTCAAAACCGTGACAGTATCCCTATGGAGAAAGTCGAGTCTAATGGTTACATGTACATGCTGCGTCCAGCTTTGTACATCGATCGGAAACTGACGACACTTTGACGGTCCAAACGAGATAGGCTAATTGATATCTAGCCTATTAAAATCTCCCCTGATCAGTTCATTTTAGCATGGCACGGCAGACGCATAGCATCATCATCATCAACAGCAGTACATCAGCCATTTGAACTGATGCTTCGCTGCCATACAACCATGAGGACCTATGAAATAAAGAATAAGAAGAGGGAGAGAAGGGGGATTTACCTGAAAACCTTAATGCCCTAAGCAAACATTCAGGGTCAAGACGCCTACACCTTGTGTTAACAACATACCGTCACAAACAGCTGGCTATCGTGCAAAGTTAAGGCGGCATCGTCGAGACAGCTTGCTTGCGGCTTTCACTGTCACGCGTCATAATCAGCCATTACCCCGCAGATAACTCAGCACCAAACACACTTTAAACAGACAATCCGATTAGGAGACGGCAGCAGACGCGCCACTGGTGTCGGTTGCGAGCCATGTCCTGTAAAGTCTCCAGCCAAGCACAAGGTGAGTCACGTGGACCCCAACCCGGAAGGCGAGACGGACCAACGGCACCCAGTTTGGTCGTCAGTGACTTCATTTCCCGCTGCCAAGTCAACTTCTGTCCACCTCGAGCCTTGCGCCATCCTACACCTGGTAGACTGAACAAGGCCCTCCTAGGTAAGCGGTGACCAGGCATGCGTAGCACGTGCCCGAGCCAACGCAACTTATTCAGTGCTATCTGTTGTTCTAGGGAGCTAGCATGATCACCACCACCTAGTACTCGCCTACGCACATCATCGTTGCGGACACGCTGGTGCCATCCGACACCAGCAATGCTTCGCAAACAACGATGATCAAAGACTTGAAGGCGCCTCAGATCTTCAGACCGAAGGGGCCAATTCTCACTACCATAGAGCAGAACGGCCCTCACTGTGGCCTTGTATACACGGCCTTTCAGACGGAGGGAAACTCCCTTCTGTCGCCAAAGATGCCATGGAAACAGGACAGCGTGGCCTTATAAGGAACTTTTGCCGATAGGCGTCCGATAGGTGCTGTGGGATGGTGGCTGCAGACGGTACTACTCCAGTAGCACTTCGGTTGCTGTCAATTAAGCTGGGAATTTTAGAAGGAAGGTTAGTAATAGGGGCCGGGATGGGAGTAAGAGAAAAAGGTGGAAAAGAAAGAAGGGAGGCGCCAGCAGTAGCATGCTTTCGCTTATCCGCCCTGCTGTATGCAGCAGATAAGGCGACCCTTGATAATCTGCGCGACGGCCGATGCAGGATGAAGTTTATGTTTGAAGAAAATGTCATGGTTGTATGTGAGCTGGGATACTGCCAGGGCGCCCAGACCTAGACAGGAGAACGATTAGGGTCCTCATCCAAAGCCTTTGGCTCAAAAGCCTGTCCGCAAGGCAGCGGGGTGGCAGTGATTTAGTTTTACAGAAATGGACGCCATTCCATTTCAAACCCCCAACCTGGAGGACCAGGAGACTGAGTTTGTCTGACCTCTCACCATTGACCAACCTGGTAAGAGTAGCTCTCAAGATGCTCGGAGGCATCACCCAGTATAGCTCAATAGGTCATTGAGGTACGCAAACCGTCGCACCACGTTAAGGTCCAGTCTCGTTGCGACGGAGACGCATAGCTAATGGCATTAGTTAGTTAGTTAGAATCCTGCATTAATTTACCTGTAACTTTTTCATTCTGTTTTTATGTCATAGGGTAGATTTTAGTTATTAAGCAACGTAGAAAGAAAGTTTTTAAATTTTGTAACAATTTTCATGTCTATTTTAAAGTGGTACTTTAAGTACCGACAGGAACGAATGTCATCAACATTGTCACCATGAAGGTACATTACTGAAAATACAACAGACATCAGTGAAGATAGTGCTGTTCAACCGCGTTATCTAGTAGCTAACACCTCATCGAACATAATGCTTCAAAACACGAAAAATCTCAACACGGTGTCTGTAAAACCGAAAAATATCATTTTTCCTGTCATGTTGTATTTCTTTTTCCCCCTTTATTTCGCCATGGGTCTGATGGCGCATTATTTGTTATCTGATTATATATATATATATGTATATATATATATATATATATATATATATATATATATATACGATTGGCGGCATCCGGTTTCGGATTTGCCTGTCACTGTGGCAAGCCACAGGACGCCTGCGCATACAGAGGGACCATGGATGGCTTGCGCTGCACCACCCGCAGCTCCAACCACATACCCCATATCCAAAGTAAACCCGAAGGAATAAGACCGGGAGGCATGCGGATGGGCGCCACGTTTCATCAACGGAGCCGGCCCACACTCCTTCACAGGCAAACACAAGCACACTGTATTTGGGGAATCAAGCGCACACAAGGCGGTGGCTGGACCGTAGTCCGCTCCACACTGAGTGCATGGAACCACTCTTTGATCCTAACACGGCCACAAGGACCGTGCACCCCATCCCCTCCAGCAACGACCAACTGTCTCCTGGAGCCAGTATGGACGAGGTAGTGGGTAATAGACAGGTAGGCACCTTGTCAACATGCACATCAAGCGCAGTCACAGCGGGGATATCAAACAACAGCCAAACACTTGAGAGAGAGAAAAAAAGAAAAAGAGAAAACTCGATTAATGCGTAAGGAAACGGTGACATAAACCTTAATGGAATAGCATACGTAATAAGTTGTTTACAAACAATTCCTAGCTAAGTGCACGAGGTCAGGAAGTATAGTTCACGGAATGCCACGAACACAAAAATGTTATGGAAATCGAATACAATTGGCTTAGGCGATGTGTGCAAGTTAATGGAATAGATTACAGGGAGATATTTATATGAGAAAGAAAAGCAATTAAGGTAAAAACTGTAAACCCACCACCTGAAATAAAGAGACTTAGCATGCAAGCACGCGGTTAGTAAATCGAATTCAACGTGCCTAAAAACGCTGCGCCGGTGCTGCCTACGTTCACTGCGGGACCGGTCGTCGCTTCGGCAGTGGTCCCGAGTGATCTCTCTCATGGCTCACTAGGCCTGCCTGATTAAGGCACTCGCGGCCGCATGTTCTACAGCACAATGCGCTCGATGTCGATGGAGTACAATTCATCGGTGCTTGCCGCTTCCGCACTTGCCGCTTCTTCTCTGCATGCATGAGGGCTTTCTCCCGCACCTCAGCAACTGCCTTCGTGATTAGATCGCGCCGTGCACGCCGATCAACCGCCTTCGATTCCCATGATCTGCAATCAAGATTAGAACGTGTGAGGCTCACTTTAATCATGTCCTGGTAACGT
>OX104065.1:99998283-100018411 GCA_944474145.2 Dicrocoelium dendriticum
CTTATTAACTTCAACACCATCTGTTGTATCTGTGCCTTCGTATTGTGGTGACACGGGTAACCATGTAATTGACTGAAGTATGGCTTCACTAGTACAGACAGCTTCGCTGATGAACCACCATTCTTCTAGGTCATGAGTATGGGCTTCTTCGTCACTAAATGCCAGTAGCTCGGGCGCACCATGAACGAAAATCTTTCTTCTGCCGCTCTCGGTGTAGTAGTCGTTTAACATTTTTTGTCTTACCGGCCTTCGCTCCACGGAACACTGTCTTCGTTCCACATTATCTGTGGATCCCAATGTTACTGTCATTAGCCGTGACTCCCCGTTGTGAATCGAATTTAGATGTCTAATGATGCTTGAACTCCTATTATATCACAAAGGTAATTCTATTGCTTCGAATCATCCAGCTATTTACCCCTCGTACTCTGGAAGATTAGTGCATTTAAGTGTCAAGGCACCGTAGTTCCACTGGATCTTCAGTGCTGTGGGAGGCACGATTATCGATAGGTTGGTGATGTCTCTTCAGTTTGCACCTGGTCCTTGACCCATTTTGCGGCTGTACTGGGTGTGGCTACTGAGGTCTCACTTTGATTATATCAAGCAGCACGGTCGCATAACTGTATCGGTCTTTAGAGCGCTTCGGATTTCTTTGGTCATTCGGAATGGTGGGTGTTACCGATGTTGCATCAGTCGATACATTGGATAAAAGGATGTGGGCGTTGAAACCAAGCATGCATTTACCGTTCGCGACGACGAGTTGGTTCGTGATTCCCAAAGTTTCAAGTACTGTGTGGCCATGTGAACGCTTGACTCTTTTCCTTGATTTTGTGGTAGCGATTAGGGGTGACTGATGATATGCATGCTGGGTTATTGTCGCCTCGAGCGAAGCAATTTTTGCATTCACACGATGAGCAGTTTCGGCGACCAGACTGTCGTACTTTTGTGTTAATGCTAGTGCGCATTTTACAAGTGGTACTGCTGTGCACTTAGGATAGAACCGGGGAGCCGGGCGTATTATCTTTCTTTATTTTGGTTCGACTGATCCACTTCGAATGGTACCGACTACTGAAATTTGTACAAGTCAACCCTCATTTTACTACCTTGGCACGTTTGTCTAGCACAATATACTTCGTTCCGGTGTTGTGGCTGTGATGGCCGTCGCCTATTTTGCGTGTAAGCCTCACATCGCCGTCGGCTATGGTTTGGTCGCTGATCGTAAGGTCAGGATCAGGGGACAGGCTTATCGTGCCTTGTGTGTTGCTTTCGTGGGTCATTCTATCGCGGGTAAGGCGTCTGGTTTAGGCAATTTCGTGCTAAGCAGGTTAGTTGATGGCGCCGACTGAACTCAGGAGCAGCGGAAGTTGACGGTTGCTTCACTTAGAAGGTTTCCCATTGGAAACGTAGTTCGCATTGTTGTAACACTCGGTAATGGAATGAGACGGGTGAAAGCTTGATCGAAAGCTGGGAGACACGCCTCACGAAAGTGATAAAAATCCTGCATGGGGGATTGAAATTGCGTGGAATGTCACGATGAATAAGGGCGAACAATTTTCAAAATTTGTAAATCCGGTAGAAACAATCTCCACTGTAATTATTTCAGGGAAAATGCTTTCCGTAGCTGGAGCTCGTCAAGCCGAGACGAAACAGAGTAAATCTAGCGACGTGTGACAAAATGTCACGTAGAAAATGCGAAAATACCTGGAGCACGATGTGGAGCGGTCGCCTCTGTGTAGACGTGGCGCCGAATCACTTTCGGTCGGTAAGGCAGCCAAACCACAGGCGCCTGTCCTTCCTGTGTTACACTCACCTACGATAGTCTGCTACGACTGTGCGGCTGTGATACAGGACGTGCGTATCACTCACCTTATACCTCAAGTGTCCGGACAGGTGCAGGGTTCCATTACAACAACAACCGCCACTGAACATGATCCACTTTGCGATAAATGTGCACGGCTGGTCAAGAGGGGTCTGATTTGTTTGCACTGTGCCCTGAGTACGGTGGTGTAAGTCAACTAGAATTAAAAAGATAAGTAAATCTAGTTGACATGCTCTGGTTTTGCCAAATTTTCAGAGCCATTCCAATTGTCAACTGTGTATTGATGCCCATGAACAAGTGTGGAAAACTGAGTGAAACAGTCGATAAGATGGCATGTTTCAGGGCTTTACCATTGGGCTCTAACAAGACCGATCTTGTTCCCCACCAACCCCTTCTGAGCTCTAGATCAAAGAGTAAATTCAGTCTTGAAAACCGCCCCACATCATCCGCGCCACCCGCTCCGCCATCTAGTAACCCTTTAACTTGGCAAGTCACAATCGGCGTGACTGCTTTTAATCCATTCCTGGAAGCTGCACCTAACTAGTCGGTCAGTACACGGCAGCTCAGAGCCGGGCGACATACGCATCGGTCGCATCGCTAGAAACACCGAAAGTGACACCCGAATTTCCATCTACTGTACAAAGCACGATCTATGCGACGCAGCTTTCAGGACCATCTCCAATATCTGCTAAACAAACTAAATCACCAGCCACAGCCCTCAACCCGACATTTGCTAGACTGTAGCACAGTGCGTTGACTCTCGTGTGCACTAAGATTGCCAAGTCCAAATCTGGCACCATAAAGAGGAAGTTGCTGCCCGATCGCATGCAGTGGAATTCCATACGCGATGCGATTGGTATTCGAGTTGAGGCCATTTTGCTGAGATGCGTAGTGCGCTATCCAACTTCAGTGCAATACGGTGAACCTAGATTTCTTCCAGGAATCTTGAACTCAGCCGAGGAGACAGCAGTTCGTCTTCATAACTCATCGAGCGGGTGCGTACACTACCAGAGGTTCCTTGGAAACAGCGTTTAAATGAGACGGACAACCATGGCGATCCTCCTACCAATCATAGCTAGAGTACTATATTTGTTCATGCTTTTCGTGAACTACCGGATTTTAAATAAATGGTAACTTCTTCGGCGACGCGAGGTACCATCCAACTATGTGGTCTGACAACAATGTGCAAACACATGACCGAAAGTAGTAATCTTTCTGGATGTCGTAATGATTAGATCGTTGATGAGAATTCCTTCATCACCCAACTACAAGGGTTGTGTTCCAAGGTTAGTGAAAGTGGTGCTGCATTCCGAAGGCATGGCAGAAGTCCGGTTGGATAGCTGGTTTGAGTTTCGATCCGGATTACCAACTGGGATAGTACGTGCACATCCACGAGTAACCAGCAATTCACTGGAACATGGAACCTCTGTGAAGCATTCGACTATCCACAACGGCATTCGCCGCACCCGGCAGTATAGAGAGACGCACGAGAGAACATCACGATCGGAAATGGTCTGTGTTACCATGCAGCGTGACTGATAGTAATGAACAAACGATCCACTTCTAAACGATTTCGGCCCACCGCCACAAAGTCGGCATAACATCAACACGAATTTGGCGTTCACTAACACACTTCTAACATACACATCACTATCCTGTTTGTATACTAACACCCAAGACCATTTTTAGTAAGTTAGCCGAACTTAGAGAACGTCAGCCTTCTCAACCTCGGGATCTCACATTAATTACGAGCACCTGGTTAAGTCTTGAGGTAGCTGATTCTGAGATGACTTTGCCAGGTATGTCGCTGCTTCGGAACCTTAGAACTGGAAAAAGCGATGGTGAAATTTTTTTATTACAAAATTAATCTTCGATATGAATTTATTGATCACCCAGTAATCTATGCCCTTGATTCGCTTTGGTGCTGGCTATGGTTACGGATCAAAGACACGTCCTGTAGCCGCAATTTACTACCCGCCAGATTCTACGTCCGAAATGGACTCAAGCACGTTTTATGAGTTGCTTTGTACCGGTCATATAGTCACATTCTGATCGCAGGCGACTTTAATGTACACCATCAGGAAATACCGGTAACCGATAACACACAGTTTAAAAACCTGTTTGTAAGAGCTAATTTCCAGCTACCCTATGTACAACCCCATAACCGGTCCCGCCAGCTTTTGAACTGGTAACAGGAAGTCGATACTTGATCTGGTGCGCACCAGAGAGGAACGTAGTCGACGGAATGGTTACGTGGATACCACAGTGTTATTCTATAGTTTGGATACAAATGCTACGCGGAATATCCTGAAGAACATGATGCTAAAGACTGTCACACATCGCAGTAAGTCTGGACCTTACGGTGGTGTGGTGGTTTGCTTGCCTCTGCGATGCAATGTACTATGCTGGGTGGTGCTTTTTTGCACCTTCAGAGCCACTCATACCAGCTTGATCAATGGTTGGAAGCCAGACAAACTCAGTCACCTGACCCTCTAAGTTGGGGGTTGGAATGAGAGTGGCTCCTTATTCCTTACAGCGAATTCCTTGTAGTCCACTGCCAAACCCGCTGCCCTACGGTCAGGTTTTTTGCGCCAAAGCCTTTGGTTGAATAATCCTGAAACGCAGTACTATGCATCTCTTCTCAAACAATTTCCTGATGCTCTGGCCACCGCAGATGATAATCAACGGTACTCTATCTAATGCATCGAGCACGGTTGATAGGGGTTCGGATGCTGCTGCTCAAGCCTTCCAGCCTTCTTATTCCCCTTCTTACGCTTTTTTATCCTTATCGTCCCGTTCCAACTTCGCTTTTATCCTCCTGTTTTAACCCCGCCATTCTTGGCCCTCCCCCACCATGCTTTGGTAGGCGGTTATCTTCTAGTTTCAACTCACATACAAACGCAGAGCGTCACTCCTGCGCTATCCACAAGCCCATGTCTAACCAAGCGGTCAAACCCGGTTCATCAGCTTCTATTTGGAGCCCCCGACCCTCCCTCAGATTGGCATGCCTCAGCGTACGCACATTGTTACAGATCGGTCAACAGTCAGCACTTGCCCGAACATTAGAGACCCTTTTGATCGATATCTGCTGTCTATCGGCAACCCGTCTACAAGACTCAAGTTCTGTGCTCACTCTGCGATCCCCTTCAGGTGACACTAGCACTGTTTTCTCATTGCACCTGTCCGTAGACGATTGAGATTCGATTACCGGCCACACCGGTGTTTCTATTGCCCTAAGTCCCTGGGCTGAAGTTGCTCTGGTTGATTTGATCATAATCAGTAGTCGGATGTGCATATCCATCCTGTGGGTCTTGTAAAGTTATGCTTTTTATCCCATCATACACCATTGAACCATTGTGTGCGGTCCGACTGGCTGGCTCGCTCAAAGCTTTGAATTCGCGCCGGGCTAATAGGTATCTGCTTCTCATCGCTGCCTACGTCCCCACAAACTGTAGAGATGATTCAGTGAAAGACGGCTTCTATCGTCAACTGAATGATCTTCACCACAGAACAACCCGGACACTGTAGTGGTTGCTGGGAATCTGAACGCACTAGTAGGGAAATTGTTCACTGATGAACTGCATCTGGACGGCCAGCATGGTGTAGGCTCCCGTAGTGATAACGGTGAGCGGTTACCTCATTTGTGTGAAGATACTCGCTTATTTCTAGCGAGCAGTAACTTCCGACACAGCACTCATCGGAAGGCGACATGGCGCTCATCGGTCTTGGACGCAAATCGATCACATTATAATCAGTTACTGATGGAGAGGCTGCATCCAAAACTGTCGCTCGATTTCGAGCACATGTGTAGACACTGACCATTCATTTGTAAGTGCTAATGTGCGGGTGTGTTTTGGCAGTCGCCGTCGACGATCCTGTGAGCGCGTAGACACCAGATAACTGGCGAAGCCAGGTATTTTGAATGTGTATGGAATTACGCTGGCGTTCGGGTGAGCAAGCGCTCACTGAATACCGTCGAATGTCACTGGTCGCATGTTCCTCAAACCTTAGTTGAAGCACGTAAATCATCATGTGATAAATCCACTAGACAAAATAGACATTAGATCTTTTCGCGGTCTCTGGAAATTATTGATGCTCGCCGGTTCATTTCGGCTGTAAGAAAACACAATGAGACTCGCAAAGAGCTCCGGGCAAAACTTCGTGCTAGCCTGAAGAGAGACCGCGAATCCTTGTGGTCTCTTCGTGCGTCAGAGATGGAAGTGGCCGCTGCCCTTGGTAACCATCGAAAGTTATTCCGTCTGATACGGGAATCCGGCAGCAGAATACCTGGTGTTAATGAAACAATTTGTGACGAGAGTGGACAGCCTATCCACAACTTGTCAAAACGCCTGAAGCGTTGGGCTGAACACTTTCCGAGGCAATTCGATCGGCTAGAATTGTTAGATTTCTCGCCGGCCACTAATCGCCCTGCTCCCTGGGCTGTCCCTTTGGATCCGCCCTCTCCCTCAGAAGTCGAACGTGAGATCGGACTGTTGAAGCTGAACAAAGCCGCGGGTCCAGATGATCTTCATCCAGCCCTCTTCAACTTCGGGGGACCTGCTCTTGTTGATGATTTACACGAATTACTAGTGAAACTGTGGGAGCAGGAAATTGTCCCAACCGACTAAAGCCTCTCTGTCATAGTCCCAATTTTCAAAGGAGGCTCACGATCGGAATGCAGCAGCCATAGAGGAATCAGTCTGATCTCCATCGCCTCCAAATTGCTTGCCTCTGTCATCCTTCACAGACTGACTGGCACTCGTGAATGCCAGATTCGTGAAGAGCAAGCCGGATTTCGTCGTGGTCGGGGATGCATTGACCACATATTCACCTTACGTCAGTTGTTGGAGCACCGCCATACGTACTGGTGGTCCACCATTGTCGTGTTCTTCGACATCAAGGTGCCTTCGATTCAGTGGATCGACGTGCCCTTTGGGACTGTCTGACAAGGAAAGGTGTGCCCAAGTAGGTAAATATTATGCGAGAGCTTTACACGCATAGCACGGGCAGAGTGAGGGCTTACGGCAAACTGACGCGACCCTTCAATATCTCCAGCGGTGTAAGACAAGGATGTCCGCTGTCCCCTTTCCCCTTCAACTCCGCTATTGACGAAGTCATTGAAATCGCGTTCACATGATACGACTTAGGTGTGGAGCTACTCCCAGGTGAACGACTTGATTTGGAGTATGCTGACGATATTGTCCTCATCTGTGACAGGTCCCAAACGTGCCAAACTGCACTGGACAGATTTGTACTGGCTTCCAGCCGTTTCGGGCTACGTTTTGCTTCCTCTAAGTGCAAAACTTTTCTCCAAAATAGGCAGGGACTGCCTCCTACGCTGACCCTTGGTGGGGATCAGCTAGAAGTCGTACAAAAGTGCAACTACCTAGGTAGTTGTATCAGCGCCGTTGGAAGTAAAGACGAAGTCACCAACCGTATAGCAAAAGCTCGAGGCGCTTTTGCTAGTCTTCACCACCTATGGCGCCGGCGCGATATCACTCTCTCCCTGAACAGTAGAATATACAATGCAGCGGTACGTTCGATCCTGTTGTACGATTGTGAAACTTGACACTTAAGATCAGCAGACATAAAGAGGCTAGTTACCTTTGACCACCAGCACCTTCGCAGTTTGGCTCATATCTGGTGGGAACATTGTGTGAGCAATGAGCGTGCTCGACGCATTGTTTATGGTGGAGGAAGAAGAAGTGAACCGCTCAGCACCGCTACTTTACGCACTAGGCTCCGATGGCTGGGCCACGTGTTACGCACGTGTCTACCGACTTCCGCGACGTGCGTCGTTTGCGCGCCGAGAGTGAGGATGGAAGAAGAGGAGAGGTGGCCAAACAAGGTCTCGGTCAAGAGGAATGAAGGCCCTTACTTCGAAGTAGGCCTCGGTTGGAGCTTGTCGCCTCCCTGGTTGGGGACCGAAGGACAATGAACACGTTTGGTTGGATACACTTGTTGACATGGCTAGGGACAGAACTCAATGGCGTTCGTGTCGTGAGTTTCTTTGTCCACTTCTCTCCGCTTGGCCTCCCCTCCAACCACGATCTCAATTAATAGACATTACATAATCAAAGTTAAAGTTGGAGAATCCGCTGTGTGGTTGGGTTGCTACAAGCAACCTCTATTGAGACCTCGGTTCACTTGAGGTGGACCTCGGTCATTCCGATCACAGGAATCGTATGTGAGATGGAAATAATTTGGTGTTGCTCATCCCAACACTGGCACCCCACGACCGCTGTTTCGTCCTGGTTGGGACTCATCAGGTGGAGATAGCCTGAGCGGCGGTGGAAATCAGAGCCTAGTGGTTCACGGTTGAAACCATTAACACTATGCCACTGAGATCCGTGAGCAACGCTTGGTACAGCGGAAACGAATTCAACGTTAGAGTGGTGAAATGGTGAAATGTGACGCTTGTTGACCTGTCAGGGTGAAGTCATGGGCTGTGATTTTATTCGGTGGCGAGTCACATCCGCCACATCGCAGTGTTGTTAAACGGACATTTGTGGCTTTGTATAGGGAGAACGCTTGCCCGGCGAATACCCACCACGTCCGGAAACACTGCCGCCGATCCATTGAATGGCAAATTGTAACTGGCTATGCTTCTTGTTGAGCGTTTATTTGTTCGGTTATTCGCAGTCAAGTTGCGTCCCATTTTTCCGTTGGCTGATGCGTTAGGCGAGTGCCTGTTTCGTTCCTGGGTCCTGTTCTGTCCTGACTGAATGGCTGAGCCCGATTGGTAAGTCAAGACTAGAATATTTTTTGAATGTGATGTGTTGATCATCTGCAAAATGGCGTGAAGTTTCCGAGGGATATCCAATGAAATATGTTGAAATGTTGTTGAAGTCCCGAAGGATAGGATATTGTCCCGAAAAACAACTCGGAGGTCCTCCTGGGTTAAGCTGTAAAATGGATTGGAAATATAGGCATCCACACGCAATGAAACAGTCAAAGCGTGGTAAAAAGCTCCGGATGAGTGGCAAGCAAAAGAAAGTATCAAATAGCGAAAAAACGACGGAACCCAATTGTTCTGGCTTTGCATCGGCAGGAGAATGTGCCTTCTAAAGTGAACAGGAGAGCTCCAGAAGTATGTGAAAGAGACGTTGTTAGGCGAATTGAACCCAATTGTCCAGGCCTCGGGAAAATTTCACCCGCGCAAGATAAAGAATAACTTTTTCCAGTCAGTAAGTTCTAAAAGCAGCGGATAATCTTTCACTCTTTTCCAGATAAAGGACCTTTGTGCCTCGTATTGTAGTATTGTCGCAGCCAATGTGATGAAAACACTAATGTTATTGCGCGTGCGCAGCTCACCTGGCGTGGACGACATCAAAACGAAGGCCTTGAAGACAGCGCCATGAAACTTGCCGAACCATTAGTTAGGTACTTTCAACATTGTCTCGACGAAATGCAGGTTCCGAAAATGTGGAAATGGAGTAATCCCTCCTATTTATAAAAGTGGTAGTCTTACGGAGCCTTGGAAGTAACAGTCCAATCACTCTCCCGGTTTTATCCAAAGTAATGGGACGTATATTTGCAGAGGGGCTCATGGGATATCATGAGAGCAACAACATCCTAGTATCACAACAACACGGATTCCGCCGCAATCGATCCGGCACTACAAACCTGCTGCTAGCCCGAGCAAGCTGAACAGATTATTTGTAATTGGTAGGGGGGTTTATTAGGTTTTCATGTAGGTTAGACACAGGCAGACAGCCACCACACATCCAGAAAGCGCTAGACGATTGTTTCGTTCTACTGGGACTCGTCAGTATCGCGCACCCACCGAATCCTGCCGGATTCAAACCCACGCCCTTACCCATGCGAGTCAGAGATTTATGTCACTTAGCCACGGGCGATGGCAGCAGACCGCCATGACTGATATCTAACTGCGATATAGCGCAGCTCATCCTCCACTGTCTTGCATGTTACGAATGTGCAGAGGACATATCTGGCCCCCAGAGCAACGACATCCATAGCAAGCCGCCACCAACCGAGGTGGCATGTAAGCTGCTAAGGCGACTACTGATTATTTGTAAATGGTAGGGGGATATATTAGGTTTACGTATACGTTCGTCGCAGTTAGACACAGGCAGACAGCCACCACACATCCAGAAAAGCGCTAGACGGCCGTTTCGTCCTACTGGGATTCGGCGGGCACGTGATGCTGACGAGTCCCAATATTTCGAAACGGCCATCTAGCGCCTTCCTGGATGTGTAGTGGCTGTCCGCCTGTGTCTAACTGTGACGAATGTACACGTAAACCTAGTATATCCCCCTACCATTTACAAATAATCAGTAGTCGCCCTAGCAGCTTACATGCCACCTCGGTTGGTAGCGGCTAGCTATGGATGTCGTTGCTCTGGGGGCCAGCTATGTCCTCTGCACATTCATAGCATGCAAGACAGTGGAGGATGATCCGCGCCAAATCACAGTTAAATATCAGTCATGGCGGTCCGCTGCCATCGCCCGTGGCTCAGTGACATAAGTCGCTGACTCGCATGGGTAAGGTCGCGGGTTTGAATTCGGCAGAATTCGGCGAGTGCGCGCTACTGACGAGTCCCAATAGGACGAAACGGCCGTCTAGCGCTTTCTGGATGTGTGATGGCTGTCTGCCTGTGTCTAACTGCGAGCAACCTACAGGAAAAACTGTACACGGTCATCCGATGCCAGAGTGGGAGTCGATGTTGTCTATCTGGACTACTCGAAAGCGTTCGATTGTTTGGATCACCGCATTCTCCTGCACAAGCTTCGAAGCTATGGAATCGGAGACCCTATACTCGGTTGGATCGGCAACTTCCTCGCTTAACGTCAGCTGAATGTGTGAGTTCGCAGTTCCATTTCCGACCCAATTGCCGTACAGTGTGGCGTGCCTCAAGGATCGTTATTGGGGCCACGTTTATTCCTCACATTCATTAACGAGCTTGGCAGTGTACTGCAGTCGAAATTCTTACTATCTGCAGATGATATCAAAATTTGGCATGATATCAGGACATCGGATGATCATATGACATTGCAGAGCGATCTCGACAGGACTTGTGCGTGGTCATCCGATAACCGGCTCCAGTACAACGTGACCAAGTGCAACGTCGTAAGCATACGTCATCAGCTTATCTATAAATATCGACTTGGGGACCACCAGTTACAACGTGCTTTCCAAGAAAACGACCTCGGGGTGACCGTGCAGGACGATCTTGGTTGCTCGAGACAGGCTGAAAAGACATCAAAACAGCCAGTCAACATATTGGACTCTTGCGGAGGGCTTTCGGCAATTTTGAGCCATCAATCTTTTCGCAAATGCTGAACACCTACGTGAGGCCACACGTGGAATATGCGATCCAGACCTGGCGTCCCTAGCGTAGGCGTGACGTCGATGCTCTTGAAGTTCCGCAACGTAGACCAAACTCGTTAGAGGATTGTTTCATCTCTCCTACCAACGCAAACTGCAGTCCATGAGATTGTACAGTGGTGAATTTCGACGTCAGCGAGGAGATCTAATTCTGGTTTACTTAATATTGACGAACCCAACCTACCCATGTCGCAATCTGTTGCAGCTGAGCCGAAATACCAACCTGAGAGTTCATCAGCTTAAACTGGCTACGTACTACAATCGACTTGATTGTCGACACAACGTTTTCTCCCTCCGTGTGTCCCGTGCGTGGAATGCCGTTCCGATTCACGTTATCCTTATCCCTACAGTAACGCTTTTCAAAAAACGCCTTGATGAAACGCTTTCAAACTTGCATTGCTTGATATAGTCCGTTCCACTTGGAGGACGAAGCAACGCAAACCTAACTATATTCTTAACGTCCCTCTCCGCAACCTGGCGGTGAGGATAGATGCAGTAGTGTCCATGTGATTAGCCTGGATGTAGCTAAACTGGATTAACCTATCACATCTGTCAAGTGAAGGAAAAAACGAGTGACCGTTGTCGTTTTCTTTCGTATTTCTCACGCACTTACTGAACTATAACAGCCCTCTATATTATTTTGCGTGTGCACATCCCATTCCCACTTAAAACTATGGTTATGCAGTAGTGCATTTAACTCCGTGGACGCTTGAAATAACGATTTACTTATTCGATGATCTTTCAAATTTTAATTTTTACTCCAACCATCCTACGGAACTTGTCAAGCACATGCTTTTTTACCCGTGATAAATCATTGTTCATTGGGTGCTTGACGCCGTATCTGTGACAATCTCGGGAAAAAGGCAACAAACAAAGACAGCCACACAGACAGACAAAAGAAAACATCCGGAACGCAGTCGATCAATTTCAACAGTGACTGAACTATTGTACCCCATACAACGTAATTGCTATTTTAATATCTCATATACATGTGTACCTTAAGTGACGAAATACAACGAGAAGTGAGCAGATCACGGATCAGTAGAGAATGAAAGATTGTTTCAAATCAGAAATAAAGAAGGAGCAAAGAGTTTGTGGGGTTCTAAAGCGCATATGCCCAATCTGTGGAACACCAGAGAAAGGCGGACGAGATGTGTTGAATATGGAGAAAAAGATATTGCTCAGAAGGGGTGACAGGGACACGTTGCCTCAGTCCTAAATTGGTAGGAATGCAAGAAGTCAGGGCGGACCGACACTAGTAAGTTAACATCAACTGAAGAAGGAATGCAAACAGAGAGCACGAGAAGGGAACCATAGGGTCAGTAAGGAATAGGTTCTATTGTGGAGAAGTGGAAAAACCAACAACGTTCTCCAGGTGATGAGGTGATGATTTGTCCTTATTAATAATAAGAAGGATGAATAATGCCCAGCAATGAACTTGAGTTGGGGGTTAGAGAACGTTGCGCTGCTAGAGCCTAGATCTCAGAAGTCCGAGTGAGGTCAGAAAGCAGGAGACCGTTCAGACGAGACCGGATAAGTTAGCGCGTTGATGTTAAGCCGCCAAATTAAGGGAATAAATGTGTTTTGTCGTGAGCGATAAATTGATGCTGTCACTAGACGAGGAATCGCTTTTCACTAATATACCGTTGATAGAAACCGTGTATTTCGTTTGTAACTACATTCACTGAGAAGCACATGGATTTTGGAATGCCAGTACCGAAATTGAAATAATTGCACCTTCAGTGTACACTTTCTGTTTGCTGGGATCTATTACTGACAGATCTATGGGATCGCGATGAGTTATCCCCTAGGCCCACTTTTGGCTGATGTCCTTCTAGCAAAGCGCGGACGAGGACACCTGAGTATCCTCATCGCTTCACTTCATCCTTACTACCGTTATCTGGATGACACATTCATTGTCTGTGACTCATCCACGGGTTACGTCAGCCTACCAACTCCTAAGTCTCATGGATTTATCTCCGATGACGAATATGGGATGTTAAAGACTGTGGGCACCCATACTCCACAATCATACGGTCTGCTTAAAGGTCATAAACCAGGCGTGCACATTCGACGAGTTATCCCCATGGTTAGTTCATCGTACCAAGCCATTACCAATTGGCTGAACAGCATACTTGAGCTTATAGCAAAATCCACAGTAAATCATACTTTATCAGACAACTACGAACTGCTACTTTACTTGGAACGTGTGAATTTGACCGGAAAGCGAATGTGCTATCTTGATTTTCTGTCTCACTAATCTAACATCGCTTTGAACGAGGTTGTTAACTATCTATGGGACTTTGTCACAAAACATGGTGTTAGACTCCGGTTGCCCACGGAATTGTTGAAGAAAATTTCTTTTACGGACCGAGATCATCATGTTTGCTTTCAAGAGAAAGCTCATCGGCAGATAGACGGTGTAACGATGTATAGCAGTCGTGTTCATGATTATGGTTGAGGAAGAGGCAGATGATGTCATCAGGTTGGCCACTCTTATAGGCGTTATGCTTATGAAATGTTGTTAATCATGCATTCAGATGTGGATGTTGCGCACGCGACTGAGATGCTCAACAAAATGCATCTGGATCTTATGGTGAAACGTGGTGATGACACGGCGGCCAAACAGTTCCATCAAATTGCAGAAAACCAACCTGGAATGGTCACTATATGCATTTCACAAGCTTCTCCATTCATTACGGATGCTTTCTCGTAAAATCACTGTTTTATCGGATCAATATGATCTGCGCTCCAAACACCATAGAAGCAGAGCTGGATTTTGATTTTCGATACACAGCAATTAAAAGGTTACTCATTGTGTAGAGGGGCCGCTTCCAAGAATGGCTCTGGGGAGCTCTTCGGAGCTAGCTGAGAGCGGATCGGGAAAGACGGCTAGCGACGAGCCTGGGCCCGGAACTACGGAGCGGGAACATGTGGACAGCGCAATAAATCAGACAAATACGCCGCTAGCGCAGCCCACAGCACCGAGGCCGAGCCGATTGACACAGCCCCGAACAAGCAAGTCGAGAGCTCTCGAACGACTCCTGGCCGATCCAAATCGGGTGCAGAGAAGCGGAGATCGAGGCGAAAACAGGAAGGCGGATCTTCCAAGTCAGAGCTCCCGAGGCGAATGGACTGGCTCGTCTCTAACATCCGCACCTGTGTTGCGTTGTGGGACGGAAACCTAGTCGATATTCGATGGCGCGCGCGAGACCCTCATGTGCCCATTTTCGGTGTGCAATAAACGTCTACCCCCCTGTCGTGTCGTTCTCGCTACATTGGTGCCGTGACCAATCGCCATGGAGTTGACCCGTTGGAGCAATTTGCGGCCGGTGACGTGGAGGCGTGGCTCGATGAGTTCGACGGAATTGCGGCTTGCACGGGTGTGAGGGGGGATGCAAATTTGCTAATTGCTTTGGGCACACGGTTGAGTGGACGAGCCAAGGCGGTGTATTTGCTCACTCGAAAGGCCAAACCCGGTTGTTCGTTCGCTGAGATGAGGGCTGCCTTGTGTGCAGAATTTGGGAAGGATCTGGAGAGAGAACGAGCACTGCAACGATTTCACGCAGCCAGATGGGACGAACAGGAGGATTTGATGGTGTTTTTTCCAGCAGCTGGACAGACATCTAACGATTGGGCTCCCCGAGTTAGAGGGCAAAGCAAGAGAGCGCCTACTGAAACAGCAGTTTATCCGAAGTCTGCCCGGTCCACTCCATGATCAGGTGAAATTGGCGTCGCTGGTGGGAGACAGCAAAGCGTTGGATCTGGTGACAGTCGCCCAGAATTTGTCGGAGCGAGTGACAGTGAGAAGCATCCAGCATGCTGAGTTGGAACAGAAAGTAAATCGCCTTTCCGAAATGGTGGAGCAGCTGTTGTCGATAGAGTCTTCAAGCACCACTTCACAACGCAATGTACGGGTAATCCGGAACGGTCGCCGCTGTTTCCGATGCAACCAGAATGGTCATGTGGCGAGATTCTGCACCAACGTCAATGTGCCCCATTGTTTCTCTCTATCCATGCCGAGTCGGTGGCGAGTACCAGTCCTCCATGTAACTATAGAAGGGGTGTCTGTCCGAGCCATAGTAGACACAGGAGCGGCAGTGTCAATTACAAAGAAGTTCAACGGGGTTCCAGTAAACCCATCTTCAATCACGATGCAGACGGTCGGCGGGCATTCTTTGAAAGTGACGGGCACGCAGCGGTTACGAATCAGGATAGGAGAAACGCTCATCAGCCATGACATGTTCATCGTGGAGGAGACGACCGAAACCATCATCGGAACCGACATCCTGAAACGGCTCGGTGTCACAATGACCTGAAAAACGATGTGGTGATCGTGGCTAACGAGACGATCGAGATAAACAAGGGGAGAACCGACCGGGTTGGTGCCCTCAAAGCCGTGCCTGATTGTCAGAACCGTGCAATACGCAACGTACTGAGCAGGTATGCCCACTTATTCACAGACGCGGAAGATGATTACGGATTTTGCAATTGGGTTGAACACCGAATACCGTTGATCCCAGGAGGACAATGCAAGCCCATCTTCAGACGAATTCCACAGAACACCTTGGTTGAGGTACAGAAGCAGGTGACCGAGATGGAATCGAAAGGAATCATCAGGCGAACGCACAGCCCGTATTCATCACCTGTGCTATTGACGAAGAAGGCCGACGGAACCTATCGATTTTGCATCAATTTCAGAGCACTAAACAGGGTGACGGTGAAGGATGCATTCCCGATGCCTCAGATGGAAGAAATTTTCTCAAGCCTTCACAGTGCGAAGCAGATATCTCTGATTGATCTCCGCTCGGGATATTGGCAACTGCCGATCGCAGAAGAAGATCGCCACAAGACGGCTTTCAGTGTCAATGGCCAGCAGTATGAGTTTTTGAGAATGCCATTTGGATTGTGCAACGCCCCGGCTACATTCAGGCGTTTGTTGCTGATGGTCCTCGCGAACCTGCAAGGCGTGGTTGTGTACGGTGATGACATCATCGTCTTCTCTGAGACGGAACAGGAACATGTGACCAGACTTGGAGCAGTACTGCAGAGACTGGATGAAGCTGGTCTGAAACTCAGTCGTAAAAAAGTCGCAGATTGGCCAAAAGTCAATTGTATGCTTGGGTCACATCGTGGGCAATGGTCAAGTCCATCCACTTCCGGAGAAACGCGAGACTATCAAGTGCTTCACAAAACCAAAATCCAAGCGTCAGCTCCGTTCGTTCTTGGGTGTGGTGGCATATGATTCAAAGTTTGTGCCCCAGTTCGCAGAGAAGGTCAGCCCGTTGTTAAAGCTGCTTCGCAAGGACGTGCCGTTCGTGTGGACAGCTGAAGCGGATCAAGCCTTTGACCAGCTAAAGGCATGCATAGCAGAAGCCCCGACATGTCTACGGCTACCCAATCCTGGTGAGAAGTTCACTGTGGCGGTCGACGCAAGCAACGTGGCAATCGGTGCGGTTTTGTCTCAACCGGCTGGGGTGGTGGAGTACGCGAGCAGAGTGCTGACGGGATCGGAAAAGAAGTATTCAACAACGGAGAAGGAATGCTTGGCCATCGTGTGGGCGTTAGAGAAGTGGAGAAATTACTTACTGGCGAATGAATTCCGGGTCGTCACTGACCACAAACCGCTCTCGTGGTTGATGATGGTGAAAGACCCGCGGGGACGGCTTGCGCGATGGGCCTACCGATTGCAGGAATTTAACTTCATCATTGAGCACGTGGATGGGACGCAGAATGTATTGCCAGATATGTTGTCACGCCCGTGTTTGGACTACATCATGCCCGACAATGCCATACAAGTGCGTGCGTTCGCGATGGGGGAGAGGAACCTGCTGGGAGATCAAAGGACAGATGAATTCGTGAATGTGTTGTGCTCTCACTTACAGGCTGGCACCAAACCGGAGGCTACATCGAAGGAGGTGGAGGAACTCCTCAAGATCTGGGACAGGTTGAAGGTCGAAAACGATAACGTGGTGGTGGCGATAGACGGACGGAAAGTGCCTTTTGTTCCACCAAATCAGCGAGAACGTGTGATGCGCATAACTCATGATGGCGCCCATATGGGATTCGAGCGGGTCTTTGGAATTGCTGCGGAGGCGAGTGTTTTGGCCAACATGAGGAAGGACGTCGCGGCATACCTTCGGGAGTGCCCAAACTGCCAAACGAGTCGGGAGATGGAGTCCCGAGACCGCCGATGCGATCGATGGAGGTTGGTGAGCCACTTCAGTGTTGGGGACTGGACGTCTTTGGGCCCTTACCAGTGAGTCGAGCAGGAAACAGATACATTCTAGTGATGATTGACCACTTCACTCGATGGGTGGAAGCCATACCAATCAAGGACCAAACAGGCGAGACAGTGTCGCAAGTATTCGAATTCAATGTGCCTGCAAGGTATGGGATCCCACAGTGTATCATCACGGACCAAGGGCCCTGCTTCGAGTCAAGAGCGTTTAAGTCAGTGTTGGACAAGTGGGACATCCAGAGACGGCGAACTTCACCGTACCACCCACAAACCAACGGCATGACCGAGCGGTTCAACCGGACATTGAAGACGTGGATAAACTGCACGAAGTTGGCATGGGAAGATGCTTTGCCTCAAGTTCTGATCGCGTATCGGACCAGCATGCAATCAACCACCAAGGTCTCGCCATTCGAATTACTGTTCGGCAGAGAACCACGGATTGCGCTCGATACTTGCCTACCGAACCAGGGTGAGTGGAAACATCCAGCTGAGCATCAAGAGCGACTGCGATGGAAAGCTAGAAGCGAAACCAAAGCTCGACAAGCGCGGAATAAGCGAAATTACGACGCCAGGCATGAGGCTCACAAGTGGAGGCCATTCAGGATTGGAGAACGGGTCAAGTTACGGAACAACGATCGGCCGGATCATGACGGGCCGGGCGCAAGCAAGTTCAGAGAACGCTGGAAAGGCCCCTACACCATTATCGACCAGAAAGCGGGCAACTTCTTAATCGACTGCGGAGGAATGAAACGTTGGGTGAATGCTGCTCTCCTGCGACCATGGTACGAGAGGAAGAAAGGTCCTGGAGGAGGGGCGGGTGTAGAGGGGCCGCTTCCAAGAATGGCTCTGGGGAGCTCTTCGGAGCTAGCTGAGAGCGGATCGCGAAAGACGGCTAGCGACAAGCCTGGGCCCGGAACTACGGAGCGGGAACATGTGGACAGCGCAATAAATCAGACAAATACGCCGCTAGCGCAGCCCACAGCACCGAGGCCGAGCCGATTGACACAGCCCCGAACAAGCAAGTCGAGAGCTCTCGAACGACTCCTGGCCGATCCAAATCGGGTGCAGAGAAGCGGAGATCGAGGCGAAAACAGGAAGGCGGATCTTCCAAGTCAGAGCTCCCGAGGCGAAAGGACTGGCTCGTCTCTAACATCCGCACCTGTGTTGCGTTGTGGGACGGAAACCTAGTCAATATTCGATGGCGCGCGCGAGACCCTCATGTGCCCATTTTCGGTGTGCAATAAACGTCTACCCCCCTGTCGTGTCGTTCTCGCTACACTATGTTCCTCCGGGAAACGTTTGCCGGCTCACCGGCGTACTGGTACATTTGACCCCGTACGCGCGGGAGCAGTTATTGAGGCACTTGTCAGCTGAGAACATAATCGGATGCCGTCCTGAGGGTACGGCTGTTGCGGTTGAGTGCAGGCGGCGTGTGGATAACCGTACTTTCTTGGTACGTCGTGACGGATGCGACTGTGAGTTCCAGAATCACTGGCGGATGCCGTGTGCGCACATGTGCTACGTGGCTTGCGATCAGCGTGCGGATTTGGCGGAATTGGTTCAGGGTTGTCGGTGGTGCATACCTGATTCTCCGGAACCGGTAGCTGCCATTGAGTTCACGGAGGCTACAGAGTTAGGCGCGTCGGAAATGGCAACCACTTCACAAGCATTGATTTTGGATCGAGCGACGAAATTGCGTACGGCGGAGGAGGTGTTAGCGGAATTGAAGACACACATATGCACGATGTCGGCGACTAAATTTCAGGGTATGATCAGCTCTCTGAGGCGTTTCTGCGAGGTCTTAATGCATGAAACGGATGTGCAACTTTTCTGCAAAACCAGACACTGCGCTTCCTCCTTACCTTTGGATAACGATGAGAGCATTTTGCCGTTGGTTGGTAAACGGGGGACGTCCTCCGTGGTTCCGTGTCTTCCTGTTGGGGTTAACGTGCCGGAGAACGCAGCGACGGAGAAGGGCTGCTGCTCCAAAACACCTTCCGGAAGGCGCAAATCCCCTTTGGTACTCCGACGGACGGAGGTGTCACTTACGGATACATTGCCGCGCGGTGCACTTTTCCGAACGGTGAGGACCAAAACCTCCAGCGTGTACAAGTGCGCTTCCATGAAGCGCGATGCTTTATCTGCACCGGGGGTGGTTGAGGGAGACAAATGCGCCATATGCCTGCGTTCAGAGGACACACAGAGCCACAGTGACACGGTGGATTGGGTGATGTGTGACCACTGCCATCGTTGGTTTCACCAATCCTGCAGTGATTATGATGGTGGCGAAGGTTTCAAATGTTTGTTCTGTATGGATTAACGGGAAAACGAAAGCTTGCAGATATGCTGTGAGAAACGCAGGTAAGTTCTACACAACCGATAATGATGGCATGCTTTCGTAGTGCTCCTTCTTATTCAGTGAAACCCATTTCCGTTAACGAATGCAGGTGCAATAAGTCATACAAGGACATGTGTACGTAACAGGTGGTAAGTTGCTGCATGACTGCGTGTTCGGGTGTTCTCTCCTCTTCATGAAGCGGAGTGTTTGTGATGCACACCGCTTGCCATTCACACACAATCGCAGTGCCTTGCTGCAGCGTGGTGGACGTGTACACGGCTAGCGTTAGTGTCCGGTTTACTGCCGCGGCTCTTTTCTAGGGATATTTGTGAACTTACGGTACGTATATGAAGCACATCTGTCTGCTTTCCATTTCACAGGGCT
>OX104065.1:100018900-100333290 GCA_944474145.2 Dicrocoelium dendriticum
AGCCACTTGACGTATTCCAATTCACGGTACTGATAAGTTCATTAAATGAGTTCCAATCCACATGATGGAGGTTACGAATGGGTTTTAGTATTTTACTTGATCTTTTAGTTGAATCTATAGTCATATCACAAAGCACCGTGTTGTGATCACAGTCAGGTAGTGGATTATCAATGAATGTATAAGCGTAAGCGATTCCCAACGTGAATACAAGGTCTAAGGTAGTGGCACTTCTGGTTGGCTCTCTAACATGCTGAGTCCAGCCATTGAGGTGAATATATGAGATGATTTCCTCAATCTCCGCAGTGTTTCTGAGTGTAGGCAGCATCCAGTTACCATGTGGTAGGTTGAAATCTCCACACATAATTTTGGATTTGCATGTGGTGCTGGAAGCAACATTGATCATATCGAGTAGCTTTTGGGTTGCACATTGAGTAGTTCGGGACGGCCAATAGATACAACCAACTAGAAGATCAATAGATGGGATCACTAGCCATAGTGTATCTTCTAAACCATTGAACACAGACTGATCAGCGGGAATTGCAGTCAGGTTATTTCGAAGCGAAGATATGGCACAGACACCACCACGTTTGTGTGAGCGATCCTTGCGGAAAAGCTTATAGCCTAAGATGATAAGCTGAGAATCACTAATTTCTGACGTGCACCAAGTTTCAGTGATAAAAGCAATATCGGGGGATCTCATAAACATAAGTGTTGAAAGTAGATCTAATTTAGGCAGAAAAGGGAACGAATTTTAATGACGACAGATTTGAAAGACATTGTTAACTCGGAATGAAAGTGGTGGGTAATGTTTGTTTCATCATCATTGTATCTGAGAACTGTGTGTGATAGAAAGACTTGATTGACTTGCAGTTGCTGACATATGCTGTTCGTTGGCTGATCTAGCAATTCCGACTCATGCATCCAGTCGAGACCCAGAAGATCTAACCCCGACTTGTCTGTCACGAAACATGTTGTGCGGATATTTTGATCATGAAATCTGACTTGACAGTTCAAGTGACCAAGCAACCTTAACATGCCTCCTGACGTATTCTGTACTGTTTGACACATTTGTATCATTGATGAACGCCTGAGTGTGCACCACGTATCACGGGAAATCAGGGTTGTATCTAAAGCGGTATCCAGCTGCATTCATGATGCTTCTTCACCGCAGTTGGGCTAAATCAACTTACACAAACTAGGTCCTTTTAATGTGGATAAAATTCATTACATTTTATTTACTTTGTTCTGCGTACTTGATAATCTTCTCCTTACTTGCACACGTCGCTCATGCGAATTGTGGTAAACTTGCGTAATTGTATCGCGTGGCATTTTTTAAATAACTCAAACATTTTGTACTTATCACGGATTCACCTATAACCAATTTCTTCCATATGCTAATTTAGCGAGTATTTATGTCGTCATATGCGTTTACTTTATTCGATTTCGGCATTTTGAGTGATTGGCTGTTGTTTGACATTCCCGGTGTGGCCGTCCTTGATGTGCAGGTTGACAAGGTGCCTACCTGTCTATCACCCACTAACTCGCCCATCTGGCTCTAGGAGACAGTTGGTCGTTGCTGGAGGGGACGGGGTACACGGTCCTTGTGGTCGTGCTAGGCTCGAACAGTGGTTTCATGCACTCAGTGTGGAGCAGACTACGATCCAGCCATCGCCTTACGTATTGATTTCCCAAATACAGTGTGCTTGTGTTTGCCTATGAAGGAGTGTGGGCCGGCTCCGTTGATGCAACGTGGCTCCCATCCACATGCCTCCCGGTCTTATTCCTTCGGGTTTACACTGGATATTTGGTGTGTGGATGGAGCTGTGGGTCGTGTAGCGCAAGCCATCCATGGTCTCTCTGTAGGCGCAGGCGTCCTGTGGCTGGCCACAGTGACAGGCAAATCCGAAACCGGATGTCGCCAACCATCCAGCTGCAACTTGACTTGAATGCCATTGATTTCCACGTGTAATGAGCCAATCAATTTTGGAAGTGCCAGTGACAGATCTGATCATATTGGGGCATCTGAACGGTATAGCCTTGTTTCGCTTCTAACTAGCCATAATGGGAAGACTTGCTAGGCAACACGACTCGTTGTGCCCCGTTTACCACAGCGATTGAAAACGCGATTTCTGAACGAGCAGTTTCGGCCAAAGTGCTATTCCCTACAAAATCAACAAGCAGCAGGTTTGGAATGTGACGAACTCACGTTAGTTGGTGCTACTTGGGGAGTCTGATTGACTGCACAAAGGAGGTCATCATCGTTGGTATTAGAGAACTGCTGGATCATCGATGTATCATGCGTCAGGTTCGTCATCCTCTGGCTCTCACCGGTCGCTTACTGCAATGTGACATCAGGATTCTGTTCAATCTTGCTCAATATTCTTGTTCGCATGTCTGCATCTTTGGCTGCTTGTAAGCCGCAAACGTAGATGATGCACATGTGCTGGTCGGCGATCATTTCGTGAAAATGTGGAGGTTCGCACTCGCTATTAACATGGTTAAAGTAGGTAAATCAATCTTCATTTTCCTTCTTGGTCATCGTGAGGCACTTGTACCGGATGTTGAACAAGGATGTCTGCTCATCAAACATTTGTGACACGACTGAGACGATTTCGTCAAAAGGATAGGTCAGTGCTCTTCTTTGGCAAGATGAAATTTGTCAACTCCTCATGTTCAGCCGCACTCAGCTTCCGAAGTATCAGGCGAATTTTCTTCTCTTCTGGTACATTCGAGAAATCAACATGAAACATGTCTCCATAATTGTGAAACCAGGAAGCGAATGTTACACCAGCATCCACACCATAACGGAATTCACTGATCTACTGAGTCAGGGTTTCTGAAAACGGGAAACTTGCACTTGCCGCTAAACCTGGGCATGACAGCTTCTGCGTCAACACCACAATGAGCCTGGCCTGCTGCTGCAAAAGTGCCTGCAATTGTTCAAAGTTGACTGCCATTTCTGGGTTCGATTGAAACCCGCGTTGCCACTGTTGTAACACTGCCCTCGCTCTGCGCTCTGCACTACCAACCCGACCGGGGACAAAACAGAACACCGAAGCCGACTAAACCGAAGTAGAGTACGCACAAAATACGGTTCATTTTATAGGTCACAATCCATCATCTCCTGTTGTAAGTTCCTGAGCTGACTCAAGCCACCTGCCCTGAACAGATTCCAAATATGCTTGCGGTCCACACTGACCAACTGTTGTCGCGGCCTGTCACGTAACAACCCGTGTGATGATGGCGATCTGATTTCATCAAAATCCGGCGTGACGCAGCCGTGCAAAAGTCAGTCGATCGGGTAGCAACTCCCGTCATACAGACAGACGCTTCGAAATCGTGTCACATACTTAGACCGCGGCCTACTAGAGTGTACCATCGTAGTCAGCCGTTTCGCCCTCTTGACGATCATCAGCATCATCATGATCGTCATTACCAGCCATCTTCAGACTATGGAGTGCCGTTCGAAGACAAATGCAGGAGAGATGCTGTACACCCTGTCGTTTTGTCGGTTTCGAGTGGACCCCTGACGAAGTACCGGATGACTTCTTTATGCTGAGACTGATTCTGCATGTGCGCGCATCAAACAGCACCTGCGCGTACGTTAAAAACTTGTGGTGGCGGACCTGAAACGGATACGTCACTATCTTTCCAGTGTCGAGTAGCGAAAGATTAGAACCATTTGCCCGAGGCGACATCCGTGTCGGAACTATAAAAATTTTTAGACGCCCACTTAGCGTAGTACAGATTTCGAGAACGCATGGCAACTGAGTAGGAAGTCAAACAGCCGAACTGCATTGACAGTTCGCAGTAATGAATAACGTTATTCCGCGTCCGCGCCCGATATTATGTCCATGGAGCAACACAGCTGTATGTCGTTAGCTCCATAGCTACCGTATTCAGTATCCATCATCACCATCATTAATAGCAATAAGCATAAAGTTAGACTCATGCTCCGCTACCGTAAAGCTATAATAACCGAGGGAATGAGGAACTGTTAAAACCAAACGCCCTAGGGTCGAGAACATACAGTTACAAGCAGCTGGCTATCATTTGAATAATGCGACCTCCGTGAAACTTAGTGCTTGCGATTATCAAAGGGTTATTCCACAAAGAACTCAGCACCAGGCACGCCTTAAGCAAGCACCCCAACTAGGAGACAACAAGAAAGGGGCTAATGGGATCAACTGCGAGCTAGTTTAGCCACCAGTAACTTTATTTCACCTCAAGTGTTGAGCCACACCACATTCGGTAACTAAAACAAATCGTCTTGAGCAGCCAGTGACCAGGCAGAAGCAGCAGGCGCCAGGTCAAAGCAACTTAACAAAAGTTATGTGGTACACCGATGTACCGCCCAGTGTTCACGTGTGTATGTCACCGTTTCATATAAGCTGGTGTAAGCCTACACCAGCAACAAGGGTCAAGAAGCTGAAGGGGCCTCAGATCCTGGGAGGCCAAGTCTTACTTTCTTGGAGCTAAACGGTTCTTGCTGTACATGGCATATGACTACGCATCACTGAAAGATGGGCTGACCCCATGTTGAGACGGTTGCTGCATTTGCGCACACCAATCAGCACACGAGGACACCGGTACATACTTGTAGTACCAAAGTTAAAACGAGTCGCTCACCAACTCTGTATGGAACGGAGTGCTGAATATATGGAACAACCTGTCACAGCACGTGGTTAGGGCGAAGTTAGTGTAGAACTTCAAGAAATTCCTGGACAAACACTACTAATATAAAATGTTAATGCAGTAAGAAGACATAGGTTGCGATATGTTAACATTTCGATTGCTCTCGTCAGTTGCTACGCAATACAGGCAGAACAAAATACGCAGTAAATACGGTCCACACTTAGTAACATAGACAGACAGATAAAATGGATGTGAATGACGTAATAAGGTCCAAGGCAATCCAATTGATTGCCTCAGTTGTTCCTGGGCACAGAGCGCGGGACAATTCAATCGTATCAGTAGCGCCTCGCCAATTGCCAAGAACGTCGGGTTTCTGTTACGCAACAGCACTTTGAGTGAATTGATTGAGTTCACCTAGTGATGGGTCATCATTAGGTGTTTGCTAATAAACGAGGCAGGGTTCCGGTTCATTCTTTGGTCCACTCCGTCTTGGTGAGACAGCAACCGCCGTAGCCACAATGGGAAGTGTTCCGCCACCCTTTGAGCCAGCCGGCGACCAGTCTTACCGATGTAAGTGTCACTACAACTGCAAGTGAACTGGTAGGTGATGTTAGAGGCCGAACTGATTGGCGAGCTAGTCGGACGGCTGTGGAGAGGAATCATTTGTGTAGTGTGAATAAGTCGTAGTTGGGCAGTAGAGGACATTCGCATTAGAGTGGATCTAAGCTTGTGATCAACATCATTTGCCATATGATCCCCGTTTGAACGGTAAGAACAAATAAACATCCTTCTTCTCCACCGTTTGTACTGGCAGCTCCTTCTTGGGGGGTCTGATATGAGTCTGAATGAATTTCTCCGGATACCCGTTGGATAACAGGGTCCGCTATAAAAACTCTTCTTCAGTCTTGAAAAATTCCGGACTGCAAATTCGCCTGGCCCAGTAGAAGAGAGTTTTTACGAGGCCGCGGTTGTATGCAACTGGGGCGAAGCTGGAAAAATGTAGGTATTATTCTCCCCAGGTAGTCTTTCTGTACACAGTGCGCTGCAGTGTGCCATCGGTCCTTCTCTTGATGAGCACGTCCAGAAACGGCAGTCTGTCCTCTTGTACCGTCTCCTGTGATACAGAAAGGTTAGGATAAATTGAGTTTAAGAGGGCAGAAAGACGGTTAAAATGCTCACTATTTGTGAAGACGAGAATGTCGTCTACATAGCGCTTGTAAAGATTTGCTTCATCTATGCAGGCAGCAACTTTTCTTTCAATCATACCCGAAAAGAGACCTGCCAGAATTGGTCCCAAAGGACTACCCATAGCAACACCGTCGATCTATTTGTAAGCCATTCCTTCAATCTCGAATCGCACATTCTCAGTGCATAACAATAACAAGTCTCTCAGGTACTCCGGAGGAAGGCCCACAGACAGCTTCCGACTCAACAGAAATTGGCATAGGTCATCAATCATTCCACGTAGGGGCACATTCGTGAAAAGCGATTTCACGTCTATGGAATACATGAGCTCCGCGTCGACGGTCGTTTCAGTATATTCGCCAATTCAAAGGAGTCTCCCAAACAATACGTGCTCAGGAGCTTACGCATGGGTTCTAAGTGCATTGCCGACCACCGGGTCACTTTGTGGTAAGGTGAGTTATTCATGCACATTATTGGACGTAGGGGAATTCCCGCCTTGTGCAACTCCGGCGCACCCGTCATCCTTGGTGCTTCCGTACTTGTCGGGTTTAGCTGCCGATATTGTGACTCGGAGATATAACTATGAAGCAAAAGAATTTTTAGATGCCTTGCAATTTGTTTCTCCACCAAGATATTGTTGTCCACCGTCTTGTCAATATGAAACTTGCGCCCATCTCCGAGAGTGGACTCCATTTTTGCGATGTAATCAGCCTTGTCCATTATTACCACACCCGTGCCTTTATCCGGCTGCAGGAAAATTACGTCCTTCATTTTCTGCAGCTCCTTGATTGTCACATAGTGTTCCAAATTCAAGCAACAACCCTGAAAAATAGGCGCGTTCAGGAACTGGTGCGAGATATCAACTAATTTTGCCCGGAACCATCCTGCATCATCCGTTGATTTCGGCGAAAGGTAGCTGAGTTGATCGTAAAAATATTCCATACCCAATCAATTAGATTGCCTTGGACCTGATTACGTCATTCACATCCATTTTATCTGTCTGTCTATGTTACTAAGTGTGGACCGTATTTACTGCGTATTTTATTCTGCCTGTATTGCGTAGCAACTGACGAGAGCAATCGAAATGTTAACATATCGCAACCTATGTCTTCTTATTGCGTTAATATTTTATATTAGTAGTGTTTGTCCAGGAATTTCTTGAAGTTCTACACTAACTTCGCCCTAACCACGTGCTGTGACAGGTTGTTCCATATATTCAGCACTCCGTTCCATACAGAGTTGGTGAGCGATTCGTTTTAAATTTGGTACTACAAGTATGTACCGGTGTCCTCGTGTGCTGTTTGGTGTGCGCATATGCAGCAACCGTGTCAACATGTGGTCAAGCCGCAATCGATAGGGTGTAAAGCCCTAGTCTCTTACACGGGTTATTGTACGGCTCACCTTGTAAATTAAGAATCAGCATGGTGCTCACACGCTGTAGCCGCTCAATGCTTTCTGTCTCTCGACGGGTGATAGGACAGTATGCGAGTGTGCCGTACTTTAGCATTGGTCGTATTATTGTGACGAAGAGGCGAGTGGCAATGTGTTCATATCAGGTGCTGAAGCTGTGCTTGAGTGCACAAAGCATACGAAGGCCGCTTTGGTAAAGCCTATTCGTGTTGTTCATGGACTTAAGGTCGTAGCGTGAGCACACCGAGGTCTCACGAAATGCGCGGGATGCAGCGATTGACCAGCCATAGTGTAGGTTCGACTGCTCACACTTACCCAGCTTCATGAATTGCGACTTGACCAGGTTGATTGTAAGGTTGACTTCTAGAGAGGAGGTAGAGGTCCCGCTGAAGCAGTCAGTCACCGGGTGCGTGAATTACACACCAAGCCTTCAAGTAATCTGCAAAGAACGTACAACGCGAGTGCAGACAGAGGTCACAGAAAGAAGTCAAAAGTGGATTTTTGGAACAATAATACACTGAGCAACGTTTATGTGAGGGGGGTAAGGAGATGCGAGAAGACTTCTCAGGAGGGAGATGACGAACACAGGGCTAATCCAGGCTACGACTATTAGAGTAATGCGACCGACACCGGGTACATCTACTTCCATAAGAAGAGCGGAAAGTATCGCACCAGCTTGAGATTAGGATCCTGTAGCGAGCGTGGATCAAAGGTGTTTGACACAGGAGGTTTAGATAGAACGTTCGAGCAGAAGGCAGTACACGCCGGAGTCTGATAGAACTCCAAAATATAAGCTATTTTGCCATCTTCTGGTGAGAACAGTGGCGACAGCATCGCGTAGACGAAAGTGGTACAAAAGTAGAACATGACCAAAATACAATCGATGACGTTAGCTGTTAGTTAACGCGGTTTTAGGAGCCGCACGACACCTTGAAGGTCACCAAGTATGCGGAAAGACGGTCACAAGTCGAATATAAATTGTCATTTTATATAACGCCTGACAACTCGCTTTGGCAAACGCTCCAACAAAGCGAGCAAAGAAGAAGAACGTTCGTCCAGTGTATTTGCAGCTGAACGCAGCAGTTGATGGTGCTGCTGTAAGCGCCGAAAAATAGGGGAATCCCTAGTTGCAATTGTAGCAGGTGCAGCATCGACAACCAGCAGCATGCTCTTATGCGAAATACCGTGAGGAGCGTCATAAAGGTATTGACTTGGAGGCAGAGTAAAAAGTTAAGATGAGGAATTTGAACCTGTATCTCGAAACGTTGACGAAAATCCGGACTGCCAGTGAGAGTTAGAAACGGAAAGTGGACGGATAGCCCCCTCAGTCATAAAGGTAAGGCTGAAGAGCATGGAGAGTGATAGTGGAGGTGGAGTTGCCCGTGGATTCTACACGCGATCGACGGAGATGGCGAACGTTGCGGTATATTGCCCAGCGACAATCGCGGAGTAAGTTGCTTGACAATGGAGTAAAACTAGTCCACTACCATTCGGTCAGTTAGAAAGACAATGATGGGGCTCATATAGGAGATCCTGTAAACAATAACAGAATGCGTGGGCGTCTCCGCGCTTTTCTAACGTAAAGCGATGGTGTGAACAAAAGAGAAATCCAGCCAAAGTAGTTGTGCCGCACTGGACATGATGAGGGAGACCACAGTGCTGAGTAGAAGTACGCTTGGAAGAAGTCCTCTGACGCGTCTGACAGTTAAAGTGTGGGCCGCTGAATGCAAACGTTGTGGTTATATTGGTGTTGGGAGTGCGACCGTGAAATTCCGATTTCCTTTTCAGAAACGAGGATGTTCGAAACAAGCGCGGACAAAACGAGCAGAAACGCATAAGAGACGTGGTAGGAGGGACGGACACAGGTTATGTTGGTGAGATAGCAATGGCAGTCCCCGTTGTAAATAGTCTGACGGTAATAGTATCCGGAAACTCGGCGGAGCTGAGGGAAGAAGTGGTAGTGACAGGTAAGAGTAATCGACGAGCCGGTGAGGTAGCCGATGTATGGGGTGGAGGTGCTGCGTAGAATATGGTGTGGGCGCGCGGTCCGTTAAACTGAAATGAGAATCAACAAAGGTCGGTCCGTTCAGAAGTCTTGTAGCGACATCAGCAAATCCACTGACTTACCAATGTAGGACTGGGGAGGACGGAACGCAAGTGTATTCATGTGTCGCAGATTGTTCATAGGCTTCCATGAGCGGAGTCAGTGAGTTAGGATAGAGGCTAGTAAGTAGGTGAGTATATTACGCAATTCGTGACGCCCAGTGCCGAACGACTCAAACGATGGGGTTGTATCAATGGGAAGATTGTGACATTTTTATAGCCGGGAACGCACAGAAAATCTCAGGTAATGGTATTGTAAGACTAACTGTTGCTGACTGTACTACACACCGATCCAATTACGCAAATTAGTATGAAATGGATGTTGCGACCCAGGAGGCAATAAAGATTACGTAACATGAGTACGTCGGCGGCATTGTGTCAGCGACCGAACAGCTAGTAAATGACGGTCGCAAGATGCCGGAAACGATATCTAGCATATCACCTAAGGCTTGTGGCGGTACTGAACTCGGTGTGGTATAGGTGGTAGACACAGGTACATTGTGTAAAGTTCGACGGCGGCGCTAGGCCCGACAAAATAAAAGCTTACATAAATCAGCCAGTAGGATGTCTTTAAGCAATCTACGAATAAATAAAAAGCCATCAAAAGCCATGGAGATCAAAGGAAGGTACAGTTGTCGTAAAAAGAAGACCGAACACAATACAAAATACATAATTTCTTCGGAAGACATGATACTATAAGGTTGCCAAAGCAGAAGTAGGGAGTTGACTTAGGGGACACCACCCCGGGCAGGCATCAGCAGTAGACCGGTAGGCATTTACCGACGCTTCGCTGCCGCGAAAGCACCACCGGTCGCACGTTGGCTAAGGATACTGCGAAGGTCGCCCTGCTCCTACGCAAGCTCGAACTCGCGCCGCTAGATTAAGACACAAGATTAGAAGACATCAACCCGAGCCCTTAGTTGAAGAAAATATCCGCAAATCAGCGGAACGAATCCAGAGAATCATGCTCATTGGGAGCAGATGACTGGTTACTCAGTTGGTCGCTTACCAAACAGGGGCAAAATTTTCCACACATTTTCCCCATCGGGTTGCTGGAATACAATGCTCTACCAGTGGGAAACAAAAGGCTGTGAGTTTAGTCGATGACGAGTTAAATCCGCCAAGTCAGTGCTGTTAAACAGACATATGTGAATTTTTATAGGCAGGATGCGTGCCGGTCGAAAACCCACCCACGTCCTGGGACACTGCAGCCGAAGCAGTGGCTGGGCTGAGACAATCTCGAACCATCTAGCTGACACCACGAGATTTTTCGGTAAGCCAGTCTATCATTAGTATAATGGCAAATGCGAAATGATGCGAAATATCATCATTCTCATCATTGCACGTTAGCTGAAGGTGGGAAACACTATCTAACCCTTGTGCCAAAATGATAAGCGGAACGAGTGCCCGAAATAGAACGAATGTAAAATGTCGAACGGAGTGGAGAAATGAAGCGATATCATGGAGGGCAAAACGCGTTGAAATATGAGAGACAGCTGGTATGCGACATTAGCAACTTGGAAGAACTGAAAACGATAATCCCATGGGTCCAGAGAGAATTTTGGCATCATACAGAACCTCACGACTGAAGAACCAAATGAGTAACATGATCGTGATGATGGGGAAAGTATCTCAGAAAAGGTGTAGTTTAATACTCTAATATGGTGCAATTGCTGAGTGCGCAAATGTCGCACGTACATGGAACGCCAGAGCAGCATTATGCTTGATGTACACAAAGATTCCGTGAAAGGAAAACGAAAGTAGAAGCTACAAGAGATTAGGAATACGTTAATATGCGAAGGAAAGCACAGATACAAATAAAACAACTGAACTAACCTTCTTATTTGTTCATTGATCACATGCAAAGCTTCCGAGACGCAGTTACCCTCCACTGCGTCACGAGTAAACGAATTTGGATTGAAATCGACCAAAGAAAATGAAGTGACCCGCAGTTCCTCAGCCATAAGTACTCTGCAAAAGGTAATTTGAGTTTTCAGTTCAGTTCAGTCAAACAATTATGGTCAATGCTGAGGTGGATCCATTCGTTACGATTCGCAACATCAAGATGAAGATAAGTAATGATGGTAAGAAAACAAGGTTGAAAGCAAACGTCATACAAAGAAAATGGGGCTAGGAAAGAAGTGTGTAAAACTAATCGGAATAGATCGAATATAAACAGCTATGTGGAAGAAGCCGAATACAGGAGAACCACTGATCGCGGTATAGTCAACAGTCTTTAAACGTTGAAGCGGACCATACCGAAACCCCAACCCGGCCAAGCCCCTCAGTCAGTTTCTTTATGCAGTTATATAAATATATATATAAATATATATAAATAAATATATATATATATATGTATATATATATATAGAGGAATTGATCCTCATGGTGTATTTGTTGTGAGTTTCTTGCTGAGGCTGATGTTGCATTCTTGATGCTTCTTCACCGCAGTTGGGCTAAACCAACTTACACTTAAACTAGGTCTTTTTAAGCTGGATAAATTTCATTCCGCTTTATTTGGTTTGTTCTGCCTACCTGAATAATGTTCTATTGACTGGCCACGTTGCTTAGAATAATTGAGCTTAGCTTCGGTAATTTTGTTGCGTTTGTAGCATTTTAAGTAACTTGTGGACATTTCTTACTTATCACGGATTTGTTGCTGACCAACTTACTTCATATGGTAATTTAGCGAAGAGTTATGCCACCGTATCTGTATGCATTATTGGATTTATTTTATTTCAGCTTGTCGTTTAAATTGAATGGCTGTTGTTTGATATCCCTGGTATGGTTGCGCTTGATGTGTATGTTGACAAGGTGCCTACCTGTCTATTACCCACTACATCGTTCATACTGGCTCCAGGAGACAGTTGGTCATTGCTGGAGGGGACGGGGTACACGGTTCTTGTGGCCGTGTTAGGCTCAAAGAGCGGTTCCATGCACTCAGTGTGGAGCGGACTACGGTCCAGCCACCGCCTTGTGTGCGGTTGATTCCCCAAATCCAGCGTGCTTGTGTTTGCCTGTGAAGGAGTGTGGGCCGGCTCCGTTGATGAAACGTGGTTCCCATCCGCATGCCTCCCGGTCTTATTCCTTCGGGTTTACACTGGATATGGGGTATGTGGTTGGAGCTGTGGGTGGTGCAGCGCAAGCCATCCATGGTCCCTCTGTAGGCGCAGGCGTCCTGTGGCTGGCCACAGTGACAGGCAAATCCGAAACCGGATGCCGCCAACCGTATATATATATATAAAGAACGGAGCAAGTAGATGAAACAAATATCATCGGAAAGTAGAGGAAAGGAATCGTCGCAAGAACGCGACACGTGTGACGATGTTTTATGCGATCATTTCCCAATAGGAAAGATGTCTTTTCGCATCCAGTATTCGGATTTGGAACAAAGGCATCAAACGAAAGTGCAAGCAATGATCAAGTCGGAAAGGATGTTACACACTTGACCCACATAAATGCGAGTAAAACCACCCAGGAAAAGAAGCTGAGCCAATGGTGTATAACCGAAATATCAGGTGGTTTCTGGAACGCTCGGGTCCATACGAGGAGCGCACCAATCTTCACATTGGATAGCGGAACTGATCTACCAATCAGGAAAGCTGACCTAGCTGTTCTGATACATGAATCTTCCTTGGTTAACTTACAAAAATGTCCGTGGGTTTCATACTATTTGTGTCCGTCTCGGCAGCTGGTTCCGCAACACGCTTTTGCCTCCAAGCGTTGACTTCTGATTTCCGACAAGGATTCGGAGCTAGCAGAGAACGATTTCAGCTCAACAGGAATCGCACAGATTGAGGTAGATCATAACAAATGGCGACGAACAAAAGTGGCAATGCAATGATTTTCTCCACAGAACAATTTCAAACGTTGCCACGGCAACAGCAGGCACAAATGGAGCTGAATAAAACCTTGACGCGGTGGCTCAGTCTGCAGTCTTCAGAAACAGCCTCGCGGGACACGCACACAAGTTCAATTGATCGCCTGTGTAGCTCCACCACTGAATTCAGTTATGACATTGATTCCGATGCGTAGTTCAGACGCTGGGAGGATATGTTCAGAACAGATTTCAGCCGTCAGGACGACTCATGAAAAGTGTGACTGCTGCTGCGTAAACTGGACACAAGTGAATTTTCAAGATTCGTTGATCACATACTGCCAAAACAGTCAAAAGATGTCAGTTTTGCAGAAGCGGTGTCACAAGTTGGCGAAATTTTCAGTGAGGCGTCATCATTATTCAGCATTCCTTGTGCTGATAATCGTCAGGTGGGACACAGACGACTATGGGAAGCTGGCAGACATGGTCAACCGTGAGTGTGAACGCTTCAAGCTGCGTTTTTTAACAGATGACCAATTCAAGTGTCTCATATTTATCGGTGTCTTACAGTCCCCACAGGATGCCGAGCTGCGTACAAGACTACTCACCAAGTTGGATCAAAACCAGAAAAGACAGTGGAATGCTTCACGACCGAGTGCAAACGAATGGTGACTCTGAAACATGACACCGCAATGGTCGAGAATTCTTCCGCACAACCGCGAAATGTCAATGCTGTGACAAGTTGCAAAGAGAACAGGGCTGACAGTTCCGCACAGAAATCGCAAAACAGAACGTCTGCTGCCTGATGATCATGCGGTGAGTGGCATTTCGACCTACCTCATCCATCCAAAAAGCATACTGGCCAAAAAAGCCATAAACGAGACCACGAGGAAGAACTCTGCAAGCAGCTTCGACTAATGGACACACATTATATATATATATATATATATATATATATATATATATATATATATATATATATATATATATATGGTTGGCGGCATCCGGTTTCGGATTTGCCTGTCACTGTGGCCAGCCACAGGATGCCTGCACCTACAGAGGGACCATGGGTGGCTTGCGCTGCACCACCCACAGCTCCATCCACACACCCCATATCCAGTGTAAACCCGAAGGAATAAGACCGGGAGGCATGTGGATGGGAGCCACGTTGCATCAACGGAGCCGGCCCACACTCCTTCATAGGCAAACACAAGCACACTGTATTTGGGAACCAAGTGCACACAAGGCGGTGGCTGAACCGTAGTCCGCTCCACACTGAGTGCATGGAACCACTCATCGAGCCTAGCACGACCACAAGGACCGTGCACCCCGTCCCCTCCAGCAACGACCAACTGTCTCCTAGAGCCAGTATGGACGAGGTAGTGGGAGATAGACAGGTAGGCACCTTGCCAACATGCACATCAAGCGCAGCCACACCTGGGATGTCAAACAACAGCCAATCACTTGAAATTACATTATCAAATAAAATATATCTGTTAAAGCATGCGGCTATGCCGACATAACTCTTCGATAAATTAGCATATGAATTAAGTTAGTCATCAACGAATCCGCGATAAGTACAAAATATACATACGTTACCCCAAAAATACTACAAACACAATAGAGTTACCGAAGATAAGCGCAACTGGCGTAAGCAAGGTGGCCAGTTAATAGAAGATTATTCACGTAGGCAGAACAAAGCAAATAAAATGGAATGAAATTTATCCGGCTTAAAAAGACTTAGTGTAAGTTTAAGTTGGTTTAGCCCAACTGTGGTGAAGAAGCATCATGAACGCCACATCAGCCTCAGCATTCCGCGTAGGCGTGGGCGTCCTCGCGGTATACTTAGCCCACGCGCGGCTGGCGGTGGTCGCGCGGCAGCGAAGCGCCGTTACGGCGTATAAGCTGACACATTTCATATTCATTTCAGCCTCAGCATGGGACGAGTCGGGAAATATACTCATTCATTTATTCACGTGTATTTTAAAGTCATCGAACTTCAGTCACGTCCTGCACTGTCGATCGCGCACCTCCGTAAGATAGCCTTACCTTACCACAGCTTGAAGAGGCAAAATATGCTACTGTTAATGCCTTCTTGTGTTTCCCATCATAATTCTCTCAACTCCACATCGCTTACCCACTGTTGCGTCAACCGGGTTATTCCTAGCAATATTAGTGCTACGGCTGAGAGCCGATCTGACTGGATGGTATAGATTGGGCAATCGCGCGATTTCTTACAGTTTGGTCCTATGCGAGCGAAGACAGCGCGTCGTGGAAGCCGTTCGCATGGCATGCCTAAACGTGGCTCAGCCACCTCAGTTGGTGCAGCGGTGCCAGTCTGTCAAGTAGAACTCCCGTGTTACCCAAGACGCGACGTCTAATACCATCGTTGCGTACGTGGTACATCCACCACACTCGAGCTATTCTCCGCAGACATCCATTGTCAAAGGCCAAAATCCGACGCAAGTCATTCACACGAATCGGCCAGGACTCACTTCCATACAGCAGTACCGCACGAACACAGGCATCGTAGACCCTGCCATTTACCAACAGGGAAACGTCGCGGCGTCGCAACAGATGCCTCAAGTTGACGAATGCTGAACGGGCTTTGGCAATGCGGAGGGAAATCTCTTTCCCAAGACCAACATCAGAAGAGACACAGCTTCTAAGGTAAACAAAGTTGTCTACTTGTTCAAGCTGCGTACCTTGAAACGTGAGCACTGGAGCAGGTGGATGCCAATTCAGGACCAGGACTTTGCATTTCGTAGGGGCAAAGGTTATTCCATATTTTGATGCTTCAATTGCCAAGCGGTTTAGAACACCAAGCAAGGCAATATCATCTTAATCGGTCACGCAGTTGCCAGGAAGAAGCTCTAGACCAAAACTCTGGAAGCCCTCGAGTGTTTAAAAGGACATCCTTGATCGCAAAATTGAAGAGAAACAGGGACATGGGGCAACCATGTCGTACACCGCTAGTGATGGCAAGTGAAGAGAGCTTACCATAAGCCCTCACTTTACCTGAGACATTGCAATATAATGCTGGAAGGATGACTATCTCTTTCGAGTACTCCATTCTTTTGTAAGCAACGCCATAAAGCTGGCCGATCGACGGAACCGAAAGCGGTTCGGATGTCTAGAAAAACAACTATAGTGGGCTGACGGTAAAGATGACGCGTTTCAAGGAGTTGGCGGAGCGTAACCTGATGGTCTACACACCATTGACCGGAGCGGAAACAAGCCAGTTCTTCACGGGAGTGCAATTCTCGAATCGGGGTTAGTCTGCGGAGTAGAATGGATGTTAACAGCTTGGTGGAAATGGACATTAGACTGATTCCTCGGTGGTTCTCGCATAGGTTACGGGCACCTTTCTTGAAGATCGGGACGATAACTGGCTCGATCCAAGTGGATGGAACTGATTCTTCACACCAGATCTTAGAGAACAAGGCTGTTAGCTGGTTGACAAGTGCTTCGCCCCCGAACTTGAACAGCTCTGGAGGAAGTCCGTTTTGGCAAGCAGACTTGAATCGCTTCACGTATCGGAGCTCAAGGCAGACCTCAGCTTCAGTGGGTGGTTTCAATGAGGCGTTCCAAGGCGCGCAAGTAGGTATACTTAATAGACTTGCCGGTGGAGGAGTCCAGCTGAATTGAGTGCAAAAGTGTTCAGCCCAGTGACCCATACGCCTGTGTAAGTTGCTTATCGACGTTCCGTCAAACTCGCAAATGACCTCACTGACACCAGGTCTTTTGTGAACAGTGGCCCGAATGACCTGGAAGAGCTTGCGGAAGTTACCAGAGAGGGCTTCCGTTTCCATCTCTGAGACGCGCTGGCACCACAAATTTTCGCGATCCGCACGCAGGCTTTGCTTAAGTTGTTGGCTGAGACTGTGACGCAATGCACTGCTATTTGGATAGACCGGCATAGCTCTATGACTATTAAACAATTCCAGTGAGCGCGAGAAAATCCAGCCCCTCAGAGGGCGCCTTGTGATTCCGCAGATTGAATGACTGGAAGTTAGCATCGCTTCATACAGGAACCTCCAATGATTTTCGATGTCTTGAGGTGGAGTCCCAATGAATGCATGCGATAAGGAAGCTTGATAAGTTGATAAAGTAGAGAGGTCAGCTAACTTGTTGGTGTCGAACGTATTGAGCTTTCGCTTTGAGGAGCCATCGAAGCGCATGCTGATATCCGCGCAGACCAAGGCATGATTTGAATCGAGGTACGTATACCCAATCGATCTACAACCCCGGACACTGCCTTCCTATCTAAAGCTGATTGCAATGTGATCTATTTGTGACCATGCTAGCGTTGGTGAAGGAGGATGCCAGGTGGCTGCGCGTCTTCTGGTATGCCTAAAGATCGTACTTCCGAGAAACAGACGATGGTCTTCGCATAATGTAAGAAGTCTATCACCGTTGTCAGAACGGCTCATCAAGCGCGTGACTGCCACTAAGATGACGTTCGCACGGGAGCAGGTGACCTACTCGTGCATTGAGATCTCCGGCAAGGACGATGACATCTGACTTTTTGGTCTTGTTCGAAAGGTTGTAGAGACCACGATAAAAGTCGTCCTTAACCGATGCACAGCTGCAGTCGGATAGAGTGTAGGCAGAAACGACAAACAAATTGCGTCTCTCTTCACGATGTCTGCTGATTCTACATGAGCCTAGAAGTCGAACCGCACACAGCCGGCTGTTGATTGGAAACTAGTCGAGTAATGCAGTCTCCGCTTTGCCACTCAATGCGATACCGACACCAGCTAAGCCAGCTGTTGCTGCATCCATGTCAGTAGACAGACGTAGGTAATATGTGGTCTCAAGAACAGCTGGGGACGACAACTTAACCACGGTGCTGTGATCCTGTAGCCGAGTCTCTGAAAGGCAACAAACATCAATAGCGAGGGACTCTAGAGTGCGCGCCAGACCAGTCTGTTGTCCAATCTGTGGGAGGGTCCGAACTTTGAACGCTGCCAGACGGAATGAATTACGGGGTCAAAGGATAGCTGATGGCCGGATGATTTGGATACCAGTGAGACGGGCATTGGAAGTAGCTTCAACAGGTTGTAGATTATCAACAAGAGAAAAGTTGGCGTGTGATGGAGAAGCACGAGCAGCGAAAGTAGTAGCAGAAGTAATCGACTTAGTAGTAAGTGAGAAATCCATGATTTGCACAGAGGGCACGATACTACCCGGTTGCCCAATCCGAAGTAGGGAGTTGTCTTAGGGGACTGCACCCCGAGCCTTTGGCTCAATAGCCCACCCGCAAGGCAGCGGAGCGAAGTCAGGGATTCGCACCCATTGGGAGCCGATGACTGATTGCTCAGTTCATACGCCTTTCGTTTGGTGAGTAGCCAAACAGGGGTCCAATCTTCCCCACGATTGCAGCAGCAAGGTGCTGGGATACAATGCTTCACCCAAGTGAAACAAGAAGTAGTGACTTTATTTAGTGGCGAGTCACATCCGCCACGTCGCAGTGATGTTAAACGGACATGCGGTTTTTTTATAGGGAGAACGCTTGCCAGGCGAAAACCCACCACGTCTTAGAACTGCCGCCAAACCATTTGCTGGACCGAGATAACCCCGGACCACCCAGCTGGCACCACGAGGTTGTTCGGCAGGCCAGCCAGTGGACATAAAACCGTTCCGCCCCCAAGAACAAGGTAAAAAAACACCCTTGCACGATCCCTGTCAGTCGTTGCCGCTTTCCAGACGCTTCATTACCGTACTTATCAATGGGATTCCCTCGAAGCCGCAGTTTGACACCGCCTCCGATCGTTTCCATGAACACTTGGAACCATATCAAAAGGCCAGAGGTTGCCGCTTCTGATAAAGTGGCTCACAACGCATCGGACGGACTGCTGAATCTGGTCGGAAAAATAACCTGCGAAATCCCATTTAACGGAGTGGAAAAGAGTGGAACATGCTACCTGACGGACGGGCCGACCGAACATAAACCTCCTCGGAATCGACTGGATCGAGAAGCTAAGACTCTTTTATGTTCCCTTGAACCAGATTTGCAACCACCATACGCCGAAGCCCCAAGCACCGAACGCAGTGCCCCCAGCAGAAGCGATGAGCAAGAAGCTCCGCAAGCCGTCGCGTGCACTTCGACCAGCTCCTGAGTCTTCATACGGTGAAAATAACCGAAAAAGAGAGCAGAAATTCGATCGACGACATGGAGCAAAGCAACGTCTATTTAAGCCCACAGATTTAGTGCCCTCGTGCGATCAGCGGAAAGGCCATGCAACATGGACTCTAGGTAAGATCAAGCGCAAAAATGGAGGCGTCATTTACGATGTGCTCATTGGATCGCAAACCTGGGTCCATCATGAAAATCAGTTACAACCAACGCTGTGCCGATCAGAAACGATGAAGCCAGTCAAGCTGCCTTTCGACCTCCGTGTGGATCACTTCAACTTACTGAAACTAGACAGGAAAAGTCCTAGTAAATCAAGTGATGCATCCGATAGTCCAGAGCAAACTCCAAAGGAACTACAACGAAGACGATGGATGGACAGACGGGGACACCGTCTTCAGGACTGCAAGTCAACTCAATGTTATCATCCTACACCGCAGCAGCGATCACAAGAGGAGAGATGTCAGTGAAAGTAATATCTCCTGGGAAAACTTATTAAATGGGGAAACAAGCTGAGCCAATGGTGTACAACCGAAATATCAGGTGGTTTCTGGAACGCTCGGGTCCATACGAGAAGCGCACCAATCTTCACATTGGATAGCGGAACTGATCTACCAATCAGGAAAGCTGACCTAACTGTTCGGATACATGAATCTTCCTTGGTTAACTTACAAAAATGTCCGTGGATTTCACACTAATTGTGTCAGACTCGGCAGCTGGTTCCGCAACACACTTTTGCCTCCAAGCGTTGACTTCTGATTTCCGGCTAGGATTCGGAGCTAGCAGAGAACGATTTCAGTTCAACCGGTATCGCGTAGGCCTAGGTAGATCGTAACAGTCCAGTGACTAGCACAAACGGTTTAACCACCCTACAGCAACTATACTGCAACGGTCGAGTCTCTCCAGTTGACTAGGACGAACACTGTGAAGAAGTCGGAGTGCCTTGAAAAAGACCACAACGCTAAAGTTAGGAAGCGAAGGCACTAGACAGTTGATGAAGAATCGATTGATGACAGTCGCAGTAGTTCGAACCTCAAATGCAAACTGAACGATTAAGTTGACTAGTCATGCCTCATCCTACGCCGGAAGCGACCCGGAAAGAGGCGAACGAGAAAACGGCTCTTGAAAGTATTCCGTTTAACAAGAGAGACGCAGTGAATAAAAATGTCATGCTACCCATGACGGAATATTAAAAATGCATTGTTAGAAAATTAGATAATTGAATACGTACAATCCCACTGTCATCATCAATACACTTTGGCTAGAGTTGAGAAATGCCTCAACTGTTGTGCCACAATACAATAAGATATGAAGAAAAATAGAATACGTTACAAAATACAAAACCGACACAATGATGGGTAATATAATGCTATGATAACGCTATGATCCGAAAGTGAGATCGTAAATAAAGGGGAAGAATAAGCGGGATAGAGAGGGATAAAGAAATTCACGACACAGACGCCACTGAGGTCGACTCTTCGTCCATAAAATACCAGCCCGGTAGTCGTGAGACACCAACGGACGCCAAATTCGTAGTGATGGCCTTCATTCCTCGTGATCAAGTCATCACTTGGTCTCTCTTACTTCCATCCACACCTCGGGCGCGCAAATGCACATAGCAACTCGGCGTACTTGCATGCGCAACACTTGACCTAGCCATGGGAGAATGGTGCGTGTAATAACGGTGCTGAGCAGTTCACTTGCTCTTCCCGCGTCAAATACACGACACCGAACACGCTCATTGCTCACGCGGTGTTCCCACCAGATGTGAGTTGCAATCCGAAGACAGCGATTGTCGAATGTAACTAGCCTCTTTAGGTCTGTCGATCTGACGGGCCAAGTTTCGCAACTTTACAGTGCACTGTAAACCCTGTGCTTCATGGCGAGATTGACGTCGTGCCGGCACTAAGGGTAGCGAAGATTGGCAAAAGCGACCAAAAGATTGGCTATACGGTTCCTGATCTCACCATCCACCTCACCGGCGCTAACAAAGCTGCCTAGATACTCGAATTTTTGGACGACTTATAGCTGATCACCAACATGGGTAAGTGCAGGAGCTGGTCACTGTCAAATTTGAGGAAGGAATTTACATTTCGAGAGTACACAGTACGGTCTGAAACGACTCACAGCCAGTGTTTCTTGATAGGTATTACAGATGATGACAATGTCATCGATCAACTCTAAGTCATGTAGAAACTTTACACCTTCACGGTAGTGCTCGGTGAACGCAGTTTTCGCAACTTCGTGCCCGACAACATGACATGAAACGACCGTCTGAAACTTACAATTTCACACGAAACCGGATGAGGAAACTTCAGCACAACCGGAGATATCAGGTATTACATCAGCGCTTCGACACTGAACAGATGGTGCTGAGAAAAGACTATCGGAGAGGTAAGAACACATACACCGTGGGAAATTAAAAGTGCGTTCGCCATATCAGCCAGCTCAGAAGATGCACTTTAGTAAATACAAGAGATGTCCCGATGATCTCATCTGAAATACGCCCCGGTGAGTTCAAACTGCCTAAACCGGAGGTAGCCTTCATGGTTGTTCATCTGCCCTCCGTTAGATACCCGCTTCTGGTCGCAGAAGTGAGTGGTCAGTGACGCTACAGCCGGTCACATCGGCTTAGACCCAGCGTCTTACGAGCTCTTTGCGATATTTATTGAAAAACCAGGTGACCAGAACAAAAGCTCCCACGTTCTAGGACGCCGCCGCTGATGGTCCGCGTCTGCGAACAGCCCAGATTTATTCACAGGTAAGTTTGCAAGAAAGCCGTTCCCCGATCCGCAATCTGGGGACACGCCCAGTGGCGTACGGTTTCGCCGAACCAACCAGTGGTTCAATCACCTCCGGGCGTCATCATATACACGGAGGACAAAACAGTAAGATTAGTAATGGAGACCTGGGATGTTATAAACATTGGTGGAAAAGAAAGTGTGTATCTGCAGTTTTTCATTTACGTTCATACACCATGATGAAGCCAACAGACAAGACAACCCCTTAGAAATGGCGCGAAGGCCAGTGTGGGGACGGGCTACGTCCTTAAGAGAGTAATGGTAGTAAGTGGGTTATGATTTCGCACTCAAACTCGTGCACAAATTGCCGCAAAATGCTAGTAGCCATTTCCAAACACTACTTCCCGCGAGAATAAGTTATCTACAATGCTCAAACGCTAATGTAGATCAGATACCTGATAACTCTTGCTCTCAACCTAGCAAAGTTCACCATCTACAGCTGTTTGCGGCGGCGGCGGCGGCGACAGGGATCCGGTTCTGAATTTGACTGTCACTTCGGAACTCCATGCGTACAACCACAGGACGCCTGAGCCTACAGTGGGACCATGGGTAGCTTGCGATGCACCACCCAGAGCTCCATCCACATACCTCATATCCAGTGTAAACTCGAAAAAATAAGGCCGGGAGGCATGTGGATGGGAACTAGGTCACATCAACGGAGCCGGCCAACACTGCTTCAACAAAGTAGAGTAGAAGCATTCATGTCTAATTGGGAAACCATGAGTATCAGACGTTACAAGGTGATGACGCGGCCGTAGTCCGCTCCACACTGGATGGATCCAATCTTCAAGCCTGACACGGTCACGAGAACCGTGCACCCCATCTCCTCTATCAACGACCAACTCCCCTAGAGCCAGTAATCGGGGTGGAGGGTTAGACAGGTAGGCACCTTGTCAACATTTACAACAAGTGCAGCCACACCGGGGATGTCAAGCAATAACCAGTCACATGAAATGACAATATCAAACAAAAAATATCGAATAAAGCATACGGATATGCTGAGCTAACGCCTAAATTAGCATACAAAATAAATTCGTTACTAACATATCCGAGAGAAAATCAGGAAGGCAGATCAAAAATGACACAAAAAGGAAAAAAGCAACGTTAAATAACATTCTTTTAAGCGACTTGTGCAAATAAATAAAAGGTTATACAAGTAGACATTAGCGTGAGGTGACAAAATAAACATTAAAACAATATAGCAAACCAAGCACCTGAAATAAAGATACTCAGCACGCAGTTAATAAATCGAATGGAAGCGTATGTAGCGTACCTACCAACACTGCATCGGTTTCTTCTATATTCGCAACACCACCCGTCGTCGTTTCGATACTGGTCCTAAATGGCCTCGTTCGCGACTCACTAGACCTGCCTGACTCAGGCACTCGCGACCACATGTGCTAAAGCACCATGCGCTCGACGTCGATGGAGTACACCCCATCGGCGCCTGTCGCTTCCGCACCTGTCGTTTCTTCTCCGTATACACGAGGGCTTTCTCCTGTACCTCGTCAACTGTGTTGGTGATCAGATCGCGCCATGCACGCCGATCAACCGTCTTCGATTTCTAACATCTGAAAACAACGATCGAAAGTGATAGGCAAACTACGATCATGTCCTGGTAACGAACCTTCGGTTTCCGCACGTCGTTTCCCAACACTCAGCTGAGCATATAACAGCTGCATCGATATTCGCATCGAGTCCATATGTCACATATGACCGAACCGCCTCAGGTGCCTAAGCAAAAGTACGTGGTCCACTAGTATGAACGAGGTAGTGGGTAATAGACAGGTAGGCACCTTGTCAACATGTACATCAAGCGCAGCCACACCGGGGATATCAAGCAACAGCTAATCACCTGAAACGACAAGCTGAAATAAAATAAATCCAATAATGCATACAGATACGGTGGCATAACTCTTCGCTAAATTACCATATGAAGTAAGCTGGTTAGCAACGGATCCGCGATAAGTAAGAAATGTCTACAAGTTACTTAAAAATGCTACAAACGCAACAAAATTACCGAAGATAAGCGCAATTAGCGCAAGCAACGTGGCCCGTTAATAGAACATTATTCAGGTAGGCAGAACAAACCAAATAAAGTGGAATGAAATTTATCCAGCTTTAACAGACTTAGTTTAAGTGTAAGTTGGTTTAGCCCAACTGCGGTGAAGAAGCATCAAGAATGCAACATCAGCCTTAGCATATATGCACATATATATATATATATATATATATATATATATATATATAAATGAATACTGAATACTGTATTTGGGAGCAAGTAGTAAATAATTCTGTACAACTCCATCGGGTGATAATCAAAAACATTTTAAAAAATAAATAAACACGTCCGGTGGTTATCCTGAGATGGTTCAGCAACTCCTTTGTAGCACACAAAATGCTTGTTCACACAGTGAGTCACAAGTGGGTGATATCGTTGTCAAGTGGCAACCGTTCTCTGAAACGTATGTTAGCGAGGTGTAAATCCAACAAAGATTTGAATTTCTGCACAGATTCGGCCTCGACGACGTGTTCTGGCAGACTGTTCCAGGCGTGCACAACCATCCGCTCGAAACACAGGGTGTGTGGGATTTTCTTCAGATCAGGTACCACGAGTTTGTACCTGTGCCCACGTGTGGTGCATGGTACTCGCAAGTGGAGTAACGACCTCAGCAGAGGGAAATGACCGAGATGTAAAATACGGTAGGTCATGATAAGATTCGGTGTCCGTATCCGGATTTGCCTGTCACTGTGACGTCCATGGGGACAGTCACAGGACGCCCGCGCCTACAAAGGGGACCATGGGGGGCTTGCGCTGCACCACCCATAGTTCCACTCACACACCCCATACCCAGTGTAAACCCGAAGGAATAAGACCGGGAGGCATGCGGATGGGAGCCACGTTTCATCAACGGAGCCGGCACACACTCCTTCAACAAGCAGAACGGAAGCATTCCGGCCTAATAGGGAAATCATACACACCAGACGTACACGAGGCGGTGGCTGGACCGTAGCATGTTCCACACAAGATGGAACCACTCTTTAAGCCTAGCACCGTCACGAGGACGGTGCACCCCGTCCCCACTAGCAACGACCAACTGTCTCCTGCAGCCAGTATGAACGAGGTAGTGGGTAATAGACAGGTAGGCACCTTGTCAACATTCACATCAGGCGCATCCACACAGGGGAGCTCAAGCAACATGTACTTCTGAAATGCAAGATTATTCATCACACAGGCAAACATACCACATACGCCGCCTTATTGGCCTGGATTAGTAAATTGAATGGGAACATACTCATGGTGCTTCTATTCCGCATGCAATAGTGCCTTCTCCGGCACTTGAGAAACCGCCTTTTTGAACAGTCCACGGAATTTGCATCAATCAAATTTGCCTTGGATTTGCAACACCTGAAATCAACATGAGTTTGTCATAAACTTACCTTCTTCATGTTCTGGTAATGTTATTTTAGGTTTGCTCGAATGTCGTTTGACTGCACTAAGTTAGCCGTACAAAAGCGGTATGAGTATCCTCGTCTAATTCATTCGGCATACATATATACATAGATTGTCATCATCTGTGTCCAATGGCAGTTCGAATACAACATATGCGCATGCGTTTATCCAAACTTAAGTGTGAGCTGTCACCAACTGGATAGAGACACATTAGACATTATCAGCAATGGTACGACAAACGTGTATGAGTCGTTTGGAGGTTAGGCTAACAATCACTTTCGCAGGCATGAGAATAACTACCCAGTACGAACTGTTGACGTTTAGACGTCACAGCCTTAAATCTTGGGCATCCATATTTGAAGGAATTTGATGTAGCAATAGTGAAGCAACTGCTAGGTAGAATGATGACTAGACTACTGGTACAGTAAAATAGTGTGCACTTAGATGTTGCCCTCTACATGTACAGTCTGGTTTGAGTAGCTGATGGGTGAGATCACACAGCATGCGAATGGGATGCAGTGTCCACTTCTGGCTCTCTGTGTCTCCGACCGGTTCGGTCATGTGCTACCCGAGGTATGTGCACCTACTCAAAGAACGATTGATGCGCAACCTGTCAAACATGCGACTTTCCAAACAGTGTTCACATTTATTGTGCAAATGTCCAAGTACTCAACCGTTTATACCTACCGACCTGTACTCTAATGTGGCCATAAGCTATTTGCTAACGGTCTAAATTGTACGTTCCGGGTGCAGCCATTCGGTACTCATAAAATCATTGTCCCTATGCGCCGATTCATTTCCGATGTTATTTATATACTAACACACTGAAGTACCGTTCCCGTTAGATGCAACCTTTTACTTAATCCATCCAAAAGATTGACCATGTGCAATGCAATTTCTGATATGCGTCTCTGCACGTCTGCCTTCCATCCGGTGGTGAGTATGTGGGATTTAATAAGCCCCGGTAAATTCAGTATGGCTGAGGGATAACTGGAACTATAACTATACTCACTCTCATCACTAGCCTGCGGAGTGGAACATGAAATGGCGACATCGTGATAATCGCTAGTCGGTTAATTGTCGGGATTGCTCACTTGACACAGGATTTCCAGGGAAATTTCTCTTCGAATGCATAATCCAATGTGGTCACACGAGGGACAATCGTTGAGCAGTGTTCCAAATATCAAATTTGACATTTCATGCGTACTGTAAACAGCCAAGCGATAATAGCCTTTTGATTCAAACGTATCCATCGAACTAGAAACATACACAATAATTTGCCACCCTAGCAATGATCCGTAGCAAGCACACAAATCGCTCGGAAACACCGCGCGCACGTCAATTACGAATGAGCTCATGGATGGTCTGAATCATTATGCTGCGATGTACCGGCTCTCTAAGCGTCATGCAAGTTAGCATTGATCAGCTGGTCAAGCTACGGTTATGGTGAGTAATACCATGGAGCTTACATAGTGATGTGAATCACGGCCGAATAGTAATACGAAGAGGAAGATGCCATCTCTCACTCTCGGTATGTAACCATACTAGACTCCGCTTGAGAAGGTAGTAAGAATAGCATAGCATAGATCATGATAGGTACAATATCGTAATGGGCAACACATGTGAAGTCATCGCGAAATACAACCGAGTTAAATAAGCCTAAAAAGTTAGGTTATCTGTGGCTCATGCGTTCTAGGCAAGTGCAATAAAGATAACACATTGCACCAAGTCAGTAGTTAATCATTCTAGAATGAAACTGTACCCAAGCGCGACTTACATGCGGTATATAGAATAAGGATGACACCAAAAAAGAATGACGGAGATGGCGTAAGCAACTTTCCAAGTTAGCAGGGAAATGATGCGATTATGTCCACTGCAGGCTATCCGTGTCGTAAGGTAAAACCAGAGCCGGTTATAATCGTCTGTTATCTGAGGTGAGCGAGAATCAAAAGGGAGGTAGAACCACTAGGCAGTCCGTCATGTGTTACGATTTATTTCCCCCTGGTCATTCGTTCTGACCGCTAGTATATGTTGACCAATTCATCAATGTTTAGGATACTATCTATGCGAAAGCGTTTCGATTCGGATATCACAACGTATTGCAGCTGCCCCGGGAATCAACCTTGATGACTTGTCTGAATCTCAGTGCGTTTACCTGAACGCGGCAGCAGTAAAAGGGGGCGTATAGAGACACTTGAGATGGGATACATTGACCTCATATTGCAACCCCTAATAAGTCACGGTGTCACACGAGAAGAAATGTAATAAGATCCATCTGTCAAGTAGGAATGTATCGAGACACGAACAGATGTTAGCGGGATTTGTACTTTAGGCGAGTCCCATCGAGCGAGCAGATAATGGTGTTACGCGAGTGAAAATGCCATCAGTCTGTCAGGCTGAAGTGTGGTGCTTATAAGTGTTCCCAGATGGCTTCCACTTAGTCATTCAACGTGAGGTATTAGTTGACATACCAAAGGTTCATGGTCCGAGTTATACTACTGCAGTGTTGCGAACGGGTATTTGTTCACACTTGTGTATATACTACCACAAAATGGATGAAGAAACAATAACCTTCATGAACCATAACACTACGTACGTGTATAAGTTTGGATTGAATAAAAGAATAACAGCCATATTCCTGTAGTTTTGGAAAATCGCACGTAGAATTATCAGTAACCAATACGAGTGTAGTAGTCAAACTCCTCGAGAAACTGGTGAGAGATTCATTGGAGAGTCATCTGAGTAGATTTAATCTACTTAGCAATGTACAACACGGATTCCGGAAGGGATTTTCGTGTCTGACGAATCTGTTGGTGGCTCGCGAAAATTAGGCGGATGCAGTGGATAACGGCCACACACTGGACGTGCTTTTTGTCGACTTTTCGAAGGCATTTGACAAGGTACCACATTTGAGGCTCGCGCAAAAGCTGTCCTCCTACGGGGTATCTGGCCGCGCCCTTCATTGGGTGACTGCCTTCTTGCAGGGTAGAGAACAGTGTGTACGGGTAGGCCGCGGTCTATCATTTAGGCAGTCTGTCCTCAGCGGCGTGCCGCAGGGCTCGGTCCTTGGACCGCTGTTGTTCTCTATTTATGTGAATGACCTACCCACGGAGCTTGAGGTACCATCGCTGCTATTTGCTGATGACCTGAAGCTGTGGAACATTGTTGATGTTCCTGGGAGTTCCGAAGCTATTCAGCGAGCATTGGATAAGCTTTGGGACTGGTCTGCTTTATGGTTACCGCCCATAAACCAGGCAAAGTGCTCCGTTCTTCGAATTGGAGGAGGTTGTCCTCCTGCGATGTACTTGGTCGGTGGGGTCGAACTCCCCCGTGTATCTAGCCAGGTTGACCTAGGCGTCGTACACTCTTCGGCGTTACACTCCGGCGAAAACTGGAAGAAGGCCGCAAGCAGAGGTTTCCGCATGTTGTGGTTAATCCGACGTTCTTTCGGAGTCTTGACGGGCGGCATCTTTACGAGGCTGTTCTCGGCTTTCGTTCGGCCTCATCTGGTATACTGCGTCCAGGCTTGTCCGCCCTGCCTCGTCCGGGACAAAGTGGAGCTAGAGAGGGTTTTACGAGTGGGTACTAGGTTAGTCGAGGGATTACGGGGACGGACGTACCCCGAGCGTCTACTTAGTTTGGGAATGCATTCAATGCACTACCGAAGGCTTAGAGGAGACCTAATCCTAACCTACCGTATCTTGACTGGGAAGGTTGGTCCAGATTTGTCTTGGCTATTCAGTCCCGCTAGATTGTCTGTTCTACGCGGTCATTCGTTGAAGCTGGACAAACCGCGGTCCGATCGGATTAGGGCGGAAATCCGGCTGTCACGCCGAGTCATCGACCGCTGGAACATGCTTCCGGGAAGTGTTATCAGGGAAACTACGGTTAAGGGGTTTGAGCGGCAACTTGATGCTCTTGGGTGGCAACAGGAAACATTTCCATTTTCCTGAGTAACTCACATCTTCGTACTTCGATTTTCTTTTCTCTACTTTTCTTCACGCCTTGGTATTATTTTTTTATTTAAGTGCACTTCCCTATTCTGTACCTTCGATTTCTCTTCCTATCCTTTGCTTACTTCACGTGACTGCCACAGCAGGGACTGCTAGGGCAGGAAACGTGGGCATTAACTGGTTGGCCAGGGTGCGATACGGGTGTTTCCGTTTTAGATCCATCAATAACTGAGCACTTCATCAATTCCTGTCTCAACGATCCACTCAAGATGGAACACTCACGGGATTCTCCTATCGTTCCAGTCCCCATCTGAACTGAACTGAACTGACTGTCAGTGGTTAGTTAGCGTTTAGATGAGAACCGAAACGACAGCCTTAAGTTTAGTCACAAGTGTGGGTATCAACAATAGATTGAGACAGGTATGACAGTACGGAAGCAAATGCCGTGAGTATGGTTACCAGGTAGAATGATGCACAAGTAAATATACTGTAAAACACAGATGACTTACGGTTCCTGTGTATAGCTATAAGCGTTAGTAGACGAGAATATCATACATTTCCTGATGGTTCCCTTGACGCTATCATATCACCAACACATGTAGTGAATTCCGCTGCTCCCTGTTCTATCATCGACTTTCGAAAGTGTGCAAATTCTTTTAGCAAATTTACAAGAGGTACCTTGCACAACATTTATTTATCTAATATCTCAAATGAGTATATCGTGGGACACCTGGGCACCATGGTATCTTCACAGCGGGGTTTGGAATGGAACCACTTAGACATGGCTTGAGAAAACAATGAACGATTAAATCTCCATACCCATGGTGTGATTTGCAATGAAAACAATGAGCATTGCATAATTAATCATATGAGCGTAGACAAACAATGGCTATCAAGTGCCTGGGCAGATGGCGCAGATAAGTTGGTTAACTGAACGTATTATATTCCCATGCGACCTGAATTTCTCATCATAATTTTACCGCTTACAATTTACTAACAATCTGTCAGCATGCACCTCGGTTGCAGCTATTCTTCGCAACAAATCCATTGTTTCTGTGTTGGATTTATTTTCCAATTAAATATTTATTTAAACACTACCGTACCACCACAGTTGGACTAATCTACTTTTAAGTCAATCTAGATGATTGGTCATTTCCAGTTTAAATTGTAGAAGGAACGTTTGCTCTCCGCACCTTATCTCGATAATAGCTGATTTATCCTAACTTCAGTATGAGCGATGTACAGCTGGAAATATTAGCTACACTCATTCGTGTGACTAATATATGAAACAGAACATGTAGCATCAACATCAACATGTTAATCGCTAGTCAGTGACTTGTCGGGATTATTCAGCTTACACGGACGAGCCAAGGTGTGGACACTTGCAACAAAGTTGTTGGGTCTTGAACACCGAATTTCCACACTGCATTCCAAAGCGAGGAAGGGTTGTAGAGTACATGAACTGCAGGGATAATTGTTGATCACTAGACCCAATCGTTCAATCCAATGTATGAACGAGTGTGGAATATTGTAAGCAGCAACAGCTTGGTATCCAGGAGTTAACGCGACTCATGTACGCTAGTGACGTCACCATTACCGCTGCCCTTTAAGACGGGGATCATCATCATCATCGACAGCAGTACATCAGCCATGTGAACTGATGCTTCGCTGCCATACAACCATGAGGACCTATGAAATAAAGAATAAGAAGAGGGAGAGAAGGGGGACTTACCTGAAAACCGTAATGCCCTAAGCAAACATTCTGGGTCAAGGCGCCTACACCTTGTGTAGACAACATACCGTCACAAACAGCTGGCTATCGTGCAAAGATAAGGCGGCATCGGCGAGACAGCTTCCTTGCGGCTTTCACTGCTACGCGTCATAATCAGCCATTACCCCGCAGATAACTCAGCACCAAACACACTTTAAACAGACAATACGATTGGGAGACGGCAGCAGACGCGCCACTGGTGTCGGTTACGAGCCATGTCCTGTAAAGTCTCGAGCCAAGCACAAGGTGAGTCACGTGGACTCCAACCCGGAAGGCGAGACGGACCAACGGCACCCAGTTTGGTCGTCAGTGACTTCATTTCACGCTGCCAAGTCAACTTCTGTCCACCTCGAGCCTTGCGCCATCCTACACCTGGTAGACTAAACAAGGCCCACCTGGGTAAGCAGTGACCAGGCATACGTAGCACGTGCCCGAGCCAACGCAACTTATTCAGTGCTATCTGTTGTTCTAGGGAGCTAGCATGATCATCACCACCTAGTATTCGCCTACGCACATCATCGTTGCGGACACGCTGGTGCCATCCGACACCAGCAATGTTTCGCAAACAACGATGAGCAAAGACTTGAAGGCGCCTCAGATCTTCAGACCGAAGGGGCCAAGTCTCACTACCATACAGCAAAACGGCCCTCACTGTGGCCTTGTATACACGGCCTTTCAAAAGGAGGGAAACTCCCTTCTGTCGCCAAAGATGACGCAGGTTCAAGAAGACAGCTCTGGCCTTTGCAATGCGTGAGCTCACGTCAGTTTCTATGCGCCCATCATTGCTGATGTAGCTGCCAAGATAATTGAATTGATCAACCACCTCGAGTTCCTCGTTAGCAAGCGTCAAGGGGTCATCGAGTGGCTGGTGGTCCTGCAGCAACACTTTGCACTTTGAAGGTGCGAAGTGCATACCAAATAATGGGACCACTCTGGATAGGCTATTCAGGGTTGATTGTGCCGCCCCAACATCGTCGAAAATCAACACGATATCGTCCGCATAATCTAGATCAACTAACCGTTCACCAGGCAGCACTTCAACACCTACATCGTGAGATTCCGCAAGGGAACACTCCATGATAGAATCCACGACGAAATTGAACAAAAACGGGGAAATCGGGCAACCCTGTCGAACGCCACTTGTAGTCGAAAAGCTATCCTATAGGGCACCATAGACCCTGACGCGGCCTGTAGTGTTCGAGTATAGAGCACGAAAGATGTTCACATATTTCGTGGGAACACCTTTCCGCGCAAGTATTTCGAACAGAAATGATCGATCGACTGCATCGAACGCACTCTTGAAATCGGGGAACACAGCTATTGTCGGTCTGCGGTATGCGTGGCGCTGCTCTAGCACCTGCCGCAAAGTAAATATATGGTCTATACAGCCACGTCCTGGGCGAAAACCTGCCTGCTCTTCCCTAATCCGAGATTCCCGTTCTGCAGTGAGGCGACGAACGAGAATCGAGGCCAGTAATTTTGTCACAACTGGCGTTAGGCTAATACCCCTGTGGTTAGAACAGTCTGTGCAACTGCCCTTCTTGTATATTGCCACTATAATCGATTCGCTCCAATTAGCCGGCACACTCTTCGTTCCAGATACGTTCGAATAGGGAGGTCAGTGCTTTGCAGATGACCTCACCTCCATCCTTAAATAGTGCAAGTGGGAGGGAATCCGGGCCAGCGGCACGAAAACGATTAAGGGCTGTGATCGCGTTTCGGACCTCGGCCTCCGACGGAGGCTCTAAACTAACTGTCCATGGCACGTCCTGCATCACCTGAGTAGGAAGAGGTCCGGGAGCAGGGGGCCAGCTGAACTGATGTCCAAAGTGCTCAGCCCAACGAGCCATACGGCGCTCCTTATTGTGTATCAGCGCACCCGCGCTGTCCCTGATTGTCTCGCTGACGCCTGGTTTTCTCGGACCAGTGGTGCGTATTAGCTGGAAGAGCTTCCGGTAATTGCCTACTGCTCCTGCCTCCTCCATTTATTGAGCCCGACTGGTCCACCAGGCTTCCTTGTCAGCACGTAGGCTCCGCTCGTCTGGTCACATTGTGTTCAGAACCAGCCGGGAGGTGCCTTCTAGCTTCCAAAAGGTTCACGGACCTCTCGGATATCCAGTGACTGGTGCGATGACGACTGATAGTGCCACAAACAGATGCTCCTGCGTCGTGCATAGTGGCCGAGATCCTATTCCACTGAAGTTCAGTGTCATTAGGACAAGGCAGCGAGAGTTCGCTATGCAGTGCTTCTTGATAGGCTTGCCTGACAGAGGGCTGGGACAATTTATCCGTTGCCAATCGGGGGAGACGCTTTGTGCGCCTACCGGTAAAGTTCACGGAGAAACGACAGCGCACCAAGGCATGGTCAGAGTCGACACAGGTACTCCAGTACGAGCGGCAATCCAGAATGGAACCGCGCCACCTGTAACTTATGGCTATGTGGTCAATTTGGGTCCATCGCTGGCCAGCTACAGGTGGACGCCAAGTGGCACTTCGGCGCCCACTGTGTCTAAAAGCAGTGCTAGTAAGAAACAACTGGTGCTCCGCACACAGTTGCAGCAGACGCTCACCGTTGTCGGTCCGTTCGGCGTTAAGTCCATACTTACCACCCAGCTGAGCTTCTGAAGAGCTCAGACGCCCTACTTGTGCGTTCATATCCCCTGCGAGTACTATAATATCTGAACTAGTAGCACTGCGTAGCAGCGTGTTCAGTTCGTGGTAGAAAGTGTCCTTGACTGCATTAGAACTGCAGTCGGTGGGAGCATAAGCAGAAATCACAAACAAACAGCGTTTTGTTTTACTTCGCGAATTCACCTTAGCTGATGTCGTCAAACGGGCTGCACATAAACGGCTGTTCACCGGAATCCAATCAACCAACGATGGCTCAGCCTTGGAGCTGAGAATGATACCTACACCAGCTTGACCCGTGAGTGCTGCGTCGGCGTCTCCGGATGCGTGCAACCAATAACGAGAGGATAAGCCGGGTGCAGTCAATTCAATAACCCCGTTAGGGTCATTAATCCTAGTTTCGGATACACAACACACATCAACACCTAGTGTGTCCAAAGTGCGTGCGAGTGCAGCCTGCTGACCTATTTGTCTTAGAGTGCGGACGTTGAATGTCGCCATGGAAACGGGACAGCGTGGCCTTATAAGGAACTTTTGCCGATAGGCGTCCGATAAGTGCTGTGGGATGGTGGCTGCAGACGGTACTACTCCAGTAGCACTTCGGTTGCTGTCAATTAAGCTGGGAATTATAGAAGGAAGGTTAGTAATAGGGGCCGGTATGGGAGTAAGAGGAAAAGGTGGAAAAGAAAGAAGGGAGGCGCCAGCAGTAGCATGCTTTCGCTTATCCGCCCTGCTGTATGCACCAGATAAGGCGACCCTTGATAATCTGCGCGACGGCCGATGCAGGATGAAGTTTATGTTTGAAGAAAATGTCATGGTTGTATGTGGGCTGGTATACTGCCAGGGCGCCCAGACCTAGACAGGAGAACGATTAGGGTCCTCATCCAAAGCCTTTGGCTCAAAAGCCTGTCCGCAAGGCAGCGGGGTGGCAGTGATTTAGTTTTACAGAAATGCACGCCATCCCATTTCAAACCCCCAACCTGGAGGACCAGGAGACTGAGTTTGTCTGACCTCTCACCATTGACCAACCTGGTAGGAGTAGCTCTCAAGATGCTCGGAGGCATCACCCAGTATAGCTCAATGGGTCAATGAGGTACGCAAACCGTCGCACCACGTTAAGATTCAGTCTCGTTGCGACGGTTAAGATGGGGATATATATATATATATATATATATATATATATATATATATATATATAATGTAATTATGTTGCATAAAGTTATACTGCCCCGCTGTATGCAGCAGATAAGGCGATCATTTTCCTAACGTCACCGCACGACAACCTAGGCAGTGTGGATTTATTAGTGTTTGCGTAATTCATATATCGGGGGCTGGACCAGGAAATGGGCATCCACACCTGACAGGAAAAGGACTTGAGTCCTAAGCCAAAGCCTTCGAGAAAGTATACACGCAAAAAGGCAGCGAGGCGAGCGCCATGTGAAGGTTAACCGGCTCAAGTGGAATTGTGTGTCCTAGATCTTAGCTGGAAGAAGGACGTAACCCAACTAGCACCCAGCGGTCGCCACGATGCGCTTAGGACATGGGCTTACAGCACAACATTAGCAGCAGCGGGTCGATGATCTGTCAGGACCTAGACACTACAAGCCTCAGCGCACCAAGGGCTCTCCCGCCCATATGTGGCTGGTAGCATCCATTCTCGATTTGTCTGTAACTGCGGCCTCTAGGGGCACAGCCATAGGTTGCCTGTGCCTACAGAGGGACCATGAGTGGCTCGCGCTGGACCAGTCCGCCTTCCAGGTTGGGGACCACGAGATGCTGAATTGCAGTGGTTGGAAACATTGGACGTCATGGCCCGCAACAGACATCAGTGGCGGCAGTGTTGTTCCGCAATTTCACCATCCCTTTGATACACACAAAAACTCACAAAACGAAACAAAAAAAATACAAAATGGCGTGTGTAAAACCAAAAAAAATTCGTTTCCCACATTTTTTAATCGCATTAGTGTCCCCATCTTCTTCACCTTTTTCTTCTGCCATGGTTCTGATGGCACAATGTCTGTTAACAGACTGTGAATAAATATATATACGTACAGACCCCATATCCAGTGTAAACCCGAAGGAATAAGACCGGGAGGCATGTGCATGGGAGCCGTATTTCATTAAAGGAGCCGGCCCATAAGCCTTCACACAAGCACGCTGTATGTGAGGAATCAAATGCACACAAGGCGACAAATGGACCGCAGTCCGCTTCACACCCAAACCATGTGCACAGAACCACTCTAACACGGTCACTAGGACCATGCACCCTGGAAAGACTATACGAAGCCTAGGCTAAATAGTCGCACGAGATGGGGCAAGAAATTGAAGGCTAGGAAATCTATACTACATTCACCATCTGAGCAAGGAAATTAAAAAGTGAATTCCTGTTACCGTGAGCATAGTATAGGTCTACTAGCCTTCAATTGCTTGCCGCATCTCGTGCAACGACTTAATCTACGCTTCGTATAGTCTTTACATAATTTAATAGGTTTGCAATTGTAATAGGAAAGGGCAGACACGGCTATACGTGCGGCTGTGAAGCAAAACGGTGAAGTATCGGTTCCGTCAAATACGTGGGTAAAAGTAGCTAAGAATAAGGGAGCGAACGCGCGGTTCAAGTTCAAGTTCAGTTGGGACCAGAACGATAGGATAATCCTGTGGATGTTTTTTCTTTTGCGTATCGTTGGATCGGGAATTGATAGATTTACTTGGGATGTTGAAAAGTCTAAAACAAAGACCGCAACACAGCCGGTATAACTAATTACTGCCCACATTTTCCTGCCCAGCAGTCCCTGTCAAGAAGGTATATGTGAAGTAAGAGAGATAAGGGTAAGCTAAGAAAACAAGAGGAGCGTCTGCTAAATAATGATAATACCAAAGTGTGAGAAGAAATTAAAAAAACGAACGGAAAGTCGAGGATACAAGTCGGTTAGGAGAAGGGAAAAGTTCGGTACTGTCACCCAAGAACATCTAACTGACGCTCGAAACCCTCAACCGTAGACGCCCTAACGACTTGCTCCGGAAGCGAGTTCCAACGTTCAATAACCCGGCGAGACAAGCGAGTTTCCATCCTTACCCGGTCAGAATGCACTTTGTGCAGCTTCAACGGGTGACCTCGGAGACTAGGCAGCTTGACGGGACTAAATAGCCAGGACAAGTCGGTGCCGATCTTACTCGTTAGGATACGGTAAGTGAGGATCAAGTCTCCTCTAATTCTGCGGTAGTGCACTGAGTACATAGCCAAGCTAAGCACACGGTCGGGAATCGTTTGCCCCCGTAATCCCTGCACTAGGCTTGTACCCACTCGTAAAACCCTCTCCAGTTCCATTTTGTCCCTTACAAGACAAGGTGGACAAGCCTGGATACAATATTCTAAGTGGAGTCGCACAAAAGCTGAGAACAGCTTCACAAAAATATCGGCCGTTAGGACACCGAAGGAGGGGCCAATAAATCACATCATACGGAACCCACTACAAGCAGCCTTCCTCCAATTGTCCCCAGAGTGAAGCACTGAAGTGTGGACGATACCTAGATCAACCTGCTGAGTGACAACTGGGATTTCAATTCCACCAACTCGATAGCGCGTGGAGGGACTAGCACCTCCAATGCGCAGGACAGAATATTTCGCCTGATTTATGGGCATCAACCATAAGGTCGACCAATCCCACAGTCTATTCAAGGCACTCTGAATTGTCTCAGAGCCCCCAGGGATATCCAGAATATTCCGGAGCTTGAAGTCATCAGCAAACAATAGCGACGGTACTTCAAGCTCATGGGGTAGGTCATTGACATAAATTGCCCTGCGGAACGCCACTAATAATAGCTTGTCTTTGCACTGTACCCAGCTGTTTGGGACGGTATGTGGTCTACACTAGGTGTAGGCACCTTGACCCTGAATGTTTGCTTAGGGCATTAAGGTTTTCAGGCAAGTCCCCCTTCTCTCCCTCTATTCTTTATTTCATAGGTCCTCATGGTTGTATGGCAGCGAAGCATCAGTTCAAAGGACTGATGTACTGCTGTTGATGATGGAGGAAAGTAGACACCCAGTTAAGTGCGGCTCCAGATATCTCATGCGATCTCAACTTTAATGAGTCGTTGATGTGGGACAGTATCAAAGGCTTTCGAGAAGTCAACGAAAAGCACGTCGATAGGCCAGCTTTCACGGGCTACAAGTAAATTGGTCAGACACGAAAATTCCTTACGGAATCCGTGCTGTGTCGCACTGAGAAGGTTAAACTTAAGCAGGTGATTCTCCACCGAATCCCACCATTGCAGTAATTCTGCCTCACCTCCGGCAAGCACCTTTAGGCAGTCTGCGTATATTAATGTGAAGTAGATCTGCATGTCCGCCAACTAGCGGATAGCAGTAATGATGTGCGGCAGAAATGGACATCACCTCATTTCGGAAAGCAACTTCGGGTGAGATTGTCTGACTACAATATCCGCAGTTGTGGTTTCTTTTTTCTTTTCTATGTTGCACTCGTCCATATGCACCCTCGTCACAGATTGCGATGTGGCACGGCCATGCTACGTGATCATGTGTTTCTCACCAAACCCAACGGCATTTTAAATTCCAGCTAATCATCCCCTACATATTAGGTACGCATATTAGGTACTCTTCAGTCTACTCAGCGGAGCCCCTCTATACAGAAAACCTCCGCATGCACACTGTTCCTCTTTTGATCAAATCGAAATCAACCCTGAGGTGGTGATGAAGCTCGTTCTCGAACTGGATCTAAACTCCTCTCCTGGCCAAGTTGAGCTGCATCCCGTATTCCTTAAGACTAGAGCCGAATACATCGCTGATTCCTTCTGCCAAATATTTCGCCACTCCCTCGAAGTCGGCCGTTTACCCACTGAGTGGAAAGAAGGCACTGTGATGCCCAAGTACAATGGCGGAGACCACCAAGATCCGGCGAACTATCACCCAATCTGCTTGAGATCTGTCGACTGCAAGACCATGGAACGAATCCACAAACGCGCGCTCCAGTTACACTGTGAGAACTAAGACTTAATTGCTCCATCCCGAGATGATTTCCGGAAAGCACGTTCCTGAGTCTCCAATTTGCTACTCGCAAGAGAAACTTGGTCATTAGCCATAGATGCCCAAAAATATATAAATGTGGTCTACAACGACTTCAGCAATGGTTTTGACAAAGTTCCTCACCAAAGGCTGCTGCTCAAACCTCAGGAGATGTGACGGGCAAAGTCCTGTCCTGGATCGCCGACTTCCTAAGAAACCGCAGCCTATATGTAAAGGTCAATTAAAGCACATCCACCCATGTACCAATGACAAGTGGGGTCCCCCGAGCATTCGTACTTGGACCAGAACTATTGAAAATGTGCATAAATGACCTCCCGGTTGCACTTCAAACCGACAGCTTGATCTACGCTGATGATCTTAAACTCTGGTCAACAGTAGGTAGCTTAGACGTTGCCAATAAATTACAAGGCTCTAGATAGGCTACACGAGTGGTCTAGCAAGTGGCGATTACCTGTAAAACGCGATAAATGTGCGGTTCTCCCAATCGGTAAAACTGACCCATACCACCTTGGTGGATTTCTTCTCAAGAACACTACTCAAGGAAAGGATCTCGGGGTCATCGTATCCTTTGACCTTAGAATGTCCCGGGACAAACTGAAGGTCGCAGTTGCAAAGAGACCTCTAGGTACCATGAGGTCGATCTCCAGAATGACTACTGAGATCTTCCGACCTCTATTTACCGCATGCGTACCTCCCATACTAGAATATGGGCAGCCGGCCAGTTTTTCCCTCTTTGCGTTTCAGTACAGTTTGATAGGGAACGTCCAGAGGCGTGCCTTGAAAGTTGTCATCGGACTCCGCGATCTTCTTTACCCTCTGCAACTTCACCAGTTTCCCATGGAGTTCCGCCGTCGCCGCGGCGATCTCATCTACACTAGACGCATCCTTCTTGGTGAACTCGGAAACGAGCTAATACCATCGCAATGAGGCTGGACCTTACCGTGGTGCGATGGTTTGCGTGCCTCAGAGATCCATTGAGCTATGCTGGGTGGTGCTTTTTTTGCACCTTCAGAGCCACTCATACCAGATTGGTCAATGGTTAGAGGCCAGACAAACTCAGCCTCCTGGTCCTCCAGGTTGGGGGTTGGAATGGGGGTGGCTCCTCATTTCATAAAACGGGCTCTGTAGTCCAGTGCCAAAACCCGCTGCCTTGCGGTAAGGTTTTTGAACCAAAGGCTTTGGTTGAGAACCCCAACCGTTCTCCTGTCCAGGCCTGGGCAACCTGACAGTATTCTGCCCACGCAATACAATGAACCTTTCCTACAACAATTTCTTAATGCTCTGGCCGTCGCAGAGAATAATAAGCGGCGCCCTATCTGCTGCACAGAACAGGGTGGATAGGGGTATGGATGCTACTGCTCAGGCCTTCCCGTCTTCTTATACCCCTTCTTGCGCTTCTTCATCCGTATCGTTCCGCTCCAACTTTACTTATATCCCCCATTTTCAATCCCCCAATTATTGACCCTCCCCCAGGTTACTTCAATAGTCGCTTGTCTTCTAATTTCAAATCACACACAATCGCACTGCGTCGCTCCAATCCAGTCGACAAGTCCATGTTCAACCAAGCGGACAACGTCAGTTCATCTGTTTCACTTTGGAGTCCTCGTGTCTCGCTATGACTGGCATGCCTCAACATGCGCACTTTGCTGCAGATTGGCCAACAGGCAGCACTTGCCCGCACACTAGAGACCCTATCGATCGATATTTGCTGTTCATCAGAAACCTGCCTGCAAGATTCGAGCTCCGTGCTTACCCTGCGATCCCCCACATGCGACACTGGCGGCACATTCTCATTGCGCCTGTCTGGCGATGATGCAGCTTCAAATGCCGGTCAAGCTGGCGTTGGCATTGTTTTGAGTCCCCGGGCTGAAGCTGCTCTGATTGATTGGATCCCAGTAAACAGTAGGATGTGCGCCGTTAGATTAGCTGGTTCGTTCCGTGCTAAGAAGTCGCGCGGGGACAAACGGTGCCTGTTTGTCATTGCGGCTTACGCCCCTACAAACTGTAGCACTGATTCGGTAAAAGATGATTTCTATCAGCAACTTCACGAGCTCCTTCGTTACAGAAGAAGCACGGATACTGTGGTGTTGGCTGGCGATCTAAACGCCCAAGTCGGAAATTGTCCTCTGATGAGCTTCATCTGGGCGGCCAACATGGTGTAGGCTCCCGTAGTGATAACAGTGAGCGATTGCTACAGCTGTGTGAAGATGCTCGCCTCTTTCTCGCGAGCACTAACTTTCGACACAGCACCCGCAGAAGCGTGACTTGGCGGCCACCAGCCTCGGACCAGCCATGGACGCAAATCGATCATATCGCGATCAGTTACCGCTGGAGGGGCTGTGTCCAAAACTGTCGCTCGATTTGGAGCACAAGCGTGGACTGTGACCACGCACTTGTCTGTGCCGACCTCCTGGTGCGTTTCGGTGGACGTCCGCAACGTCGATGTGAACGGATTGACACCAGCCAGCTGGCGAAGCCAGATGTTCTGAATGTGTACCAAAGTGCGCTGACATCTGGGCCGAGTAAGCGCCCACTAAACACCGTTGAAGATCACTGGTCGCATATTCGTCAAGCGTTGCTGTTAGCAGGCATGACTTCATGTGGCAAAGCAAATTGCCAAACCGGACATTGGGTCTCTACACAGTCTCCGGAACTTATGGATGCTCGCCGACGTATTCCGGCTGGAAGCGAATACAATGTGGCTCGCAAAAATCTCAGGGAAAAACTACTTGCTAGCATGAAGAAGGACCGCGAAACCTGGTGGTCTCATCGTGCCTCTGAGATGGAAACAGTCGCTACCGTTGGCAATCATCGTAAGTTATTCCGTCTGATACGGGAAACAGGCAACAGGAGACCTGGTGTTAGCGGGACCATACGCGACGAGAGTGGGCAGCTGATCTACAGCCTGTCAAAACGCTTGGAGCGTTGGGCTGAACATTTTGCAAGGCAATTTAACCAGCATGAGTTATCGCTTTCTTCTTCGGGCATTGAGCGCCCTTCTCTCTGGGCCGTCTCCTTGGATCCGCCCTCACGCGCAGAAGCCAAACGTGAGATCTAGCAGATGAAATTGCATAAGGGCGCATGGGCAGATAGAATTCCCCCAGCCCTCTTCAAATTCGGGGGACCTGCTCTAGTAGATGATGTACACGAGTTGCTAGTAAAACTTTGGGAGCATGAGACAGTCCCGACAGACTGGAACCGCTCCGCCATTGTCCCAATTTTCAACGGAAACTCACTTTTGGAATGCCGCAATCATAGAGGGATCAGTCTGATTTCGATTGCCTCTAAATTCCTTGCGTCTGTCATTCTCCACAGACTAACTGGCACTCGTGAAAGCCAGATTCGTGAAGAGCAAGCCGGATTTCGTCGAGGTTGGGGCTGCATTGACCACGTCTTCACCTTGCGTCAAGTGTTGGAGCACCGCCATGTTTATTGGCGACCCACCGTTGTCGTGTTTCTTGACATAAAAGGTGCCTTCGACTCAGTGGTTCGATGTGCGCTTTGGGACTGTCTGTTGAGGAAAGGTGTGCCTGATAAATATGTAAACATTATCAAAGCGCTGTACGCGCATAGTTCGGGCAGAGTGAGGGTTTATGGCAAACTGTCACCACCCTTCAGTATCACCAGCGGTGTGAGACAAGGATGCCCGCTGTCACCTTTCCTCTTTAACTTCGCTATTGATGAAGCCATGGAAACAGCTTTCGCTGGACACGACGTAGAAAGTGTGGAGCTACTTCCTGGTGAGCGACTTCTTGACTTAGAGTATGCGGACGATAATGCCCTAATCTGTGACAGCTCCCAAACATGCCAAACAGCACTGGACCGATTAGCACTGGCTGTCAATCGTTTTGGGCTATGCTTTGCTCCATCGAAATGCAAAGTACTTCTGCAAGATTGTCAAGGACCCAAGCTTGCGCTAACGCTTGGTGGTGATCTGCTAGAAGTCGTTCAGGAATCCAAGTACCTGGGCAGCTCTATTAGCACACGTGGGATTGAAGATGAGGTTACGAACCGTATAGCAAAGGCTCGAGGTGCTTTTGTCAATCTCCGCCACCTGTGGCGCAAACGCGACATTACTCTCGCTTTGAAGGGCAGAGTTTACAAAGCAGCCGTCCGTTCAACTCTCCTATATGGCTGTGAAACCTGGCCCATCAGGTCGACAGACATAAAGAGGCTCGTCATATTCGATCATCGCTGACTCCGCAGCTTAGCTCATGTCTGGTGGGAGCACCGCGTGAGCAATGAGCGTGTTCGACGTCGCGTATTTAGTGCAGGAAGAGCGAGTGAACCGCTCAGCACCATTATATCACGCACCAGGCTCCGATGGCTGGGCCACTTGTTGCGCATGCCAGCACACCGACTCCCGCGACGTGCATTGTTTGCGCGTTGCGGATGCGGTTGGAAGAGGAGGAGGGGAGGCCAAGTGATGACTTGGTCGAGAGAAATGAAGCCCTCACTTCGAAGTTGGCGTCAGTTGGTGCATCGCGACTGCCTGGCTGGAGTCCTAAGGATGGTGAACACGTTTGGTCGGACACATTTGCTGATATGGCTTGGGGCCGGCCCCAATGGCGTTTTTGTTGTGAGTTCCTTTGTTCATCCCCCTCCTGCTTAGCATCCCCTCCAATTACGATCTCACTTGTTAGGCATAATATGACTCTCTTTTACGGAAGCCAGCTGCAAGCTTGCCGGAAAGATGTCCATCCGTTACTGGGGACTCAGCGGGCGTACCACTGTTTTCCTTTTCGTCTTTTGTATTGCGGCACAATAGCTGAGGTGTTTTCCACCTCCAGGTAACGTGTAATAATGATGATGATGATGATGAATAACCACTGCTGGACACGAGATCACAAATAAAAGCTGTTCAAACCACGAAGGCTCTAAGCTCACTCAAACCTCACCTTGTCCACCCGGGTGGTGAATGAGTGGTACAGTTTACCAAAGGAAATTGTTGACGCACCTTCGGTGGAATGTTTCAAGAGGCTTTTAAACAAACACTTAAGGACGACGTTGGGATCCTGCTTCTCCCGCTGTAACTGCGACGATCTCTGGAGAAACGTCGTCACACCATGACATGTAGCCATCCCACATTGAATAGGAACTGAAGGAGCTGAAAAGGGTTCTCCCCTCTGCTCTCTATAACCCAATGAAGCAATGAATGAGCCATGCCAACAACAAAAAGAACGAGAGCGTTGGATCAATCGAAAATAGCTGATCGTAATTTGGGGGCGGTACCGCCTGCTGTACTGCCTGCTCAAGTTCAAGTTCAAGTGGGACTGGAACGATAGGATGAATCCTGTAAGTGTTCCTACTTAATCGGGTCGTCGATCCATGAGTTGATAGGGTTGCTCCGACTTCTTGATGGGTCTAAAAGGAAAACACCCCAAAAAACACCCCGGTCCACCAATTTAATGCCCAATTGGAACATTGTATTTAATGGGAATAAAAGCTCGAGCTTTACATGATCCATAGGGTAAAAAGAGTTCGGGTCGGGTCTAATGAAAGGCCAAGCAACCTTATAGCGGGTTGGACTCGCGTGTTAGCCGTATCTTCATCGGGCTTATGCGGCATTTAAACAGAATGCACGCCGGCTCAAAGCGAGACATCCCACCACGCCCTCCGAAACGGCTTTGGAAAGGAAGTAGATAGAAGAAAAAAGAAATTCCATCCAGCGGTGTAACTCGGCCAGAGGACAGTCCAGGCGGGTCTTAAAGTCCGCCACAGTGGGTCGGCAGGCAAGGCATTCCACGGTCGGCAGATTCGCAAAGCGAAGTAGTGTCGTCTGCAGTTCAACCGACTGTGCTGTGTGAGCCTCAGTGGGTGACCACGTAGGTGGGAGCACGATTGGTGCAGTGTGACAAGTTCCTCAAGCTGCGCTACTCTATTTAAGACGAGCTTTAGTTCCACGTTTTTGGTGCTTGATTTTATCTTGGGTCGTGAGGAAATCTTCTTTGAGGCCTTGTTCTCAGCTGTGGTTGTCCTTGTTTTTGCCGAGGTGATAGCGCTCGCGACTGCGGCATAGGACTTGGGCTTATGCATAAGTCCATTCCCGTTCTCACTGGGCAACGGTGTTAAGTCCATCGTGGTGGACGACGCGCGGCTTCGTTTCCCTTTCGGTGTAGAATACCCAGACGACGTCAGACACACTGCAGAGTGAGGTGTCTCGCTGTCCGAGTTAGAGACGGCTTGCGCGGAAGCAGTATGTACGTCGAAAGGGTTCGTCAGAAGTTGCTTGTCGTTGACCAATGTTGGACACGAATCGCAGTGAAAGTTGATGCCTTTAGAGGTAGTGCGCTGAAGACATTGGTAAAGATCATTGTTAATGTTACAGCAGACTATATGCATCCATCTGTCGCACAGTGCGCATTGGACGGCCTTTGAACGTGAGGTGACACCCTTCCCACAGTCCACGCACATGGATGTCATATCTTCCCAAAGAAAAATTTGACTAAAGTCAAATTCCGTCAAAAGTGTCTATTCAAACACTTTTCTTCACGAGAATTTCACCTAAAAGTCTCGAAAGTATAGCACGTCAGAAAGAGAAGCTACCGCGTAGTACTCACAGAGAACTGTGATAGCATTTTTTACTTGTCAACTTGCAGGCCGGTACAGCTTTCGTGATACCAGCGACAGCAGACGCCACACTACATACCGCCAGATAAATCAGTTACAGTTTGAACAGTTAACCTGTCCGCAAGCTGGGGTAAACTCATCAAAAGAGGACCCCATGGGTCCCTGCGAATCGGTGTTTAGCGAGACAGCCATGTTCATGTGGAAAACAGTAGAAATACCACACGTACACAATAAAACGACCGCAATGAAATGGCAAAAACAAGGTGCAAAAAGCTGCCCGGTAGTCGCAGTCCTAGCAGGGTACTTTAAAGATGGTGACGTTTGTTGATTGGTCGGACGGGAGTGAAACAATTGACCTCTAGACTCTGGCATTCTAATCTGGTGTAACCTTAAAACTGTGTTTTAGTGTGCTAAAAAGCTATCAACCGTTTGCCGCCGATTCGAATGCTTAGCAATACGGTTAGCAAAATGCTGTAAATTTGGTAACTTAATTAGACAAAGAAATTTCCACAACCTTATGTCTAATATTGCACAGTGAGCGCATTGTAATGCTAAAAGTCAAAATAAGGTCGCCTGTTTTCATGGATGCTGCATTTAACTAATTCGCAGTCTTGGAAGTCCGTTAAAAACATTGGATTTCCGAAACTTATACCGTAAAAGCTTTTTTTGTGACAAGCTTGTTGTCACGAGCGTCCGTTATTAGTCCGTGGGTTATCTTTTATGCGTTTTCTTGGCGTCATGTCTAGATGTTGTTAAACGCAAAACAGAACACAGACGAGATGTGCAGCAAAACGGTTTTGAAATGAATGCAAACTGGTGTCCACTCAATCAGCTGGGCCCGCTGTGTTGCAAAATTGCTAATATCCAACTGGCGTTACTATGCGTCCACGTATCGATGGAGAAACATCGAAGTGTGTAATGCATGCAGCTATATTTGCCTTAAATATGCGCAACAGTAATGCAATATTGGCAACTAAAGTAGAAATCATTCACTACAAGGTATAAAAGACAAGCATACCGTTTCGGAGCCCATTTATTAAAAATTCAAGCCGTCCAATTTTAGTATCGTCCTGGACTATTTAATTAGTCTGCTATTGTGCCGATATTTTTAGCCTCGGAATTTTAATGTGAAACGCATTATTAATATAATGAAATAAGTAACACTTGGGTTTTTGTGAGTTTCATAGCAGTGCATTCATCATAGCAGACATAATTAAGTGGCTTCTTTAACAGCGAAGATTTTGTAAAATCATAGGAATCTTATGCAGCATTATTGTAGCTATGAATTAGCATTTTATCCAAACATATGTACAGCAAGCCCTCCCACTGAAGCGTGCTTTTGGCCACTCGCGTAGAAGCAAAAGGAGATAAAGATAAATGTCTTTATATGTCCATGGATATTGTTAACTAATATTCTAAATAATTATCGGCGCTGTTTAGTGCGTTAACTCCTTCTTTTTAACCGTACTTTCGGTCAGCACAAGTGACTTTTAGCGCGCCATGTGTGACGAATAATTCGTCACTGTGTTAGTACGTACTTACTAGTCTGTACTCGATTAGCGCGTAACGTTGACGGAATATGCATCCCTTCAGCTCGAGCAGCGAAAGCGTGTGCCGTCGTGTGTGTTGTAACTCCCTAAATGACCAGACTTTTGGCCCTCAGCAGTGCAAATGTACACCTTATGGACGACCTTTTGGTCACCCAGTATATCTTCCAACGCCGCTTGAACTCCAGCAACGAAAATTTCATGGTAAAAATATCGTAAACACGAAGCGGAAAGCCACATATTAATTATAATTACGCAATGCAGTAGCCGCAAACCCAAACCCTAAATTGATTTTGAATTACCAATTCTCGACCAAACGACCACGAGACTTCGAGCGGTGTGCTATTACAACCCAACTGCGTCCTATTACATCGGCACCAAATGTGCCACTGATGGAGCCTATATACAACGACCACGGGACTTGGAACGGTGTGCTATTACAACCCACTTGTGTCCTATTACATCGGCACCAAATGTGCCACTGATGGAGCCTATATACAACGACCACGAGACTTCGAGCCGTATGCTATTACAACCCAACTGGGTCCTATTACGTTGACACCAAATGTGCCACTGATGGAGCCTATATACAACGACCACGAGACTTCGAGCCGTATGCTATTACAACCCAACTGCGTCCTATTACGTTGACACCAAATGTGCCACTGATGGAGCCTATATACAACGACCACGAGACTTCGAGCCGTATGCTATTACAACCCAACTGCGTCCTATTACGTTGACACCAAATGTGCCACTGATGGAGCCTATATACAACCGACCTGGGTCCTATTACACTGGCAACAAACGTGCCGCTAGTCCAGTTCATTGTTCAAAACGCTGTAATCCCAAATGAGCGGAGAAACCGATATAAAAACTGTGCATTGTATTTAACAAAAGGCAGCGAGAGAAGGTTCAGCGTTGTTCACTATATTCGTGCCTTGGACGCGCATGTCCCATGCAAGGTATCTTTACACAAAGTCGTATTCATCGGCTAAAATATAATAGTAGTGCGAACATATAGTCTACTGTCGGGTAATTGAATGAGAGTTTTTATCTGAACAAGTTTTTTCTTTGCGTTTTCTTTACTGGGCTGGCATCCATGTCGACGCTACAATGAAGTGAAAATGGGAGTTTAAATTGCACCGAATAGCTTACTTTGGCACTCTATTCTGCACAATACCTCTGTTTGAGGGGAACTCCACGGCTCCTTTTCGACAAGCTATCGATGAAAGGTAAGGAAATAGATCACCAGTACCAAGTGCACGTGCAATATGGGGTACGGTTTGTTGACTTGTACTCGGATCGGCGGTAATCTCATCCTGACTGTCTGCGCAGGAAATAGTTATACTAAGCTGTCTCTTACCTTCGTAAGCGGGGCAGGTTGATGGGGTAGAGGCAACTGTGAAATCCGGTGAGGGTGAACGGCCAACAGCTAAATATCGAGGTAAAAAGTTGCTTTCTTACCGGTAGTACAGCATTGCACTGCCATCATGGGCACAGATACCGTTTGTGAAGCATTGACACAAATTGTACAACGGGCTCCTGATTGCACACGCAAACACTTTCGATGGTAAAGTAACCGATTGTGCGCACAGCGAACTGCGTCAATCACAACAGGCTTGCTGCATGTGAAACACAAATCTGTGGGCGCCATAATTTTCGGCCAACGCGGTTGTTTCTTTGCACGTTGAAAGTCTGACGAATCACCAATTACTTCGTTAGTCCTTCGCAATAGCTCTTGATACAGTACCGAAAATCCGGATGGATTAACCTCTTCAGCACTTCTCAGACGATGTACAAGATGTGCAATTTTAGACGTAGATGGTTTCGTAACGGGGACTTTCAACGTCCGCAACGGCATGGACTCTGTGGGTAGGTTGTAGTCCGCCAGCCAGCGGATGCAAATAGGTATTTGGCCTGCAAATGGATGCACATATCAGAAACGGCTTACTTGTCGGATACGCGTGCTGCTTGTATGCCGCCATTAAATGCACACACGGAAGCCACATGGTTTCATAAAAAGGACAGGTACATGTTCCCAAGGAGCAATCGATGGTGAAGCGGTTTCCCTGGTGCGATATCTCAAACTGGAAGCGTCAGAAATCTTTATTCACATACCACTCCATCTCCAAGGTCCGAGTAAACTGCTTGTAACATGGGTTGTGCTAAATGGCGCATCACTAAGTTGCATGCGTACGTAGTTAAGAGGCAAACTACGCGATGAACATATGCGCTGCCTTCTAGTAGCTGACGCCTGTCACAGAAAAACGCGGCATGCATCTGGGACTCTTTCAGGAGAACTTCCGAATGCGCCCAGACTTTGCGAACGGCTGCAACAAGGCCATCCGATGCATGGGTAACTTTCTTCAATCGCAAGTTGGCATTCTCAACTCGGTTGTTCGTTGTATTGCCAAAATGCACCAGTCCAGCTTGTGCGTGTTTCGCCCACGAGCGTTTTATGTACAACCAGTACAACGTAAGGTAGCGCACAAAGTGGGGGTCTGTTCTTTGAAGGAGCTTCAAATCTTGTTGAAATCTAAAACAAGAATATTACATATATAAAGAGATTTTACTCCGTCTCCGTGTCAGAAGTTGCCATGCGATGAAACAGATAACGCGACCGGTTAATGTTTGTCTACAGAATGAAACGAAGATTTATCACTTACATGCTTCCTGATGGCCTGGCGGATGTGGAAGTAACACAACAAAATGTCGCATTGAAAAACGGCGCGCGCCGCACGTATTTGAGCGGCCATTTTGTCCATCATTATTGTGCGGACGGGAATATCATGACCCATGATATCCCGAAACGCTTCGAACAACGTAAGCAATGATGCGTAATCTTCCCGACGCAGAAACGCATAAAATATTGGCCGGCCATACCCCATGCCGTCAGTTATTAAAAACTGGTATAGTTTGAAGCTGCAAGCAACAAGTAAGCCCGCTATCAATTCTTACTTCAAACGGTTAGTGCCATGAGTAGCGTCTACACAAACGACATGCGAGAATCGGCGGAAAAGTTCTATTTGTTGATGCCGAGCGAATAATACGTGTGTGCACAAGCCTTCCTCAGAAATAATTCGCGCAACTCCGTCTTCTTCCATAGACTTGATAACCTGATGCAATTTTACTGCAGGAAATAAAAACTATCAAAATAAACTTACACTCAACGCCAGGTCTCAGTTTACGACGAACATTGCGGACATCATCGCTGGTAATATGCTTTCCGAATCGAACCTCGACGAACTGCTTGATGTCGCTTGTTGGGGTGTTGTAGCGGAAAAGGTCTACGGACTGAGTGAACTCATCGTCCGTCAGACGGCGATTGATGGGGTGTCGCTCAAAAAGAAGGCGATTAACTGGGTGATTGTGAGACAGATCGAACGTTGTGACTTTCAGCTTGCGTCCCGTTCTAATGAGGTTAACGCGAGCTTGGCAGTTAGTATCACGTGAGCTGAAAGATGTAGAATAATAGAAGCGAAATCCTACTAAACACGTCTCACTCCTGTACTTTTTGACTTCCGCCGAGCGCAGCGGACACATCGATAAATCACCTTGTCGTACTTCACCCGTGACAGGTTACATTTTTTGCTGCTGTAGCGTACGAAATTGACGTAATGAAGAAGCATAAAGTCTGAAAACAAACTATTAAACTCGTCAAAACTGTCAAAAGAACGCCCAAAGAAGATTCTCCGGAAATCAGACTCCATGGCGTACGATTTCGAAAATACTGTTTCTACCGCGTATCTGGTTTCCGACACATTTAAACAATTGCAATAACACATTTGCAGAGATTTAAATAAAACTGCAAAGGCAGAAAGATAGCCGGGAATAATGCCATAAAATGACCATAAACTATTTATTGCGCACTAGGTTTTGCGGGGTAACGGTGCGTATCTGACTTCTTGGGCCAGCCTTTCAGTCGCAATTTTCTAAGAAAGGCTAAATTGTTAGCCACTACTGTTATTTCCCTTGTTTCCACCCTCCACTTTTACGATCTAATTTTGGCTTGCTTATTCTTTTCCATGAGCCCGCTACTAATGGACGCTCGAAATGCGGTGACGTGACCAAAGAAAATGGATCAAATTTCCTCTAGTGGTGCATTTTCCATCAAAAATAACACAATCCATTGGCATAATAGATTGATAGTTTACTAATGGAATCAGGCACCTCAAGGTTTGGCAGCGGTAGCCGGTGCAAAGTGCAGAATTCGTATATAAGCTACGGAGACCCAAACTTCAAAAATGTCGGGGCCTACGAATCGTTTGTATTTATCCCTGCTTTACTGTTCGGAAAGATAAACACGATCAAAAGCAGTTGTTAACGATATTTCTTCTCCATGCATGAGCATGGATGTTATGTACAATTTGATCTGATCCCACGCAGGCACAGCATTTAGCGCTTGTCTAGAAATATACCTATATTTATTTATTTATTTATTTATTGGAGACGAGCAGTTCTGAGATGTTGCTTACATTTATTTCTAATCTCTCGATAACTAGCATAGGTGCTGGCTGATGGAGCTGCTTGGTAGGTTCGTCAGCTTCTAGTCCGTTTCTTGAGTAGGTAATTGCCTGTGGTATCTATCCATGGAGGCTGTGCTCTTAACCCTCTTTTCCTCATGAGTGGAATATAGGGAGTGGAAACCTCTGTAAAGTATACCTTAAATGTATCCCAGGCTAACTGGACAGAGTCAGTCATCGAGATCTCACAGTTCAGAACTGAAGCCTTAGTTCGCGTTGCACTAAAGTCCGCCCGCCAAATATTCGGAAGTAATTCAACAGCGGTTTTTTGGTGCCTTAAAAGAGCACATCGAAAGGATATGCATGCGTGATCGCTAGACCCTAGATGTGCACCGCATGAAACATCAGTCACGAAGTCCAGGGACTTAGCGAAAACCAAATCCAAAGCAGATGGTATTTGGTTGTCCATAAACCTAGTGGGAAAGTCAACGAACTGGTGCAAAGGCACTGGGAGAGTCAGTTCAAGGACGTCTGCGCCGAATGTTCCTTATGCCGAATTGCAAGAAAGATCGGCCCAACAGACTTCCGGGAGTTTGAAATCCCCTAGAACAAAATGCTTATTCGCAGACTGAGTGCGAATAAAGTCAAGTATCCCCTGGAAGAACTTCCAGGACTTCTGTACATCACTGTAGCTGTAAACTGGCTAGAGGAAGTGCACTAAACAGCCGATAGAGCTCCAACAGTCTGATCCGATGGCTGGAATGTGCAGGTCCTCAACAGATCTATGTTACAGCTCACAGAGTATAACACGCCTCCGCCCTGGCGACCAGCGGAACGATCAGTTCTAAGCAGCGCGTAGCCAGGTAAATACACCTCACCATCCGTGATATCCGGAGACAACCACGTTTCAGTGAAAGCAAGTATGTCGTACGAGATTGTGCACAAGTAGACCCAACTCGTGCACCTTGTTCCTTAGGCTACGCACGTTGCTAAGTACTACCTCAAGGAAGTCGGCACGACCATCCCTGGGTCGTGCGCCATCAGGATGGGTTCTGATAGGGCGGAAAATAACTTCAGGCTGACCACCTGAAAACCCACCAGACGAAGGCCTTGCTCACCAGCCGCCGTCTAGTTTTGAGGTCTATGATAGCCTCTTTTAACTTCAATCTATCTGCCAGTAGTAGGTCCGGCTGAACGCTGACACCACTACCCTTAAGTTTGAATGCAACCCGCAGTAATGATTTGCGTTCCTCCGGGGCAGAGAAGACTACGCGAAGTAGTCGGGGTCGTGGATTTGGCGTAGCAATAGGGACTTTCCCCAATCTGGTCAGCTTTCCGACAGTGACACCAGGGGAGTCAGGTGGAAGTAGCTTGCTGACACACAGTTTCAGCCACTTGATGTCATCCAAGATGCGTTCCCTTGGCAGAGCGGTCGCAAATCCAGTAACGTTACGGAACATAACGCTACTATCCGTGAAAAAGTCGTCACGACGGGGAGTGTTTACCCCACGTGCCTTGGAGTCGACACCTATACAAGCTGTTTTCACCAACGGCGGTGGGACTGTCCCTGTCTTCACAAACGACACCGAAGCAACGGTAGGGTAGGATTGCCACTCTAATGCTGGCGTCTTACTAGTTCCTGGGTCTTCAAGCCCCTTCAAAGTTTTTCGAGCAGATCTAGTCCGCTTCTTCTTTTGGTTCACTGGAGCAGGGGCCGTTGACTTTGTATCGCATTTAGCAGTTACCAGCACTTCGTCAGGACTGGCTGGTTCAGTGGCGGCTGAGACGGTCAGCATCTTCGGAAGGTTCTGTTTACAATCGTCAGACGACTTTACGACTGTCAAAGACGGCATCCTTTCGATGCCGTGGCAACTAAATCTCTGGGTCTAGCAGACTGATTTTGGTATTTCCGCATCCTATTTTTCTTCACTTTGATCGGCTCATGAGAATAGCCAGCAACGCTACCTGGATTATCCGGTAGAATGTGCGACTTTATGATCGAATGACAGACTCCAGTGGATGGATCGTCATCAATGTTGCCGTCTATTGCATTGTCTTCAAACGAAATATTCAGGGATTTTAAAACCAATTCCATTTTCATATCGAGCGACGTAATAGAGGCGACTTTGGCTATCGCCTCCTCAACATCTGCCAAACTTGAAGCCAGCGCTGAAAGTTTAGCACCGGTGACAGCCGGGCGCGTCGATCTTTGAGCGCAGCATTCAGCACAGCTGAAAAGAAAGTGAACACTTAATGATAGCATTTTGTACTGGTCAGCTTGTAGGCCGGTACAGCTTTCGTGGTACCAGCGGCAGCAGACGTCACACTGCATACCGCCAGCTAAATCTGCTACTGGCTCTGAACAGTTAACCTGTCCGCATGCTGCAGTAGACTCATCAAACGAGGACCCCATAGGTCCATCCGCTTAGGTGTTTAGCGGGACAGCCAAGTTCATGTGGAAAAAAGTAGAATTACAACGCGTATACCATAGTAAAACGACCGCAATAAAAGTGCAAAAACAGGGTACAAAACGGTATTAAAACTGGGAACAACCGGAAAAATTACCTGCAATCGCCAAGACGCTTTGGCCAGTACTACCTTAATCGATGCAAGTTATCTTGGATCAGAGAAAATTGGACAATGGTCAAATTTCGTTTCAAGTGTTTATTCAAACACTGTTTTCCACGTTATTTCAGCTAAAAAGCTCGATCAGTATGGCACGCAAATAATCGAGTTATCAATTATTGATCACAGAGCAAAATGTCGGAACTAATAATGTGCGGGCCATTCATCCTGGATATTGATCAATGGTGATGCAAGCGGAACGAAGTATACAGATAGCAGGATATATAATGTATAAGCGGTAGCAGTATGAGAAATAATGTTAAATTGCAGGGAAAAATGAAATACCATATATTCCAGGTAGAATGGACATATGTATGTCGTCCGAATGGTAGGGATAATTTTTCATTTATTTTATTATACCTAGTATGATAATGGAACTGAGGAAAAACGGTGCAATATACTATGAACATAAGTACATGTCCCAAGACAAAATGGAAAAATATCTATATATATATATATATAAATATAAATATATTGATATATAAATGCATGATAACACATGTATATATATTATATATATAAACCTGTTTTATTAATGGAGCGCATATGGATATTTTCAATGATGACTTACATGGGAAATGTCATAACGCGTTTCTCGATCGGTAACGGGGTGTATTTCCTATGTGTGGAGGCCTATTTCGTCCGTGGAATATCAGCGCTGGTAATCAGCATGGAACACAAGAACAGGCTATGGCCATGATTGTTGCTACCTGCACTTGTGAACTGCGATGTGAGCCTGCATATTGCGTCCGGGTGAGCAACAAGCACGGAACCTTTCTAAAAGTTAAGGAGCAGGTAATTAAGCATGTATTGTATGTAAGCGTAAATGTGCTCACGTTGACACACTTGAGGCATACCGAATAATGAAATGGGTGATAATTTGTGGGATAATGTACGCGCATTGTTAAATCGAGCGACTTGTGTATATAGCATTGGTAGGCGTAGTAGCACATGCATGAACGCGGTGTGTTGAAGTTTTATGGGGCGAAAAATAAGCGCTTGCAACACCACGTGTAAGTTACCGAAGATACCAGGCGGGCAGGTATCAATTTCCCGTTTCTGAATACAATGGCATAGGAGGCGTTGCGCCGAGCGAAAAAGGTGCACAGCAAAAGGAGACGTATGCGTTACTGGGACGGTAGTTTGGTAGTGAGACCAGACAATAAAACCAAATGGCACCGCTGTAGTCTGAGTTGGGAGTGTTCGAATTCTCCTAACTTTCAAAGGGACAACACTGAGAAATGAATGAATGAAATGAATGAACCTACGTCTGACGTGTAAAATAATGCAGACGACTGGGAAATATAACACGACTTGTTGCGGAATCCCCACCCCACTCACAAATACCGCCATTTTCGGGGTGCTACAAAGGTGATTGCCAGCATAATCAATGACATGTACCATGATACAAACCCGCTGTTTACAGATAACCCAGCGATTTAAAAGACGGTACACACAAACCTTACTTGAGAAATCTTATCCCCAGCGCCTTACAATGCTACCAATGATGACTGAAGTGCCTAACCCATACCTACCCATTCCCCTTCCTCAATCCCTGAACTTTGCAGGCTTTGGCTGGGCACAACTCACGGGAATACAGGGCGAGGCGGTTCTCTATCAACTGCACAGCCTTAACAGGTTAATATTGTCTGGCATAAGTAACCTGCTTAGTGACTGCCCTGTGACCATAGCGGACCACATGTTGGACGTATTGCAAACCCACCACGTCTCTTTAAGTCACTTACAGGACGGAGGCTTACAAGAATGCTTTACAGCATATATCCATGGGTATATATTGCTCCATAACCTGGCTTGGTGTTCTTTTTCAACTGTCATACGCATACCATCTAGTAAGTTCCCTTATCTGAGGGCGTATTCCTTTCTTGATCCCACATAACCCCGACATGTGATTCTCTGCTTACCATATTGGTCTAGTGCTGTGTGGGCTGTCTCTCCTAATACTACCTCGTAGCTTCTAGCCCGTTGATAAAGTGGGGTGGGTTTCCGTAGCTAACATGCATTTTACATCAACCATACATCCATCACAAATCCCTGCTTCCTTACTAGAAAGTTACCCGCATATCCGCCTGCTGAATTATCCTCTTCCTTCTCCCTAAGCCAGTCTCTTGTGACCTATGTCCCCTGTTTCTGGGCAGCTGCTACGCGACTTACGTATAGTGACTGATGTTTAGCATCTCCACTGATCCTTCCATTTCCTTTGCTTCCATGGTTCCTCTTCCACATGTTCGCATCTAAAGGCATTTCAATCCGATGATACACTTAGTCGTCTGAGCCACTTAGACCACCGTCGCGTCACGTCCGCTGCTTGTAGCCTACTTCATGCGTTCGTCTTGATTTCACTTATTTTTTGATGTTTACTTACATACCTTACACCATAACTTATCTTATTACTTGGCCTACACAACACATTCACACTAAGTAACACGGTAATCTTGAAAACGTGGCAATAGGTGCGATACACATAACGGAGTTAAGCTTCCTTCATATTCATAGCAAGCCACCGCCTCATTTTACAACAAACTTAGGGCCAGGTGATTCTCAACTTACAGTGCAACACGGCGATCTGAGATGAAACGGCGCACAGCATGGGAACCGAACGGGCCATATATCCTTACGTGTGCAACGGTATACCAGAAGCGCGGTGAGGTGAAAGAGTGATAATCACCCATACCGCTGTTACCTCTGTAGCGCTGCAAATGGGAATAACTGCGTAAAAATAGTTACAAAGGTTAAGTGAGCAACCTACCCATCGTAATCGCACGTGTAGAGGTCGTCGTTCATGCTGCAGCCCATTCGTCCTGCACGTAATCATGAACATGACGAGTAACGGATGCAGCGCATATGTGACGATGATGTGCAAACACTCCTTCTGCGCGAACTCTTCCTACAATGACATGTCATCGTAAACAGTAGGTACCGAAAGTATAGTTCAGTTGATATTAATCCCCGGACTGCGCGTTACGGCGGCAATGAATCACTGCAAGGGGGGCGTAGTTGGAAATTTTGGTTAACGTCCACCTTACCAAATGGCCACCATTCACAAGGATCTTCACGCACCACCTTAGCCTTCCAGTCAGCGATCACAATGCAGGCAGGTGTGCTCTTATTCGCCGTTGCATGCCGTGCAAACTTTGATGGAACCAACGTTCGCATACGTCACACATAACCCACTGAACTTTATTAGCGGCGGGTGCGTTATCCTCCTCTTTCAGACAAAATGCCCACAGGTCTAATACCGAGGGATCCGGTATCCTGCGCCTCCTTTTATCTGCTTTAGAACGAATGGAGGTGGTGGTTCCGAGACGCCGAAATTTGGAAAGACGTGCCGAGGTGTATTGCGAAGGAACCTCCGTCACTCGCAGGTTAATGGGAGATTTCCGTTTTCTGGGGCCAAACGATGCAGGTTTCCCATTCTCACTGCTGTGGTCCCCTGAATAAAACTCCGCCGGCATGTCATGTACACCATAGTTAGGCTGCACAAAGCTTGTGATCGGAAAGCTATCCCCATCATTTGGCAGTCCACATCTCACCGTTCTGCGCCACGAGCGTCCCATTAATCGATCGTGCCAGTCTTTCACGTCCAGCGGAATAGGGTCACTACAGTGCCGCGTAGTGCAGTACAGGGATACATCACTATCCTCGGACATCAACTCCGCCAGCCTCCTAAGACTCCTCAGTACTGCGTCGTGCAGCGCCGATTCAAGGCTGCAAACCTGCGTTTTCACTTCCGCCATCACCTCCTCCGTCTTGCGAAGTTTAGTCGCCCTGTCCACCGCGCGTAGCTCAGGGACATCTACATCAAAGGTCACATCCGTAAATCCCACAGCCTCCGGAGAGCAGTCAACCGGCCGACTGCATTGAGCATTCCATCTACAATCTCCTACAATACTGCCAATGGGCTTCCCCTTCACGGCGGTGACTTGGCACATGTGCGCACATGGCATTCGCCATTGCAGGTGCAATTCACATTCGCAAGAGCCATCCATCACCTTATACCGCCGCCTCTTTGCACCACGGGTGCATTCCACCACCCAATGCGTGCCCGCATCATGCAATGAGGTTATCCCCGCATTTCTCCAGGGTCTCATCATCTGTTTACGAGCGTACGGGAGAAACCTAGTCCATATGGAGGCTGCAAGCGACAGCTTCACAGGTGGAACGTATGGCGTCGCACTGTCTCCCAATCGCCATTTGTCGGTCTTGCATCCGCGAAGCAACTCTCTCAATAATCACAGTGAATAACGATCGTAGGGAAGATTGCTCTGTCAACTGTTTCTTCTGATGTTTGTTTTCATTCTCCACTATGTTCGTCGTTGCGCAACCAAACAAACATACCGCGCTGACAATGACCGCCCATGAGGATCCCATGGCATCCATGTACGCCAAACGTAATGGTACAATTCCGCACTCTTGTATGCAAGCACTCGCAGAATCCCGCTGAAATGTCGCTCATCACGGGTGTAAACCAGCATCAGCCATAGCCGAAGGAGGTTATGCACACCGGGATTTAGACTAGCAAGTTGTGCACACCGTCGGTATATATCCCTCATGACGTGAAAACGGCAAAATACCATCGCCGCGTTAGGATACGCCGATGGCAGTGCGCCAACTTGCGCCATGCACTTGTCCATAACCAGAGTTTGTACTGACGATGTGCAAGGCAACATCTCTTTCATAGGTTTCACCGCCAGTCTGTAGCTGTACGCCGTCTCATTTGGCAACAACGCGTAAAAATGATTACGCAAGTCCAGTTACATCTATTAACGTACAGTGCCACAGTATATAGCCGCCATACTTCAACTGGTGCTTTGCATCGGCCAACAACACCTCACAGTACCGGACAGCTATGGATTCCATGCAAGACAGCACGAAAAATACATATTTAACTATGGTTCCTTCCCACACTACCCGACGTGTGCCATTCTTCTCCGACAAATCGGTCACGTCGCGCACCTCCACCCCGGTGAAGCCTTGTCACCGCCTTTATGTCATCTACTGTCAACACTCGCCATGCTTCCGGTTCATGTACCGACGAACCTCACGGATACTTCTAAACACTGACATAAGGCTCACAATCTCTTACTCCTCAGCTTCCCTCAAGTGCCGATTCTGCGGATACAGCCACGGAGTACCCAAGTAGAAATCATGATCATGCCGCAGCTCCACTTCACTACGTTCGTAATAAACACCCCTCAATACTATGAAAAACCTTGCTTTGCAGCCCAGCATTCTATAAATATTTGGTCATGTTAGTGCATTATCAATACCACACTTACCGTTTACCACGAACGTTCCGCCGAGTACCATGCACACACTGGTAATGCACATATTGGTATGGATACCCTTCTGGCAACTCATCCCCCGTCATCTTTTTGTACCGAGTTCGTGTAACCACTGACCGCTTATGAAAGGCAGTCGCAGTAGCCTGCTGAAATCTCTTCACATCCTGTTCCATGTCCGAAAATTTTCGCGAATACAAGCTCACCAAACGATTAAACGGAGGAAGATCGTCCACTATGATGAAGGCTTCCAACGACGCGCCACGGTTCAAAACTGCACTTCCTTAGCTACTTGAACAGCAACAACAGTGCTAACATCCACAAACTTTGATATTACCACGTACCCTAAAGCCTCATGAAACTGTCCATTATACATCATACAACATCAATAAGGCGCATAGTCCACGTTTAGCATGGCGTACCATACCACCCTCACCAAATTATGCACACAACACTTCGGTTAGAATCCCGGTCAGATGGTGGATGACTGGTTTGTAATCCATCGTATACTCAAAGGTCCTTATCTGGACTTCGCATGGATGAATGATGATCGGAAAGTGTTTCGGATGGAAACGGCGACATCGTTTATTCGTCGGAACGTTAGAACTGCGAAGGCGTACCAGAGGAGAGACTGGACAGGTGCTACCAGAAGGAGGCCCGTACCGGTATATTCTGTTTGTGTGCGGGCATAGCAAGCGCAGCAATGTCGCTGGAAAGCGATAAGTGCGTTGCATCTGCCTGATGAAAGATTATTACAGGTACCGCTGTTACAATTGCCCTGCTCGCATTTCAGCAACGTTTAAGGGCAACTGTTACGAGATTAGAAACGTGTGTCTGTGGCATTTGCACAGTTTTCAAGTGGGAAAGCCTTGGCTGTATGCGAGAAACCGGAGGCTACCGGCGGATCAAGAACGCATGGTGCTTAAAGTAATGAAAACTTTTCGTCGGACGCAGGAGATGCTTGCGTTTGTGCGCCAGCAATATAACATTCGTTTAACAAGGCGCGATTTGTATGACTTACGGCGGCGTCATCGTACCGGTTGTGTCACGGAAGTGAAAGAGGTTACGCAGCTGTTGCGAAGAAATGGTCAGCTTAAAATTATGCAGGAGGGAATAAGATTCGGTACCAGTTTTCCGTGCCCACACATATGCTGGATTTGGTGGACCAATACGGCGAGGTCCTTTTGGCGGACTCCACATATCAGATCAATTAGGGGGGTTACATCTTATGGCATCGCATGTTTGTGGACGTTATCGGCCTTGGTATGGGCTTCTTTTATGTGCTTTTGCCAAATGAGACGGAGGTTACTTACGAAGAGGCAGTGAGAGGTAGGTTGGATTTGGCCCCCGGGGTTGCCGGTGCTGGAACGTTGGTGATGGACAAGTGCATTGCGTAAGTGAATGCGTTTCGCAATGCTTATCCCACTGCCAACAGCGTATTCTGCCGGGTACACATCATGCGGGACATGCATCCGTTCTGTAACACGGAGGACAACATGTTCAACATGCTGCGCTCGTTGTTGTACACCCCCGATTGCGCACATTATCATCGGATTATGAAAGGTATATCGGTGCGCAGCGCAGAATGCTTCCAATACCTCCGTCGCAAGTGGATCCCATGGCGGCTTAGCTGGGCGGCGCATTCCATGGTCCATGTGGCATTATTCGGGTGTGACAGCACAAATGGCGTTGAGATTGAAAATAAGCATTTGAAAGAAACTTTGAGTGAGCGGTCAACTCTTCTGCACCTGTTTCAGGTGATAGTGCAGCGTTGCATTGGCATTTTGGGGGAGAGGGAAAGGTTGCTTGCGAGAGCTCAGCCTGGCATTGCGATGTTGAGATGATGGGAAGGACAGAAACTCCATCAAGTGGTAGGTAGTTATAACAGGGATTATCTCATTGGAGCTCCGCCAAATGACAGTGTAGCCGGGTGTTAAAATCCGTCACAGTGTGTTTCAAGGCTGCATCACCAGGAAGAGCATTCCACGGTCGGCTAATTCTTAAAGAGAAGTGGTGTCCTCTGCAGTTCAGGCGACTGTGCTGATGTGTGAGCCCCAGGGAGTGGCCACGTAGATGGGAGGGGGATTAGTGCTGTGTGATTACCTGGCGACAGGGATGTTCGGTGTTGGATAGGATCAGAAATACGGGGAGCACGTCGCTCCGTAGACGTGTGTACTTAAGGGCGTACAGGCGCAGGCAGTGAACTGCTTGTGGATGATCAAAATCCTTGAGACGTCAGACCAGTTTCGTAGATGCACGTTGTGGTTCTTGGTGTACGCGTTGGTAGTTCAACAATCAGGGGCTCCTAGCCTGATTACCGAACTGCAACTGGGGTCGAAGAGAAGCGTTGAGGAAGAGGCGGAAGTTACTAGGGTCAGCTTGACCGAAGGTTCATTTCAGCAATGCCACCATGCGGTTAGCAGCAGCAGCTACTTTCCGGCAGCAAGCGGATAACGAATGACAGGTCCGGGTAATGACATCCAAGTCTATTTCGGCTGAAGAGATATGGTGGATAGACGCTTCCAGGTAATATATAGGAGAAAAAGCAGAAGGGCGGGTAGAAAGGACGGGACGTGTCGAAGCGTTAAATGGAAGGTTGTTTTCTATGTGCCACTGATGTACACCGTACAGGTCTGTCTGAGGTGTGTGGGCTTCGTCGGGATGGTTAACTGTGCGACGCAGTTACTCATCTACCGCATATAGCAGGTGGGAAGACTGCACTTGCGGTGTGACGTCATCAATGATGGCTAGGAAGAGGTGGGTTCCGAGAACAGACCCCAGTGGAACACCGTTTGCGGCCGAGGAAACGAAGAGACAGCGCTCCGCGGCAAGTACTTCGATGGTACGGTGTTCAAGACATTCCCGGATGCACTGCATTAAGGCCCCTGACATGCCATAACACAGCTGACGATGGTGTTTCAGAAGTCACTTGACAGCTGTACATTACCTTCTGAATGGAAGGAGGCTGTCATCTGTCCTATCTTCAAACATGCCAATAGGAGTGCGTGAGCCAATTATATATACACTCCGTAGCACCTCCGGTAAGTGTGTCGGCTGTTCACATGTGGCTTTTCGAACTGCTGTGTATGCGTGCCACGTATATGGGTGTTGCAACACTATTGCTCAGCCCCACGAAACCTTTCTTTCAGAACCCCTGTCTATTTGTGGTGCCCACCTCTGTGGTCCGCCACTACCGGTACGCCTCCACGTAACATGGGACGCAGCATACCCACTTCGTCACACTTTCGATTTGTGCATTATGCGTGCACACGTGACTTTTAGAACGCGCGCATATTCCCTTCGAATGCATGATTGCTCTAACCGTCACGTCGCTTGCAGACTAATGCAGAATGCCATGCGCCTAAACAACACCGCTTATTTTACACACTACATATTTGCTTGTAACATATTACATGTTTGCACTGCCTAGGAAGTTCGTTTACCCATATCCGGTTTATATTGATTATGACGTGTCACCGTGGCCTCTTATGAGGCTGGCGAAATCATTTCTCAGTGTTCACCCTTGCTGGGTTCCGGGCTGTATACACGCTCACTCAACTAGTGGTGAACATTTCTGAATGGTTCAAACGTCCGTCACTTTTATTGCATCCGGTTTCCCAATGTCCGGAACCGTTCACATCCACCTTTGCTTAGCCGCTGGCACCTTATCATGTATCGGCGGCAATGAGGCTCTTCCCACATACTGCCAATTTAAGGTGATGCAGCAATAATTCATAGACACAGGTACCATTGGATTGCCATGATCACTTCTTTTTCAGAGCCCAAGTGATTTGCGCCTCCGTTTGCCCTATTACTTAACTCAGACACTGCGCCCACCCCCACGTACTGCCACCCGCATGTGATGCATCGTTGATTCACAGCCACAGGTACCATTGGATTCCCATGGTCACTTCTCTTTCAGAGTCACAGTGATGTGCGCCGCCCTTCGTCATCCTACTTACCGCTGCCGCTGCGTCTTCTCAAACATACAGCCTCCGTACTACGAAGCATCTGTGAAACCTGGTTACAAGTATCCTTTCACTTCATTAGTTACAGCCCTTTCACAGCCAAAATAACATGCGCCGCCGTCAACGTGAACCCTGCGACTGTCTATTTTCCTACGTATTAGCCCCACTTGAGCCTTCATCAGTGATACATGTACAAAGGTAAGGTTGCATTTCAATGGTGACGTCCCTTTCATAGCCAAAATACAAATGCGCCGTCCACAACCTCTAGGTTATCGCTGCCTCTGGCTCTCCGCCCGCCCACTGGTACCTCTATATCAGGCGTTAGTTAATGCGAGCCAAAGGTAACATCAAATTGCAATGATGACCTCCTTCTCAGAGACATAGTACATATGCGCCGCAATCCGCCATCATCCTTACCGCCCTTGGTCACCCTGTGACGTGCGTGCATTAGTCGTCTCCTGTCATAGCACTAGATCCAGTCTTACTTCGCTTTCTACTTTTGCCTGCATTTCACATTCCTTAGAGAACGGAACAACGGCTTTTTTCAAGGCCCCCCTCTGTCACTGTGCTTCGTCGTCCCACATTGCATAGGCACCGTGCAGTCCGCGCATTCCTGGCGGCGGACTACAAGCTCACAAGGTTCAGTGGGTGGTTCCGTAATCTTCAGACAATATACGGACCAATTCCTACATCTTGACGTGTGACGAAGCACTGCAAGCATTGCGAATAACATGCTTATCTATTAAGAACGTGGTAAGTTCACCTTATGCGGTCATTTTAATGGTGAACATGCCGCTATAGCCATACATTCTGCGTAAACCTTGCTTCCCTATTTCCCTGAGTCTTTTGCATGTTCATCTCGTAGCGCCGTCAATTCTTACCGTAATAATTCATGATGAACCATTTTCAGTATTCTTGCTTTCTGGGTGATGAGCGTTCGCAACACCCCACAAAGACGAGAATATTTGCAAATTGTCTGAGCGTCCCTCTGCCCACCTGATACAATCATACCGCACCTTACACGAACGGCGTATATCAGTACAACGCCGTCATGTGCATTGGTTCCCTTTCCACTGTCAATCCGTTGCTCCAGACATTCCCTTCCTACTCAGTAGGTCTTTTTAGTCTACCCATCAGCGGGTTAATCTATGATTACAATGCGACTCTAATAAGGAACGTAATACCGGCTGCATCTTCAGTTAAGATTAATGAAGACAGAACACTATGTCTTATTTATATATCACGGTAACTTTTAGGGAATTTCATCTTCACTACTTCACCGCATACAACAGATTAACTCCGTTACTCTTCCCGAGGCAACATTCTTTAAAGATTTTAAAGGTTTATAGTACCCCATCTCCCACAAAAACCTCTTAAGCTCCGAAATGAGTAATCCTCGACCTCGATGCTTACGTACCATTACTTCATGCGAAATCATCTTGCGTGAATCAAAATAGTTTAATTTAGCCCACGTAGCAGAAAATGTATGATGAGCACAATATCAAACAGCTGCAGTCCCCAATATTAAATATAACATCCCTCCGCGTCCACAATTGTACACCACAAAACCATTTGTACTTAAACACAATTTTGCATTTAGGCAATATAACATTGTCGAAATCTCTTCAATCACCCATTTTGCATGTATTATGCATCAAAGATGCAGGAGTACTTGGATTTGCACACAAAGATTAATTCACGTATGCATTTCTTACGAAAATATCATTATTCCTTACTATCTTCATTAACCTATATATGTAAACATGTATAGGCATATACGTACTATATAATAATAATAACGTGTCAGCTGTACGCAGTAACGGTGCTTCGCTGCCGCGCGACCACCACCAGTCGCGCGCGGGCTGAGTATACCGCGAGGACGCCCACCCCTACGCGGATTCGATCCGGTGACCTTATGTTTGCCAACCAAGCGTGCAGACCACTCGGCCACCGGCCGACATACATACATATATATATATAGTGCGTACATGCCTATATATGTAGGCATTTATAGGTTAATGAAGGTAGTAAGGAACAATGGTATGTTCATAAGTCAGAACGGCGTACGTGCATTATTTCTCTCTGCAAATCTATGTACTCCTGCGAGTTTGATGCATAATACATGTAGAATGGGTGATTGAAGTGCTTTCCTCAATGTTTGTTGCCTGACAGAACTATGGTGTTTAATTACGAATGGTTTTGTGGTGTACAATTGTGGACGCAGAGTAATGTTATATTTAATAGTGGGGACTGCAGTTGTTTGTTATTGTAATCATCATACTTTTCCTGCTAAGTGTGCTAAATGACATGATTTTGATTAACGCTAATTCATTTTGCATGAATTAGTGGTACGTAAACCTAGAAGTCGAGGATTACTCATTTCGGAGCGTAGGAGCTGTTAGGAAGAACAGGGGTTTTTATACATTTACAATCGTTTTGATTATATATATATTTATATCATTTAAGAGCAAAAGACATGTTTGCACACACGCAGTCAATTATCTAACAATTAATAATGATCTTGGTCACCATTTGATTAAACGGTTACGACTTCCATTGATAACCTTCACTGCAAACCAATCCGTACTTAGGAACCATATGCTATACATCGGCACTCGCATATTTTGGAAAATTTACCATACGTGCTGCTACTTCGTTCCTTTTTTGGAGGCATGGCACGGCCAGCTCTAAGCTACTTTTTGGATTCTGTTCCTTTTTTATCCACTTGTGTACCGTTGTATATTAACTTTTCCATTTTTATACAACTCTGCACTTAAGCATGTTGCGGTACAGTTTTTAGCTTTTTGGAGTTCCTGACCTCATTATAAACACCTTTCGCAACAAATTACCCCAATAAGACCCATACATTTAGAGAACTCGGAAACCGGTTGTCCTGATGAACAACAGCCCGTATTCAAAATCGAGCCAGTGGCGGACTCGACGGTCCAGCTGCTTATATAATACTGGTCAGGTCAAACGGACGATATAGGCTTCCGCCTAACAAACGTCCAGTTCTTGTGCAGGTAAGTGAAGCGGCCCCCGGCACTTCGACGTCGGATTGTCTCTTCTTGCTTCTGTAATGGAATAAGGCAAGAACAAGTGCAATCTTTTTACTTTCATATGAAGTACAATGTTAAGGCTTGATAAAGGTTTGTTGCGCTTGGCTTTGTAACGAGTGAGTGCTGCGCGGTAACTCGACTTTTGGCGTGCCATACTGATCGAGATTTTTAGTTGAATTAACGTGGAAAACAGTGTTTGAATAAACACTTAAAACGAAATTTGACTATTTTCAAATTTCCTCTGATCCAAGATATCTAGGATCGATTAAAGCGGTTCTGGTCAAAGCGTCTTTAGCGCTTACTGGTAATTTTTCCAGTTTCTCCCAGTTTTAACCCCGTTTACACCCCGTTTACACCCAGTTTTTGCCTTTTTGAGGTCATTTAACTATTGCATACGTGTTATAACCACTCTGTTTTCCACTATGTCGGTCTCGCAATGCACCGAGGCTGTTGTTCCTGATGGCTCGGATTCTGAGGTTATCGCACTTTGTGGCGGTCCAAGCTGCTATATACCAGTAACTGACGATTCAGGCAGTTTGCAATGCGATGTCTGCAACCGATGGTACCATCAGCTTTGTACGGAGCTAAATACCGAGCAGTACTTAGCGCTGGCCTCTAGCGAAAAGTTGCTGTTCACTTGTGCCAATTGCTGCAGCCGCCGGCAAGGCCGCACAGCCTTTCGTACGAGAGATGAATCTCTTGATACCCGGTTGCGAAATGTAGAGCGTTCGTTCTCGATGCTCTCTGATCTTCGCTTTAAGATTGCTCTGCTTATGACGACGCTTCCGGTCTCCAACAAAGCAGATTTGATCGCTTACACTGATGATCAACTTGTGGCACCTATCATTATGTCACCGGTCCAGATGGCTACCGACCACCAAAATGAAGAAGCTTCGGACGTCGTGTATAAATCTACGCTGATCGACGCCGAATTGCTGGTTCAAGGGTCACCTCGAGTTAAGCGAAGAAGAGCCAGGAAACCTCGTAAGCTCTCTGCTAAACAAGAAGTTGTTGTCTCGGCACCGGAAACAAGCCAAGTGTCGTTACTTGGCAAACCGTCTGACGGTTGTGCGAAGGCGAAGATCCCAACACGTGCTACTTGTCAGCCGAAGTTGCAGGAAATATTGGTTCTCACCGAGAAGCCATATTCTGAAAGTGTGCTTGATTCTGTTCAAAGCAAAAAAGCCTCACGGGACCCTGCTCCTGTTATCAAGAAGAAAAAGCAGACAAAATCTGCTATAAAGCCTTCCGGTGAAATCGATGACCCTAACAAAAGTAAGACATCGACAATGGAGCGAAAAACATACGCTGCCGTTGCTACACCATCGGAGGGGCTAAAGACAGTTCCAACACCAGTAGTGAAGCCACCTGCCCCGAGTGCCGAATCAAAGACCCGTGGGGTTAATACACCCCGTCGTGGCGATTCTTTCAGGGATAGTAGCGTTATATTCCGTAACGCGGCTAAAAATACTGCTGTCCTTCCTGCTGATCGCATGTTGGACAACCTATAATGGTTTAAAATGTGCGTAACGAAGCTTCTTCTGCCTGGTTTTCCAGGCGTTACTGGGGAACGTCCCAGTTAACGTACCAAACCAGCGACCGCGGCTACTTCGTGTGGTACTCTCCACCCCGGAGGAATGCAATGATCTCATGCGGTTTGCGTTTAAGTTGAAAGGTACAAATATTAGCGTTTGGCCGGACCTTCCGCTAGCCGATAGGCTGAAGCTAAGGGTGGCCATCAAAGACCTCAAAACTAGACGAGTTGCCGGTGAACAAGGTCACCGGTTAGTGGGTTTTCGCGTGGTCAGCCGGCGGTCCTTTACCGCCCTACCACTGCCCATTGTGGTAGCGCACGACCCAGGTCTGGATCTAACAAGAAACTGCAGGTAGTGCTAAAAGTTGTGCGCAGCCTAAGGAATAAGGTGTACGAGTTAGGTCTGCTTGTAGATGGGTCTCATCCCGATATACTCACATTCACTGAAGCGCCGCTGTCCCAGGACATCAAGGATGGTGATGTACATCTATCTGGCTACGCACTATTTAGCTGCGATCGCTCTGCTGGCCGACAGGGAACTGGTGTCGCTCATTATGTGAGCTGTAAACTTGAGGTTTTGAAGACTTGCTTATTGCAGTCGGCAGACATAACTGTTGAAGCTCTATCAGCCGTTATTAGCATATCCTCCGCTCAGGTTACAGTTGTAATTGTGTATAGGAGCCCTGGGAGCGTATCCAAAGAGGTACTTGAATTCCTTCGCTCCCAGTCCGCAAATGAGTGTTTGGTGATAGCGAATTCAACTTCCAAGAGATTTGCTGGGCAGATCCTTTATGCGACTCAGCGTCAGGCACATTCGGCTCTGATCTGCTTGAACTTACGCTCCAAGTATCTTTGCACCAGTTAATTGACCTCCCCACTAGGTACATGGACGCCCAAGTACAATCCGTTTTAGCCCTTGTATTCGCTAAGTCACTCGATTTTGTTGTTGACATTATTTACGGACCTCCACTGGGTTCCAGCGATCGTGTTTGTTTGCCCTTCAGTTGTACTCTGTCTAGAAGCTACCAGGGTACCGTTGAGTCTCGCCCGAACATATGGCAAGCAGACTATCAATCAATGAGAGCCAGAGCTTCTGGTTTCCATTGTGAGATCTCAAAGGACGATACTGCCGAGTTTGCCTGGGATAAATTTAATTCATACCTCACAGAGGTCTCTGCTCCCTTCATCCCAGTCAGAAGGAGAAAGGTGGCCCGAGCACAGCCGCCCTGGATAGATTCCACTGGCAGGCATCTGCTTACAAAGAGGTCTAGATGTTGGCGGACTTACCGAGATGCTCCGTCCACCGATACTTATGACAGGTACCGTAAGGCTAGCAATAGGTGTAAGCAACACCTAAGGAATGCACGGCTCAATTTTGAAAAAGGGTTAGCGGACGAAGCTTCAGAGAATCCAGAAAGATTCTTCGCTTATGTCAAAAGACGCTGCGCTTCGAACATGCCAATTCCAGTATTGATGCGTGATGATGGGCCTCATGCGCATACGGACTATGACAAGGCCTACGTACTCAGTGGGCAATATGCGGCAGCGTTTGTAAGGGAAACCTCTTTGACGGGAGTTGAGCTGGTTTGCAGGACCCCAGAGGGTTCAGAATTATCTGAATTTATTGTAGCGGAGACGGAAGTTCGTAGGCTGTTAGAAGGGCTGAACCCTTCTAAGGCCTCTGGGCCTGATTTACTTCACCCAAAACTGTTGCATGAGCTAGCTGCGGAACTAAGTGGACCGCTCGCTATTGTGTTTCAGAAATCGCTTGCCAGTTGTGCATTGCCTTCCGAATGGAAGGAAGCTGTCATCTGTCCCATCTTCAAACATGGGGACAGGGGTCTGCCTGCAAATTACAGGCCAGTTAGTCTGACGAGTGCAGTAGTCAAACTCCTCGAGAAACTGGTGAGAGATTCATTGGAGAGTCATCTGAGTAGATTTAATCTACTTAGCAATGTACAACACGAATTCCGGAAGGGATTTTCGTGTCTGATGAATCTGTTGGTGGCTCGCGAAAATTGGGCGGATGCAGTGGATAACGGCCAAGCACTGGACTTGCTTTTTGTCGATTTTTGACATTTGACATTTTGATAATTTTGACATTTTGACATTTGACAAGGTACCACTTTTGAGGCTCGCGCAAAAGCTGTCCTCCTACGGGGTATCCGGCTGCGCCCTTCATTGGGTGACTGCCTTCTTGCAGGGTAGAGAACAGTGCTTACGGGTAGGCCGCGGTCTATCATTTAGGCAGTCTGTCCTCAGCGGCGTGCCGCAGGGCTCGGTCCTTGGACCGCTGTTGTTCTCTATTTATGTGAATGACCTACCCGCGGAGCTTGAGGTACCATCGCTGCTATTTGCTAATGACCTGAAGCTGTGGAACATTGTTGATGTTCCTGGGGTTCCGAAGCTATTTAACGAGCATTGGATAAGCTTTGGGACTGGTCTGCTTTATGGTTACTGCCCATAAACCAGGCAAAGTGCTCCGTTCTTCGAATTGGAGGAGGTTGTCCTCCTGCGAAGTACTTGGTCGGTGGGGTCGAACTCCCCCTTGTATCTAGCCAGGTTGACCTAGGCGTCGTACACTCTTCGGCTTTACACTCCAGCGACAACTGGAAGAAGGCCGCAAGCAGAGGTTTCCGCATGCTGTGGTTAATCCGACGTTCTTTCGGAGTGTTGACGGGCGGCATCTTTCCGAGGCTGTTCTCGGCTTTCGTTCGGCCTCATCTGGAATGCGGCGTCCAGGCTTGTCCGCCCTGCCTCGTCCGGGACAAAGTGGAGCTAGAGAGGGTTTTACGAGTGGGTATTGGGTTAGTCGAGAGATTACGGGGACGGACGTACCAAGAGCGTCTACTTAGTTTGGGAATGCATTCAATGCACTACCGAAGGCTTAGAGGAGACCTAATCCTAACCTACCGTATCTTGACTGGGAAGGTTGGTCCAGATTTATCTTGGCTATTCAGTCCCGCTAGATTGTCTGTTCTACGCGGTCATTCGTTGAAGCTGGACAAACCGTGGTCCGATCGGATTAGGGCGGAAATCCGGCTGTCACGCAGAGTCATCGACCGCTGGAACATGCTTCCGGAAAGTGTTATCAGGGAATCTACGGTTAAGGGGTTTGAGCGGCAACTTGACGCTCTTGGGTGGCAACACGAAACCTTTCCATTATCTTGAGTAACTTGCATCTTCGTACTTCGATTTTCTTTTCTCTACTTTTCTTCACGCCTTGGTATTATTTTTTTATTTAAGTGCACTTCCCTATTCTGTACCTTCGATTTCTCTTTCTATCCTTTGCTTACTTCACGTGACTGCCACAGCAGGGACTGCTAGGGCAGGAAACGTAGGCATTAACTGGTTGGCCAGGGTGCGATACGGGTGTTTCCGTTTTAGATCCATCAATAATTGAGCACTTCATCAAATTCTGGCTCAACGATTCACTCAAGATGGAACACTCACGGGATTCTCCTATCGTTCCAGTTCCCATCTGAACTGAACTAAACTGAACAGGTATATTGATTTAAGGGAACTGAAAACGGTGGTGCATTATTTTACTATGTTTGAGACGATGTTTTTTAGTGCGCAGGTGTTGTTTCCGTTTCGCTGAAATGGCTGTGGATGATACTGTTGCGTTCCGCTCTGCTTTTCGTCAATATTATAAGGCGTTTGGTGAATTTGAGGAAGAGTTGAGGTGGTTTTAACTTCAGACGGCGACCAGTTTTTACAAATATGAAGTAGTGACCGCTGTATCGTATAAGAAGAGGTCAGGTCAAGAGCTACCCGACGGGATGCGGTACAAAGGGTACAATATCTTCGTGTTCACTGCACCCGGAAAGGAGACGGTGGCAGTCGGTAAGTGCGAACGTTGTGTTATGCGTAATTCATGTTTCATAGGTATGTCAGCCTCGGTTGTAAAGCGAGCATAACCATCAGCGCAAAGAGCATTTACTATGAGACGGGCTCGCATTGTCTGGTGCATAATCATAATTTTCACTTGGGGAATCCAAGTTTGTACGTGAGTAACTGGCGTCTGACTTCCGAGGAGGAGCGGCAGGTGTTTGATTTAATGCAGTCCTTCCGTAATACCGGAGAACTGCGAGACTATGTCTTGGAAAGATATAACAAACGATTGAATCGACAGGACCTCTTTTCGATCCGCCATCGCTTAGGTGGGGTATCTAGAGGGAATGATGTAAACGCGGTTGCGGAATTGTTGAGTAAGAATGGCGCTGTGCATGTAGAAAGGGATGGGTCGCAGGTTCGATTCGTATTTTTCGTTCATGCTTCAATGACTTCTATAGTGGCGAAATACGGGGACGTACTTCTGGCGGACGCGACGCATCAGATGAACTGCGATTGTTATTTCCTTAAGCACTGCATTGTGTTTGACGGTTTCGGCGTAGGTCACAACGTGTTTTACGCTTTGTTGCCCAACGAGACGGCATGCAGTTAACTGGAGGTTGCTCGGGGCATGTCAGAAATTTTGCCCACCACCTTGTTAGAGAAGACTATAGTCAAGGATAGGCGCCTGGGTCAAATAAAAGCAGTTAAGTCGGTATATCCACGGACCATTGTAGTATTATGCCGGTTACGTTTCTTGCGGGACGTTTCACACAAATGCCAGTGTTGGTCAAAAGTGAAGAAGGCGGACAGAGTTTTGGTCAAGCAGTGGAGGCACAGATTAGTGTACACGAAGACGGAAGTGCAATTTAAGATGCTGCGCAGAGCTGTAAGGGTTAGAAGCAAAGAGGCGTTCACGTACCTCAGTCGGACATGGTTGCCCTGCGCAGGAAGCTTCGCGTACCACAAGTTGCGCAATATGCGCACGTTAGGTGCCTTCACCACAAATAGAGTGGTGAAAGAGAATAAGCACCCCAAGTGTGGATTAAGCAAAAGGACATCGCTTTTGTAACTTTTTGTGGCAGCTGTACGGACAGCACGCGATGCGGAATCCCGTTGGACCACGTCAGTAGGCAGATAGCGGATGTCGAAATCATGCACCATTCCGGGAACCGGGCAGGTGCGGGAGTTGGTTCCCTACCTTTCTACTTTTGCTGCTGCCATATTTATGCGGCACGTTTCTTCGGAGACGGTTACATCAATACGGCCTCCTCCGCTGCTGCCAAACAGTGCGCTTGGGATTCGCTTTTCCCCCGCCGCACCCCGCTCCGCGCCAAAAGGACCCTCGTCCCAAGGAGAAACGGCCACCGTCTCTCGAAGAAACGACCGTCGTCTTACGGAGAAAAACTCTCGTCCCGCGAAGAATCGACCTCCGTTCAGCGAAGAAGCGACACGTCCCGCGGAGAAGCGACACCCGATCCGTGGAGAAACGACCAGCGTTCGCGTCCGGGTCCTCGAAAACATTTCTGGTGTGGGCCTTTTGATCGAAGGGGGTGGTTTGGGGCATGTGGAGACGAGAAAATAGAAAAACACGCGCAGAAAACGTCAAAAAGAACGAACGAATGATCTGTGGGTTTGCATTTTTTGGTTTCTGAATACTTTTTTGTAAATACGGTTTTCGGAGGTTGTGGATTTTTTGTTTGTTTTCAAAACGTTATTCGACCAAAAATGGGGGAAAATATGCACAATATCTACAAAGCTAAACGTATTTACATGTATATAGTCGGAGAATCCGACGGGTTTACGCACCTCCCGACCACGGCGATTGGTCTTGAGAGGCGGCGGACTAGGTTTGGGAGATGTCGGGACGGCTGAAGCTTGTAGACCGTGATCGTGGTCAGGTTGAACTGCACTAGCATGCGGAAAACGGACGCGTGAGTTGTGACGTCGCACGAAACACTACCAGACGAAGTAGGCGGGATAGTTTCTTACATAAAGCGGGTTTTAGACGGTAGATGGTGACGACTTCGCGTCGACCACCGCGGTCAATTGTGGACGCCTTACTCGAACGGTGTAGCACTTTGAAAGGTCCTATGTACGGCGGCTGAAGAGGCTGTCGAACACCGTCTGCGCGAAGGAGGACGTGTGAACAGGTAGACAGCTTCTCGAGCACATACACTGGTGTCTTCTGCGCTCGAGGAGCGAGTAAATGTAGCTCACGCATCTGGTGAGCCAATCGATCAGTGTAACTTTCGTAGTCAAAAGTGGAAGTACATGGGGCTGGTGCTACCAGCTGTCCGGGCAACCGCAGCGTGCAACCATGGACTAGCTGCGCTGGTATGGCATCGAAATCGGTTTCAACCGTGTTTCATATGCCTAAGAGAACGTGGGGAAGTGTTTCAGACCATGAAGGATCTGCGTGCGCACGTAGCGCTGCCTTCAACTGGCGGTGAAAAGGCACCACTACGCCGTTAGCGGCCGGATGATACACCGTAGTCTGAAAGTGACGGCGGTCTAAATCCTTAAGCAGGGTGGCAAAGGTTGACGAGTAATGTGACCCTCGATTGGTGGTCACGATGGTGGGGCAACCGTATTGAGCCACTCAGCGATCAAGAAAAGCCTTCGCTACCGTTTCCAAAGAGCAGTTGGGGATAGGAATAGCTTCCGGCCACCTAGTGAATCCATCAACACAGGTCCGCAGATAAACAGAGCCTTTGGAAGGCGGCCGATGACCTACGTGATCGACGTGCACGTGATGAAAACGTGCGTCTGGCGTCGGAAATGTGCCTAATGGCCTTCTCGTGTGCTTGTGCACCTTCGCGCATTGACACGGAAGACAAGCAGCTGCCCAAGTACGGACGTCCTGGTTAACATTGCGCCAAACGAATCGTGCGGTTACGAGTATAACGGCTGCACGAAGGCCTGGATGAGACAAGTCGCGCAACGTGTTGAATACGGTTTTCCGAAACCCGCGTGGGACGACTGGGAGCGGCTTGCTCAGAGATAAATCGCAGAGTATAGTTCCGTCTGTTGATGTCAGCGGAACGAGTCGTAGGTCCGATGCGGCAGACCCGCGTAGTAGATCAAGCTCAGAATCGTTGAGTTGTGCTGTCGCCATGGCAGCCAAGTCGATGCAGTGCCAGCGTCAGCGGAGATAGCTTGGATGCGGGAAAGTGCATCGGCTACAACGTTGTGCACACCTAAGACATGACGTATATCGGTTTTAAACTGAGTAAAATAGTCAAGGTTCGCGAGACTCTCTAGCAGAGTGTCGGTCGGTAGTCGAGCCGAGCACGTAAGTCAGAGGTTTGTGGTCGGTGAAGACGGCAAAGGAGCGGCCTTCTAAGACGTGTCGAAAGTGACGTATCGCTAGATATGCGGCTAGTATTTCTCTACCGAACGTGCTGTAGCGCGATTCTGTAGGTTGTATGCGTCTGGAGAAAAACGCTAAGGGCTGCCACGTGTCGGCTACTCGTTGCTGCAAGCAGCGCCGACTGCCACGTCCGAGGCGTCAGTACTAAGGGACAGTGGGGCGGCCGGATCGTGATGTGCTATAGAAGCTTTTTTGGCGATGGCCTCTTTCAGAGACTTAATAGCAATGCGTGCTATCGTATGAAATTCGAATTTCTCGAGGTTTCCTCGGAGAAGGCCCGTGAGGGGTTGCATCAGCGAGGCGAAGTTAGGTATGAACCGCCGGTAAAAGTTGACAAGCTCATCAAAATGCCTGAGCTGTTTGAAAGAATGAAGATCGGGATAGTCGATGATGGCTTGAATTTTATTCTGCAGTGGTACGACGCCTGCAGAGGAGATACGATGGCCGAGGAATTCCACCGAATCGACAACAAACGAACACTTTCCTGCGTTGATCATCACCCTGAGTTGAGATAAACGATCAAGGGGTGTTTGTACGTGGCGCATGTGCTCTTCTAATGAAGAGCTTGCGATTAGAGTGTCGTAGAGATAAGCGTTAGCGAAGTCTAAGCCACGACAAACTTGGTCGATAAAGCGCTGAAAAGTTTGTGCGGCATTCTTTAGGCCAAATGGCATGCGCAGGAGTTCGAACAAACAAAATGGAGTCGTCACGGCAGTTTTAGCGATGTCCGCCTCGGCCACCGGAATTTGGTTGTATGCGTGTACCAAGTCGATTTTGCTGAAGATATTTTTCCTCGCCAAACTGGCGGTGAGATCCAATATGTGTGGGATCGGGTAGCGACCATACGTGGTAACCGCAGTCAATGTTCGATAGTCGCCGCAAGGACGCCAGTTCCCCATGACCTTCTTCGGGATTATGTGCCGAGGCGACGCCCGTGGGCTGTTGGACGGTCTGACGATACCGAGCTGAAGCATTTGGTCGAATTCAGCTCGTGCCGCACATAGTTTGTCAGGAGCTAGTCGTCTTGGCCGTGCGCTAAAAGGCTGACCACGCGTAACTATGTGATGAGCGACCTCTGTAGTGACTGGCGGAAGCTCTGCAGCTAATCGTACCAGTCGCGGGTACTCAATCAGTAGGTTCGCATAATCTAACAGTGTTTCGACGATTCGAAAAATAGGTCTGATTATCTGGGCGTCCGTAAGAACACCTTCAACCCCTAGTTTAGTACGGTCGTCTGAATGTCTGTAGCGAAGAGCAGCAACAAGCAAGCCACAATGTCGGAGGAAGTCGATACCGATAATTGCGAACAGTACAGACGCAACCATGAAGACCCACTGAAAATCTCGGCGGATTGAGGTCCAGATTCATCACGCACTGACCGAATGAAGCTATAGGGGAAGCGTTGGCCGCACGCACATTGTACGTAGGCTCTGAGTGCTTGTCGTCAGCGGTCGCTGGGATGACGTTGACTTCCGCTCCCGTGTCGATGAGGAACGTGACGGAAGAACGTCCATCCTTAACATAAAACAGGCGATTTGCTTGATTATTGACGGATACGTTTGTCGTGCTAGTAGGTGGGCTATTCGCTTTCCCTGAAGTAGCTGAGCCGTGCCTAATGCAGGGAGCCCGACAACGTCTAGCGTTTCCACCGTACTGGCGGTGATATCAACATACTTTTTTGACGGGTATGGTATTATCTGACTGAGAACGTGCAGGGAAAAGGTTGCGCTTTCGTGCTAAACGAGACGTACTCGTTGCCGGCACAGACGAGTCGCAATGCACGGTAACCAAAACGTGGTCAGCAGTTGACCGTGGCACGCGCCGCTTAGAAGCCTTCGTTGCTACTATCCTGCCGCGAAATAGCGCAATTTCCTCGTCTTTAGGGTCAGATCGGCCTGACGGCTAGGAGAAAATATGGCATTCGGTTTTCGTCGGTGAGAATACGTCACCGGAGCTCCTGGTCGTCTGCTGCGGAAGAATTCGAACGCAGCGTCTGCATTGGTAGCAAATTCTTTTAGAAGTGCATTTGTAAAAGTAGACAGTATTACCGGCAATGGCTCTGTGAGTCGTGCAAACCACAGCTCATTTATCCTTTCTTTGCTTAAAAATAAGGGACCAGCGATGCGCTGAAGTTCGCGGAGCAACGCCGACGGCTTACGATCTCCAAGCAGGAGATCATTGCCCCCTTTAAATCGAGCTCGTGCGCTGGGCCGTAACTCTTTTAAAATCAATGATGGATGTTTGTGAGAAGTGTAAAGTTCATCGTTTCATACTTTGCCTCATCCGAGGTAGCACAATCGTAACAGTAAACGTAGCAAACTGGACAGAAGCTGGACAGCATGCCAGTTCAGGTATTAATGCGTTACTTGAGGCGAAAGGCATTTAGTTTGACATTTGTTAATAAACAAATGACTGGTATGCTTTATAAGTGATATTATTTGACCATAACACGTGTGGTTTAAATGCATCGGTAGGTCATTTTATTTGCACAGTTTCGGTTTTGTAACCTTGGTCGCTGCTGCCGCTTGGTTTTGCGCTATTGTTTAGCTCCTTTGATACTGCGTTTCCTCAGGCACACCTACCAGGTTTTCCAGTTATAGCTTGTTTGAAACATATGTATTCATTTTCAGCATGCCACGTCGAAAAAGTTATCAATTAACTGCACTGTTTCCGTCTCGTAGCACCATTTACCGTGCAGCAAAAAGAATGACATCAGGATTTAGCTACGAAGAAGTGCTTCTGTTAGCAGGTAAGCGACAAAAGGGTAAGAGGATTTGTAACATATATTACTTATGATTGCTCACACAGTGCAGCCATCTCAAAACGTTACCAACTGCTGTGAAGATGACAGGGACCCCGATAAAGTGGTCCATAACTTGAGAAAACTTATTGCAAAATCACAGGTACCAACGTCTTTTGTTCGTCGACTACCGTGGCTTGTGCAACCGTGAATGCTATTTTGCCAAATGGTTACCGGACGCTGCTGCGGACTTCACGGAATTCGCGCATACGAACGGGCAAACAAATATGAACGGCACTGTACAATTTAGGTTAGCATACAGTAATCCATGAAAAATACAAGGGCATCATTCGGCGACGCAAGGGTGATGCAGCCTCGGATGCTGACAATACACGCCAGATAAACACGTGGTTGCATTCTGCACAGCACAAGAGACCGTCTGTTGAGCAAAGTAATGTATGCACTGCGAACGAGGTGCGTCCACTGATTAATTATGAACATCTTTAGCCTCTCACGTTGTCCATCGCCGAAATGGACTAACCATCTTGACAATGCCGCTTTCTACTACTAACGATTTTTGTACCATACACCTTCATGTACATGAAGCATTCTTATACCCTGGTTGTCATTTTCTTTCGCGTTGTGATGTTCTCAGTCGCGCGGTTAGCTCCATTTCGTTTTCTGACTAACAGCTTGAAGCGCCGCTCAGCTGTGTTCCCACGTCCAGCAACTACGGCAACACGTACTGCGTGAACTTTGGGTTCGAACCGTCAATATATTCCCAAGGTACGTACTGCGTAGTAGTGTGATGTCCGTAATCGGATATCCGTGTTAGGCAAGCAAGGTTACTGGACCTACCGGATTGCCACGCATAGGGGGGATTTCTATTGATCAACACCTAGCATCTTTTAATTGGTCCGCCGTAACCTGGACAAAATCCCTTTATAGCGGTCGCACGGTACAAGATCCTGTCCAGTTTAGCGTAATACTCGAATATTAAGGTTTACTAGGCTAGTCTGGACAGTATCTGGACATGTGCTACTAGGGATCCGATGGGCAAGGTAGAATATCCTCAACCAGCGTCACAACCAACAAAGGAAGGCGTGGGACGAGCAGATTGGATCTCGGACGGTCCGCCGTAATGCCCTTATTTTCAAGTTGGATCTCGAATATCGTCAACCAAACCTCTGGGCTGTGTTCCATGAACCTTGGAACAGCCAAAGTAAGCATGGTTACGCTGTGAAGACTCAGACGCCACTCCCGAAATGTGAGTCGAAAAGATAAAGGAGGAACCGAAACACGATAATAGTACTAAAATTATGCAAGAACCAAATGGATACAGGTATATAATCGAGGAAAAGGAACGAACCATCCAAAAAATAGAAGCGACGAAAAAAATAGAATTCGAGCGTGCGAATGGCGGTCACCAATTTGTAGGACTAGTTAATACTAGTCCAATATGGTGCGCGAAATAAAGCACGGCTATCAGAAGGCAATTGGAGTCGGACACAGCGGGCTGTATTCGATGGGATACAAGAAAACGCGGACGAACGAAGCGAGACAAGAGCGAACAGGTGAGCGCGGGAACTTACAAGGCGGACGAGTCAGATTCAGGTTCTAATGGACTGGAACGATAGGAAAATCTCTGGAGTGTTCCTTCTTGAGCAAATCGTTGAGCCAGGAAATGATAAGGTGCCAGGTCTTGATAGATCTAAAACGAACCACCAGAAACACGCCCTGCTCAACCAATAACTGCCCTCGTTCCCTGCACTGGCAGTCCCCGCTCTGTAGGTTACGTACAGTAAGAAAGAAGTAGAAAGTAATTGAAAGATAAAGGGGAATGAGAGTTATTTAAATGAATGATAACACCAAAGAGTGAAAAGAATGACAGAATAAGAACTAAACGTTTGAATACGGATATGAGCAGGAGAAGGGAAAGGTTTCGTGTTGCCACCCAAGAGCGTCTAACTGACGCTCGGAACCCTTAACCGTAGGTTCACTGAGTACACTTTCTGGAAGCGAGTTCCAGCGCTTGATAATTCTACGCGATAACCGAGTTTCCGCCCTGATCCGGTTAAAGCGCGGCTTGTGTAGCTTCATTGGATGACCGCGAAGACAAGGCATCCTAGCCAGGCTAACTAGCCAGCTCAAGTCTGGTCCAACCTTCCTTGGTAAAATGCGGTAACTAAGAATTAGGTCTCCTCGAAGCCGTTGGTAGCGCATTGAATACATACCCAAGCTACGTAGACGCGCGGGGTACGATTGCCCCCTTAACCCCTCGACCAATTTGGTACCTACTCTCAAAACCAGCTCGAGCTCTATTTTGTCCCACACAAGGCAGGACGGGCAAGCCTGGACTCAGTAGTCCAGATGGGGCCAAACGAAAGCGGAGAAAAGCTTCACAAATAGGTCGGCAGTTATGGCGCCAAAAGAACGGCGTATTAACCACAACCTTCTGAAACACCCTACTTGCGGCCTTCTTCCAGTTGCCACCAAAATGCAAAGACGAGGAATGGAGGACACGTGGGTCTACCTACTTGGAGACAAGGTGGTGTTGGACCCTAGCGAGTACGTAGCCCGAAGGCAGGAAAGTTGCCCCATACGAAGGACGGAACACTTATTCTGATTAATGGGGAGTAGCCACAAAGTAGACACGTCCCAGAATCTGTCCACTGCAAGCTGTATGGCCTCAGAACCCCCAGGAACATTTACAACATTCCATATCTTAAGGTCATCAGCAAACAATAGGGATGATACCCTAAACTCTTCAGGGAGATCGTTTACGTAGCTGAAGAACAGCATCGGTCCAACGACCGAGCCCTGTGGGACACCGCTAAGGACCGCTTGCCTAAAGGATAAGCCGCGACCCACACGTACACACTGCTCTCTTCCCTGCAAAAACGCAGATACCCAGCGAAGGGCGCGGCCAGATACGCCGTAGGACCTCAGCTTATGTGATAGCCTCAAGTGGAGTGCCTTATCAAATGCTTTCGGGAAGTCTACGAAAAGCACATCCACTACGTAGCCATTGTTCATTGCATCGGCCCAAGCTTCACGAGCAACCAACAAATTCGTCAGACCAGGAAACCCCTTCCGGAATCCATGTTGTGCAATACTGTTTAGTTTAAATCTATTCAGGTGACATTCCAACAAATCACTCACCAGATTTTCAAGCAGTTTGACCACGACGCTACTCAGACTGACTGGCCTATAATTGGCTGACAGACTCATGTCGCTATTTTTGAAGATAAGACAGATGACAGCCTCCTTCCATTCAGAAAGTAACGCACAGCTGTCAAGTGACTTCTGAAACACCATCGTCAGCGGTCCACTTAATTCCACCGCCAAATCAGCAGAGGTTTATGGTGAATTGAATCAGGTTCAACTGCTTTGGAAGAGATAAGTTCTTGCAGAAGTTTAAGGACTTGGGTTTCCACCACAGTAAACTCAGCTAAATAAGCACCCTCAGGTACTCTGGGGACAAGTTCAAGGCTAGCCAACGCGGCCTCACGTACAAAAGCCCCTGCATACTGTTCCCCAAGTACAAGATCCTCATCTGAGTCTGCATACGTACGAGTTCCATCGGCCTGCACCAAAGTTGGGATTACCAAAGTTTAACCACAGCGTCTCTTAACATAAGCCAAGAACTTCTTCGGATTTTCAGATACTTCATCATCCAATGCCTTTTCGTACAATAGCCGCGCTTTCCTTAAACGTTGTTTACACCTATTTGTAGCCTGGCGGTATCTATCATATGTGCTAGTTGATGGCGCTGCACGGTAGGTATTCCAGCACGTAGAAGGCTTCTGGAGCAGGTACTAGCCAGTGATATCTATCCACGGCGGCAGCGCTCGTGTATCCTTTCTCCTGGAAGCGGGATGTAGGGAGTATAAAACTCCGTGAGATAGGATTTAAATTTATCCCGGGCCACCTGAACCGTTGCAACCACTGAGATTTCGCAACGCAACCCAGAAGCCTTGCTACGCATTGCCTGATAGCAGGCCATATGTTTGGAAACGGCTTAGCAATGATCTGGTGAAGCCTGAACAGAGTACACCTGAACGATAAACAAACATGATCACTAGCACATAAGGGGAGCTCTAAGTGATGTCATCTACGAAGTCTAGTGACTTGGCAAACACCAGATCCAAAATAGACGGGAGTTGGGCATCCATGTACCTAGTGGGGAAGTCCACGAAATAGTGCAACGGTACTTGTAGCGTAAGCTCAAATGGATCTGCACTGAAAGTACCTTCCGCCGAGTTGAAAGAGAGATCTGCCTAGCAAACTGCTGGGAGATTGATATCTCCCAGTATCAAACACCTGTTTACGGATTGGGAGCGAATAAAGTCAAGCACCCTTTTGGACGCACTCCCACGGCTTCTATACACAAGTACAACCGTAAGTTGAGCTAAGGAAGTGCTAGCCACTACCGGAAGAGCTTCGACAGTTTTAGCTGCCGACTGAAACATGTAGGTACGTGAAACGTCAAGTTTACATCTAAAGTAAGGCGCAACGCCCCAGCCTTGTCGACCAACGAAGCGATCACATCTAAATAGTGCGCGGCCAGACAGATGTAATTCACCGTCCGTGAGGTCCCGAGACATCCACGTTTCAGCGAATGCAAGTATATCAGGATGAGACCCATCAACAAGCAAATCTATCCCGCACATCTTTTTCCTTAGGCTCCGCACATTGCTTAGCACTATCTGAAGGTACTCGTAATGTCCAGCCCTGGGTCGTGCGCTGCCGTTACGAATGTCGAGCCAGTTGTAAGAACGACTAAAACAAGAAGGAATAACGTACAACCGGTCAATAATTAAATTGTACATGAAAGTTATGAGTCATGTTTTTGGGTGCTACATCACTTCCTTTACACCAGCTGTCCCTGCTATGTCATTTACGTGAAGTAAGTAAGAGAAGAAAAAGCGAAGGTAAGAGAGTAAGGAAAATCAGTTGAAAGAAGAGAATAATACCAATGGCGAGAAAAACTAAAAAACAGAACCAAAGTATGAAGATGGGAATTAGTCAGGAAAAAGGAGAGGTTTCGTGTTGCCACCCAAAAGCGTCTAGTTGACGCTTAAACCCCTTAACCGTAGCTTCCTTGACCTTTCCTGGAAGCAGGTTCCAGCGCTCGATAATTCGACGCCATAACCGTGTCTCCACTCCAACACCGTCGGACCGCGGTTTGTCCAGCTTCATACAATGCCCGCGGAGATCAGATAACCTAGCAGGACTAAATAGCCAGGACACATCAGGACCAACCTTCCCAGTCAAAAACGGTAGGTTAGGATTAGGTCCCCTCTAACCCTTCGATAGTGTATTGACTACATCCCCAAACTAAGTAGGAGTCCGGGGTACGTTTGTCCTCGTACCCCCTTGACCAACCTAGTACCGACACGCAACACCCTTTCTAGTGCCATTTTGTCCCGGACAAGGCATGGTGGACAGGGCTGGACGCAATATTCTAGGTGGGGTCGTACAAACGCTGAGAAGAGCATCACAAACACATCAGCAGTTAGGGTCTCAAAAGTACGACATATAAACCTCAACATCCGGCGCCCTTTACTAGCCGCCTTCTTCCAGTTGTCTGCAGTTTGAAACAATGGACGACACCTAGCTCAACCTGATGAGGCACGTGAGAAAGTTCACTCCCATCGAGCACATAACTTGTCGAGGAAGCAGACGCTCCGATACAAAGCACTGAGCACTTTTCCCGGTTTATGGGCAGCAACCACAAGGCAGACCATTCCCAGAGTCTAGCCAGAGCCCGATGAAGAGCCACAGAACCTCCAGAGATATCAACCATATACCAGAGCTTTAGGTCATCAGCAAATAAGAGCGATGATAAATCAAGCCCCTCGGCAAGTCGTTCACGTAGACTGAGAATAGCAGCGGACCTAGAACATGGCCTTGCGGAACGCCGCTAAGTACAGCTTGTCGAGACGAAAGACTGCTTCCCACACGAATACACTGTTCCCGTCCATCCAGAATAGCTGACACCCACTGGAGAGCGCGACCAGATATCCCAAATGACCTTAACTTCAGTGAGAGTAGCGAATGGGAGAGTGTCAAAGACCTAGGTGAAGTCAACCAAGATCACATCCACTACATGTCCACTGTCAACGGCTTCAGCCCAACTCTCAAGAGCAACCAGCAAGTTCGTTTGACACGAAAATCCTTTGCGAAAACCATGTTGCTCTAAGCTAAGCCGGTTAAACATATTTAAATGATTCTCCACTATGTCACGTACTAATTGTTCAAGTAACAACGATCACGCTAGTCAAGCTGACAGGCCTGTAATTAGCCGGTAGGGCTTTGTTACCGCACTTGAAAATCGGGCAGACAACAGCCTCCTTCCATCCGGTAGGAAAGACACAGTTGTTGTGTGACTTCTGAAACACACAAGTCTGAGGTCCACCAAGTTCCACTGCCAATTCGTGCAACAATTTTGGATGAACAGAATCTGATCCGGAAGCTTTAGTTGGGTTTACCTCCTTTAGCAACCGGAGAACTTGGGACTCAGTAATAGGAATTTCATCCAGACAACAGTCCTCAGAGGCTATTGAAGCTAATTCTTTGCATGGCGCATTTGTTTCGCGGACAAAGACACTTGAGTAATGCTCACTGAGCAAGCACGCCTTGTCATGGCTGCCATAGGAATGGGTCCCATCTCCTCGAAGCATTGGTGATATCGGCGAGTTTGTAGAACGGCGTCGTCTAACGTGAGCAAAGTATTTCTTGGGATTTTTCGAGGCAATATCAGCTGGGCCCTTTTCATACTGAAGCCGGGCCAACCTAAGATGCAGCTTACACTCAATTCGAACCAACAGATACTCGTCAAACGTTCTGTTTGATGGAGATGTTCGGTACGTTCGCCAGCTCGAGACAGCTTCTTTGGCAGGCCCTTCCCCGCGGAATCTATCCACGGAGGCTGCGCTCTCGATTCCCTTCTTTTTACCAGTATGATGTGAGATGCAGAAATGCCGAGGTGGTGAGCCTTAAGTTTTTCCCAGGCCACGTGAACAGTGTCGGTCCCCGATATCACACAAGGCGATGACTTAGCTTTATCCCGCATCGCTTGGAATTCCGTGGCCCATGCGTTAGGATATCAACTGGTAGTAGCTTGGCAAGGCCTGCTAAGGGTACACTAGAAAGACAAGCAAACGTGAGCGCTAGCGACAAGAGCCGAGTTGTAGTTAATGTTATTTACAAAGTCAAGTAACTTAGCAAAAGCGAGATCTAAAATGGACAGCAACCGATTTCTCATGTACCTGGTGGGGACGTCCACAAACTGGTGTAGTGGTAACTGCGTGGTAAAACCAGCATCTCTTTACCGAACGATTCTAGAGCCGAACTGCAAGCTAGATCGTCCCAACAAACCTCTGGGAGGTTGAGGTCTCCCAGCACCACACACTTGTTCGCAGAGTGAGTGCGCATAAACCCAATAATTCCATTGAAAGTGCCCATATGGCTTCTATACACTAACGCGACCGTAACCTAAACCGAGAAAGCGCAAATCAGGACTGCGATAGCCTCAACAGATTTGTAAAGAGACTGAAAAACGCTGGTCCTTAATACGTCAATGTGGTAACTCACATAAAGTGCTACACCACCCCTTGATGGCCAATGGAGTGGTCAGCGCGGAACAGTGCGTAGCCAGACAGATATACTTCGCTAGCTGTGAGTTCCTCAGACGGCCACGTTTCAGTGAAAGCAAGTATATCTGGACGAGATTTGTCTCCGAGCAGACCCACCTCGCACCTCTTGTTTTTCATGCTATGCACGTTACTGAGTACTACTTAGAAGGCTTCGGCACGACCAGCCCTGGGTCGTGCGTAAGTAGAATATTTTCTGGCAGGGCGGAAAAGAACCGCCAATTGACCACCTGAAAACCTACCAATCGGAGACTTGCTCGCCAGCTGCACACCGGGCTTTTAGGTCTCTGCTGGCTTCCTTTAACTTTAACCTATCCGCCAACGGTAGGCCTAGTTGCACACTAACGTTGGTACATTCGTGCAAACCTCAGCACGGCCCTAGGCTCTTCTGGGGTGGAGAGGACCATCCTAAGCAGAAAGGGTTCGAGGCTTTGGTTGATCAGCCTGAACGTTCCCCAATCTGATGAGCTTCCTGACAGTAACGCTAGGAAATCCTGGTGGTGAACGCTCGGTCACGCAAACTTCAAGCCAACGAAGATCATCAAGCACGCGCTCGGTGGGAAGAGCGGCAGTGGATTCAGCGACGCTTCTGAAAACCACACTGCTATCTGTTTAACAATCGCCTCGACGATGGGTATTTACTCCACCTGCTCTACCATCCACGCCACATGGTTGTTTGACAGGAATCGATGGGACCGAAGGCGACAGCACCTCTTGTATCACTGAGGGAATTGCAACACCAGGTGGTGTTTCCAACTCAGGCGATTGTTTCTTGAGCATTTTATCACCTGGTTTGGGGCGGAGGGTTTGCGCGCTTTCCTTGTACTCTTACGCTTATTCTTCAATGGCTCAGGAGCCCGTGACTCGCATTTTATATGGGGTGGGTCATCGATGCCGTCCGAGCCATCTGTGCCAGTTACATCCATGTGAACTGGTGTCCGGTAGGATGAACGCCTCGTCAACGGTTGGAATGTCAGCAGAAGGACAGCACGCTACAGCGTCCACATTTGCAATATTCAGGGATTTCATAATGAAATCCACTTTAGGGTTGAGCGAGGCAAGAAAGGCAGGCTCGGCTCATGCCTTCTCAACCACTGATTCTGGATGCCAGTGCTTTGAATTCAGCAAGGTGAAAGCCAGAAGCTTCGCTTTCTGAGCGCAACAATCAGCACATCTGAACAGAACATTTTCACTGGATGATAACAGCTTGTACTGACGCACTCGGAGGCCGGTACAACTTGTGATACCAACGAGAGCAAACATCACACTGCATACCACCAGATGAGTTCGTAACAGGCCTTGAACAGATAGAACTGCAGCAAGCTGAATTTGATTCATCAAACGAGGATGCAGGGGGTTCATTCGCATCGGTTTTTCGCGAGACGACCATATTTAAGTGGAAAACAGAGCAGAATTCAAAAACACGTATACAACTGTAAAACGACCACAATAAAAAGGCAAAACAGGGTGTAAAACGGGATTAAAAAGGGAACAGTCGCAAAATCACCAGTAAGCGTCAGGGAGACGCTTTGGCCAGTACCACTTTAGTCGATCCAAGATAGCTTGGATCAGAGGAAATTTGACAATAGTCAAATTTCGTTTAAAGCGTCTATTCACACACCGTTTTCCACGTTAGTTCAGCTAAAAGGTTCGATCAGTATGGCACGCCAAAACTCTAGTTACCGCGAATTTTAGTAGTTTTTGAGTTCATTGTGTTGTAGAGAGCAGGAGGGAAATCCCAAGTCAGCCTTATCGATTCTGTATCACAATGGGTTTTATGCGTGTCGTTGCATTACGACGTTCCTCGAGGGTTCGTCGCAATTGCAGTGACAGCAGCAATATTCCAGCATTCTCAGCGAATGTTTGTCTATCAGCCGCCTGAATCATTCCTCGGATGGAGTGTCTGCAATTTCTTCCTGTAGGCTATTCCAATGATTCACCACTCAAGTAAATAAGGTGACATCAGTCTTCTTTGCTTAAACAGTTTCCATGTGTGACCTCGTGTGGAACAACCAGTGTAGGGCCGGAAGAACGGTTGTAATTCACTTCCAAGTTCCCCTCAGATTATGTGTCTAGTGTAGATGAGATCACCCCAGCGACGGCGGAGCTCGAGGAAGAAAAGATTTAGCTGTTGGAGTCGAATGGGTTACAGGAGATCACGATGCCCAAGAACAGCTTTCGATGCACGTCTCTGAACATTTTCCAGCAGAGCGCATTCAAACTTTGAAAGCGGATAGCTAGCCGGAGCGTCGGATCCGCCGATCGCGATCAATGATCTCTTGGCAGTGTGATTGTGGTACACAAGGTTGTATGTTGATAAATGCACATTTCGGGACTTCCGACGCATGTGTGTGTTTCGTATTATGGTAAAGTCGTTGTTAATATGCTAACAGGATGGTTAGAAATCAATAGTGCACTGTTTAAATGGGTTACCGTTGGTAATCATTCTCCTGGTTCTAGCGAAAGCGGCCATTGTGGATGATTCTTATGCATTCCGACGTATCTTCAAGGGGCCATATCCGGACTTTTCATCAATGAATCAGGATCTGAAACTTTTTCAGATGGAACCGGTTACCTCATTCATTCGTTGTAGCGTTAAACTGCGAAAGCTTGCCAAAGGGAGACTAGACAGGTGCTACCGGAAGGATGCCCGTACCGATATATTCAGTTTGCGTGCGTGCATAGCAAGCGCTCAAATGTTGCTGGAAAGCCGTAAGCGTTGTTTATCCGCCTGATGAATATATTTTAACAGGTACCTGTTACAATTACCCTGCGCGGTTCTCAGCGGCTTGTAAGGAGGGATGTTACGTGATAGGAAACGCTTGTCTTCGCCAATCGCACAGCTTTCACGTAGGGAAGCCTTGGCTGTATGTCAAAATCAGCGGCTAACAGTGGATCAGGAATGCATGGTGATTAACTTAAGGAAAACGTTTCGTCGGAAGCAGGAGATGCGTGCTTTCGTGCGTCTTCAATATAACCTCCGTTTAACAAGTTGCCATTTGTATGACATATGGCGGAGTCATCGTAACGCTTGTGTCACGGAAGTAGAGGATGTTACGCGGCTGTTGCGATGAAATAGTCAGGTTAAAACCATGCATGAGGAAAATGAGATTCGGTACCAGCTTTTAATCCCCTCGCTTATGCTGGAATTGGTGGACCAATGCAGGGAGGTAAGTTTGGCCGACTCCACATGTCAGAGCAATTACGGCGGTTGCATCCGATGGCATTGTAGGTTTGTGGACGTTAACGGCCTTGGTATTAGCTTCTTTTATGCACGTATGCCTAATGATACTAAGGCTACTTACCAAGAGGCAGTGAGAAGTATGCTGAAGTGGGCCCCTGGTGTTGCCCGAGCTCGAACTTTGGTCGTGGACAAGTGCGCTGCACAGGTTAAAGCGTGTCGCAATGGGTATAACACTGCCAACCTAGTTTACTGCCAAATACACATTATGCGCGACATGCGGCTTCGTTGCTCTCACCCTCTCTTCTGTAACACGTGGGATAAAAGATGCCTGTTCAACATACTGCTAGTTTTGTTGTACACGCACGATTTCGTGCATGTTCATCGGCTTATATATATCAGTATATCGGTGCGCAGTGCGGAATGCTTCCAGTACCTCTATGGCACATGGATCCCATGGCGGCTTAGCTGAGCGGCGCATTGGACGGGCCACATGGTGCTATTTGTGTGCGACAGCACCAATCGCGTTGAGAATGATAATAAGCATTTGAAAGAAAGTTTGAGTGAGCGGTCCAATCCACTGCACCTGTTTCAGGTGATAGTGCAACTTTGCAGTGGTATTTTGGAGGAGAGTGAAACCGCTCTTGCAAGAGATAACCTTGGTATGTGCGAGTTTGAAAAAGGTGTAAGCCGTGGGCAGGTGCTTTCGATGATGGTGTCGTTATATGCCTGGCGGCAGCACTAGCGGCAAAGCCTTAGAGTTCGCATTCGCAGGGTGAATCCGGACGGCGTGTATTGGCTAGTAGATGACGAGCGCCTGGGCATGCAACGTGTGGTCATTGAGAATGGCAGCGCATGCGGATGTCGACTTAAGCGTCAGTGGCACATTCTATGTGCGCACATTGTGCACGTTGCTAGCGTGTACGCACCGAACATGATGATTCCCTCCTTTATATATGGGTTTAACGGTCCCCAATTTCCAAGCAACCAGGTGTTGTCCAGCTTTCAGAGAGTGACAAAATATCTGGCAGACGAAAGCAGCAATTTAGTTCGCCACAGTCTTGAGGAACAGCGGCTGTAACCCATCAGGACCAGGCGAGGATTTCGAAGCTAATTCACGAAGGCCTTTGGCAACATCAGCCACACTTGTTTCTATGTGCTGCAACGAAGTAGGGTGGATTGGCGCAATAACACCGGGTAACGGCTTCTCGATCGAGTAAACAGACGAACATTGCAGGGCCAGTAAACCGGCTTTCGTCCCATCGTCGTCAAGCACACCGCCCAGCTCGGCAGAAACAGGGCAGGAATATCACTGCCAGCTTTGGTACTCCTGTTCAAGTAAGTGTAGAGTGCCTTCTGTGTCGCACTGGATTGCACAGCCAAACTGTGTTCATACTGATCCAGTTCCTGCCGCTTCGCAAGTTACAATCCTTTCTGATTTATTTGTACTCGGAATATTCAAGCGCGCAGTGAGTAAGCTTGAATCGGTCCCATAATTTACCTCTTTTGAACATTAGGCACCTTAATTCTCGGGCTATCCATGGAAGGCCTCTGGTATACGTTCGCCATTTGGCAAATAGGAACAACCTGCTCAACGGGGGAAATCAGCTAGGAGTACAAAAGGTTCCACTCCTCATCTGGATCCGAGGATGGAGGGATATTCCAGTCCACAGCGCTAGCGGCCAGTTGCAGGCGGATTGGAACAACACGTCAGAAATTTCTGCGGAAACTACCTCGGTTTTTAAGAGTGAGGCGTCTAGTCCAGAGGAATTAAACCATACAGTGACCACTATTACAAATGGGCGGAAGAGTGGTAACGTCTGCGACATTTGATAGCGCCGGAGAAAGCACAAGATCGAGAATATGGGAGTTTTGTCAGACAAATACGCGAGTAGGCATAGTAACATGTTAAAATATGTTACACTCGAGAACGGTTTCCAAAAGTCGGCAACGAAAACGTCTGAAGCAGTAGCACAATGCAGCAAATCCCGGTCGACACTTGGGAGTTGAAGTCTCCCAATTGTACACGGTCCTTTCCCTCACCATGCATTTTATTTGAATCAAGTAGCCGAGCACCGGAACCCAAGGGAGCTCTGCAGACAACCCCGACCATCAGAGACCTGCATTCATAATGAACCCGGCGCCACAGGGATTCGAAACCACAATTATCATCACAAGTAGCTTCAACTAGATGAGCCTTGAGGTCTGCGTTCTAGTACAGGATCACACCGCCACCGGATCTTCCTCCTTTGTGGTCAGCCCGGCAGGGGTTATACCCGGGGATCTGCACCACGGAGTCCAAAATACCCGCGAACAACCAGGTCTCGATGAAAGACATTATGTCAGGATGATTCGCCAAGGCGAAAAATTGGATTTCATCGAGCTAGTTTCGAATACTGCGCACATTAGCGGAAATTACGCGCAATCCGCTCTTCAGCTCTAACGCCTGGGTATGACAAACAGTGGTTTCCAGCGAATTTTGGTAGCTTTTCCGACTGTGCGAAAATCCACGATATGTAAATCGGTCCCACCGTTGTCTCGGCGGGATTTGAGTTCGTCAACCGTTCAGTGCGGATTAATGAACAACGGGCACTACACATAATTTATTGATTACGGTAACATTTATGGATTACCATCTTCCCCAGTTCTCCACATGAAACAGCTTAACTCTGTTAAACTTCCCAAGACAATATTATTTAAGCGGCTTTAAAATTTTAAAGCATCCCTGTTCCCCCAAAAGCCTCTTAAGCTCCGAACTGCTAATAATCCACTTCAATGCCTACGTACCATTAATTCAGGAAAATTCCTCTTTCCTAGAGTGGATCACAACCACTCATTTTAGCAGACCTAGCAGGAAAAGGAGGATGATCACAATAACAAACAGCTGCAGTCCATGCTAGTAAATATAACATTACTCTGCGTCCGCAATTGTACACCACAAAGCAATTGGAATTGGACACAACTTTTCTCTCAGGCAACCTAACATTGCGTAAAGCTATTCAATCTCCAATTTTATATGAATTATGCATAAAACAATCAGGAGCAGATGGACTTTCACCACAAAATTTATTCCCGCATGCATTTCTTGCTTATGGATATACCATAATTCCTTACCACCTTCATTAGCCTATGTATGCGTACATACACAGCCAGATATCTACCATATATATATATATCAGTTCAGAGAAGGAGACATACTTACACACACAGTCGAGTATCTAACGCTTAATAATGATTTTGTTCACCATATGGATTACACCGTTACGACTTCCGCAGGGTACCTCCATTGCAAACAAAAACTCCACCTAATATTCATATTCCATACATCCACACTGATATATTTTGGAAAATTTACCATACACGCTGCCACTTCGTTCATCTTAGGGAGATGTAGCGCGGCCATCTCTAAGCGATTTTTTACATTTTGTTTCCTTTTTAAACATTGGCTTACTGTTATATAGTAACTTTCCTATGTTATACAATTTTGCAATTAAGCATGGTACAGACCAGTTTTCAGCTTTTAGGAGTTACTGGCGTAGTTATAAACACCTTCCGCAACAAAGCACCCAATTAAAACCCATATATTTAGAGAAATCAGCAATCAGTTGTCCTGATGAACAACGGCCCTTATGCAAAATCCCGCGATTGGCGGACTCAACGCTCCCATAGCTAGCTGGTAGGCCCTATTCTAGAAGTACCCACAGTAAAAAGGAAAGTCATGAAATACGTTGTGAATGGTTGATAGGGCTTTATTAAGTATATTGCTTTAGGGAACAGCGAAATGGTAGCAAAATTTGGTACAATGTATGGAATATGTTTGGTTTAGTGTGCAGGTATTTTTGAGGTTTCGTGGCAATAGATACGATGGCTACTTTTCGCCAAAGCTATGAAGCATTTGAAGAATTTGAAGATTTGAAGCAGTTTCAAAGTCAGACGGCAACAGCCATTTTACAAATATGATTTTTTAACTACTGCTTCATTTATAAGAAGAGATCAGGTCAAAAACTACCCGAATGGATACGTACAAATGAGTACAATATCGTTGTGTCCATTGCAACAGGAAAGGTGGTGGCGGGTAAGTGCGGAGGTTGTTTACGTGTAATGTAATGTAATAGGTGTGTCAGTCTCAGTCGTGAGGTGAGCATATTCATCCGTGTTAAGGGCCTCCGATATGAGATAGGTGCGCGTAACCTGGCGCCTAATCATATTTTCCACGTGAGTAATCTAAGTTAATATATAATTAAGTGGCATCTGACCCCCGAAGTGGAGCAGCAGGTGTTTGCTTTAATACAATCGTTCCGTAATACCGAAGAATTGGGGGCTATGTATTGGAAAGTTATAAGTAACGAATAAATCGACAAGAACTTTTTATTATTGTAGTGTATCGGAAAAAGCGCTCTTTCGGTACTTCGCAACATTGGCTTTTACGGTTGGTTCAGCCTTCAGAAAGTCTACTTGTTTTACTGACTGCAATCCGTTGACACAAATCGTTTTGATGGATACCTTTCCGCACCGTTTCTTGCTTTGGTTGATTCGCATTCAGTGTTTGTATCCTGCGCACTATACTTTTGGTTTAGTCGCCCCAGCTTATATACTGTCCCGAATTGGGCATGTCTTATGTGTCATTGCGTGCCGACTAATATCCCGGGATCCACGAACCCCATCCGGCATCGTTTACGTGGCACATCTTACGGTAAAAATGTAAACGCAGTTGCGCAAATCGCAGTTGCCATTCCTATCTTTTGTTCCTACATCAGTGACTTCCGTAGTAGCGAACTACAGGGCCGCACTTCATGCAGATGCAACGCATCAGGTGAACAGTGGTAGTTACATTCTTTGGCACTGTAGGGTAATGGACGGTTTCGGTGTTGGTAGTAGCTTGTTTTACGCGTAAATGCCCAACAAGACGGTAGGTACTTACCTGACACTGGCTCGGGAGATGTCAGAAATGTTGCCCACCACTCATTTAAGGAACACAATAGCCGTGTATCTGTGCATGATCAAATGAAGGCATTTAATTTAGTGCATTCATGGGCTATGGTGGTATTATGCAGTTTTTATTTCCTGCTGGACATTTCACGCAGGTGCCAGTCTCTCAAATGTCAAAAGACTGACAGAGAGTTGTTGGAGCAGTAGGTGCACAGGTTAGTCTGCACCAGAACCGAACTACATTTAACCTGCTGCTTAGAGATATAAGGCTTAGAAGTGAAGTGGTTTTCAGGTACCTCTGTGGGACGTGGTTGCTCAGTACAGGGAGTTTAGCGTACCACAGATTGTGCAAAGCGCTCCCGTTGGGCGCGTTCACCACAAACAGGGTGGAGAAGGTGACTAAGCAGCTAAAGGTGGACTTAAGTGAGCGAACAGCACTTCTACAGCTACTCGAGGCGGTTCTTCGGAGAGCACGCGATGCAGCTTTGCTATGGATACGTCGGTATTCAAGTTGTCGATGTCGAATGCATGAACTGTTCCGGGCACCGGGCATGTGAAAGAGCTGCTATTTTGTCTGTCGTCCTATGCTGCCGGCGTATTTAGACGACACATTTCCTCGGAGACCGGGACATCAATAAGGCATGACGGCGCTAGGTTTGAAATTTTAGGTAAAGAGACCGCAAGCTCACCGTTGTGGTGGGTAATGAAATGAGGTGTGGTTGTTCATTCGGAAATCAGTGGGATATGCTGTGCGCCCACACTCCGCGGATTGCTGGCCTGCTAACCGCTGATATAACCCCACTTATGCACGAAAGTCTTTGGTCAATGTCGGTCCGCTAGGTTCCTTTCCCTGATTGTGAAGCACCCTAATTGCAACTGCAGACGAGGGCATCCACTTCAGCCTCCCCGCCGGAAGACATGGAAGATGGTCTAAGAGCGCTCGGAGATGTCGTTGCTTGGGTGTTGTGCACCAAATACCACAGACGGCCTCAGCAAGTATGTGCGACGTAAGACGACGACAATGAGCACTACACGTGTACCTTTTGCATGTTGTAAATACTTTCCCTAACCAATTTCCTTTCATATATGCCCATGTTCATGACCTTCCCACGCACCGGTGGTCAGCGTATTCTTAACCGTCTTCCTATAGCAAACCGACGTTCAATATTATCTCATTATCACCGTTCTCATAAAATCTACATTAGCTATAAAATACACAGCGATACTATCGCTCTTTGACGTTACTGCAGACGAGGGCCAAGAAACCCTTACCCACACTACCCGAAAAAGAGTTTTGGAAGTTTAAGTTCCCGCTGCCCGGGCACTTGACTTAGCCAAGCTTAGCAGATTGCTAATTGGCAGCTTGTCACGTAGTAATGTTTGACCTTCAGCAGTCCACAATATGACCATAAAAGCACTTAAAGTGTTTCACAAGGGAAGTATTAGAAGAAAAAATGTATAAAAGTTTGCACAATCTCAAGTGTATGCTATGGGATAAAGGGTAGCAGATACTCAAAGTTTAAACCACTTTGGCTGTATATTCCACGTTCTCCTGGAATTTTACGCTCCACATTAGCCGGTAACGGCCACGTGTCTCCTAGGGCCAATATGGAGGTGGTGCGTGGTAGGCAGACTGCCTGTCGGCATGAACATCAAGCGCAACCGCACCGGGGCATCCGGCAACATGCAATTACTTAGAAAGCCGATAGGAAATAAAAGAAATTAGATGGATCACAGGGATATGCCGGCTTATCCCTTCTCTAAATTAGCCTACGTACCAAAAAGGCTATCGAAAAATCCGCGCTCAGTTCGAGGTGTCCTAAATATAAGTTGGTACAACTCTACAAACAGGAAAAGGTTACTAAGTTGACAACCGTCAACATAAAGGACGTGTGCAAGTTATTAGTAGCTTAGGCGTGTTGTCCTTAAACGCAAAATGGCATTAGACCAGATAGCAACTCTACCACCTGAAATAAAGATGCGCAACCTGCAAACAAGTCGTTGGTAAATCAAATGCATCGTACCTACTAACGTTGCGCCGGATATGCATACGTTCTTAGCAGCAGCCGTCTCTTTCCGACGTTACTCCAGAGTGACCACGCTCGTGGATCACTAGGTCTGCCTGACGCAGGCACCCGCGACCCCTTGTGCTGCAGCACCATGCGAAGTACATACCATCGACGCACGTCACTTTCGCATCTGCCGTTGGTTCTCCGCATACACAAGGACTTTTTCCTGCACCTAGACAGTTTGCTTCGTGAGCAGATCGCGCCATGCACGCCTATTATTCGCCTTTGATTCGCAACATCTTAAATTAACATTAGAACGGGATAGACCATTTTGGGCGTGTCCAGGTAGCGTAACTTGGCTTCTTCGTATACCGCTTCCGAACCTTCAGCTAATCATATAACAGCTGCATCAATATCTGCGTCCTGTTCCTAGACCACACAAGACAAAGCCAACTACTGTGTCAGTAAAGTATGTAGTCCACTGCATACATACCACTTCGGCACAACATTTCCCTGTGTACAACTCTGTGACACCAACAGGGGCTTAGACACTGTTGAGGAAAGCGCGCAAGGAATCTTACGTCTTGCAGGCAAATCGACCACGTTTCGCTGCAGCGTAGAGTAAAAGACAGCACCACAGATTTGTACCCCGTCAGCTTCATGCCCGTAGTCAGCTGGTGCTTGCTCTACAATCCGTGCTCTAGCTTCCGAAGGCCGCCACTGCCTACGACACACGGATGCGCAGCTCCATGGAAGCATATAACTAGAAGATTAGCCGCCGTTGCTACAACTTACTGATCAGACAAATTATTCGTTTCCCTGCAAGAATGAAATTTTCTGGAGGCCTGAACAATTGGGTTTAGTTTGGCTAACAATACATATCTCAGCTATTTCTTACATGGTGCTCTCCTGTTGCCTTCGGAATGCAGGTTCTCCTGCCGACGTAATGTAATTCTCGATTGGAAAATTCCCGTTTCATTGCTGACATTCAATAAGGCCAGAGTAATTGGGTACGGCCAGTATTCTCTACCGGGAAATGCTTCTTGCCTTCCACTCATCCGCAGCTCTTCAACTTGCCTAGACCGTATAACTGACCGCGGACGCTTATCGTCCAAATGTATTTTATAATTTAACACGAGATGACTTCGATTTGATTTTTGTGACGTTATCAACAACGATTTAAGGTATTCCATTAGATATTGCTCGAAGGCTTTACGTGTTTCTGCGGACGTTAAACACATTGAATATAAAGAACTTCAATTCATGATTTACCAACCTGGCCAAACCATGCTGTCAGAAGAGGACAGGACTCAGTAACGAAATAAACGCGCACCTAACGCATCAGCAACCAGGAAAATGGAATGAATCTTGTCTGCAAATGACCAAACAACTAAACGCTCAACAAGAAGAATAGCCGGGTACAAGTTGCCTTTCAATGGATTGACGCAGCTTTCCAGGGCTGCTGGATGTTCGTCTGGCAAGCGTTCTCTCTATAAAAAGCCACCAACGTCTGTTAAGTACACTGTGACCTGGCGGATGTGACTCGCCACCGAATAAAGACATAGCCCATGGCTTCACACGGGTAAGTCACCTAGCTGCACATTTCACCCTTATTGAAGCGTTAGTTACACTGGCACTTCTACATCTGCATATATGTTCGTCCCTAACTACGACTTTAAGGTTGTCCTTTGCGTTATGTACACACGAATCCACCTCGCTCGATCTTGCTTTTCAAGTAGATTCTAAGCGTTCATCCGGAATGCTAATCCGTTATTGGCTGATGCAGAAATTCAATATATGGCTGATTGATTATGTCCTTATAAACGGGTCCGATCTCACTGCAGCTCAAGTATTATTCTACATTTGCACCATTGTACAGTTCCAATCATAAACGTTTGAACAAGTTTGTACTGGTGCTGTTACATTGGCCACAAAAGTCTGTAAAGTTGTACTTACCCGATCATGCTTCCATGGACTTGCTTCGCATAGTCAGGGTTAAATATTTATTTGTTTATACACCAAGCTTTTAATCGCCGCTTTGCCTTCTGGCTGTCGACCCGTGTGTTCAATCCAGAGACCAAAGTCCGCTAGCGGCAACCCAATCCAACTTGACGGGACCGCGTCGCGCTGCTAGCACAACGGTCTTCACAATATACTTGAGGAGACTCTGCAGTGTTATCATTTCCCCCGGTCGATCTTAACTCTACCTGCTTCCGTCACATCCTCGAAGTCCATCAAGAACGTCCTCATATACCCTTCTGCAAACAGCTAAGGCTAGGTGGCCTTCATGCTACATGTTGGTTGGGCACTTCACCAACGTAAGGACCTGTGGTGAAAGCGGAGTTGTTTAACTTGCTAACATGGCCAATATTAAGTGCATTCGTTCCGACAACCAAGACATCCACCCATTTTCGTCATAATGGTTGGAGATTGCAAGGCGCGGGTTTCTTTTTTGTCTTCTAGTTGTGCGCGGTACGTTGCTTAGGCGTTTATATATCTGGCGCATACAACTGCCGTTCCAAAGCGTTCCTTTCCTTTTGTAGAGTTAGTACAGCCCGCTGCTGGCTGTTTGCTGTTTTGCAACTATGTACCAAGTTACTGATAATTGGCGCAGTAATGTCTAGCTTTAGATCACCACCATTATTTGGCGCCATGCGAAGAAGCAGTAAATGATGGCAGCAGAAATCATCTGCTTCCTTCCGAACGGCCATCAGTGAGAATAGATACGGGGATGAAAAAGCAGCTTATCTACATACGGTGCAGATTAACCATAACGGAGGATCTTTGTCGGACCGCACACCTGCGGCTGTTTACTGGTACGAGTGGAGTAGAGTACATTCAGCATGAATACTGAGGGCAAAACCAACACTGTAAAGGTCTTGGACCATTGAATCAGAGGACCCGGAGAAGCGCAGAGTAAGGCCGTACTCGAGAGATTCAGAACCAATGAGTGGACGAGTCGTCAGAGCACTTTTTACTTGTATAAGTGTTCTGGGGAGAGAGCACGCATCACTATCAAGAGAGTGAAGTACGAGAGTCAGTGATGCCTGCTGACTCAGATTGCGGACGTTAAGAGAACCAATGTGAAAGAAGACACGTGTTTGGATGAACGGGTTTAGAGTACCTATAACAGATGCAGCAAGGTAAGCGGCAGGTGTTTGCTCAATAGAATATAAGGCTAAGATTTGTAAGGGGATAGTAAAATAAGAAGATAGGTTGTCGATGAGCCCGAGGAAGTGGGATATGCTCTTTGACTACCCATTCCGAGAAAGGAGTTAGGCACGAAGTGCCCTAACTCTAGCATTTGATTCAAGACAAAGTACAGGAAGCGGGAATTTGGAGGCATGGATGCAAGGGTCCACCATGTGCATTTGGCACAATAGCTTGGCCTAAAAGGCAGTGCGGAGTAAATCCAGGCCGGTTGTGCTAGTGCCGAGAACCATAGGCATCTGCTTGTGTCCTGTCACACAAAGCCTCTAAAGATTGAGCATCGGCAGGTGCCCGCACACTGTCCGAGAAAGGCGTAGCCCTCATGCTGTAGGCCGATCGAGCTGTGCGCTTACAACCCATAGACGTGTTACCTCTCATGGCAGTTTCAAAGCGAGAGCTATCAAACTCTCCTTAACCTTTGAAGAGAATTGTATGGTGCGAGTGAGTTAGTCTGGCTTCTAACAACTGACCTTCCTGGTATGAGCGTCTCTGAAAGCATTTGAAAATTGCAACCCAGCGTAACTAAATCTGTCCCCGGGGTACGAATACCCTCGCTCCACACTAACATCAAGGATCATTGCAAAGGCACCTGCAACAAAGAAAATCACAGCATGCGTACTTAAGGTACTACGCATAACCGCCTTCCGTAAACCCTGCACACTAACCACGATCTCCTATGAAACGCATAAGATGACACAGTGTTTATGGAGTAAACTCGGGTGGTGGGGGATGGGTGCCATAGACATTTGTTGCTGGTGGAGTTGCAGGGGTGTTTACTATTATGCTACCTATAATTTTGTGTGCAGGCCTAGTTGTTAAAGTGATCTCTATCTGCATTTAACCGAATTTTTTATCTAATAATTCAAACAGGCGTCTACGATGATAGCACGACTGGAAACCTGAACCGCGCTAACTAGCGCCATGTATGGTACTTCGGTAAAGCTACCACTGCACGCAGTATGAATACCCCCGTTAACAACGCGCGGCATGACCCCTTCACCCTTAGGGTATGGGCACGTCGGCAACGAGAAACGTTGCTTGCTTCACATTACCCTGAGCCAGTAACAGCGCCGGCCATACCTGCCAATACAAAGCGCATCGCACTCCTTGAACATCAATATGTGGAAACTCCTAGGTTACGGCTGTAATCAGGGGTTGAATGCAACGCTTCCGAGCAACCCATGATAATTATTAGCGTGTTGTTGTCTGCAGCACCACAGATGCTACCGACAGTGAAGTCTCATTAAAATATTTAAACAACAGCAACACCCACTAAGGAACGTAGGAAATCAATATTTTTATCAACGCATGGAACTTACCGAACAGTGGATGAGCATGTGCCAAGTAATCCATTGCGCACACCTCAGTATGGCCATTGTTTGCAATTGCGCATGCTATTAACTGGCCGTTACCTGCAAGGTGCCGGGCACTTGCAAGAAAACTTGGGAAGTTCCACGCTTCAGAAAATACCCTTATAAGTATCCTTACCATTTTAATGGTGCGCGTTTTTGTCGGAACCAGCTGGAACATCTGGCACACATCATGCACGACAAATCACCACCGTGTATTCCAATGTCACCTTCCTGTGGGCATATTTGGCAAACAGAAGCTTTGACCCGGGAATTGGAACCATTTTGTTCTACCCTTTTGCTTTGCGTCTTGTATCTGGCGGAAGTAGTCGTTTAGCGCGGAGGGCATTTTCGGCCACACATTGCGCTGGCGCCAGAGGCGGATCTACCACATGAAGTATCAACGAGTACTATGGCGCACGTTTCCGAAACACGAGTTCCTTAACAGTGAGAACCGCGCCGGACGTTGACTGGACTGTGGTAGGTTGCAGAGTATCTTCCGCTACGACGACTTCGGCAACGTTCGTGTATGTTTCCAAGGAGGCTGATGCAATGGTTTCTGAGGTATTATCCAGCTGCATATCCAATAAACGTGGCACGGTTCCTCTACACGGAAGAGAAGCATCAGAAAATTAGAATATCACAGTTAATGATGTAATGCAATGTTGACAAAGCACATCCCGGAAGCCATGCAAAATATCCACGGCTTTCAAGTATCCATCGGAGCCAATTATTTGCGTGTACATGGCGATTGCCAACCAAATCCCCTGCAATCCTGTAATCTTAACGCACTTGTCAATCCAGCGGTTTTGGCGTGTAAGTGATGAGACTATTTCAGGCTGACCGCTATTCATGTTTATATCCGTTTGCGATGGTACCTTCGCATCAATCAACCAAAGAAATCCTTGAAGGACCTCAGCATCATTGTCAACAACATCACTGACACTCACATTCGTCTTGGCCACTACGTGCAACCTGGGAGCATATGGCATCCGCCAAGGACGAGTAAAGGTAACCGCAGTTGCTGCTCCCGTCGCTGCGAATGCGGTGCGCTGCTGATCAGGTTTCGGATGCCACCCGATACCGTTCATCCTCCGCTACACCGTCTATCGAGGCGCGCCTGTAATGCTTAAGCAAACTTTCGCGAAAATTTACTGCCAAGCTGTCCACAATTTCCAAAACTAGCAATCCATCAAAGCGTGGGGCATTACTTCGCATGCAGTCCGACGCTACTTGCGTGCTTTTCTGACCCGTGCTGTCGCACGCAAGCGTAACGATGAACTCGGAGAGCGCCTGTAAGGGGGGTCGCACGAACGATATGCGTTGAAGATGCATGCTTTTAGTTTTCATTCCGCCCGTGAAGTTGCATCCAAAAACCATCCCATACCTCAATTGCTGCACCGTCCAGCATTTCTACCGCGGCATTTATGTGCGACAAAAGTACTCAAAGCATTCTGTGCCTCTCAGCCGAATTGTTTACAGAATTGCATACTAACAAGCTTCCTGCTGCATAACCATGCGGTTCTGCAGCAACCGCAGAAGAAAGGAACATTTTAGAGTGTTCTCCACTGCCAGGTGACCGCACCACATATCTGTATCACGCAAAATGTTTACACCGCTCTACACCATCCAAACTTCGGATACACCTTTGGAAGGCATAATTTGGCAGTGTGCGTTAATAAACCACAAATGTCTGCATGAAGGTCGTGCTTGTAACCATTTCATGTATGGCTTCTTCTGCCTCCAAGTAACTCTTGCCTGCCTCATTTTGTAACAAAACGTAAAAGTCGACAGTTCCACCCCGTTGTCTCCACCTACATGCAATGCCACAGAATTTAGCCACCGTAATTCATCTGAAGCGTAGGATCCACAAGTGTTATCTCTACGTAATATGCCGCCAACTCACAAATAAACGGAAGCACGAAGTAAAGAAACCGCACAGCTTGTTGGTCCCCCACAACAGTGCAAGTACCTTCATTTTCAAAACGTGAGCTCATGCTCTACCTCACTAACTTGCTAAACCTGTATTCGATTCCTTAGTTAATATAAAGCAAGCCTCGTTATCCGGATGTCATTTTCTTTCAATACGAAATTTCCGCGTCCACGCGTCTGACGGAACTTACTCCCCAAATTTAACACCACTGCTTCTTGTACCACAATTAGTCGCCGCTTAACGGGCTTTAGCCATGGTCTCCCTAATGGAAGCAAATAAGTATACCACAAAAATGCACGACCAACGCCAAACTACGTTCCCTTGAGAAAGACGGATAACCCCGTCTTGCAGTTGTAGCATCTGCAACTAGAAGACTTATTAGCAGTTAACATCGTTATGCATCTTACCCTTTACCTTTCACATGCTTCCGCTCGCAGTGCACACATCGATACTGGATGAATCAGTACCGAACACACTCGCGTAGACACATTCCAGTCATTTGCTTATTATCAGTCGCAGTAATCACATTGCATCGAGCAAATCAGCTCACACTTTTATTTTGAAATCGATTTAAATCACCTTCGTGCTCGCTTTATTGTCACTGTCCCCCAGATATTATCCTACGGAAAGCAGCAGATCGTCCTCTTGACGGAAAATACGAAACAACCCAAGATATCCCACTCCAGTAACTCATTAAAACAAACTAGTTTCCATGTCCTGATTACCAACAGAAGACGTATATTTCTGTTACTCGTAACAAACCTTTACCCTTTGTTTAACTTTAAAAGTTCTATAACTAGGTAAGCGGGTTAACAGTCACTGTATACAGACTGGCAGGCTTGCCCTAGTTGCCGGTTTTCTCCATTTTAGGATCAAGAACTTTCTAGCAAGTCGCGGTCCTGGGGGCTCTTTCCCGCTTACTGGCACACGAAGTGAGACGCTGGTTAAACGGTAGGTTGCTTCGTCCCTGGATTCTGCCCTGTTCTTACTAGGCAAAGGTGTCCATAGTTAAAAGCAATCACTGATTTCTCACCTACTCACCACCCTCACATAAACGTGCCAAGCATCCCCGACTTGTGAAGAACCGTCGTTGAATTAAGAATAAAATTGAGGGTGTGAGCCCGTCAAGTTCCTTGGATCCCGGATCAGGAACATGGTTCCAAAGTGGAAAGAAAGTTAACGCGTAATAAAAATTTTAGGAAGGCTTCTTATTGCTCTTACGGTCCTCGAAATTAACCTAAAATGATTTTCTAAAGGGACGGAGTGTAAAATATTTGGCTCGCGGAACTTTTGGCTTACGAGTTTCTTGATTTTGCCTTGTTTCTGCCTTCTTCGTTAAACGCGCGTGAGTTATTTTCAGTAGTTTATCTATTTATTGATTTTAATATATTTATTTACCGGGTTTTCTGTTGCGTTTACCATTTCCGTACGTGGTGTTGTATTAATTCGTTGTGAATATTTCTACATTTTTTGGCCGTCTGCCTTGCGTCGTAGTGATTTGCATTTTCGTTGTTACGCCTGCGTTTTGGGTCATACATTATAATTTGTCTATTGAAGACATTACTCGTTCTACTGGACACTGATAACTATAATCCATAACCATAGAGGTTACATACAAATGTGACGGTTGAAGTTACAGCCTTGCAGTCAAAGACGGACCTCTTTGCGACTGGTAGCGGTTGTGGCACCACAACAACAAGTATAGATTAGAACAGGAGTCCATTCATCTGCACGCTAGACAACCCTCATCGAAGTGGAGTTGCTTTCACTGTATAGCTTCAGTAGACACTTGCGCCTATCGTGTACTTGGTAGGTTACACGGTCCCACTTCCAAGGCTTCTGAGCAGCAGGACGATAATGTCGAACATTATTCGTGTGGACGCTTCATTGCGGCAGATATGGTTCGTGACCAGAGGCTGCACATTGATTCTTTGTGTGCGAAATTTAATTGACTGAAGTCGTTCTGGAGTGCCACATACGAAATGCAGCTTGCTATAGGCAGACGAAATAAGTTTTCTTCTTCACGACAGGAAGGAGCCCGTGGTATGTGAAAGCAAGACGCAACGTGATTTAGACAAAGGCGGACATATGAAATCCTTCGAATATCTGATCTTTCGTTGTATATCGGCATCAAAAGTATGCTTTGTGTTAGCAGTTGGAGAGAAGCAGGAGCATTGGGGCAACAAGATATTGCTAGGCGTATCCTGGTAGAATTTGAAACTTCCGTACGTACTGACATTCCAAGGAACAGGGCTTGGTTAGTGTTCAATCATACAAATGGCAAGTAGAAAGTTGCACCTGACACGCTAAATTTGAAGCGCAGCCATCAGACTTATACGTGCAGCCTGTGAAACCGATTTTGATAAGGATAATGCTTTTACTGGAGCACAGAACCTTCCTATCTTTTACTAGACACGGGTTGCACCGACCTACTAAGTTGCCTCCTGTGCTCATGGATTAACACATGGCGAAATCACGCCGAACTTGGATATTGCCACAACCGTTCTGAGTACATTTTCTGCGCCCCAGCGCCATCATATTAATTGGACCCATTATTCCCTGATGAAACGCTCACTCGTATAAACTGCGAACATTTCGGTTATACCTTTCATGAAAACTAAATGTATTACTATTCTAAAGCGGCTATGTTTGTATGCGTATTTTATTGTGCCTTTACCAGTATGCCTCGTTGTACAAAAATATACCATTTATTTATTTCTGTAAATGCTCACAAACATGTCTACCTAGTGGTACAAATGCAAGGTTAGTTACTAAAGGTACGACAGACAAGAAGAACCACGAACCCCATGTGACTACTGAACATACGGTGCAACTACAAGATTTTGTTTCGCCAGTGACGGTCTATAAGGTTACTTTGAAAATGGACTGTGGCATTACCTTCTCTTTAAATGCTGAAAGGCTACCAATAATACACCGGCTTGAGTGGAACCTTAGCTGCCCCTACCTAAATATGTTACGGATTGGTGCACTGAGGCTTAATTGAGTTCCGGAAACGTGCCAGACCACATTCGAGCAAAGATGCGGATTAGGAAAGAGCGGAAGTGTTTAGTTACTAGACGCATACTTCTTGTTACGCCATAGGAAACACTCAAGTAAACCTAATTTTGGCGTTTCAGAGGTGAAGTTTAAATATTGCCGTGGTCGAAGCTTACCAGCCTCTTTGTGTCCGTTGACTTTACGGATCATGTTGCACAACTGTGCAGGAGTGTTAAACGGATGGCCTTATTTTAAATATTGCCCTTCAGAGCGACGGTGGCGTCGCTCCGTGGCCGTGGATGTTGCAAAATGGAATGGAGGTTTTCTGTGCAGTTTCTGATCTTATCCACCTACCATTATCGTTAATATAGACGCCTGATAACTTGAACATAAATAAATAGTAGATAGTTTTCTTCTCGATAGTACGAGACCCGCCTGTACAGGCGTGACATATAATTGCGACCAGTATTGACAGATAATTGTAAAGAATTTTGTAAACTTGCCATTTACGTGCTGCATCTATATGCGTATGGGAATAGGATTGCATGTTGGTATGAAGTTACGTATATATGTCAGTTGCATATTTTAATTCTGTCGCTGCATTTGGGGTTAGGTTCTGTAGGGCGCCGGCGTTAGAACGTTTCGGAGAGACGCTTCGGCTTGGGGGACTGATGTCCTTGGAGTGAGGGAGGTGATGCGGATAAGTGAAGTCAGCGACTTTATTATTGGCCATTCGCACCTGTAACGTCACCGTGCATTTAAACAGCTTATGTGGCTTGTAATAGGGTGAACACTTACCAAGCGTTAACCCACCACATCTTGGAATACTGTGTCCATACCATTGGCTGGAAACTGATTATCCCAACCCACCCAGCTGGCACTCCGGGGAGTTTGGTTGGCGAGCCAGCTGTTCGCCATCACGAAGATGGAGCCTCGTTCATCTTGATTAACTTTGACTTCAAGAGTGCAAAGCATATTCCGAAACGACCGACATACAGCTAACTTAACCAGTGCCACTTGGCATACTCTTGAGCTGTCACAGATTAGGGTACTATCTTTGTCGTACTCAAAGTCAAGAAGTCGCTCACCTAGAAGAAGCTCCACGCTTTGCAGCACGTATCCAGTGAACGAAGTCTTACTGGCTTCTTTGAAGGCAAGCTTTACTAGGAAAGTACACAGTAGGCATTATTGCCTCTTAAGGCTAGTGATATTGATGTGCGGCTACAGGTTGAAGTACGCCCACACTAGATATATATATATATATATATATATATATATATATATATATACATGTGGTTGGCGGAATATGGTTAGGGATTTGCGTCACTTCGGCGTCTATAGGACCGCCCCAGGAAGCCTGCGCCCACAACCGGTCCACGGGTGAGTTGCGCTGCCCTGCACAAGGCTTCGCCCACTCACTCCATTTCGCGTGTAAACCCGAAGACACGCATTTGGACTGGGACGCATTTGGATGGGAGCCAAGCAAGAAGGGCAAAAGCAGAAATGCTTAATTGGGGAAGCATTCTTATCCGACGTACGCAGAGTGGCAGCTGCACAGTAACACGTTTTACACTGGGTGAATGGAAGCAAACTTTGAGCCTAGCACGGCCGATTTGACCGTGAATCCCGTTCCCACCAGCACTGAACACGTCTCCTGTAGCCAGTATAGGCGAGGTACTAAGTAATAGACGGTAAACACCTTGCCAACAAGCATATCAAGCGCAACACCACCGGAGATATAAACCAACACCTGAAATGCAAGAATCCCAACACGCAGGCACACGTGCAGAACAGAGGTAATGGCGATGAGGCCCACCTGCCACACGTTCACCCTACTGGCGTGAGTTAATAAATTGCATCGAAAACAGCTGTATTAGCATGCACTGCGCTGATTATGACTACACTTGGCATGTTCGTCTTCCCTTAGATGTTGGCTCAACTTGGCGACGATGGTGGCTTACCCAACCTGCTCGGCTAAGGCACTTACGCTTATCGCTTCTCAGTCGGGTACGCAATGGTCGGTGCTGTTGCCAATAATTTTGCTTGGCCTATGTAACACCGTCAAAGATGATATAGGCTGTTGCGCCGTTGTTAGTTTCTGTCAAGCTAGTTATACTTCCTGGGAAGAGCATGCTGGATTCAAGAATCACTAGTTAAGTTGCTCTAACCACCTTCGGCACACGCCTGAGTTGTCAGTGTAGCTCGGGATGCCCAACACCTCCACGGCTCATGCCTTGTAACTCACAGTTTCATCCTGCTCCCCGCAATTGTCCCTACGTGCTTGTGCGCATTGATGATGTTCGTAAACCTGGGACACAACCCTACGAAATCCCTACAAAGTTTTCGACCGCAAGGACACGTATTTTGTGTTGGACGGTAATTGTGGCAACGAGGCTGTAGGCACCGATCTTTGAAACCTGCTTACCTTGAATTAATTTGTCGCAGCAACATACAGCTGGATCTGTTGCCAGTGTTGATCTATCCCTGATTACCCCTCCGACAAGCTCATGTGGCATCCAGTGCACCCTTCTCGCAGGCCACTGCGACACCCAACACAACCATTCAGACGAACAAGCGCAAAGGTTTTTGTCGTACAATGATTCAGCCTTCTAACCTAGCTGCTAAAAATCAGCACGAGGCACCTTTCGAGCATTCGCTTGTCCACTCACTCGCTTTAAGGAAGGTCCTCTAGTATTCATATGGGTTTTATCTTTCGCCATCGCTTTTCTTCTCTTTTTTCATGAGCCAACCATTTATCGAAGCACCTAAGCTACTGAACACGGCTAAGGGAGCTGGAATGAATACCGGTGAGAGTCGGTTCTTACAGCGTTGGCCTACGGTATTTAGGTGCACAAACCTGCCCTTGTGAAATGGAACGTAGCCGGTAAGCTTAAGAAGCATGGTGATGGACAGTGGAATCTATCTACTCTAGCTTGGAAAACGATGAATTCTGTCCACATTCCACGGGCGGCCGAAGCAATCGCGCATAGAATTAATGCGTGTCATAAAAACCATTTCCGTTGCTTTGGTGTCGTATTTGTGGACAAGAAGTACATAAACCTCCCTCCATTATTACACACGTAATAGAATGTGATTACTGTAAATATGACCTGACCTCTCGAAGGCACAGCTTCTGAACAAGTCTAGAATTCTACCTTTAGTTAATCATTTAGCTCGTTGTTTTTCAATTGATATCTTTAGTTGTTTCAATTAAACGCTTTTTTGATACACTGTTCTACCTACTAACAGCGTGTACTGCTTTTTAACTGTGGTTGGCTGATTTTGTTTTGTCTTCGTACCTGCGAAGTCTGAGCTTAGCTGAACCAACACGTTGGGATAACCTCTTTTGCCTATTCCGCCAGGGTGTGTGAAGCATTTGTGGAGTTGGTCCAGCTGGTCATATCTGAAGGTAGCATAACCATATATTTTATTTTACATTGAGTCGCTCCTACCAGTGCGGTAGTCGAGAAATATGTTTCACTTCACTACTAATCTTTAGGCAATCTGTCTCGTTTACCCCGGCGGATCTTAAGGTCCTCAGCAAAAGAAGAACAGGAATTATAAAAAGGAGGAGCCAAGGCGCTGATAAATAAGAGAAACACTAGTTTGCCTTAAACGGAGGCTTGAGAAACCCCGCTCTGAGCAGTGTCGAGGCTTAATTCAGCTTCGCTAACACTAACGTTAAACGTTCTACCGCAAGTAAACAGCAATGCAAGTCAAGCGCTGAGGATTCAGCCCGACTGATACTAGTCACACAAGTAAGAATCGGTCGTGAAGTTAGACAAAGGAATTGCTAAGGTCCAGGTAACATATTTCAACCCGCATTCTATCATAAGTACCTGTTATTTCATTTAAGAGTACCACCATGTTAGTAAGACACGATTTCTTCTTAATATAACCATGCCGCTCAGTTTCATATACTTTATTCTCAACGAAGTGCTCACTAATTGGCTATCGAACAAGCTTCACCCAGCATTTAAGTAAAACGCTGGTTAGACTTGGATGCCAGTAAGTGACGGGCATGGTTTTGGAACCTAGTTATGTGTGGCTAGAACAGTTGCCTCTTTCCATTCCTGTGGTAGTCTACCTTCACGCAGTGACATACTGATCGGTTCCCAGCCAGTGTATTGAACTAAGTCCGTCGGCGATTGTACATTAACAGGATGCACATCCTCAGGCCTTGCCGACTCATGTGGGTCTAAGCCAGCCGAAGACCAACACTGCAGTAAGCGAAGTATTCAGCGTTGTATTATTATTTTGACAAAATGAAAGTTAAGGTGAAGGTAATCCACCGTCCGTAAGATGCAGGTTTGAACAACGCGCAAAAGCGTCACTGTCTTGGGTGCCTACTTCTTGTCGTGACTACCGTCGTCGGCCAGTACATCACAAACTTCTTGCCTTAAAGAATTCGTAGACTGATCATAATTACAATACATCTTGGGCTTTGCTTTTATATTTTAGGCCAGTTCGGTTCATATCAAGGTTTAGCTTGACCCTGAACTTTTATTAGGGCCACGCCACAGTTCTTATACTGCTACCAACGTGTAAAGATTTCTGAACCTTGCGACTTTTTCTTAGAAAAACCATGCGAACTTATGACACGACCGCTTTTGTGGCGCCAAGCTTTAGGTTCACTTGAGTGTTTCCTATGGCGTAACAAGAAGTATGCGTCTAGTAAATAAACACCTCTGCTCTTGCCTAAACTCAAGCTTTGCTCGAAGGTGGGCTGACACATTTCTGGGACTCAATTAAGCCGCAGAGCACCAATCCGTAACATATTTAGGTGGAGGCAACCACGGTTCCGCGCAAGCCAGTGTATTACTGGTAGCCTTTCAGTATTTAAAGAGAAGGTAATGACACAATGATTACGCTTACCTATGAGGGGCATAAACTGCACATTTAGCAGGTGACAGTAAATGGATAGTACAGCATCTAATGTTGAAGAAACGTAGTAGAGAGGTTTTCTTGTCGGAAAGTTGACATACTGGAAGACGGCATTTCGTAGAATCCATTTTAAAATTTCCTGCTTAAACTTTTCTAACGTATTAGAAACATGCACTCAAGTAGCATGTGGGTGGTTTAAAGCCCCGTGGCCACAAACGTTTGTGCAACAACTGCTGCTCGTTTGAGTAAACTAAGAGGATTCATCTCCTCCACTCGCGTATCGAAAGGGTTACAGTAAACAAAGTTGTTATTCTCTAGCTCGCCTCACCTTCAAACAGGAAGAGACACGTTGGATACTTATTGTCTTCATAGGGAAGGGTACTTTCACGTTACCTATTAGCTGTTGGTAAAGAAAATTATTCAGCATCTGTCTGCTTTCTAATTCTGTATACTTTGTACTCTGAATACACAGACTGTATTCTTCGACTTCATCGCGCTGAGACAACAAGGTTTCAATAGGCGCAACCACCTATGAATACCTACAGCTTACCGATAGTGCCTCCTATTTACGCATTATGCTGCAAATTTTGGCGTACCAAACTATTCGTCCCGCTGCATTCCCTCTGTCCACCGCTAACACTCCACAGTTCCCTTTGGACGGAAAACGCGTGAGACCAATCCGGTTTCTGAAGCTTCTGTCGTGTGCTTATTACACCAATGACCGGTACCAGAGGAGTACAGACTATTTCTTACATACGCGCCCACGATAAGTTCAGCAAGCTGGATCCTGACCTACGTGATGTTACACTGTCACCTGCACCTGGTCTTTCAACTGGTGCTTGGGTTAAAGCCAAAACTTTTCATTTTCTCCTGCCAGTTTTACCCTTACATACCTTAGTAAAATAGTTCCGTGCGCCCACAACATATTATTACGCTGGGCCGAAGAAGGGTTATCTGTCTTCCGCAGGATGCAACGATAACTCTCTTTTGATTACAAATTCAGATGCTGCGGAATGCCTAAATTCTGCTGGAAAAGATACATCGTCCATGTCCACTTTTATTGTATTGACAGTCACCGGCGAAAATAAATCTTGTGGTTGCACCGTATGTTCAGTAGTCACATGGGGTTCGTGGTTCTTCTTGTCTGTCGTACCTTTAGTAACTATCCTTGCATTTGTACCACTAGGTAGACATGTTTGTGAGCATTTACAGAAATAAATAAATGGTATATTTTTGTACAACGTGGCCTACTGATAAAGGCACAATAAAATACGCATACAAACATAGCCGCTTTGAAATAGCAATACATTTAGTTTTCATGAAAGGTAAAACCGAAATGTTCGCATTTTATACGAGTGAGCGTTTCATCAGGGAATAATGGGTCCAATTAATATGACGGCGCTGGGGCGCAGAAAATGTACTCAGAACGGTTGTGGCAATATCCAAGTTCGGCGTGATTTCGCCATGTGTTAATCCATGAGCACAGGAGGCAACTTAGCAGGTCGGTGCAACTCGTGTCTAGTAAAAGATAGGAAGGTTCGGTGCTCCAGTAAAAGCATTATTCTTATCAAAATGGGTTTCACAGGCTGCACGTATAAGCCTGATGGCTGCGCTTCAAATTTAGCGTGTCAGGTGCAACTTGCTACTTGCCATTTGTATGATTTAACACTAACCAAGCCCTGTTTCATAGAATGTCAGTACGTACGGAAGTTTCGAATTCTACCAGGATAGGCCTAGCAATGTCTTGTTGCCCCAATGCTCCTGCTTCTCTCCAACTGCTAACACAAAGCATACTTTTGATGCCGATATACAACGAAAGATCAGATATTCGAAGGATTTCATATGTCCGCCTTTGTCTAAATCACGTCGCGTCTTGCTTTCACATACCACGGGCTCCTTCCTGTCGTGAAGAAGAAAAGTTATTTCGTCTGCCTATAGCAAGCCGCATTTCGTATGCAGCATTCCAGAACGACTTCAGTCAATTAAATTTCGCACACAAAGAATCAATGTGCAGCCTCTGGTCACGAACCATATCTGCCGCAATGAAGCGTCTATACGAATAAAATTCGGCATTATCGTCCTGCTGCTCAGAAGCCTTGGAAGTGGGACCGTGTAACCCACCAAGTACACGATAGGCGCAAGTGTCTACTAAAGCTACACAATGAAAGCAACTCCACTTCGATGAGGGTTGTCTAGCGTACAGATGAATGGACTCCTGTTCTAATCTATACGTGTTTTTGTGGTGCCACAACCGATACCAGTCGCAAAGAGGTCCGTCTTTGACTGCAAGGCTGTAACTTCTACCGTCACATTTGTATGTAACCTTTATGGTTATGGATTATAGTTATCAGTGTCCAGTGGAACGAATAATGTCTTCAATAGACAAATTATAATGTATGACCCAAAACGCAGGCGTAACAACGAAAAAGCAAAACACTACGACACAAGGCAGACGGCCAAAAATGTAGAAATATTCACAACGAATTAATACAACACCACGTACGGAAATGGTAAACGCAACAGAAAACCGGGTAAATAAATATATTAAAATCAATAAATAGAGCACCTACTGAAAAGAACTCACGCGCGTTTAACGAAGAAGGCAGAAACGAGGCAAAAACAAGAAACTCGTAAGCCAAAAGTTCCGCGAGCCAAATATTTTACACTCCGTCCCTTTAGAAAATCATTTTAGGTTAATTTCGAGGACCGTAAGAGCAATAAGAAGCCTTCCTAAAATGTTTATTACGCGTTAACTTTCTTTCCACTGTGGAACCATGTTCCTGATCCGGGATCCAAGGAACTTGACGGGCTCACACCCTCAATTTTATTCTTAATTCAACGACGGTTCTTCACAAGTCGGGGATGCTTGGCACGTTTATGTGAGGGTGGTGAGTAGGTGAGAAATCAGTGATTGCTTTTAACTATGGACACCTTTGCCTAGTAAGAACAGGGCAGAATCCAGAGACGAAGCAACCTACCGTTTAACCAGCGTCTCACTTTGTGTGCCAGTAAGCGGGAAAGAGCCCCCAGGACCGCGACTTGCTAGAAAGTTCTTGATCCTAAAATGGAGAAAACCGGCAACTAGGGCAAGCCTGCCAGTCTGTATACAGCCACTGTTAACCCGCTTACCTAGTTATAGAACTTTTAAAGTTAAACAAAGGGTAAACGTTTGTTACGAGTAACAGAAATATACGTCTTCTGTTGGGAATCAGGACATGGAAACTAGTTTGTTTTAATGAGTTACTGGAGTGGGATATCTTGGGTTGTTTCGTATTTTCCGTCAAGAGGACGATCTGCTGCTTTCCGTAGGATAATATCTGGGGGACAGTGACAATAAAGCGAGCTCGAAGGTGATTTAAATCGATTTCAAAATAAAAGTGTGAGCTGATTTGCTCGATGCAATGTGATAAAATAAAAAATAAAGGATGAATACTTTATTCTCGACTATGCGAGGCACGCCCATGGAGGCATGATCAGATATGTACAACTGTACAAAAATTTTATGGCAACTGTGACAGTAACAGTAGAAAATTGGTCATATGTCCATGATAAAATAAATAAATAAATAGTTTATTCTCAGTTTCATAGAGACGCACCAACTTAGGCATGATCAAGGTTTAAAAACAGTTGTGTATCACGACGATACATCGGGTTCAATCGTGTGTAGTTGAAACGGTGTCGGGAAGAGTTGATATGTGAGTCTAGTCGACTTGCCAGTATGTAGTTGTGGGCTGTGACTTTATTCAGTGGCGAGTCACATCCGCCACGTCGCGGTGTTGTTAAACAGACATTTGTGGCTTTTTATAGGGAGAACGCTTGCCAGGCGAAAACCCACCACGTCCTGCAACACTGCCGTAAAGCATTTTGAACATTAATGTTGAACTGGCAAAGCCGCTTGACGACTGGTTTCACCTTCGGTTTTTCGCGGAGTAATGGCTTCTAATTTCCTCTGTTAGTTGGACGGGTATTTTGATCTGGGTCGCCATGATTTTTGAGGTCGGTGGAGGAGAGGGACATCGCGATTTTTCTTCTTGTTGTATGTCCAGGTGAGCAAAAGGTTCAATTTTTCCGCTGTCCAGATTTTTCAGATGTATAATGTATGGGAGTATGAGGATATGTCCAGTTCTCCATACTGGACAAGGGTTATGGTGATTGTAGGTCGGTCCTTTCGGAGTTCTACCATGCTCCATGTAAGTCCTTGTGGGTTGTTACGTCCGTCTTGGGCCAAAACTGTTCCTCAGTCCAATCCCAGATCTCCAAGAAGTCCCGGACCTCAGAGAAAAGGGAAAGTGAGGGACAACCGAGAGAAGACCGCAAGAACAGGCATGGAGTTGAATATTGTTAATGTCTTGTGTTATAACATTTGGGCTTGAGACAAAAGCATGTACACTGTGCAACAATAATTATGCTGAAAATGTCTTTTGAGTATCCTATAGAATCATTAGCCGTATAGGTGGATTGCTATCGCCTGCGTAGAGACAAGAGCGTTGCACCAGTAAGTAAAGTACGAGTATCCGTTTGATATGAGTCGATAGTTGCTTGGGGATAGAGCAAAGAGAGTTAGAATGTTGGTAGTGATTGTCAGGTGCATGAACAGCACGTAGTTAGTGTAATCCGAGAGGGGGCATAATAAGCGAAAATAAATAGGTTGCTGCGAGAGAGTCTTAAAGATCAATTGGTGGCAGGGCAGCGGAGGGACTGGATGCAGATATTCTAAAGGAGTAAAGGTTATTGAGATACGGGGTGGCTACTAACAAGCACTGGATCATCGCATATGCATGGGGCCAATGGCCATTAGCTACTTCTGAAGAGAGATGCCGAATTTATGACGACCGACAGATGGTGGCGCTAGGAGTGACTCAGTCGCCAGATGCAGCTATTCCAATCAGACGCTTGGTCACTAGTGTATGCCTATAGGGTCGCTGAGTGTATCTATAGGCCAGTGAAGGTAAGTGATAGGTCAATAGACCAGCTAAGCTGTGACGCAAACAATCCGAGAGAATGAACGTTGTAAGAGGGAGCGAGCTCCGGATATCCGCAAAGTTAAATGGGAGCTATGGCGACTAGCTGCTGCTAAGCAGAGATAGTGGCTCTAGAAAAGAATGAATCAGTGGCTGCTGTAGCCATGTCATTAAGACGTTTGACCAATACTGGATACCTACAGTTTCGATGAAGAAATCGACATGCGAGCGAAGCTTTAAGAAACAGACGGCAGAAGAGAATGAAGGTTGGAGAGTCAGTGGGTGGCTCCTTGTAATCTACATGGAGCCAACAATGACTAGCTGTTGTCAAGTGGAGTTGACGCGAGTAGGACGAACGACAAATATCGGCGCGCTAGGAGAGAGAAGAGTGACCAGCAATAGAGTTTGGACTAAGCCTTCAGTTACTAGTGGATCCTACGGTGGCACATAATAGGTCAACAAACCATCTGAGCTGTGATGCAAGCAATCCAAGAGAATGAACATTGTAAGAAAGGAGCGACTCCTACAGAGCTCCGGATATCCGCAGAGTTAAATGGAAGCTATGGCGACTAGCTGCTGCTAAGCAGAGATAGTGGCTCTGGAAAAGAATGAATCAGTGGCTGGTGTAGCCATATCATTAAGACCTTTGACCACTATTGGATACCTACAGTTTCGACGAAGAAGTCAACATGCGAGCGAAGCTTAGAGAGACATACGGCAGAAAAAAATGAAGGCTGGAGAGTCAAGGAGTGGCTCCTTGCAAGCTACATGGAGCCAACAATGACTAGCTGCTGTCAAGAGGAGGTGACGCGAGTAAGATGAATGACGGATAACGGCGCGCTAGGAGAGAGATGAGGAGTCGGAAAGAGAATAGTGTGGGAAGGTAAGAAGAGGCGATTATAAGTGGTCTGGTCCAGTTTCAAAAAACTCTTCTTCAGGACAGTTGATATTCAGTAGTTTGGAGACTTGTGTGACAGAGAGGTATTTGCTAATAGAGAAGCGGAACTGGTTTATGTTCATAGATGCCCTTATTGTGAGAGGTAACCTATTCCATACGTGTGCGTATCTGTAGAGGTAGAAGTTGGAGCGAATGCTGCTGCGCGTTCTTGGTAGGATAATGGAGTAGGGTCTATCACGTAGGGGGTACGAAGTGATATATGAGTCTGAGACAGGGGTTAGTTGGCTCCCACTGATGTTGTTAATGAGCGAGTATAGGAAAGCGAGGTTGGTTTTCAATCGGCGCAGCCATAACGGGTCGAGCTTAAGTGTGTTGCACCGATCACGGTAGCTCAGACTTGAGTGCCCCAGGAGGCGTTTTGTGAAGGTACGCTGAACCTTTTCGAGGGCTATTCGGTCGCATTTTCTAAGGTTGGTGAATACTATAGAGCAGTATTCTAGCAGGGGCCGGGCACATGTTTTGTAGAGCACAGTTCTAGATTCCTGTATTGTCATGGTTTTGAGGATGTAACCGATGAGAGAGCGTGCTTTAGCTGCGGAATAAATTACTTGTTCCGCGAAGTTCAGCGAACAGGAGTAGTGCACGCCTAAGTCACGCACTGTTAGGCAGTTCCCTAATGGCGTGCCTTGCAGCATTAAGGTATTTGGAGGCATGGTGCATCGGTACGTAAGGACATTGCATTTTGATGGTGTAAAAGCCAACTTCCATATGTCGCACCATGCAGTTAGCGATCTTAAGTCGTATTGTATATGGGAAATGGCGGTGTGGAAGTTTGACGGATGAAATGGGAAGACAATTTTGATGTCGTCCGCAAATAGGTAGGGTGTCCCATGTTTGAAAACCTGGAACACGTCATTGATATAGAGCAGGAAAAGTAGAGGGCCTAAAACGCTACCTTGAATTACGCCACTTTTGACTGGTTTAGGGAGTGATATAAATTCTCCAACCATTACTGACTGTGAGCGAGCTGCAAGATATGATGAGAACCAGGTGTGCAGTTTGCCGGAGATACCGTATGATTCCAGCTTCATCAAGAGTTCTGTATGTGGTACTCTGTCAAAGGCTTTCGTCATGTCTAGGAAGATGATGGCTAGTGCTTGCTTGTTGTCAATCAGTTGAGTTACATGATTGAGGAACTCAAATTGGCAGGTCTGACAGGATTTAGACGGCAGAAATCCATGTTGTTGTCGATTGATGAGGTTGCGAGTAAGCAGGAAGGTGAGCATGGTTTCTTTGACTATTCGTTCCATTATTCTTGAAGCTATAGGCGTGTGGCTAATGGGGCGATAGTTTTCCATGTTCTGCTGACTGCCTTTTTTGTGTTTGGGGATGACGATGGCATGTTTCCATGTGGTTGGATAAATCCCGTTAGTCATGGAAAGCGTGAATAGGTTGAGAAGTAGGGCTGGAATGTTCTTGCCACCGAGTATCAGCAACGCAGAGGGAAGACCATCGGGACCAGGATGTGATGAGCATTTGACTGAGCTGATTACTCGGGTGATAGAACGCATGTCGAACTTAATAGTGTCGAGTGAGTCATTGGTGCGCCTAGCTGGCAAAGCAGGCGCGGTTCCATTAGCGTCAGTGAAAGAATTGCAGAAGTATCCATTGAGGATCTCACATATTTTTGATGGATCGCTAATAATGGATGTGTCAGAAAGCCTGAGTGAGGCAACAGGCGTAGATTTTTGATTGCTTCTTTGTCGGAGTAGTTGCCCGAGTGACTTGGTTTTATTGCTAGATTTGAGGGCGGCGTCTTCTTCAGCAATCTTGGTTGATTCCTGCGCAGTTTGCCAGTTAGTTAGGATTTCATTCATGCGAACAAGGATGTGAAATTCCTTAGTTCTGGAGTATCGCTGTCGCATTTTTTGATCTTCCTAAGTACACCGTAGGCCTTAGCTGATTTCGCTGTCATCTTTAAGCGGCTTTTGCAGGTGAGTGGGGCGAGCACATCTAGGCAGCTGAAGAGATTTAGATACAGGACGTGTGCGGCTGCGTCTACATCGGTAGCTAAAAAGAAGTTGTCCCAGTTCGAAGATCGCACTAATATCTCAAAGCTGTCCCAGTTAATGTGGTTGAACATTCGAAACTGTTTGACAGAAGAAGAAGTGGCGCAGTGTGGAGTAGAAAGTGTAAATATGAGTTTGACCACCTTGTGGTCGCAGCCATTTATATTATCTAATATACCAGCAACAGCATCAGAGACACCTTGCGTAAAGATTAAGTCAAGGGTGTTAGAAAGCCTGGTGTGATCGTGAACTTGTTGGGTCCAGTTATTTGCGTGGACGGTGTGAACGAAACTTCTGTATCTGAGTGGGGCAACCTGGTCGTTCCAGGGGATAAGTGGCATATTGAAATCGCCACCCACTATCTTGTGCCGTGGGGGCATTTGGGAGATTTCAGTGAAGAGCTTAGTGAGTTTATTAATCTTTTTGTTAGATGTGTGTGGAGGGTTGTATACGCAACCGATAAGGAGGTCAAGGTGACCTCCTGTCGTCTGGATCCAGATGGAGTCTTCAGGGTCACCTATAGCTAGCAGTTCGAAATCAGGTGCACCAAAATCGTCCCGGACATAGATAAGACAACCGCCACCGCGCTGGTTGTCTCGTCCGTTACAGAATGCAGTGTAGCCAGGGATACGTAGTAGGCTGTCAGAGGCATTTGAGGGGTGCCACGTTTCTGTGATGAGAACCAGCTGTGGGTATGAGAGCAGGATAAATGGGCCAATGAGGTGCATCTTGTGTGTAATAGATCGCGCATTAATAAGCAGCATACTGTAAGATTCAACGCAAGGAGAGATGGAAGAGTTCGATTGTGTGAGGTAAGTTGCACGATAGGGTGTAACGGGCGTAGGGTACATGGAAGTGGTAAGAAATGGTGGAGAGTGTGATATAGGATTGTGATCAGGAAGTGGTTGAGGAGGTAGCTGATGGTATTCGGCCTCTAATGAGGCTGTAGTAATAATATTGAGTTTAGAACCTATCCGGAGGGCTGAAGCCGACCGTGGGGGTTAGTTGTAGTGAGCATATGAGTTGTTGGAGGTAATAGAGAGCTGGCGAGAACTCTTGGTGGAATGGGCGAGGTGGGTCGTGTCCTGCTGCATCCCCTAAAAATAAGGCCGTGGATGGCATGGTCCGGATGTAGTGCTTCTCATCCGGATGTATTTTTCGTTTAGGGGGACGTATGGCCAGGGAGTGCGGGGTGGTGTTAATGGAGCGGTATAGATTTTCAGAAGGGCGTCCTCTTTGGGAGGGTGCTTTGTTCCCCACTGTTTCGAGAGACTGTGGGGATTGGTAACGGGGTTGTGCATTTGATCTTTGGATGCCATAGCGCTTTTTGTAGGGCCGACTGGGCGATAGCGTACCAGGCGGATAGTTGGTTATCAGGGGAATCACTGCGTTGATGCAGCGCGGGCTGTTCATAGTTTTATTTTGTTGCAGTGACTGGTAGAACGTCCTCGATTTTTGAAAGTCATGGCATTTGTTATATTTCTGGGGCTTGGTAGCATTGTTGGGCGTCTCGAGTAGGTAGGGCTTGCGCAGTGATTGGGCCGGTTGGGTCGAAATCTGCGTGGGGGGCGGCGTTTGGGATCGGAAGGATTTCGATCTCACTCGATCCATTGGTGCTGTCCGTTTGTGCCATGAGGACATTGCTTGGGTACGGTTATCTTTGTTATGGTGATGCATCAGCGGGGAGTGCATCCCATTACGAGGCGTGCCGTGTTTCAGCGGTTGACCTTTGTTGGTAGTCGGTCGTGTTGCGAGGGTGGTTACGGCTTTGAACGAGGGGAGGGAAGGGAGTTGATAATCGGGAAGTCTACATTGATAGCTTCGGAATCGGTGTCACTCATGTCGGCGGCGTTATGCATTGACTCAGCTTCCTTTATCGTTAGCGGGGGCGAATCTGGAACGTTAGTTGACTTTTGTTTATTAGATCTGTGGGGTTTGAGTCGGGATGTAATGCTGTCGTAGACGCGTGACGCAGGGGGGTTAGATCCAGATCCACGTTAGTGCTTGTAGTAGGGTAAGCAGTAGCTCTGACAACCGGCAATGAATCATGAGGCTGTTGTCTTGCTTTGGTATTAGTAGCCGGTGGGAAAGCTCTTTGCAACGGCGTTAGATCAGGCTTTATAAGAATAGGCCCAATGTTTGCGTTTGTTCTTAAGGTAAATCGATTTGCTATGAAGCTTGTAGCCAGGGCTGGAGTTTTGAATGCGATAAGGATAGGGCAATTGCGACTGATCTTCGATTTTCGGAGCCTGCGACTGATAATAAGCAAATGATTGGAATGGGTCTACCCGAGGGTGTTCGGTACTGATTCATCCAGTATCGATGTGTGCACTGCGAGCGGAAGCATGTGAAAGGTAAAGGGTAAGATGCATAACGATGTTAACTGCTAATAAGTCTTCTAGTTGCAGATGCTACAACTGCAAGACGTGGTTTTCCGTCTTTCTCAAGGGAACGTAGTTTGGCATTGGTCGTGCATTTTTGTGGTATCCCTATTTGTTTCCATAGGGAGGCCATGGCCATAGCCCGTTAAGCGACGACTAATTGTGGTACAAGAAGCAGTGGTGTTAAATTTGGGGAGTAAGTTCCGTCAGACGCGTGGACGCGGAAATTTCGTATTGAAAGAAAATGACATCCGGATAACGAGGCTTGCTTTATATTAACTAAGGAATCGAAGACAGGTTTAGCAAGTTAGTGAGGTAGAGCATGAGCTCACGTTTTGAAAATGAAGGTTCGTGCACAGTTGTGAGGGACCAACAGGCTGTGCGGTTTCTTTTCTTCGTGCTTCCGTTTATTTGTGAGTTGGCGGCGCATTACGTAGTGATAACACTTGTGGATCCTACGCTTCAGATGAATTACGGAGGCTAAATTCTGTGGCATTGCATGTAGGTGGAGACAACCGGGTGGAACTGTCGACTTTTACGTTTTGTTACAAAATGAGGCAGGCAAGATTTACTTGGAGGCAGTAGAAGCCATACATGAAATGGTTTCAAGCACGACCTTCATGCAGACATTTGTGGTTTATTAACGCACACCGCCAACCTATGCCTTCCAAAGGTGTATCCGAAGTTTGGATGGTGTGGAGCCGTGTAAACATTTTGCGTGATACAGATATGTGGTGCGGTCACCTGGCAGTGGAGAACACTCCAAAATGTTCCTTTCTTCTGCGGTTGCTGCAGAACCGCATGGTTATGCAGCAGGAAGCTTGTTAGTATGCAATTCTGTAAACCATTCGGCTGAGAGACACAGAATGCTTTGAGTACTTTTGTCGCACATAAATGCCGCGGTAGAAATGCTGGACGGTGCAGCAAATGAGGTATCGGATGGTTTTTGGATGCAACTTCACGGACGGAATGAAAACTAAAAGCATGCATCTTCAACGCATTTCGTTCGTGCGACCCACCTTACGGGCGCTCTCCGAGTTCATCGTTACGCTTGCGTGAGACAGAACGGGTCAGAAAAGCACGCAAGTAGCGTCGGGCTGCATGTGAAGTAATGCCCCACGCTTTGATGGATTGCTAGTTTTGGAAATTGTGGACTGCTTGACAGTAAATTTTCGCGAAAGAGTGCTTAAGCATTACAGGCGCGCCTTGATAGACGGTGTAACTGAGGATGAACGGTATCGGGTGGCATCCGAAACTTGGTCAGCAGCGCACCGCGTTCGCAGCGACGGGAGCAGCAACTGCGGTTACCTTTTACTCGTCCTTGGCGGATGCCATATGCTCCCAGGTTGCACGTAGTGGCCAAAACGAATGTGAGTGTCAATGATGATGTTGACAATGATGCTGAGGTCCTTCAAGGATTTCTTTGGTTGATTGATGCGAAGGTACCATCGCAAACGGATATAAACATGAATAGCGGTCAGCCTGAAATAGTCTCATCACTTACACGCCAAAACCGCTGGATTGACAAGTGCATTAAGATTACAGGATTGCAGGGGATTTGGTTGGCAATCGTCATGTACACGCAAAGAATTGGCTCCGATGGTTACTTGAAAGCTGTGGATATTTTGCATTGCTTCCGGGATGTGATTTCGTCAACATTGCATTACAACCTTACCTGTGATATCCTTAGGTTCTGAAGCAAAGATAGTAAATGAATAGGTATATTTCTAGACCTGCTAGAGACTGCACACTTAAGGGTTTAGATCAATCTTTACATGAATCCTTTGTTCTTGCACGGAAATAGACAAAATTCAAGTATATGTTTCTGGTTGGCAATGCATTAGCATTATTTGGTGTACAGCTGCTGGGGTCGCAGGCGCCCACCTTGAAATTTTCCTGGTTCCTTCGGTCGATTTCGAGCTCCATTGTTCCTTTTTTTGAAAGCTGCGCAGAGGTGCATTTGTGCTTTTTTTCTTTGGAGCAGGATCCAATTTACCCCAAGTTCACTAAATTCATTGGACTTTTGTTGGCCTGCTCAGTCGCCATAAACTTTGGTGTGCACGTGGAAGAAATGAGAGTAGCGGAATTATAAGGGATACGAAAACGTTAAAAAGTAATTACTAGAAGTGCAGATGAATACCGAGGATTTGTTAAGAGACATACTACGGCGGCGTGCTTCAATAGAATTATACAAATGAACAAAAAATATGGCCAAACTTTTCTTGCGCTGATATTGCTTTCTGGCGCGTAATTTCAACCTGAGTAAGTTTCAGTAAAAGATAGATTTATTCTAAGCGTAGAATACTGCGTACAGTAGCACAAGCATATGCTGCTCAGGACAAGTTTTATCCGCTGATTATTTGAAAGTAAAAACCATGCAATAAGTGCAGTAGTTTGCGAGTTACTCGCAATTGAATGATGGTCTACGAATATGACCATTATTCTTTTTCGCTAAAGATGGCTTTCTGTTTTGCTAGCAGATAGCAGAAAAAGAAAAGAAAGTGTAAAAGGTAGAGAAGCGGTATGTGTTCTAAATACGCATAGCTATCCAGAAATGCTCTACTTAGCCCGTAATGCCCTGCAACAAGTAGTGACTGCGTAGTTGGCCGAAAAGTACACTGCAGGCATGCATGGCAAATATACGCAAATAAGGTATAATTTTGTGCGAAAACGCTGGAAATCCAGTAAGGAATAATTTCTCTGCATTGGAATTCAGGAGAGCTTATAATTAACATACGGTTTGAAGACCTCAGAATACAATTTTTAGCCGATACTGAGCCACATAACAACTAAGAATATTGAGTTTAGTATTTTCAAGTCTCTAAGCGTTCCGAGGCTTATATCAGGGCTGCATGTGCCAGGTCTAACTGAGTAACACAGGAGACCTTTCGGATTAGTTGACACATTTTGGCCTGGAAAGTACACACATTTCTTAGATAAACATCGCAAATATTATCCCTTAGAGCAGATTTTCTATATTCATAAGGCTACGTCTCCAACATCCTTGAGCTAGAGGAGCCTGTCACTAATAATAAAGAAATGAGTATGAGAAAATTTAGTAAAATTTAGCAAATTGCTTTGGGACGTGAAATCCTTTTTGGTCTGCGTTGGTGGGGCACTACCAACTCTACTTCTGGGGATTGAGCTTGCCCAAACATGAGGGATTGTTATGCCTCATGTGTTGATCCACACAACTGTGCAGCACTTTGCTGAATTTCGAGTTATTTCTCTCTAATTTTTAGTTCCGAGCAAGTTCCAGCTGTGTTCAACCAGGTGGCAATGTTAACTAGTAATACACTTTCACCCCGGCTATTTCTTTGTGGTTTTCTTGGCAAGAGCTGTTCCAGCACACTAAGCAAAGAGTGATAAGTTAAATCAGGAATAGGATAGCAACAAAAACCAGTGGGATCTGGTCGTTCAACCGCCAGTACAATAAACGCACGGTAGGGTTTGAAGCCAGCTATAAGATAAATAACACACGGGCGGCCGAGATAAGAAAAGTGGTGATGGAAAGTTTCTAGTGGTACAGCCAGCCAGCGTGTCAAGGGCCTCTCTGTCGGTGGCTAGCTTACGTGCCACGGAAATGGCATCTGGAAATGCGAGTGTTTTAATAGCAAAAGCAGTTAAAGAAGAGGATCTGGTTTTCATTATGCCTGTCTACTAGTGTGGCCAATAGTGAAAGGCATATGTTTACCAGATAAAGCTAAGGATATGGGGCCAAGAGAGGATAAGCGAAGAGCAAAATGTCTGATTCTTGGGCCTAGAACTTTCGAAGTGCTCTCTTTGTCAACAATATGAAAGATATATATATTAGTTTGCTGTTTACATACTGATAGTGTCTGAAAACGGCGGAGTGCAGTAGCCAGTGCTCAGACTTAATAAAAAGGCATCAATAAGGGCCAGCTATCAACCGACATCTAGGAAGGCACATAAAAGTTCCTCTAAAGCCGACAGTTAGACTGTTTTGGACAATTCTAATGCTAAGCTAAGGTGTATCAGCAGCAACAAACGCTTTCCACAGCTTACTCGAGGCTCAAGTCTGGTAAGATGCCTTTACTAGGAGTACCCTAAAGGTCATAAGCCCAATAATTTTTCCGCGAACACAGTGGTCAAGAAGTTGGAAAGTGACAAATATGAAGCTGAAAGCAAAGGATGAAGATGTAGCTGAGATATAAGCATTGAAATTCGCCCCCACGATGACTTCGTCATTGCCATGCAATACCCTGTATTTGGAACTAGTACGGGTTTGTGAACCTGCCAGTCAGCATTCTGGACTGTACTGTCTGTTGAAATTTTCAAAGCTTGACGAAGTGATCATAGAAAGAGAGAAGCTGGAAGGTTGTGGATACCAATTGATCTACTCAGCCTTTGAATCAACGTGCCAATGAGTGAACCGCAGCACGTCAGGAACTAATCAGTAATGGCTAAGGACCCCTTGCATTCGGAATTCTAAGGTTAGCAACTGTACGATGCGTGCGGCTGATCCAACTGAGATCTTCTGGGCCATGTGGTTGCGGTAATGTATAAGTTAAAAGGAAAAGGGTCACTGATAGAGACAAGTTATGGGGGTTATCCTTTATTATCCCTTACCGGATGCTTTTGTGCTGGCGGCTACTCTTTCCATAGTGCAGTTGTAAGGCGCAATTATCCGCAGGAGAACTCGATTAGGTCAGGAAGAGATCATTGAATACTAAAATCATCTTGTACTCGGTTTGCTATCCCTAAACCTTAGAAAATGTGTGCGACGGATACCGCTAAAGTCGCAGTTGCTAAGCCGGTAACGATAATGAATATGGATGAGTTGTGAGCTCAAGGTGCTAAGATGTCAAGCACTACATGGTGGGCGTGCTCAAGCTACATCAGGACCAGTTTCAAAGGAGTGGTCTTGCAAATCGAAGATATAGAAGATGCTTTGTATATTGACAAAACATGGGAAGATTTGTAGCTTTTTCCTGAATACCTGCAAGTTTTGTATTTTTCTTATTCTGGAAGGCAGCCTGTTCCATATGTTCACGTACACAACTAAGAAGGAAACGAGCTCGCAGTCTCTTCTGCGCCTTTAGCAGGGTAATGGAATGGCCCTTGTTTCGGGGTTTAGATTCAGATGCGCTCCTTAGTTTTAGACGAGTGCTATTACTTTACAGCTTTCTAAGAATTAGCTTATGTAAGAAGCACAGTTTGAGGATAATGCGCCTTTGCCATAGGTGCTGAATTTTAAGGTGGTCGCACCTTTGTTGGTAACAAAGCGATTCCTGCGATGGAGTCAAGATTTATGTAAAGCGTCGCTGGACTTTTTCAAGCATAACACGGTCCGACTACCGTAGATTGCTGCATATAAAAGAGCAATATTCTAGATGTGGCCTGACGTGGCTCTTATAAAGTTCTAGACTTGCATCTGCGGTTTTTATGTAACGGCGTATGTGGAACGATAACCCCCTTACTCTTGCCACTTGATACTGAACTTACTCTGCAAAGTTGAAGCTCATGGAGTAGCAAAAGCCTAGATATGTTGTCATGACATTCTGTTTGAGAATGATGCAATTTTTGTTAGGGGCCCAGTAGGTATATAAAATTTGTACTTCCTGACGTTAGATTTTTGAGCGGAGAAGTTCATTTGCCAGTGTTCGCACCACTCTTTACGTGTTTAACATCCTCACGGAGCCTGTTATTTGCGGAAAATTTATTACCAGGGTGAACGACGTAGACAACTTTTACGTCGTCAGCAAACATAAAGGAGCGACCGTGTTGCAAACTGCTGCAGAGGTCATTGCTACAAATCAAAAATATGGTAGTACCAAGGACGCTCCCCTTCACCACGCCAATGGGGACGGAGGTCGCGGTGGATATGGTTTGCTCAACCTTTAAAGACTGCGTACGTCCTTTTAGATAGGAACTCAGCCAGTCTACTAGAGGACTGTCTACCCCGTAAGCCTTTACCTTATGCATCAGGCGCATATGTGCTACCCTGTCAAACGCCATTTGCATAGCTAGGTAAAGAATGCCCACTGAAAGCTTAGAGTCAGTGGCCTCGGCGACTAAATTAAGGAAGTTCAGCCGACAGGTTGCACAAGACCGAGAACTTAGAAACCTGTGCTGAGACTCATTTATGTGATGACCTGCACAAAAGTGAGTCATGAGGGATTTTTAATCAACTTTTCCATCACGCGCGAAATAATAGAAGTGTAGTTAATAGGAGGAGATTTAACGACTTCCTGTAGGCTTTCGCCCTTATGCCTTGGCATAATGATGGAATGTTTCCAAGCGGTCGGGCATCGACCTATTTGCATGGTTAACGTAAAGAATTTCAAAAAAGGATAGGGATTTCTTCACCACCATTCTTAAGTAGACTGGGCGGCATTCCATCTGTACCAGGATTCCAGAATGGCTTGGTAGTTGAAATCGCAGAACGGACGCTACTTATGTCAAAAGGTACAGAGGACAGAGACTGGCTACCGGGTACTTGCAGGGCCTGAAAGGTTGAACCTATTTCTAAACACTGCGATCCTTTAAAATTTGAGTTAAAGACAACATAACATTCTTGCGTCACTAGAAGTGTCGTTGAGACTAACCGTTAGGGCAAGGATCTCTCTTCCATAGTTAAGGTTCCGAGAGCGCAGCAGCCAGCTGAGATTCTTAGCTTTGTTCGCATTATTTAGTGCGGCTATTTTTGATTAGTTTGCTACTGCTTAGATCTGGCAGAAATCTTATGTTCAACCTCGTTTGCTCTCCTGATGTGGGCAAAATTAAAGCGTTTGTTATAGGATCGTCTAAGCCGATGTATGCTGTACAGCGGAAACGTTTATTGGATATGCATCTGGAGAATACCTCAGAATCCATGGCAACAACCTCCCTGGAAATATACAGAAACGTTGCCGAAGTCGTCGCAGTGGAAGATAGTCTGCAACCTACCTCAAGCCCGACAACTCCCGGCACGGTCATCACTGTGGAGGAAACCGGGCATCGGAAAGTTGCGCGAAAGTAATCGTTGATACTTCATGTGGTAGATCCGCCTCCGGCGCCAGCGCAATGTGTGGCCAAAAATGCTGTCTGCACCAAACGACTACTTGCAGCAGATACAAGACGCAAATCAAAAGGGTGTAAAAAAGGGTTCCAATTCCCGGGTCACAGCTTCTGTTTGCCAAATATGCCCACAGGAAGGGGACATTGGAATACACGGTGGCGATTTGTCGTGCATGATGTGTGCCAGAGGTACCAGCTGGTTCCGACAAAAACGCGCACCATTAAAATGGTGAGGATACTTATAATGGTATTTACTGAAGCGTGGAACTTCCCAAGTTTTCTTGCAAGTGCCCGGCACCTTGCAGGTAACGGCCAGTTAATAGCATGTGCAATTGCAAACAATGGCCATGCTGAGGTGTGCGCAATGGATTACTTGGCACATGCTCATTCACTGTTTGGTACGTTCCATGCGTTGATAAAAATATTGATTTCCTACGTTCCTTAGTGGGTGTTTCTGTTGTTTAAATATTTTAATGAAACTTCACTGTCGGTAGCATCTGTGGTGCTGCAGACAACAACACGCTAATAATTATCAGGGGTCGCTCGGAGGCGTTGCATTCAACCCCTGATTACAGCCGTAACCTAGGAGTTTTCACATATTGATGTTCAAGGAGTGCGATGCGCTTTGTATTGGCAGGTATGGCCGGCGCTGTTGCTGGCTTAGGGTAATGTGAAGCAAGCAACATTTCTGGTTGCCGGCGTGCCCATACCCTAAAGGTGAAGGGGTCATGTCGCGCGTTGTTAACGGGGTATTCATACTGCGTGCAGTGGTATCTTTACCGAAGTACTATTCATAGCGCTAGTTAGCGCGGTTCAGGTTTCCAGTCGTGCTATCGTCCTAGACGCCTGTTTGAATTACTAGATAAAAGGTTCGTTTAAATGCAGATAGAGATCACTATAACAACTAGGCCTGTACACAAAATTATAGGTATCATAATAGTAAACACCCCTGCAACTCCACCAGCAACAAATGTCTATGGCACCCATCCCCCACCACCCGATTTTACTCCATAAACACTGTGTCATCTTATGCGTTTCATAGGAGATGGTGGTTAGTGTGCAGGGTTTACGGAAGGCGGTTATGCGTAGTACCTTAAGCACGCATGCTGTGTTTTTCTTTGTTGCAGGTGCCTTTGCAATGATCCTTGATGTTAGTGTGGAGCGAGGGTATCCCTACCCCGGGGACAGATTTAGTTACGCTGGGTTTCCATTTTCAAATGCTTTCAGAGCCGCTCATACCAGGAAGGTCAGTTGTTAGAAGCCAGACTAACTCACTCACACCATACAATTCTCTTCAAAGGTTAAGGAGAGGTTGATAGCTCTCACTTTGAAACTGCCATGAGAGGTAACACGTCTATGGGTTGTAAGCTCACAGCTCGATCGGCCTACAGCACGAGGGCTACGCATTTCTCGGACAGTGGGCGGGCACCTGCCGATGCTCAATCTTTAGAGGCTTTGTGTGACAGGACACAAGCAGATGCCTATGGTTCTCGGCACTCGCACAACCGACCTGGATTTACTCCGCACTGCTTTTTAGGCCAATCTATTGTGCCAAATGCACAAGGTGGACCCTTTCATTCATGCCTCCAAATTGTCACAAATTGTTACAAGCTTTCTTTTACTCAACATGCTTTAGCACTCATCCCAGCGGGATGCAGCGCTAAGCTAAGTAGCTGCATCAGCTAGCCGTCGTAGGTTCCATGCATCGCTGCGCATACCCGAATGTTGTTTGGAGCCACCACGTATTTCTATACTTTATTCTCTTGGACGGTATGCATCACTTCTCAGCAGCTTTGGTGAGTTATACTTTGACACAGTAGGTATCCACTGGCGCCAAGTCTTGAACGAATCGCTCTACCTGCTTACGGATACACTTTATTCTAGCGCAATTTTCTCTGTTTAGCAGCAGCTAGTCGCCATAGGCTCCATACAACTATGCGGATTTCCGGAGCTCGCTAGGAGCCGCTCCTACCTTCAAATATTTATTCACTTGGATGTATGCATCACAGCTCTGCTGGTTTGTTGGCCTATTCTGTGCCACCGTAGGTTCCAGTAGTAACTGAAAGCCTAATTCTAATGCCATTGCCGGCCACTGACCTCTCTCCTAGCACGCTTATCTGCCCTTTCTCTTGCTCGCGTCAACTCTTCTTGGCAGCAGCTAGTCATCGTTGGCTTGATGCATCTCTGTGCTTATTTGCAGCCTGGAAGAATCAAGTCCTTTACTCTCCAGCCTTCCTGCTCTTCGAAAGTCTGTCTCCCTATTTTTTGCTTGCTTGTTGATTTATTAATTGCAACTCTAGGTGTCTACTGTTGACCAACCTTCTTTACAATATGGCTACACCGGCCACTGATACTACCTTTCCTAGGACCATTATCTCTGCTTAGCAGCAGCTGGTCGCTGTAGTCTGTATTCAACTCTGCGGACGCCCGGAGCTCGCTAAGTGTCACTCCTTCCCTACAACCTGTATTCTATTAGTATATTTTGATCACATCTCAGCTGGTTTGTTGACCAATCCTTTGACGCTGTAGTTATTTATTAGTGACTAGAATGATTAACCTAACAAGCACTTTTGGCCACCGAAACTCGGTCTATTAGCACCATCTCTCGATCGTCTTACCTTCAACACTTCATCTTCCGTTCATATCCATTTAAATATAGTCTGCTTCTAGTAGGAGCAGCTTCCTACCTTCATATACCTATGTACATACTAGTTAATATGTGTTTTAGATAATCCTCATCACGTGGAGTGTATAAAAATACGGCCACATCGTCACTATCCCCAATGCTGGGTACAATGATTATCCTTTTTGGTCTTCTCTCCGCCTTTTCTTCTCTTTCCCTTTGCTCTGAGGTCGTGAACATTTGAGAAATCAGATATTGTACTGAGGAACTGCCTCCGTCTGGGATGGGACGAAATAACCAACAAGGACTTACCTGGACCATGGCTGCACCTCCATACTAACCATCTGCACCCAACAACTCAACCACCGATGTCCAGTGAGGGTAGCTGGACACGAATTCTTCGCTCCCAGACAAATATACATAATCAGAGCAGAGGAGACCCCATACTCTGAAAATTCTACTTATCTACAAACTCTCACTTTCTCCTCAGCAGACTCAAACGTCCATGCTGGAATCTGACTGTGTTATTTGTCTGGCCAACAGAGGAGTCACTCGACTGCGAATAACTACAGGATCTAATGCTTTATAACCAGGTTTGATAGTTGCACATGACCGATCATAGCAATGAACAGTAGTGTTCCAGGACGTGGTGGGTTTTCGCCTGTTAAGCGTTCTCCCTATAAAATGCCACAAAATTCCGTTTAGCAACACCGTGACGTGGCGGATGTGACTAATAACTGAATGAAGTCACGGTTACACACTGGAATATCGACTAGTCATTTTTCCATATTCTGCTGACACGTGCAACAGTTACTCCTTCTTCACATACTGTCCCCACTCTAACTAATGTGCTATTTTTATTTACTCTACGCACATGTGAAACCAGTTTACTGACACTCCACTGTTAACTGCTCCACGTGAGTGCTTCAAATGTTTCTGCAAATTGTACAAAGCTGGCCACAGCCAATTACGCGCGTTGTAACCCGTCTGTTGCGCCATATAATTGTCTGTAAATTTTTGATCGTACTTTAATTGGTATGGCTCGATGATTTCGAGAATAAAATATTTATTTGTTTATTTAATTGATGTTGCTTCCTTTGCGGGAAACTGGGACGCTGGGAAAGACAACGTCTGGTGAGGCGTGCAGTTATCCTTGTAGCAAACAAACGTATTCAACTTGTTTTACTTTTTGGATAGTGGTATGTGGTTTCGGGGACCTGAGTAATGGGCTATTGAAGTAATGGTGGAAAAAGGCGAAAATATGAAACGGCGTCTGATCGATACGGGTGCTGCGGTTATATTAAGCAACCATCGGTGGAGCGGAAAAATTAAATCATGCTCCATGGTCGTAAGAGTTGTGGGCGGTCACTCAGCGGGCATTGTTGATATAGCGGCACACCTCGTGAGAAAGGGGCACTGGGAAGTAACGCACAGTTTATATTCTCACCTGGTGCTAAACAAACAATATCGGGAACAGATTTCCTGGAGTTCAATAAGGCTAACTTCCAGCTAAAATGTGAGAACTTCTTGACTGAATGTGGGTTGCTGCCACATTGGCCGTATAGCAACCATATATTCGCCATTGATCGTTGCCGCTTTACATCTGAGCCTGCGATGGCGGTCACTAATCAAAACGAAGCACCTGGTGTTTACGGATGACGGCAGTCCGTATAGATTTAGCGACCAAATCGAAGATACCATGCGCTAACCCGCTAAACATAGCGGCCCAATGGACTTCGAAGAATTCTAGTCCGCTTGGAGGCTGAAGGGAAGGCAAGTACGGGCGATGCTGGACCGGGATGTGCTTGAGCAGTTGCAATGCTCACAAAATTTTTTAATGGCCTTGGCGAAGTAGGCGAATGGGAAGTACCGTTTATGTGTTGACTTCCGAAGGCTGAATTAAAACTCCTTGTGTCGCTTCGTTCCTGCGCCATACGTTGTTGACCATTTTGTTAGCTTGCAAAAGTCAAGGATATTCACGGTGCTAGATCTAGGCTCTGGCTACTGGTAACTAACGATCAAACAAGAATACTCAGAAAAACATAGCGTTTACTGTTAGTGAAAAACAATACCATTAACAGCTGGTCTTTTGGACTTCTGCAAGCCCCATTTACCTCCTGGCTTACAGTACTTTGGTTATTAAGCTGCTTGGAGAACGTAACGGTGTACGTGGGATAACGTAATGTCTAGCCGATCAGAGGTGGAGCACAACGGTCAGCTTGTCGCCGTTTTGGAACGGATATATCAGTCCGGACTCCGTGTAAACGGACAAAAGTACGAGCTTGGTAAGGCAGGTGCCACCTTATTGGACCATAGTGTGACAAGGTGAATGGAAACCACTGCCGGTAGCGGTAACACGAGAAAACACAACTGCCCCACTTCACCGCCCTAAGCGGAACCAGTCCCTTGACCCTAGACTGTACCATGTAATACGGTCCGCTGGCGAATCCACCCTCCACTCCCTATTGCCGCCAGTTCCGCGGTGCTAACAAACTGATAGTAACTATAAGCAATTGCAGGTACCCCTCTACAAACCTGCTTCTTAATGAACACGCCGCGAAGTAACGAAACACATCATCCCACCCTTGCCTGCGAAGATACTTCGCCCGCACCCTACAAGTCCAATGACTGCTGAACTGCCTAACACGTCAGTACACATCCCCGCCCCTTTTAATGGAGTGTGGCGGGCTACAGTTCGCTACAACTCAGGAGACTGTTGGACGAGGCTGCCTTCTACCATTTTTACAGGCTCTTAAACATCTCACAGATGCCCTTCGGCAATCGCTACTAACCCCTCCAACACCACATGTAGTTCCCGGCACATTAAAATCTAATTCTAGAATTAGCATTCCTTATCAGTCCCTATCACCCCGGGAGAACCTGCACATAAGTTCCCCCGCTGCACAACTCAGCGGTCTCGGCTTCTTGGCAACGCAGGATTTTGCTTCATCTGAGACACTTCTAGCCGCACCTATGATCTTGTCTTCCACGCATCCAATCGACGACCTAACCAGGAGGCTCACCATTGCATGCAAACGTGCCGGCACTCCTCTCCGAGTCTTCGAATGCGATAAAGACACCGCAGTAACCAACCCACATCTGGCAGAAGCATGCCCCTCGGGACTGCACACTCCCTGTACTCCACTGTTATCTTCTACTGCTTACGTAAAACGTTCTCTGCCAACACCTTAGTTATTGGCAATAACCTTTCCCACACCCACAAAACTGTCTCCTCTGCTTCGTTTCAGCATGGTAACCAAGCAGTCCCACTCCTACAACCCGACCTGCTCTATGCTAACGCGGACAGTAAGGTTTTGTCTGACCTCTATAATCTTATATCTCTTATCACCTTCTCGGAGACAATAGCAACCATACCCACGCAAACCACCCAGATTACTTAAATAAATAAATAAATAAATCTTTTATTCTCAACAAGGTGAGGCACGCCTTTACAGACATGATCATTTTGACATAACGATGCATGATCAAGAATATGCGAACATCCGATATGTTTGCCATAGCAGTTTGTGTTTGTGTAGGGGGTATGTATGTATGTCATTGTGTGTGTATGCAGCTGTGTGTTTTGTGCTTGTAGTTGTGCTGCTCCAATCTTCAATGTTTGCTATCGTCATCAATATGCGAGTAGGAGATTGGTGTCCGTGGGTTGGATAGAATTATCCGGATATCCACGGGGCAGTGACTTTATTTTGTGGCGAGTCACGACCGCCACGTCACAGTGTTGTTAAGCAGACATTTGTGGCTTTTTATAGGGAGAACGCTTGCCAGGCGAAACCCACCACGTCCTGGAACACTGCCGCCGAACTATTTGCTGGAACGGGTTAAACCCGAACCACCCAGCTGACACCACGAGGAGGTTGTTCGGCTAGCCAGCCTTCTGTATCTACTAATGCAGCAGAGGCTCACTCCTGCAACGAGGCACTCACTCTACTTCTCATTAACGCAAGGCTCATTATACATAAGATGCAACTTATCAACCACGTCATTATCCTATCCAGTCCCCAGGTAGGCTTCAGCAAAGCAACGTGGCACGATGATAACACTCCCGATGCACAGCTGCGAATCCCAGACTACACCTTCTATAGCAATAGACGTACCAACCACGGTGGTGGAGGATGCCTCATTTAAATGCGTAACGACTTCGGGGTGCCATCATTTCAAGAACTTTCAATCGGCTCTCTAGAATACTCCGTTTGTAATCAGACTAGTAGGGGACAGCAAGATCTCTTAATTGGCTGTCTGTATAACCCTGTACACACTAACACAATAGGTATACGCAGTCTAGTGGAAAGCTTCATAGCACTGTTCCTATTGCCTAGCTACTATAAGCTAATCGGTGGTGACTTAAACCTGCCACAAGTGGCGGGACAAAAGCAATCTGTGCCACACAACTACCATACATTTGTGGACACCACATTTGCATTTGTGTGGACTCAACACGTGCATGCACTCACTCACCAGGCACAATAACACCTTAGATTTAATTTTTACAAACGGAGTTGGGCAAGCATCTGCCAGCGTGATTGACAATCTCCTTGGATGCGATCACAAAATAATAAAGCTCACTTTCCAACTACCCATCCTTCGGCCTCCAGTGACTAGAGCGGCTTGTTCTGTTCGGCCCTTCAAACTCCTCAACTGGACAAATTTTGCTCCGCTTCTGAGATCCATCATCTAAGGTGTATTCTCTCTGGCTACAGATGCGGGCACTGCCTCTTCTGTACTATATAGAAATCTCACATACTACCTAGATATACTTGCACCTATAACGAAACAAAAAGAAATGCAGCCACTGCAGAATGCAGCTCCCACTCGCAAAATTTTCAAAAAGCTACGTTCAAAGTACAGCAGGACCCAAGAATATTTCCTCCTTATTCGCATCAAGGAAGTCATGTTGGAGTAGAGAAATTTACTGACTACCGCATATCTGCCCGAAGAACACACTGCCTTAAACTCTATCAACCGTATCAAAGCCCTCAATTCTCTGCTGAGGCGCAGATTCAACCCCACCTTGAATTCGATTAACTCGATTATTCGTCCAGACAACTCAATTACAAGTAACCAAGCTGAAATATGTGTGGTCATGAACCGCTACTTCTGCGACTCTTTCACCTCTGCTAACCTGACCCCGCCTCTTAATATTCGTAGTTGCACCAATGATATATTACGCGCAGTACCAATTGACCTGTGTACAATTACTCGGGAAATTCAAGCCCCTAAATTATTCATCCATGCCGGACCTGATCGCCTCCCATCGGCTCCGCTAATTCTAGGTGGCCTGGATACCGTCGTCCTCCTTCTTAACATCTTTAACCTTTCCATGAAACATGCAACCTTTTCCGCTGCTTGGAAACATGCAGTAGCCATGCCAACACACATAAGGGGATGCCGTCAAAACATTGAAAACTACCGACCCATTAGTCACACTCCATCCGCTTCAGGAGTGATAGAGAGGATCGTCAAGGAATAGCTCCTACGGTTCCTGACTCATCGTAATCTCATCGACAAATCCCAAGATGGTTTTCTCCTGTCTAATTCCTCTCAAACCTGCCAGCTGGTGTTCCTTAACAATGTTACCGCCATGGTTGATTGCAGGAAAGCTCCGATCATCAGCTTCTTGGATATGAAAAAAGCGTCCGACCGAGTCCCTCATAATGGACTGCTAACTAAATTGGCTTGTTGCGGTATATCGGACCAGTTGCATTATTGGTTCACTTCCTATCTCTCCTGTCGAACACAGTCGGTGAGACGAGGAGACTTCGAATCCTCACCGAAACCAGTTACGAGTGGTGTGTTCCAGGGAAGTGTACTGGGCCCTTTACTCTTCCAACTTTACATCAACGAAGTATTTCCAATCTTTGAACATGAAAAGGCGTGCCTGTTCGTCGACGATATCAAAGTAGTATTCTCCTTTGACCCGGGTAAATTAAGGAGCGGTCTCCTCCACCTTCCAAATGACCTTAAAGCATTAGACTCTTGGTGTAACACGTGGAAGCTTGCTTTCTCTCCTGCAAAGTGCAGCGCCCTGTCGTATAGATGCACTGTACCGCCTAGTGCGCTAACCCTGAATGGCGCCTTACTAGCCAACTGTCAAACCATAAGAGATCTCGGCGTACACTATTCAAGCTCTCTAGGTTGCTCGGAACAAGTTAGCTACAGTTTAGCGAAAGCCAGCTCCATTATTAATCATATCTGCAAGAGAATGCTCGTACCCAGACTCACTCGATAAAAGGTATGCGCCAGACCTCTTTTGAAATACTGCTCAATAATATTTACCAACTCCAGAAAGAGGGGCCGAATGGCAATTGAGAAAGTACAACGCTTGTTCACAAAGCGCCTGCTTTGTCCTTCTACCCTCAACTACCGTGAGTGCTGTAAACTTCTTAGTCTTGAACCTCTATGGTTGCGAAGAATAAGACTCAACCTCACCTTCCTATTCCAAATGATGAACAATCTAACTACGAACCTTGCAGGACTTATTCAACGAAACGGTGACTCTCGGTATCCACTCTGCAATAGACCCTTCACCATTACCCTACCTACAGCCCGCACCAACGTGCGTAACAACTTATTTCTCTACAGATTCGCTCGCGTCTGGAACAGGCTACTATTATAAGTTAGGGAAGCCGAGAATACTGCACAGTTCCGACCATCCCTACATAGACACCTTGCCACCCTGCCTACATGCGAGTCCTTTAACAGCACCACACCGGAGAATGAACTTTGGGAACATAGCCCAGAGCACCTCTAAATCCGAAAACCCAACATATCGGACACAGGCCCCACCAATTAACTCTCCTTTACTCTCTGGGACTGTCTGCGTCACATACATTTGCTACTTGTTGACTTATTCTAGGACACTGTAGGTATCTACTAGCAACTAGAAGGCTTCACCCAAATGCCATTGCTAGCCATCGATACTCTCTCTCCCTTAGCACCATTATCAGTTCTTCGTAATACCTACGTCACCACTTTTCAGTTGCAATGGATCATTGTAGGTAGCATACATCTCTACGCTAGGAGCCACTCTTTATCTCTCCAACTTTTATTCTCGTGGATTGGTTGCATCACATAATTCGCTAGTTTGTTGACCTATTCTGTCACTGTTATTCATCTTACCTCTGTTTGGCAGCAGCTTATCCTCGTAGGCTCCAAACATGTCTGCGCATATTCGGAGCTTGCTTGGAGCCACTCTTTTATTCCTCCCACCGTTATTCTCTTGGAGAGACTGTCTACTGTACATTTGCTGTTTGTTGACTTATTCATGGACGTTGTAGATATACACTAGTAACTGAAAGGCTTCATCCAATCGACATTGCTAGCCACCGATGCACCCACTTCCTCAGTGCCATTATCAGTTATTCGTCTTACCCTTGGCACCTACGCTTAGCAGCAGCTATTCTTCATAGGCTTCATGCATCTTGAAGCATATCTGGAGACTGCCAAGAACCACTCTTTTATACCTCTAACCTTTACTGTCTGGAACTGTCTGCGTCACATACATTTACTGTTTGTTGACTTATACTGGGACACGGTAGTTATCCAATAACAACTAGAAGGCCTCACCCAAATGCCATTGCTAGCCATCGATACTCTCTCCCTTAGTACCATTATCAATTCTTCGTATTACCTACGTCACCACTTTTCAGCTGCAACGGGTCATTGTAAGTAGCACACATCTTTGAGCTAGGAGCCACTCCTTATCTCTCCAACTCTTACTCTCCAGGACTGTTTGCATCACATATCTTCGCTGGTTTGTTTAATTATTCTGCCACTTTAGGTATCCGCGTGTAATTAGATGGCTTATTCCGGATGCCACTGCTAGCCACCGATACTCTCTCTCTCCTTTAGTGGCATTACCTGTTCCCCGTCTTTAATATGGCACATCTTTTCAGCTGAAGAGCGTAATTGTAGGTTGCATACATCTTTGCGCTGGGAGCCACTCTTTATCTCTCCAACTCTTACGCTCTTGGGTTTTTTGTACCACATTGCTTCGCTGCTTTATTGACTTATTCTGTCACTGTAGGTATTCACTGGTAATTAGAAGGCTTATTCCGAATGCGTTTGCTGGCCACTAATATTCTCTCTCCTAGCCCCACTACCTTTTGCTCCCCTTATCTTTCTCAACATTTGGCAGCGATTCACCGTAGGCTCCATGCCCCTTCTGCGCAGACCTTGAGCTTGCTACGATAAAATCCTCGTCTCTTCATCACACATTCGCTTGGAATGTCTGTATCACTTACCTTCGCTGGCTTGCTGATGCATTCTGTTACCCGGTAGACATACACTAGAGACCAAGCGCCTTATTGGAATGGCTACATCTGACCACTAGTAATCTTTCCTAGCGCCACCATCTGTCGATCGTTTTAAATTCGGCATCTCTGTTTAGAAGCAGCTAGTGGTCGTAGGCTCCATGCATCAGCGATTATCCAGAGATTATAAGGAGTCACCTTATCTCAATAACCGTTATCCTCATGGAATGTCTCCATCTAATCTTACCGCTACCATACCACCAATTGACCTTCAGATCTCTCTCGCAGCAAACTACTTATTTTTAACATTTTATTCTGCGCTCCCCATTGTATTAGGCTGGCTCCTTGCGGTTTACGCACTATGCGTTCATCACCAGCCTTCTAACTTTCGTTCCTCACTTTCCACGCAATTTCTGCCTCATACTAAACTGATAATTCGTGGATTACTTACTGGTACAGCGCACTTGTCAAGACGCAGACGTTAGCAATCTACCCGTACAGCTATTGTTTCTATAGAACGTTCAAAAGGCACTTTCAGCATAATCATTGTTTCACAGTGTACAGGATGTTGGCTCAACTCCAAATGTCGTAACATAAGTCTGTAACAATGTTTAACACCAGGCCTGTTCTTGCGGTCTTCTCTCGGGTGTCCCTCACTTTCCCTTTTCTCAGAGGTCCGGAAATTCTTGAAGACCTGGGAGTAGACTGAGGAACCGATTTCGCGCGACGGATGTAATAACCGACAAGGACCAAAATGGAGCATGGCCGTATACCAAAGGGCCTCAACTGCAAGCACCACAACCGTTGTCCAGTATAGAGAACTGGACACGTCTTCACCCTCCCGAAAATTATACTCCTGAAAAATCCATAGAGCAGAACTTATGCAGCTTTGCGCACCGGGACACACAACAAGACGACGATTAATGATGTTCCCATCCTCAACCAGCTTCAACAATTATGGTGGCATTGATCAAGCTATCTGTTCATCAAACCGAGGAAATCGGAGGCTATTTTACTGCGAATAATCGGATATGAAATCATTCGTCAAGCGGCTTTGCCAGTTATCCGTCAGCGTTCAAAATGCTTAACGACAGCGTTTCAGGAGGTGGTGGGTTTTCGCCTGGCAAGCGTTCTCCCTATAAAAGCCACAAATGTCTGTTTAACAACACTTTGACGTGGCGGATGTGACTCACCTTTGAATAAAATCACTGCCCACAGCTACATACTAGCAAGTCGCCTAGTCTCATTTTTCAACTTTTCCCGACATGTGCAAGAATATGATACTCTCCACTACATGTACCGTTTAACTGCAGTTATAGTGCCTTGACCATTTACACAACGTACGATTGAACCCAAAGGATCCTTTATGTTCAGGCTCAAGTTCAAGCGAGACTGAAACGATACGATTATCCCGTGAATGTTCCGGCCTCGGCGTGCCGTTAAAAACGGTGTCGGCGGACTTTGAAATACTGATGGACCTAAAACAAAGACCGCATCACACCCTGTCCAACCAATTAATGACCACGTATGCTGCCCTAGCAGTCCCTGCTGGGCCGGTTCCGTGAAGTAAGAAAGAGAAAAAGTAAACTCAGAAGGCAAAAGAGAAAGTGGAGGAGGCTAAGTAAGTGGAATATCAATATATCTGGGTCATTAAGAAAAGAGTTGAAAAGGGAAAGTGAGTCAGCTAGAAAAAAGGAAAAGTTTGTTGTTGCCACCCAAGAGTATCGAGCTGGCACTTAGAACCCTTCACCGTAGGTTCCCTAACCACTTGCTCTGGAAGCGAATTCCAGCGATCTATAACTCAGCGCGACAGACGAGTTTCTGTCCTAATCCTATCAGACCGTGGTTTATGCAGTTTCAGTGGGTGACCGCGGAGATTAGGTAATGTAGTGGGATTAGATAGCCCTGATAAGTCCGGGCCAATCTTACCAGTCAAAATACAATAAGTGAGAATCAGATCCCCTCTTATCCTTCAGTAGTGCATTGAGTACATCCACAAATTGAGTAAGCGTTCATGGTACATCTGTCCCCATAGACCCTGCACTAGCCGAGTGCCCACTCGTAAACCCTCTCCAAGGCCATTTTGTCTCGGTTAAGACATGGTGGACAAGCCTGAATACAATATTCCAGGTGGGGTCAGACGAATTCTGAGAGTAGCTTCACAAACAAATTGGCCGTCAGGATTCCGAAAGAGCGGCGGATAAACCACATCGTACAAAATGCTCGACACGCGGCCTTCTTCCAATTGTCTCCAGAGTAAAGTGCTGATGCGTGTACGACTCCTAAATCAACCTGCTGAGTGACAACTGGGAGTTCGCCACCGCCGACAGCATTTTGCTTGAGAGGATTAGCAACTCCGATTCGGAGACCAGAGGACTTGGCTCTATTTATGGGCATCAACAATAAGGTAGACCATTCCCAGAGTCTATCCATGGCGTGCTGAATTGCTTCAGTACCCCGGGATATGCACAATGTTCCAGAGTTTAAGGTCGTCAACAAACATTATTGATGACACCCCTAGCTCTCCCGGCAAGTCATTTACATAGATCGCGAACAACAATGGCCCCAATACCGAGCCCTACGGGACGCCACTAATGACAGCTTGCCTGAGCGAAAGGCTACGCCCCACCCGTACGCACTGTTCCCTCCATTTAATGAAGGCAGACACGCATTGAAGGGCGCGACCAGATATCCTGTAAGATCTCAACTTTAGTAAGAGCCGAAGATGTAGAACAGCGTCAAAAGCTTTCGACAAGTCCAAGAATAACATGCCTACAGCGTGGCCACAGTCTACCGCTTCGGCCCTGCATTCACGGCAACCGAGTGTCAGCAACCCACACGTCTGGCATGAGAACAAACCCTCGGTTCCAGAGGCCAAAGAGCAATGGAGATAGGTGCTACATGGAAACCCGAGCAGTCGATCATAAATGTTGAGGACAACAGCTAAATCTGGAGGGTGTGCAGTGTAACGGCATCGCACACATTTAAACCGCAGACTATACAGCAACAACTTTTTTCTTATTTTCTAGAGGCAAATAGTGAGGTTACAGCACTAACGAAGTCACTAACAGCCTGTCGTAAACTAAAACCTGTTTATGGCTGTGCGTATGCATATTCCATCTTTAGCCTGTTTTACTGTACTGTACGGCACACTTCAGTTCTACGAATATACGCTGCTAGTCGCCCGCCAGTTTCTCTCATATCGGGCTTCTGCACGCTGCTTTTAGCTGGATCGCGTGCTTAACAGCCTGGTTAGGCATTTGGTCCTGAAACTCTCGGATATGTCTTGTGTACCCTGATTATAACAGACTACACTTTATAAATAGAAGTGTCCCAGCAGGCAAACTGATTTCAACAACAACTAAACCTATTACGCATTTTTATGATGCATAAATTAACCGCGTCAAACAAAAAGGGCACATTAATGGGAGCAACTACTCACCGCATTTTACACGTTTGCTTTAAGTAATGAAAGGTATTCCATCTTGTTTTCATTTGCGAAGTAGCACCCTCAGGCATTCAATTGCCGAGAGTCAGCTTACACCTTAAGGATTTTGTTGCCCTCAGGTTTATTTGAGTTTACATTGAGTTTGCTCATTTATTCGCAAGTTCGCATTTTTAAGTGCTTAGGATGTAACGTTGCATGTGAGCTTAAGGCATTCCAGAATGTAACTCAGGGCAAAGCTTATGAAATTTTCTTTCGTTTGTCCGTCGGAGCACATATTACCTAGGCATGCAAGGTTGCTTCGTAACCGGCATGTGCTTCAGCTAATCGGGAAGTAGTTATGAAGGCTGCATCAACTAAAAAAGCCCTTAAGGTACGTTACCAGGGAATGCCCTGGAGCTAGCTTATTACTACCGTGTAATTAGTCGTGCAGTTTGATGACGGTAGCAGGACCACACGTTATGATGATCATGCTGATATTCAGCATTTGCTCCTGACGCCCAGTTGTACCAGTAAGTTTGGTAATATTTTGTCTCTCACGCGACGTATATTATCCTTATGCGCAACCCCGCTAGCTAAAGACAACATAAAATGGTTTTAGTTAATGGATAGGGTTAAATTCATTGCAGATATCGCCAGCAGGGAAGGCAGGCAACTCGCGAATTACATTTTTGCTGCTGGACAAAAACACACTAAGCAATCGTTAGAACAACCAAATTTGTTATGTTGCCCAGGTACAAAATGAAACCATATTTTTGTATTAAATAAATAAATAAATAGTTTATTCTCGACTATGCGAGGCACGCCCATGGAGGCATGATCAGATATGCACAACTGTACAAACATTTTATGGCAACTGTAACAGTGACAGTAGAAAATTGTTCATATGTCCATGACTGGAACAGTACAATGGAGAAAATGCGAAACAATAATTCGGGTGTCATGAGATACGGGACCTCAGCTAATAATAGATTGAGAATCCTGAATGATCCATTGGAAGGTAATGGAAGAGCACGCTCTAGTTATATGCCGATAGAGTGAGTTGGTGCATAGGTAACGCAGAGGTCAACGTATCGTAGAAAGTAAAAAGACGACAGTATATGCAGATGTAGAAGTTCCAGTGTAACGAGACCTATCTAGAATTGTGACGCTAGTTGACCTGCCATTGTGAAGTTATGGGCTGTGACTTTATTCGGTGGCGAGTCACATACGCCACGTTGCAGCGTTGTTAAACGGACATTTGTGGCTTTTTATAGGGAGAACGCTTGCCGGGCGAAAACCCACCACGTCCTGGAACACTGCCGCCAATCCACTGAATGGCAAATTGCAACTATCTATGTTTCTTGTCGGACGCTTGTTTGCTTGGTTATTCGCAGTCAGGTTGTGTCCCATTTTTCTGCTGGCTGATGCCTTGGTTGGTTGCACATTGCGTTCCTGGATCCTGTCCATTGGTAGGTCGGGAACTAAACATTCATTTTAAATATGATGTGTTGATCCATTGCAGAGCCATGTGAAGTCTTCTCTGATTATGTATATTTGCCGTGGAGCGAGGAACTCGTGTCCAGCTACCCTCACTGGACATCGGTGGTTGGGTGCAGATGGTTAAAATGGAAGTGATGCCATGGTCCAGGTAAGTTCTTGTTGGTTATTTCGTCCCATCCCAGACCGAGGCAGTTCCTCAGTTCAATCCCGAATCCCTCAGATGTTCACGACCTCAGAGAAAAGGGAGAGAGGAACAGGCTGAGTGAAGACCGAAAAGGACAGTCAATGCACCTAGCGTTGGAATAAGGTAGTTGAATCACCAAGGCACTAAAAAACTCTCCTCTTAGGAGGGAACTGTCGCAGTTCCGTCGATCTATGCTTGAACGTTTTGGCACTGGTCGGCCTTCTGCAAGGCCATTGGCAAAATACGCTACTGATGCTGTGTGAGAATTATGCTTTTGAACGCCAACGGGCGCCCATCCACGTCCTTTTCAAAGGTGCCGATAAAAAAAACTCGTGAACCTTTGCAGCGTACGGTTACTTTTGGTTGAACACGAACGCTTGCTCCCCGGTTCACAACATGGAAAAAAAGAAAGCAACGTGCGTGGTCCCGCATGCAGAAAAAGGATACAGTAACGAACGGGAAGGATACCTACCGAAAGCTCTGTTACATAGTGGGCCCTCGAATTTTAACAAGGAAAATGCAGCGTCCTCTCTAATAGGTGCAAAGTGCCATCTAATATTCTCACCCTTAATAGAGCACCCCTCACTTTCAGCCAATCTGTTCGTTACCCGTATATCTATCATACTTGGTCCTTCATCTTTGCGCAGCAAATAAGCTATAGAACAGCTAAAGCTGGATCACCAATAAGCGGTATCTTCTATTCCATTTGACGTTTAGAATCTAAGCACACACTGTATAAAACTTGCGCCTGGCCTATTCTTTAACACACTTTTATAGTCAGTACCAACGCGCGCGACTGCAACAGGATTGCACCGCAGTAGCTAAAGCATTCCTTCACCAAGCATCTACGAGACCCAAACGCAGTGGGCTACTATCGTCAGTGCAAACAGCTGGGATTAGACCCGCTGTTGCTAAGATCGTTGAAGCCAAAATTCCGGCGCACGAAGCTGACGCAAGACTTGCGAACAGCAGGAGATACCAAATATCAGCCGTGCAATAACTCCTAGTCAATCGCACTACTGTTGGCTTGTTGCGGCCTCCTCTATAGTCCATGATCTTGCCTACATAGGCTTGCCTTGCTTCGTCCAAGGATAAAGAATTTATTTATTTACTTATACACGGACACATGGAACAATTTACCCCTGCAATGCCGATTATCCGCGATCACATTACAATACCACAGTGCTATAAAATGCTTCAACGATGTAACAAAAGTATCGGGACTACTAAGTCTCAGCGGAGCCGGAGACCGGACCAAATAATCTCCAGTCGGCTATGAAAACGGCCGATGCATATGCCACGTAATATTTTCCACCTACTAGTTCTGAGGCCACTGGTCACAGCTCAACAGCCTTTCGTCATTACCTTAAATATACATGCCGAATCCGGATATTTCCTTATTCCCGGATTTTACCAAGCTAAATTAGTAGAGTTATTATGACGAAAACGCTCGACTTTTGACCCTCCATCGTATCCCTCTAGTAAGCTTGCACTCCAATAACATTAGCGCTACTCTCCTTACCTCTTTTGGCCCCCTCTCCGTTGTACCATCTAAGTACAACCGCTAATGTTGCCCTTTGTCAACGAGTGCCTACTCCCTTTCAATCTTTCTACTCATTTAGGAACCTGGCTGCTGATCTTCTAATATCCGAAAGCCTTTCGCTTCACTTACCTGCCATCGTCACCCTTAACTTCCCAGCGGCCTTTTCATCATGAATCTACCTGCGTTGGCCTGCTTTTGACTATTCCAACTCTACCTAATTATGACTCCCTATAATTTAGGCAACATGCAGGGGTCACCACTTCTCTGGTAGCCGCTTTGCGTGCTGACCACACGTGACCCCAGCGATAGGGCTTCTTAATCATTAGTGGTCTCCCCTCTCCTTCGAAACCATTAATAACAACTAAATTTATTTACTCACGACTAACCTTATTCTGCTATTCACTGATCCTTATACTCGCGAATTAACAACCCTATTGTGCTTCAAAGAGCCCCGCACAGGCTAAGGTGCGCCAAGCTCCAGAAGCAATCCTGGTCCACCACACTGTTAATCTTATGCCCCTACCTGATCCGCTTTCAACACTCTCAGCTCAATGATCTCTTCGACTTCAGCTTACTAACGTTAGAATACCTCTAGTCTAACTTACGTACGTCTGTTTAGCTCAATGCATTGCCCTGCCTTTATTTTTGAAGTCTTAGTCTCGTTTGCTCACTAACCTATAACCCCAGTGACATGTTAGCTACGTCTGCATCTGCCTCCGTCTCCATCACACCATCCAATCCCAACCGCTTTTTTTATGCTCGCGCATATATTTCTGCTCCCTTATGGTCAAGCTGTTCCCACTTATATGAGGTTGCGTATCTTTTAATTGCAACCCGGCTTACGGTTGCCCCCACCTGTCTTCCTTCTTGCTTGTGTCTAAACTAAAGTACTTTAGTCGCAAGAGATGCAAATTTTTCAACGTCGTTTTACTCTTATTCCTAAACAACAGCCCTGCTCTCACCCCTCAGTGCTCCACGACCCTTTTGCCAAGCAGTTAACTATATCGGCCACCCTCGCCTTCGTCAATTTTACCCACAAACCACTACTCATCTTGAGGCACTGTGCGACTGTCACTCATTTTGGGCGATATGCTCGATTCATTTCCAACAGTCCACGTAAAACTATCTGTCCTAGCCTATAGCCTGTCTCTAGGCTACCCAGCCTTGTGTGTTACCGAAGTGTCCCACACACCAAATGATTGCTTATATTTCCACCTAACCCCTCTCCTTTTCCGCCTCACTCCTCAAAGACGTATTCGACCTATCGCATTTGTGTCAGCCTGATTCTAACACTTTGCAACCTTAAATAGTCAGGGCTAATCATCTTGAAAACTTCGCGTAGCTTTCTTCTCTTCTGCTGTATCTATTTTTAGTGCAGATCGACTTCTGACTTCAGCGACCTCTGTTCCTTACCTACATCTATCCGCTTCATGATTTTCCCCCGATTCACAACTGCTGCTAGTATCTTAACCAACCAGCCTGTGATCGTTTTTACCTTCTATTCCTACTTAACCGAGACTGCTAGCCAGCTATTTGCCTTAAGACTTCTGTCTATCCAACCCACCTATTTCATTTTCTGCTGCTTCTATGGTGCTGAAATGTGATCTTTTCCTAACCTACTCGACCACTTCAGCTATTCCCTTGCTTCTATTTACTTGCTGCGGTGTCATCCGGTTGAGCAAAACTGCTTTCTTCAGCAATTGACTGCGCTTACCTTACTGTGTTATCCTCCGATCACAAGGCGTCGCTTTTGTCTCCTTTGACGTATCTGCCTATAGGCTTACTGATCAAAGAATTGTGGGTTAGGTACTCTTTATTCCCATCGGTCTCCTTTGCTTACCTTTTGCTCTAATCACAAATGCTGTTATTATTTCCGACTTATGCACACCAGTGTCATAGGACCCGTCAATTTACGCTTAACCTAGACGACTGACACTAAGTTTTTTGCAAGTGTTCTGGCGGGAGGAATGGCATCATTGGAGGAATGCCGCCAAACAGACGAATTTTATAAACAGTAGAATCAATCCACTAGCAAGCTGAACGAAACGTAGCGCCATAGCACCGCGAGCTAGTAGAGCATTTGCATGGCGCTGTAGGTTTGCTTTTCCTTGAGGTGAGGTTTCGAGGGTAAAAAGGATTTGAATCCAACTGTTCAAGTTACTGGAGGATGCAGACTACGCGGACGAAGGGCCTGAATAGTGGACTAGACTTTACTCTTAATTCGTGATATGCTGATACATGTAAGTTTAGTTGACTATGGCCATTCATCCGCAGAACATAAGTCTATAAGCAGATCACACTGGCGGGGTGGGTAAAGCATCAATGGTATGATGTCACCAAGTAGATGAAGACGTCGAACCACCAGATGGGTAATCCACTGGCATCTCAAGTAAGTAGCGCCCTTACGGAGTGCTGAAGTATCCTAGCCCGTTGATGGGAGGTACCGAAGATGGAAGCTATTTGGACCCAGTTGTTTAAACAGGCTCACTGAATACCTGAGGTGGTGGATCAGGCTGTCACCGTGTGATAAGGTATGGTGATCCAGGTAAGCCTATAGGTAATAGGTATTTATCCGAAGGACATAATGGTACCAAAGGACCAAACTGGTGGGGTATGTAAAGTAGGAACCGTAAAAGGCGCCAAGTTGGTGAAGAAGCTGTAACATCGGAGTAGTAATCCATTGGGTTGGGGGACAGGGCATATCGCCATTGCTTTGAAAGTAAGTAGCAAACTTTCGGGCAGACAAAGGTTGTTTTGTGCTGATGTTCAAAAATGAGAAGCATTTGCACCGAATTGTTTAAATCAGTGGACGACACTGAAATAGGCCTGCATCACATATATATATATATATACACGGAAGAAGTGAATACGACAGCAGACATACCACACTGGCGAGGTGGGAATATTATCTATAAAGTACTTACGCCAAGTAGATGCACATTCTAATAATGTCAAAACAGTCCTCCACTGGAAAGGTGCACGGAGGATTGCGCTTTTGTTTTGCAAGTACCGGGCTTGCAGTGAAAAGAAACTTACCTTTGGATGCAACGTTCAGAAGGCGCGTCCAAATGCTCGAACCACAATGGATATGACACACAGTAACAAATCGCCTGAGATGGTGCACCGGACTGCCAACATACATTTAGGCATATACGTATTAACTTCGACCTTTGCTTGGTGTTTTCTGCACTTTTATGCATGCCACGCGGAGGAGCAAAGAAGAAGAGGGCAAATTGCGGAAGGCGTCCAACCATAAAGAACTGAACGGAGCTCTCGACGTGAGGCATTTGCAACCGCCTTAGTACATTTCGTGTGCCCATATAAACTCTGGTGACATGTGCATGAATGCGCCTTCTTATAATAAAGTTGGAGAGGATTATTTGTAAACAGCCATTAGGCGCCGAAAAATATAGAGCCGTGTAGCAAATGAGGGAAGGCCCAGTACGCATAAGTGAAGTTGCTAGAGCAGCTGTCCCAGAGTATTCAGATGAGGAGAGGAAAAAGCTAGCAGATGTTGCTACAGCCGGCGGCGTTGATGAAGTATGCAAATAGGATGGGTGTCATTTGGAAAAGGATGATATCCAGTAAGAAGATAAGAAATAAGGTGTGGATAAAGTCCATCTGGATATACTCTCGGCGTGACAAGCAGCAAGGCAAGGTCGTTAGTGGTCTGTGGCTGACAAAGGGCGACCGAAAGCCATTACGTAGTAGAGACCTAGACAACTTTGACGGCATGCGGCCTACTGATATAATCGCTGACGTATATGAATTCGCAAGGACTGGAAATGTGGGTGGTAGGATGCAAGGAAAGGCCGCTTAAGTCTAATGGAGGATAGCAATTATCGGGGTGTTTTCGGCCTAGGAGTGTATGTAGGTAAGCAACATTGTTATAAACCCAAAGTGCTTCGCACATATGTGAGCAGCTACAATGTCAAAGTTAAGTCCGTGTAGCAGCGGAGGCAGGTGGTGCGTACATGGAAACAAATGCTAGAGCCTAAGTGATAACAGAATAAATAGGAATAGGCAAGGTATACAAATCGAGGCGAGGGGTGTGGAGGGAAGACGAAAGGTGGCCTCCTTGCAACAGCTATTAAGCGTTATGCTAATAAGTGGAGAAACAATATTGGCCTAACATTGCTGAAAAGCGTTAGAATGGACCGACCGTTAAGGAAAAAGGTGGAGCAAAGCAACTAATTGTATCAAGTAAATAAATAAATAAATAAATTTGTATATTTATCGACAGACGGTACACGGCCCCATAAGTGGGAGCGATCACACTTGTACAGTTTCATGATTAAAAGCTGGGTTGACTGTAAGGCAGAGAAAAAGGGTGTCGGCTCGGGATTAATCGCAAAGGAAAAGAAGCTGCCCATCCAGTGTAGAAGGCGTGCACTAATTAGCGTTCAAATTTCAGAGCAAGACTGGTACGGACAGCAAGTAAATAACACAGATGTAGCAAAAATAGTTCTGGTGAGAGCTCTGGAAGAGACTTAGGGTGCAGAAAAGGATGGGCAGCGGCCCCAAAAACCCTGCTTTCCACACCAAAGTGGATTACTACATGCTAACAGACAAGTCAAGTAACCTGTAGAGGTAAGGAATGCCAGTGGGCGGATAAACTCCATGGCATGAGTCACTTGCTATCGCGAGATGAAGCACAGACTGACATGGTTGGCGGCATCCAGTTTCGCATTTGCCTGTCACTGTGGCAAACCACAGGACGCCTGCGCCTACAGAGGGACAACGGGTGGCTTGCGCTGCACTACCCACAGCTCCAACCACACACCCCATTTTCAGTGTAAACCCGAAGGAATAAGACCGGGAGGCATGTGGATGGGAGCCACGTTTCATCAACAGAGCCGACCCACACTCTTTCACAGGCAAACACAAGCTCGCTGTATTTGGGAATCAAGCGCACACAAGGCGGTGGCTGGACCGTAGTCCGCCCCACACTGAGTGCATAGAACTATTCTTCGAGCCTAGCACGGCCCAAGGACCGTGCACCATGTCCCCTCCAGCAACGACCAACTGGCTTCTGGAGCCAGTACGGACGAGGTAGTGGGTAATAGACAGGTAGGCACCTTGACAACATGCACATCAAGCGAAGCCACACCGATTTATCAAGCAACAGCCAATCACCTGGAACGACAAGATGAAATAAAACAAATCCAATAATGCATGCAGATACGGTGGCATAACTCTTCGCTAAAATTGCATATGAAGTAAGTTGGTAAGTGGCGAATCCAAGCTAAGGAAAAGGTGTCCACAAGTTACTCAAAAATGCTACAAACGCAACAAAGTTACAGAAGATATGCGCAATTAATGTAAGCAACGTGGCCAGTTAATGGAAGAGTATTCAGATTGGCAGAACAAACCAATTAAAGTGGAATGAAATTTAGCCATCTTAAAAGGACCTTGCTTAAGTGTAAGTTGGTTTAGCCCAACTGCGGTGAAGAAGCCTCAAGAATGCAACATCAGGCACAGCATGGGGCATAGAGCACTGACAGACTGACATCTATGCAATGTTACGTACAGGGGTGAGAAGGGTAGGGACCACATATTGCAGCTGCAGCGAGAATACGCTTTCAGAGCCACCTCGGAAACTGACCTGTAGTAGCGGCCTAAGCTTGGCAGCAGCTTCATAAATACGAAGTGTTTTACATTTTGTTAGACTTCTATAGTGAAACATCTAAATCGAATAGACAGCAGAGAAGAATGGGGGTGGGAGTCGAAATAACTGTAAAGCAGCGGCCGCTGGCCATCGTAAAACGAAGCATGTACTAATAAGCATGCAATTTTAAGTAAAGATACGAAAAGAAAATGGACTATATAGTGCAGCAGTAGAGCAAATGCGGCCGCAGAGTCAGCTCGGAAAGGGGCCTGGGGTAGCGGACTAAGCTTGGTAGCAGCGTCATACGATACTAAGTGTTTTACATCTAATTCAAGTTCTATAGTGAAATATCCAAATCAAATAGACTGCAGAGAGGGGTGCGGGTGGGAGCCGAAGTAACTGTGGAGCAGGAGTCGCCCGCTTTCGTAAGATGAAGCACGGACTAATAGCCATTCAATGTGAAAAACCGGAGCGAGTAGTGAAGTGGCTACATACTACAGCTGTAGCGAGAATACCGTTGCAAAGCCAGCTCAGAAAGGGACCTTATGCAGCAGAGTAAGCTAAGCCGTATCATCAACACATACTACGTGTTCCATTCCGAGTTTACCTTTACATTGCAACATATAAATCAAGTAGACAACTAAGAAGAGTGGGGTGGTAGCCGAATTAATTGCGAGGCAAGAGCCTCACGCTCTTATGTGATGGGGCCATAAACTAACAAACATACAAATTTAAGAGTAGGAGCTATAAGAGAAGGGAGCTACAGGAAAATCCGGTTGCAGAGCGAGCTCTAAATTGGACCCGGGGTTGCGGCATGAGCTTAGCGGCAGCCTCAAAACATTCTACGTGAATCACTCCAAAGTTGATTTCTACAGTGTCATAAAATTTTAACTAAACAGCAGCAAGGAACGATGGTGTGAGCTGGATTCAGCAATCCTGGTTTATTTATAGTTAGAAGCTGAGCCCGTCAAAGTTATAGGAAGTTGTAGCTAAGCCTGGATGCCGATGAACTGGCGGCAGCAAACCTTGTGGCTGTCCTGTGTAGGTCACAATGTAATAGCTCTCAGGTCCATGCTAGAACAGCTCATTTAAGAAATGCAGCTTCTTAGTAACCCAGGCCTTGGGGTAGTGTTTAGAATTTGGGTAATGAGTTACGAAACTGTATAATGGCCTTGGTTGTCCAGGTGGTTATTGGCAGCCGATTCCAAGCGAAGGCGTGTTTATATAGCAAAGGTTGTAATGAATGCTGCATCTAGACTTAGTCTGGATAAAGAAAACGGTCTAGCTCGTATGGGGTACCGAGCGCTGTCTAATTGTTGAACCAACTAACCTGTATTGACCTCTGGATGTTCTAACATTTGAAATGAAAGTACGAGATTGACCTTGATCCAACCTAGCCACAGTGGTTCCAGTTTAAGTTGTTTGCACCTGTCTATATAAGTAAATTGGGACGAACTTAGGAGACGTTCGGTGAACTTTCGTTGCACCCGCTTTAATTCTGTAGGGTTACACTTGCGCGAACTGGTGAACACGATCGAGCAATGCTCAAAGGTTGGTCGGGCGCATGACTTGTAGTGGGTTTGCCGCAATTCCGCAAGCAGCACTTATTTGCACATCATACCGATGATTGATCCAGCTTGTGCCGAGCTATGTCTCGTCTGGTTGGCGAATATAAGCGAGCTGGAGTAGTGCAAGCCGAAGTTCCTAACTGTAGTACACTCTGAAGGTGGTTAACCATGTAGTTTCAGCACATTAAAGGGCGTTGCAACCGTAAACTATGACTTTGCATTTTATCACGTTTGAAATCCATTTTTCGCAGGTTGCACTAATGTCCAAGCGCCCTGAGATTCCGGTATGCATGTAAGCTGCGTCACGTGTGAAGAATAGTTTATGTCACCCGCGAATAGAAATGGTTTATCATAAGAAAAGGAGTCAACTAGGTCGCTGGTTTGTCGGAGAGAAAGTAACGGACCTAGTATACTGCCCTGAAATACTCCACGGGTTGCTGGTTTTGGTTTTAAGTATTGGTGTTCTAGTCGCAGCTACCGTGAGATATTATTAAACTATGATATGAACCAAAGTAGAACTTAGTTAGAGATACTAATGGATTTACCTTTGGTCAGTAGGCCAGCGTACGTGACTCGATCAAATCTTTCCTCATGTTGCGAAGGTTACAAACAACGCGGATTCTGCGTCGATCTTACCTGCTACTATATCCAGGAACTCAAACTGTCAGCTTCGGCATGACGTAGCCAGTAAAAACCCATGCTAGGTACTGATACTAAGGTCGCGTGGTAGCAGAAAGTCTAACATCCTCTCCTTAACTAGCCACTTCATCACCCTTGACGCAAACGGCTTGTGAATGTTGGGGCTGTAACTGTTAATGTCGGGCCTGGAGCATCTTTTTTGTCTTAATGAACTTCTTGCATGTTTCCAGGCAGTTGGGAAGACGCCGTTACTCATGGATAAGGTGCACATGTTAGGTAGTAAGACTGGGATATCAGAACCGCCTTGTTACATAAGCTCAACAGGCAAGCCAAGAGGATCTGGGTAGTAAGCCAACTTGTGTGAAGTGACTGCACTAGCAAACGAACGTAGATCAATTCGACAGTGGATAGCTCGTCACTGTTTAGCCTTGGTATGCCTCTTGGCGGTGTCGAATAGACGTCAGCGAAAGAAGCACAAATGTGCTTCTTAACGAATCAGCACAAGGCGTCTAAGTCACTAACTGCTATGCCATTTTACCTCAGTGTCGAGGTTATAATATTTGGCGTATTGATTTTGTTTTTCCTCAGAGCAACAAGGGCTTTAGTGTTGCTTTTGTCGGAAGGAGTCCTGCGTTTTTCAGTTCACCTGTCATCGGACTGCTTGTTGCACTACTCTGGTTGGAACTTATCAGGACGTACAAGAAGAGCAAAAGCATTTGTCTTTTAGTATTTGGCTAGCAAATGTTAGTGGTTGACATCCGCTGCAGGCGAGGTAGCTACACACAGTAATAATTTCGCAAATCGTCGGGATGGTTTTAGTGCAAGTACAACTATGCAGGATTGTAGCTTGCGGTAAAGCTATTGTACTGCAGCGCCGATATCAGTGGTCAGAAAGAAATCGTGCCAATTCATCAAACTTAGCAGTTTAGAAAAGCTGTTCCAGTCAATGTGTTGCATTGGTCTGGACACAGGAGCTTCTCAGGCCATAGTGAACTTTAATTTAAATAGGCTGAACAACAGCTGTACTACTTTGTGGTGGCTACCTAGGATGGCATCCTGCACACTAGCGAACGCATTGAGGTGGCACCATGCGAAGTAGAGGTTCAGGATATTGGATGTTTTATTAGATACCTATACTTGTTGATCCCATTCATTCGCTATGACCGTGTTCAGGGGGCATGGTTATTAAGCAAGTGTCGTTTGGTGGTGCTATTGAATGTTTGGCATGTTGAAACCTCCGTCTACTACCTTATGTCGGTGGGGTGTACAGAAACATAACGTGAATAGCTCAACAGGTCCTTCCGTCACGTTTTATTTCAATGTGGGGGTTATGGGTACAGATCATGAGCCAATTAAGACCAAGTGGGTAATCATGTGGGAGAATCCAGAGTAAATCCTTGGGATTTCCATTATTACGGTCATCAAAGGAATAAGCATCAAACTTGTCATGAATATATTTGAAGCAACTGACACCAACATTTTTTGCACGGCCCTTGCTAACGATCCCATAGTCTGGAATGAGTAAAGGCGTATCAGTCATTAGGGGCAATGCCAGTACAAGTACTAACAACCACATGTGGAGAGGAGAGAAGTGGCTGTATGATGCAGTTCACGTCGGCCGGAGCATGCTTTGGTGAGCAAAGCGTGATGGAATGCTCGTAGGCACTGTCCTTTGGATGCATGTGGAGTGGCAGTATCATTTTGGTTGAGGCAACTGGAAAGAACGCCATTTGAGAACCTCAAATGCTTCTTGGGCATTATGTGCGTTCTTTTACCAAAATCAAATCACAGAGGAGTGAGGAAGGAATTGTTTGCTTTGTTCAGAGGAAGTCGTACCAAGTGTGTGCAAGGTGTGGTTGGGCTTGGTACTCTAGTTGGCTGGCAGCCGACGTGCAGGTGTAAGATTGGGGCGACAGAGGCTAACGGAATAACTGAAACCAGCAGTTTGGTGATAAAAGCGGTGTATGTAGGAGAAAGGTTGGTGGCAGCTTCTTAATAACCGCGGTTGATACCGTCATAGTAGAATGGTGTAGGAAAGCCGGCCCCGCATGTTTGGTGTTAGAAGTCTCTCAGGATTGAGACGAGGACTGCGAGACTGGTCGTAAGTCAATACTTCAAAAGTAATGGCTGATACTTTACTCATGCCCATGGTTAAGGCGGTTGCTAGGAGATGAGTGGGATTATATGAGCAAGGTAATACGAGTGGCGTGCTAGTGAGCTAATGGCGACGTTTTGGAATATTGCGAGTGGGTAGTTCGATAAGCTAGTCGAGTTGACGAAGATCTACTAAGCGGCTGTTACCAGAAGGCACCCTGGCAACTTCGTTAATTGCATGAGATGTGAATTGTGTAATATAGCGAGCATGTTTACCTGCTGAGTGGACGGCAGTGAGCCACCCAGTGTCACACCCTGTAAAGAAGGAGTATTTATACGCCTAGTGGCTTTGGGCGTTGTGATGGTGGAAAGGAGTCCATAGAGAGAAGGGTAACTAGAGTAAGTAAACGAAGACGATGAGGCAAGAGCGTTCCCATTGCGAGCCCCATGGTAGAGTAATCGGGACCCTTTAACTGCTTGGTCCCGCATATTCACAGCACTATGCTGTGAGTAGTCTAGTTGCTCGAGTACCTACTAACGTCGAGGGCCATTAGCATTTTTCGCAAAACTTGCGTTAGCTGTCTGCGACACATGCTCAGTTTTGTGGTGCATAGAATATAGCCGCCTGCTTCTCGAGAGGTTCGCGCCAGTTCAATTCAATGTTCTTGGGTCTGCAAGTATATGCCAGTTGTTGTTTTGCTGGCCGTAAACCTGTCGTTTCGTAGAAGGTGAGCAGTTGTTTTTAGACTTTGGACGGGGAGTAGGCAGTTCAAAGCGGATTGTGGCCGTTGGTGGTCGTGGTCGGCTTGCATTGTGTACCAGATTATTCACCACGCTGCAGTTAGTACCGTCAGGTGAATCGAGTACGTTCGGCCGTCGAGTCGTGTTTGCGATTTGTGAGGCGCGATGTCCTTTCAGTCGTACCAAACATTATCCTCCAGTTGACGATGGTTTTGCATGGAGACTATCCGCAGTCAATTGGTCGACAGTTTTGCGACAGACACTGTCCAGAAGTTGAGGCATGTGGATTGTACGTTGTGTAGTATTTGTTGCTGTGTGGCATTCATTTCTAGGTACTATGTTTCTCAAGAATGTTTTACCGAGTGACGTAACGCCCAGTAAGTTACGATCGTTAGATAGTGCCGTTTGGAGTTCTTTGGACCATTTTCACGTGACCGTTTGATTGCACTGTCAGTTACAATTAAAATTCTTTGGTGCCAACAGGAACATCCGTTTTACGGCGTAAATAATTGGCCTTCTGAGTGCTATGGATGGCTAGCATAACTTATTATAAACCGGTTAATAGTGTTACATTGGATGTGATATATAATCATTTTACTGAGGTAAACTGAGCAAAATAAGAAAGGCCAAAATGGCTGCGGAAAATCAACAGATGCGAATGTGCTGAACATGCGTTCAAAAAATATAGCGTTATTTTTGGCTAGGGAATGCTTTGAAATGTTGCATGTACTGAGGCTAAAACTGACTTTCTATTATAAACGGAATTCACTTTTTACAATGCAGCAGGTAAAAGGTTGCGAACTCCACAGTGAATGTTAATTACACAAATAATCTACACGGAGGTAATTAAGCGTAACATTTTAAGGCAACCCATGTACCTCATGTATTCATAATGAACGGAAATACGTAATTAATAAGTGTGAAACGTACGGATGATGCTTTGCAGGTAAGCTGGAAGTAAATGTAATTTTGTAAATCTGCAGAAGTGCAAAAAGAATAACTGTTATGACAAAGGCATCACTATGTGCATGGTTGATAAGATGCAGAATAAGATGTTCGAAGTTGCTAAGGAAGCAAGACTGACAGACATTTTCTGTTACTCTATTGGTGTGTATATAAATGCGTAATTGGAACTGAGCATGCACTGAGTAGCATTTGTTTGGTGTTAGTGAACGGGAATATTTACAAGTGCAAAAGCTGCTTTGGTAGGTGTGGTTTGTTGCGAAGCGCAATGCAAATAAGAATATGTTGGAAGGTCCCCGTAGGCTCAGATACATACGTAAGACGGACAAAAAGTGCGTAAGTTTATGCCTGATTCTAAAATATGTGTATATATGGTTGGCGGCATCCAGTTTCGCATTTGCCTGTCACTGTGGCAAACCACAGGACGCCTGCGCCTACAGAGGGACAACGGGTGGCTTGCGCTGCACCACCCACAGCTCCAACCACACACCCCATTTTCAGTGTAAACCCGAAGGAATAAGACCGGGAGGCATGTGGATGGGAGCCACGTTTCATCAACGGAGCCGGCCCACACTCCTTCACAGGCAAACACAAGCACGCTGTATTTGGGAATCAAGCGCACACAAGGCGGTGGCTGGACCGTAGTCCGCTCCACACTGAGTGCATGGAACCACTCTTCGAGCCTAACACGGCCACAAGGACCGTGCACCCCGTCCCTCCAGCAACGACCAACTGTCTCCTGGAGCCAGTATGGACGAGGTAGTGAATAATAGACAGGTAGGCACCTTGTCAACATGCACATCAAGCGCAGCCACACCGGGGATATCAAACAACAGCCAATCATTTGAGAGAGAGAGACAAGAAAATAACTCGATTAATGCATAAGGAAACGGTGACATAAACCTTAAGTTATTGAGCATATGTAATAAGTTGTTTACAAAAGAATCCTAGATAAGTTCGCGAGGTCAGACAGTATACTTTACGGAGTACCTCGAAAACAAAATGCTATGGAAATCGACTACAATTGGCTTAAGCGAAGTGTGCAAGTTAATGGAATGGAGTACAGGTATGAGAAAGAAAAGCATTTAGGCAAACTTGAAAACCCACCACTTGAAATAAAGAGACTTAGCATGCAAGCACGCGGTTAGTAAATCGAATGCAGCGTGCCTACAAAAGCTGCGCCGGTGCTGTCTACCTTCTCTTCAGGACCCGTCGTCGCATCTGTAGTTGTCCCGAGTGGCCTCGCTCATGGCTCACTAGGAAAGGGTGACATATATCTTAAAGTAATGAGCATCTGAAGTAAGTTGTTTACAGAAGAATGCGAGATAAGTTCACGAGGTCAGAAGGCAAAATTTACGGAAATGCCGCGAACAAAAAATGTTTTCGGTAAGGACTAGAATTGACTTAAGTGAAGTATATATATATATACATAAATAAATAGGTATATTTCTAGACCTGCTAGAGGCTGCACCCTAAAGGGTTCAGATCAATGCTTACATTTATCCGATGCTCTTGCATGGAAGTAGGTAAAATATAAGTATGTGTTCATCGTCAGCAATTGCAAATGCATTGGCATTGTTTGATATACAGCTACTGGGTCGCAGGCGCCCACCTTGACGTTTCTGGTTTCTGCGGGCGATTTTGAACTCCTTGTTCTTTTGTGAAAACTTCGCGGAGGTGTAGTTTGCCTTTTCTCCTTGGAACAGAATCCAATTCGCCGAAAGTGCACTTTAAATTGATCGCACATTAATTGGCCACTCAGTTGCCCCAATTGTTGTTGCGCACATGTAAGAAATGAGTGAAGGGATTATAAGGCATACGAAAAGTTGAAAGCATTTCCGATAACTGCGGACAAAAATAGAAGCAATTTGTTAAGAGAGAAATAAAGCAGCGTGTTTCAGTAGAAAAATACCAATTAACAAAAAAATACAGCCCCACTTTTCTTACGCTGATATTGCTCTCCGGCGCAAAATGTCAACCTGAGTTATTCTCAGATAAAAGAAAAAGCCTTTGCACAGTTAGAATACTTCTTAAAGTGGCACAAAATTACACTGGTCTGGACCAGCTTTAGCGCCTGAATACGTTGCACGTAAAAGCAACACAATACGTGCAGTAGGTTGCAAGTTATTTGCAATTAAATGATGGTCTACGAATAAGGCCATTTTATTTTTCGCTAAAAATGGCTTCCTGCTTTGCAAGCAGATAGCGGAAAAAATAAAAGAAAATATAAAAAGTAGAGAAGCGGTGTATGTTCTAGATAGGCATAGCTATCCCGAATTGCTCTAATTAGCCCGTAATACCCTGCGACAACTACGGACTGCGCAGGTGGCCGAAAAGTAAACTTTTGCAGGCATACATGAAAATTTATGCAGATAAGGGATGAGCTTACGTGAAAACGCTAGAAATCCAGCAAGGAATATTATATCTACATGGGAATTCAGGGGAGCTTGTAATTAACTCACGGTTAGAAGGCCACAGCATATGATTTTCAGTGGATACTGAGCCACATAAACAACCAGTAAAATAGAGTTTAGCATTTTTTAAGCCTCTAAGCTTATCTAAAGCTTACAACAAGCCCGCATGAGCCAGGTCTACCTGAGTAACCCTGGGGATCTTTCAGATCCGTTGCCAGATTTCGGCCTACAAAATGCACACATTACTTAGCTAAACATCACAAGATTTATCCCTTAGAGCCGATTTTCTATATTCATGAGGCTCTGTCTCTTACGTCAGTGAGCTGTAGGAGCCTGCCACCAATAATAAAGAAATAAGCATGGGAAAATTTAGTAAAATTTAGCTAATTGCATTTGGGCCTGCAATCCGTTTTGGTCTACATTAGTTGAGCTTTAACAGCTCTACTTCTGGTGGTTGAGCTTGCTCATACTTGAGGTATTGTTATGCCTCATGTGTAGATGCACACTATTGTTCAGCTCTTTGATGAATTTCGATTTATTTCTCTCCATTTTTAAGTTCCGAAGATAGTGCCGGCGGTGTTCATCCAGTTGGCAATGTTAACTGGTACTCTAATGTCACACCGACTATTTCTTTTGTGATTTTCCTGGCAAGAGCTGTTCTAGCACCCTAAGCAAAGAGCGATAGGGTAAATCAGGAGTAGAATAGTAACAAAAACCAGTGGGAGCTGGTCGTTCACCCGCCATTACGCATAGCGCATGTTAGGCTTTGAAGCCAGCTAAAAAATAAATGACACACGGACGGCCAAGATAAGAAAAATGGTGATGGAAAGTTTCTGGTGCTCCAGCCAGCCAGTGTGACAGGGGCCTCTCTGCCGTTGGTTAGCTTTCGCGCCAGTGAAAAGAAATCTGGAAATGCGAGTGGTATACTAGCAAAAGCAGTTAAAGAAGAGGATCTGGTTTTCATTATGCCTGTCTACTAGTGTTGACAGTAGCGAAATGCACATGTATACCAGATAAAGCTAAGTATATGGGGCCAAGAGAGTATAAGTGGAGAGCAAACTGTCTGATTATTGGGTCTAGAACTTTTAAAGTGCGCTCATTGTCAACAATAAGAAAGACATATTTTTTTATTTTGCGGCTTACCTACTGATAGTGTTTGGAAACTGCCGACTATAGTAACTTGTGCTCAGACTTAATGAAAAAGCTTCAATTAGGGCAACAACGCTAGAACCTGGCATTTCACATGAGGCTTAATGTTGTTAAAATGTTTTTAGTAGACGTGACTCATGGGTCACAAGTATAAGTATTCGCAAGAGACCAAGTGGGCTAGGTATTTGGAAAATACTGAGGGGTAAAGATGGAGACGAAGGAACCAAAGTGTAGAAGAGAATGGAGAAGTGAATCAAAGTTTGTCCGTTCGGATTGCTTCCCCATTGCTATGCAATATCCTACCTGGTCAGTGCCTACAGGCTTACGATGCTCCCATTCAATAGTACAAGGCTGCTTTACGTGCTGATCTGTTGAGCAGTAAGAAACTGGACGTCGAGAAGGAGCTTTCAAAGGACTTGAGCTACCGATTAGTGTTTCCCGGTTGCCTTTGCGGTAGCGTCTACTATTTCAAGACTTCCCATTTAACTAATTGTCGGTGGGAGCCAGTAAAGCGCTCAGCTACTACTGGGGTAGGCTGAATACCTTTTGTGGTCGGATTAGCAGTCCTAACATCTGTAAGATGCGTGCAACTGATCGGGCCAAGATCTCTCACGTAGTGTGACAGGGACCGCAAAGTATGGGGAGGACCTGTGAGCCCAAGATGCTCCTGTCATGGAGTCTAGTTGAGCGCAATACAACGTCGCGCTAGAGCTGAGCAGAATGTGATCTATGCCCCATCGGGGCCGGTATCAAAAAGGTTATCATCAGAATCACAGATGTTGAAAAGGCGTCTTATGTTATCCAGGCACATAAACTTTCGTACCTCCTGCTTGAAAGCCTGTGGATTGTGAATCTCCCGCAGCTGTGCAGGTAATTTGTTCCAGCTATTTACATAAGCGACAAGGAAGAAACGTGAACGTAGTTTCTTCCTCGCTGGCAGCGGGGCAACTGTGCAGTGCTTGTTTCGGATGTTGAATTCTGATCCTTTTCTCACTGACAGGCTGGGGATATCACTGTGCACCGCTTGGTATATTGACTTATGTAAGGAGCACATGTTTAAGACAATGCGCCGCAGCCATAGAGGCTGGAGTTTGAGATGGTTACATCTCTGTATGTAACTAAGCGCTAGGCCTTGTGGGGCTACTATTTTGGTAAACCGCCGCTGAGCCTTTTCGAGCAATATGCGGTTTGATTTCCGCAAATTACTGAAGATATAGGGGCAATATTCCAACTGCGGACGAAAGTGACTGCGGTAAAGCTCCAACCGTGCTTCAGCCGAGTTAATGTGGCGGCCTAGGTGGAAGACCATTCTGCGTGCTTTTGCTACCTGATACTGCACATTCTCTGAAAAGTTGTGAGTCATAGAATAGCGAATACCTAGGTTAGTAGCTAACGTTTTTAGTTGGATGGGCGTACCATTCAAGGTAAACGCACCATCCGATATGGAGCATTTGTGGGTCAGAATACTAGATTTATCAGCAGAGAATGTCATTTGCCAATTTTGACACCACGACTCTAAGGTCTTCAGGTCTTCACGGATCTCTTGTAGGGCGGATGCTTTAGCGCTTGGTGGGAAGACATATACGACCTTTATATCGTCGGCAAAGAGAAATGGGCGACCATGGCGCAGGCCGCTACAGATGTCGTTCACATAAATCATAAACAGGGTTGGTCCAAGCACGCTGCCTTGCACAACACCTCTGGAAACTGTGACAGGGATGGACTCAAAGTGTGCTACCTTCACGGACTGCGTACGCTCGGTTAGGTAGGATTTAAGCCAGTCAAGCAGAGGGGTGACTTCACCGTAAGCCTTGAGCGTATGTAATTGGCGTTTATGGGGGACCCTATCGAACGCCTTCTGCATATCGAGGTATAGCGTAATAATCGCCAGACCTGAATCAATCGCGCCAGTGACCAGGTTGAGAAAATCAAGCTGGCAAGTTGCGCAGGATCGTGCGCTTAGAAAACCATGCTGTGACCTGCTAACGTGGCCTCCTGCATTCAAGCAGGCCATAAGCGCACGCTTAACCGATTTCTCTATCACACGTGAGAGAATAGATGTGTGGTTTATGGGTCGGTAGTTGCTGACTTCCTGTACGGAGCCACCTTTATGGCGCGGTGTGATGACAGAGTGCTTCCAAGCCAATGGGTATTGGCCCTTCTCCATAGAGAGTGTGAAGAGTTTCAAGAGGAGTATGGAAAGGTCATCGCCCCTATTCTTAAGTAGTATGGGTGGAATTCCATCAGGACCAAGTTTGGTGGATGGTTTTATGGTTTTGATAGCGGAACGGATGCCTTTTAGATAAATAAATAAATAAATAAATAAATAAATATTTATTCTCGACTATGCGAGGCACGCCAGTTGTGGCATGATCAGGTATGTACAGCTGTACAGACATTTTATGGGAACTGTAGTGACAGTAGAAAATTGTTCATATGTCCATGCTTGGAACTGTGCGATGGTGAACAGGCGAAAGAACGATTTGGTTGTAGTGGGATCAAGATCCATTTGTTTGGACATAATCGCTCTGCCATATATCGCAGTCATACCTCGAGTAATAATAGATAAGGAATCCTGAGTGATCCATTGGAAGATAATTGAAGAGCAAGCTATCCAGTATGATGATTCTAATTGAGCTGCCCGTGTGAAGTTATGGGCTGTGACTTTATTCGGTGGCGCGTCACATTCGCCACGTTACAGTGTTGTTAAACGGACATTTGTGGCTTTTTATAGGGAGAACGCTTGCCAGGCGAAAACCCACCACGTCCTGAAACACTGCCGCCAATCCATTGAATGGCAAGTTGTAACTGGCTATGTTTCTTGTTGAACGTTCCTTTGCTCCGTTATTCGCAGTCAAGTTGCGTCCCATTTTTCTGCTGACTGATGCGCTATGTGAGTGGCCATTGCGTGCCTGGGTCCTCTCCTGTTCAAGATCGGTAGGTCAGGAACTAAGCATTCTTTCTGGATATGATGTATCGATCATTTGCAGAACAACGTGAAGCCTCGAAGAATATACATTGAAATATGTTGAAGTCTTGGAGGACAGGATAGGTTCCGAAGAAAGAATCGCAGATCCCCCGGGGTATGTAGTGAAATTGATTAGAGATAGGGAAACCACGGCCATTTGAGCAGTCAAAGCGGATTGAAGAGCTTAGAATGACCGATTGTTCAAGCTTTGTTTTGGCAGAAGAATGTGCCTTCCGTAGTCGAAAGTCCTCCAGTCACGAGATATGTGGAAGAGGTATTGTTAGGTAAATTGAACGCAGTTGTTCCTGCCGCGGAAGAATTGTATCAGTGCAAGATATTGAATGATTTGTCCGGTTAGTAAGTTGTAAAATAGTTGATAATTTTCCGCTCATGTCCAGGTGGATAGCAGCTGGTTTGTGGACACATCCAGCTCAGTATTGACCGGGGACAATTCTTCCCACTGGGACGCTTTGATGTAAGAGTTGAACATCTCACATATAGTCCGTGGATCTGCACTTGCTTTGCAAGGGCCGGCGCGTATGGAAGTGATGTTTGCTCCATAATGAGGAGTGCGAGAACGCAGCAGCCAGCTGAGGTGCTTGGCTTTGTTTGCACTGGCCATGGCTGCTTTTTCTTGGGATGTTTTAATTAATACAGACCTGGACGACAGCTGGCTCGCAATCTCGTTAGCTCTCAGCACATGCGCAAAGTTGAACGTCTTGTAGTAGGAACGTCGTAGTTCCCTCAACCTTGCATGCAGCTTAGTTTGCCTCCTAATTTTTCCTGAACTTTTATTTAAAGGAGTAAATGGAGCCAATAGGTCTAGACAATAATGCAGTTCGCCATAAAATATTGCGGACGGTTGCTCCAGGGAGTCGGACAGAAAGAAATGTTCCCAGTTCCTTGCTCGAATAATCGTGGCAAATGTGGGCCAGTCTATGAAGCTTATCGGCCGGTATATCTCAATGGCCTCTGATCTACTCGTACAGATTGCCGGGATGTTTGCAAACAGCGAGCAGTATACCACTCTGTGGTCGCTCCTCGGAAACTCTAGGCCTACAGATGCACGAATATTGGATATACCCAGTGTAAATATCAAGCCTAACAGGTGTTTAGACCTGGTCGGCGTTGATACATGCTGCACCCATCCTCCCAAGTTGATGCAGGCTAATAGCCCACTATACTCTGCTGGGGCAGTGGGTGGAAACCACTGGATTTCAGGAAGATTGAAGTCGCCCGTCACAAGCTTGCATGCACATGGATGGCTCGCAGCTAGCTCAAAAGTAGTTATTAGCACTTTGTCACTCACAGGTGATGTATCAGGAGCCCTGTAAATGCATCCAAGTAGTAACTTGGGTCCCATGGCATCAACCGTTATCCATATAGAGTCCAATATTTCGGGGTCATCTAAGACTTCGATATTAGCAGAGAAATTTTGCTGCAGATAAATGGCACACCCTCCACCTCGTTTGTGTGTACGCGAATGTGCAAGTTAATAAAAGAAAGTACGGGTAGACATTTATACGAGAAAGCAAAGCATTGGGACAAAATTGAAAACCCACTACCTGAAATAAACAGACTTAGCATGCAAGCAAACGGTGACCTAAATCTTAAATTAGTGAGCATATGAAATAATTTGTTTACAAAAGAATACGTTTACAAAAGAATACGAGGTAAGTTCACGAGGGCAGGAGGTTTATTTTACGGAAAAGCAACAAACACGAAAATGTTATCGAAAAAACTACAAGTGGCTTAAGCGACGTGTGCAAGTGTATAGAAGAGAGTATAACTAGGCATTTATATGGAGAAGAAAAGCATTAGGGCAAAATTGAAAACCCACCACCTGAAATAAAGAGAATTAGCATCCAACCACGCGGTTAGTAAATCGAATGCAGCGTACCTACAAACGCTGTGCCGGTTCTGCCTACGTTCTCAGCAGAACTCTTTGGCGCTTTGGTAGTAGTCCCGAGTGGCCTCGCTCATGGCTTACTAGGCCTGCCTGACTAAGGCACGTGTGACCGCATGTGCTACAGCACCATGCACTCGATGTCCATGAACGACAATCCATCGGTGCTTGCCGCTTCCGAACTTGCCGCTTCTTCTCTGCATGCATGAGGTCTTTCTCCAGCACTTCAGCAACTGCCTTCGTGATCAGATCGCGCCATACGCGCCGATCAACCGCTTTCGATTCCTATGACCTGCAATCAAGATTAGAACGTGTGAGGCTCACATTGATCATGTCCTAGTAACGTAACTTTGGTTTCCCCACGTGCCGCTTCCCAATACTCAGCTGAGCGCCTAAGGGTTGTTTGGTATCCGAGTCGAATCCAAGCGACACACACGACCGAGCCATCTCAGGTGTCTCAGTAAAAGTATGCAGTCCACTGCATACATCCCACTTCTGCGCAACATTTCCGTGTCTGCAACTCTGGCGCCCCAGCTGATCCGCAAAATCCGTCCCCGACACTGCTGATGGAACCGCTCGAGATATCGCACATCCCGCCGGTACATCGTACACGTTTCACTGCCCTATAGAAGAATGGACAGCACCATGGATTTGTAAACCATGTGTATATAAATACGTATATAAATATGCATCCGTCTTAATATGCTACGTATATCGATATGGGGGTATATATATGTATAAATATATATATGGCGGGAGGGCCTATGGTGCGCTGAGACTGGTGGTGGCTAGATTCTGACAGATGGTCTACCCACTGCTGCTACTGTTTTGCCATTTGCTCATGTCCTGAGTGCCTCCTCATGGCGACCGCTGGGTTGGATTTTGGTTTCGCCCTTCTCCCTGCTAAGGTCCAGGACACCAATCCGCATGAGACAGTGAACTGACCATGTGATAGACCCTCTGCCTTTCGGATGTCCAATTAATCGAAGGGTTTGACCGAGGACCCGAGTCGTTCTCCTGTCAGGATTGGGCGCCCTGGCAGTATCCTAGTCCATGCTCTTCGGAGGTTGGGAAGTGGTCGATGGCCCACTTCCCATAAAACCTAGCCATGGGAGATAACAGGTTTACGGGTTGTGCGCTCACAGCTCAATTGGCGTAGAGCACGAGCGCCACGCATTGTCTCTGACGGTGGGAGGACACCTCCGGGTGTTCAATGGTTTGCTACTGCCCGCCTCAAGCCAGGCAGCCCCTGGTCAAATTGGTGCAAACCCGCCAAAACCCACCTGCGTCTGACCGTGGTCGCAGGTGCGTATCCTACTACGGTCGCAAAACCTATATAAAGCGTTCCACCACCTAAAGGCTGCGTGTGACGGCCGTCGAGCAGATCCCAATCTGTCTCTTCAAGCACATTCCCGAGCTGGATCTGCTCCCCACTTCCTTGTGGGTCAGGCTATTGAGCCAAATGCTCAGGGCGTAGTTCCTCAAGCAAACCTTCGAAGCACAACAACCACCTCGCGTGCGATTGCCCACCAATGCAATCGTATGCCTGCGCGCAAAGCACTCAGTTTCGGGTGCTGGAACGTGCGTACACGACTGGACCGGAACTCCAGCGAGCGCCCAGAACGACGCACTGCACTTGTCGCGATGGAGCTGGCGCGCTACAACATCGATATTGCGGCGCTCAGTGAAATTCGGCTCGCTGAGCAAGGTAAGTTGCATGAAGCAGGTGCTGGCTACACATTCTACTGGGTGGGCAACGCCGCCTCAGCACCACGTGAACATGGGGTCGGATTTGCAATATCCGATCGCCTCCATGGCCAGCTAGTATGTGAACCAACAGGCATCAGCGCGCGACTGATGACCGTTCGCCTACGACTCGGAAGAGGTAAGTTTGTCACGTTGTTAAGCACGTACGGTCCGACCACGTGTTATCCTGATGACACGCGTGATCAGTTCTACACTGAGCCATCCTCCGTGATACGGCCCGTGCCGAGGAGCGACCGACTATTTCTGCTGGGTGATTTCAACGCGCGCGTTGGGCGTGATGCAGCAGCGTGGACAGATGTTATCGGTTCGCATGGCATTGGTTCAGTGAAAGCGAACGTTGACAGGCTGCTCTCACTGTGTGCCACTCACGGCCTGACGATCACGAACACTCGGTTTGCACTGAGTGCGAGTGATATAGCAAGTTGGACGCACCCACGGAGTGGTCACGCTCACCTGCTCGACTATGTCATCGTACGTCAGCGTGATATGCGTGAAGTACGCATGACACGTGTACTGCGTGGAGCTGAGTGTGGCACTGCTCACAAGTTGGTGCGGACCAAACTGTACATATATTTTCGTAAATCTGTGTATTGCACTCCCGCCGTGAATCGGCGTAAATTTAACATTCTTTTCCTCGGTACTGTGGCGAAACGTACTGAGCTGGAGAAGGCGATGGCTGCACGCCTGTGTGATTTGGACTGCATAGCCGCGGTGGGCACCACATTCGCGACCAGGTGACAGCTGCTGCCGAAGAGACCATGGGGTGCTCAAACTGTAAGCGACCTGACTGGTTTGATGACAACAATGCGTCGATTGGCGCATTGGTGTCGGAGAAGAATGCAGCACTTGCTGCACATGTGGCTGACCTTAGTGACTTGGGAAAGAGTAATCAGTTTCGCAAAATTCGACGGCGACTGACCCGAGAGCTCCGTCGCATAAAAAGTGCATGGTAGACGGAGAAGGCGAAGCAGATGGAATGCTACGCCGAACGCCGTCAACACAAGGAATTCTTTGACGCCTTGAAGGCGGTGTATGGACCGAGATTGGAGCCGCTGAGGACACTGATCGATGGTAGTTCAGGCGCTACCTGCACCCAGACTGCAGACGTAATGCAGATCTGGCGGAAACACTTAGATTGTCTCTTGAACAACCGTACAGAGAGCGACTGGCCTACATTGAACGGCCTCAAGCAGCACGATGTAAAGGCAAATCTGGCGTATACGCCGACACGGGATGAGACGCAGAGAGCACTGGCTCAGCTGCGAAACGGCAAGTGTGTCGGGGGCCGACGGGAACCCGCCAGAAGTATTGAAAAATGGCGGACCCGCGTTGTTGACTGCGCTGCACCACTTGGTGCAACGAGTGTGGATTGAGGAGGAGGTGCTTCCTCTGCTGAAGGATGCCCTTGTGCTACCACTGTACAAAGGCAAAGGTAGCGATCAACGTTGCACGAATAATCGTGGCATCAACTTGCTGAGTTGTGTGGGCAAGGTGATTACCCGAATCTTGCTAAACCGCTTCGTCAGTCAGTTTGTGGAACCTAACGTGGCGGAAGAGCAATGTGGATTCCGTTGGGGTCGCAGCACTATAGATATGGTGTTTGCGGCTCATCAGTTGCATGAGAAGTGCAGAGAACGACACCAGCCATTTTATTCACTTTTTGTTGATTCCACTAAGGCCTTTGATACGGTGAACCGCGAGGCATTGTGGCTGGTGTTAGGTGGGTTTGGTTTCCCGCGTAAGCTTGTAAGTTTAATTGCATGTCTGCACAGTGATATGCGGGCAAGGGTGCAGCTGAGTGGAGAGACCTCTGATGACTTTGCATTTGTCTCTGGTGTGAAGCAAGGCTGTGTCATAGCTCCTGCTCTGCTTAATATATCTGCATGCAATGTTGTACAGTGCTTTTGATGCGGCTTGTGCTTACGGTGTTCGTGTGGAGCATCGTATTGATGGTGGGTTGCCGAACATCCGTCGTTTCGGTGCGAGAACTCTAGTCTGGGAGACGACTATCCGTATGCTTTCTGTTTGCTGACGACTGTGCGTTGTTTTCACACAGCGCGAATGAGTTGCAGCGCATGAGTAGTGCTCTGGCTTCGACGACGGCCAAATTCGGGCTCGCCATCAACACAAGCAAAACTGTCTGTCTCTTTCAGCCTTCACCGGAGGTGCAATCTTCAATGTTGTCGCGAATCAGCATTGGTGCTAAAGTATTAGATAACGCCTCCCACTTTTGCTACCTTGGGAGTGTGATGTCGATTGATCAGCCGCTGCACAGTGAGCTGCGTATCCGCGTGTCGAAGGTAGCGGCGGCATTCGGGAAGCTTGAGTACCGAGGGTGGAACAACCAGCTACTTACCATTGGCACGAAGCTGACGGTGTACAAATCCATGGTGCTGTCCGTTCTTCTATAGGGCAGTGAACTGTGTACGATGTACCGGCGGGATGTGCGATATCTCGAGCGGTTTCATCAGCAGCGTCGGCGACGGATTTCGCGGATCGGCTGGGGCGCCAGAGTTGCAGACACGGAAGTGTTGCGCCGAAGTGGGATGTATGCAGTAGACTGCATAGTTTTATTGAGCCACCTGAGTTGGATCGGTCATGTGAGCCGTATGGACTCGACGCGGATACTGAAGCAGGTGTTATATGGTCAGCTGAGTATTAGGAAATAACAAGTGGTGAAACCAAATTTACGATATCAGGACATGATCAAAGTGTGCCTCACACGTTCTAATCTTGATTGCAGATTATGGGGATAGAAGGCAGTTGATCGGCGTGCATGGCGCGATCTGATCACGAAGGCTGTTGCCCAGGTGCAGGAGAAAGCCCTCATGCATGCAGAGAAGATGCGGCAAGTTCAGAAGCGGCAAGCACTGAGGGGTTGTTCTCCATAGACATCAAGCACGCGGTGCTGTAGAACATGCGGTCGCACGTGCCTTAGTCAGGCAGGCTTAGTGAGCAATGAGCGAAGCCACTCGGGACCACTACGGAAGCGACGACGGGTCCTGCAGATAACGTAGGCAAACCCGCCGCAGCGTTTGTAGGTACGCTGCATTCGATTTACTAACGGCGTGCTTGCATGCTAAGTCTCTTTATCTCGGGTGGTGGGTCTTCAATTTTGCCGTAATGCTTTTCTTTCTCATATAAACATCTACCTGTACCATTTTCCATTAACTTGCATACCTCGCTTAAGCCCATTGTATTCGCTTTCCATAACATTTTCGTGTTCGTGGCATTTTCCTAAGGTATACTTTCTAACCTCGTGAACTTATCTAGGATTCGTTTGTAAACAACTTATTTCATATGTTCATTAAGTTAGGATTTATGTCACCGTATCCTTATCTATTAATTGAGTTATTTTCTAGCTCTCTCTCAAATGATTGTCTGTTGCTTGGTATCCCGGTGTGGCTGCACTTGATGTGCATGTTGTCAAGGGGCCTACCTGTCTATTACCCACTACCTCGTCCATACTGGCTCCAGGAGACAGTTGGTCGTTGCTGAAGCGGACAGGGTGCACGGTCCTTGTGGCCGTGCTAGGCTCGAAGGGTGGTTCCATGCTCTCAGTGTGGAGCGGACTACGGTCGATCCACCGCCTTGTGTGCGCTTGATTCCCAAATAGAGCGTGCTTGTGGTTGCCTGTGAAGGAGTGTGGGCCGGCTCCGTTTGGCTTCTGGTATGCATCACTTCCAAATTAGACAGAGATGCTGCCAAGATTGAAACGGTGTGGGTCGGCCCCGTTGACGAACGTGGCTCCAATTCAACTGCCTCCCGGTCTTATTCCTTCGGGTTTACACTGAAAATGAGGTGTGTGGTTGGAGCTGTGAGTGGTGCAGCGCAAGCCACCCATGGTCCCACTGTAGGCGCAGGCGTCGTGCGGCTGTCCACAGTGACAGGCAAATCCGAAACCGGATGCCGCCAACCATATATACGCATATTTATACATATATATTCATATATCGCATATGTATATAAGTATACATATGGATGCGTGTACTTTAATATGGATATAATCATACATTCGTACGTACACTTCATTGGGGTACATGATATCATATACAATGATACACACCTGCATAGATATGTATATATATTTCAGATTCAAGCATAAACTTACGCTATTTTTATCCAGTTTACATATGTATCTGGGCATATGAAGGCGTTGCAAATTATTCTCAGTTGCCTAGCAATTCGCAACAAACTGGACCTATTAGCATAGCTTTCGCATTGGTAAATAATCCCGTTCACCAACCCCAATAACAAATGCCATTCAGCCTGCGGTGAAAAGTGGCACATGTGGAATCCCGGGCGTAAGGGTGATTCTATTTGATAGAGAGTATTTAATCGTTAGCACGTTAGGTTCCACGCGTGGGGAGTTACTTAACCCATGATGTCCCACTACTGGAGTCAACATGATATCTATCTACGCATCCACGCATTTGTATAGACTAGCCATAACTTGCTGAAGAAATGTTATCCTATCATGAGAAGTAACACTGCGAAAGGGGTGTAATATGGGTTTAGTGGAAGAAGAACAGCGGTACTACACTACCGTTGTAGATCTGACGTACAACTGGAAGGAATCACTACCCTTCCCGTAGGTTAGTGAACATATGACCGTCCACTGAGCCATAGATGTAAGTCCGCTGAAGTGTTTGATCTTGAGCAATAGGTAAGGGTAGGTGTTGTGATATGGAATGTTACGCCCAGATGGAGTTACCAGATGCAATGCTGCGGGAATGGCATGTTACACGATATAGTGATATCTGATCGTTAAGGTGTGCTGCACATTGCCTTCATGTATATGGCTTAGGAGGCGGTGTTGCCAGGGTATATGTGCTCACCGCTATGACGGGATTACAGGAAGAATACATCTGATAAATGCAGCTCCATTCTGTCCTATAATTACCTTTGGAAACAGCGCAACAACAGGTTTGTGCCAGCCGCTTGACGTTTTTGTCTGCGGAGGAAGCATGCGTGAGTGGGCTGCACCATCTGCAGCTACAACGACACAACCCATATGCAGCGCAAACCCAAATGAATCAGCGCTGGAGGCATGCGGATGGGTGCAGGTTTCATCACTGGAGCCGGCCCACACTCCTTCAATGGGAACACCGGCACTTTGTATTACGGGGAATGAAGCGCACGGTATGCGGAGGCTGTGCCGTGCTGCGCTCCAGCCGTAGGGCACGGAAGCAATGTCTGCGGGTTCCAGAGACATCACACCCGTGGAATGCTTCCCCTCAAACAAGAACCATGGATATGTGTACAAATACCAAGTTGGCTAACAGCTAGGCAAGCGAGCGAAGAACGGCAAGGCATGGAAAAGGGGCATGCATAGGGAACAGTGGATGTGCACGCCGAATGAGTGAACTTGTGAGGACCCTTGAACGCAGTAAAAAGGGGCACTCAGGAAGGGTACATGTAGATATAAGGTCGGCATGTTGGTTAAGGCCATGGTTGTAGCAAGTGCTTACGGCTGACATTTATCGCGTCATGGCGATTGCAACCATACGCACAGTGAGATGGTAGATGTTACGGTTACCCAAACATGTACGTGGAAACGTGACGTAGAGTGCATAGATATGTACACTGAACTGAGTCTCTGGAGCAAACCTTATGCCTGTAGGTGTATAGCTGTGCTAAAGCGGAGCGGCTTATGGAGAAACAAATGCACGCGACAAGTATGAGTTCGATGTGCACAAGAGGTTACTTACCTATGGGCTTGCAATGCGTTGCATTGAGGTTAATTTCACAACTCTGGTAAGTGGAAATGGTACGCTGGCAGGCGTGTATTGCAAGCCTCAATGCATCGAAGATACACGTTGACGTTATCTTTCATATGGGGATAGCGCAAGGACTTTTTGAACCGCACCACGAAAAGTTGATGCAGCGGTGGCATATGATGTTTAAACCATTCACAAATATACCCGACCTCGCGGGTTAATGGCTCCTTACTCACGAAGCGAGAACACTGAGAAATGGTTTTTGGATCCTTCAAACACGTGGCGGTACATTTCCGTGGTACATCCTCACAGGGTACCTGCAATGAAAAGACGCACGAAGTATGATTGCAAATGGATGTTCATGACTGGCAACGGTACAAACGTTAGGACATTGGTGAGACGGTCTTGTACTTCGGGAAGACTTGGAGATGGATACGATAACATGGTTTACAAGAAAAACGTGACAGCACAGATAGCAGGAGACACGTGAGAGGCATATAAAATGGATGAGGTATGAAATCCGCCTTAAGGGGATGCATAGCAGTGACTTACTTGGATGGTGCAAGGGAACGGACGGTTCGAGGTTCCGGTAACGTACTGCTAACTGCAGGTAGATGCAATTAATTCGGTGCAGTGGATCCGAAGTTGTGCATTGTAACCCTTCATGTGGCAGTTATGTCGCGCCGCCGTCAGAGGTGCGAAGGTTAGCGAAAGCAAATGGAGCTTTCCATAGACCTTTCTGATCTCATCCTCAATGGCATTGTCCGCTATACAACTTCACAGGTAGTTACATTTCTGAACAAAGGTAGGATGTTACCCCAAATGGTCCGCGCAGGTGATCCCTGTCAATGTTTGAGGACTGAGAGAAATTCCCAGTTGCCAATCGTAGGGGAGGCTTGGTGCGCCTCCTTCCTGTCATCTGCGAATATATCGCAGATATGGTTCAGTCAAGTGCTCACGGATGCTGTTCCTTACAATCGTATAAAAGCACTACAACCTGACTGTAGTCAAACTAACAGGTCTACAGTTAAGAGGCACGGACTTATAACAACATAAATATGGCAACAACAGGCGCCTCCTTCCAATCACTAGGCAGCTTGCCTTATCGTACCATGTCAGTTTCATCTGCTGCCTGAGCCGATGAATCAACGCTGGGCTGCTGCAACGCATTACCGGATAATCTCTTTCCTTGCCTCGCCCGCCTGGTCTTGCCGGCTAAACTTCCGACGGTTTTCCTCCATTTATCGGAGCTCTGGTCACGATTCAACTCCTGCGCAATGTCTGGTCCATGCGCGAAGTTGCCACTAACGGAATCATGCGCAGTTGAGACATGATTAACTGGATCAAAAGTCTGATGGTGTAGCAAGCGAGAACCAATGTCTGCTAAGCAGGCAGCGGAAGGAAATCCAATGTAATTAAGGGTGCCGGACATAAAGATAAATGTTCCGACGATTACAGACCAACCCACTGCACCTGTGTCACCGTTTTGCAACCCAAGTAGGGGAGACGCGAGGCCATGGGACACGGGGTGGCCCTGAAAAGGACGGTTGGGTCGTTCACAAAGACGTGGATGTTGGGGAGCAAAGACCAATACCAAATGGACGTGCTATGGCGACTTACTATCCCGAGGACGTTGCAACCGGATACACTTCATCTACGAGGTAACCTGTGCTGTGAAAGCGGAGTACGGAAGTGGTAACTAACTTAGCTATGTGAAGCAAGGGATGTGGTGTTCATGCGGACGGTGTCTAACAGTGCTGCGAAGCTTGGAGCTGGCTGTACGTACCATATCTGTTGAAGGGAAAGCGACTAGCGTAAACGTACTTACCTGCTGTCATGGCAAACCTGGTGAAGCATCTGATGCAATGGCATGGCATGGCAAGGCGGAGGTGATACGTGGAATTACTCGCAGTGGCATCTTGACGTCGGAAGACAATGGGGGACATATAACTGTGGCTGTGAAGGAGAAGTAATCATAGAAGACCAATGTCACCTGTGGATAACTTTCAATGATGCATCACATGGCGCAGGCGATACGTGGGAGTTGGCTCAGTGGCGGTGCTACGTTGGAAGGCAGAGGTCGGCGCATTTCACATTGGCTCTTAAACAGAGGTCATCAGGAAAAACGAGGATACTTGTGATACGGATGAAGGATGCTTGAGATGGCAGAGGCGATACCTGGGAGGCGGCTGATTGGCGGTGTTACGTAGGAAGGCTATGTGCGCCGCATATTACAGAGGCTCTGCAAAGGAAGTTATGTTGAAAAAAATTACACCTGTTACTATTTGGCAAGCAGGCATCACCTTAGAGGAGGCTCGGTGGCATGGTGCAGCATCACGGCAGTTTGCGGCAAACGTCGCCGTGGTTCTGAAGCAGAGGTCATCGCGGAAAATCAATGCCGTCTGTGGCTACGTATCATGCAAGCATCACATTACGTTCTAGGTGCATTGGAACACCTTCCTTGGCAGGGAAGTTGGGCTGCGGAAAGGCGAGCCCGATGATGCGGACCTGAATCATGGTTCATTACGGGGAACAGGAAAATTACCTACGCGTAATAGTGCAGCGCAGCTCCGGCTCTGACGGCACATTGATTACACGGATTTCCATCAAGGGAAACTGCAAAACCGTCTGCCATAACAACAAAGGGCGTAATGGATGCGCGTGCAAATAAGGCTTACCTCCAGGGCATGTCATGCAAGGCCGTTTTCGTCGGTTCCACAGACAAAAAGACTAGCAAGTGAATCAAACGAAATCCTCGTCACCAGCATAGCACACACAGGACGCATGATACTATTAGGAGCACGCATCGCACATAACCCATTGCACGGCATCCCCGCGACCTTGCACATCGTCCTCCCTCTGATAGACTCCACAGCGGTCCTCGGAACCGCCTCCCTGCGTATCCCGTTTCCGTTTAACGGGCAACCTGTAGGAGGAAGATATGGTTGTATGAAGCTTCCGGAAACCTTCGCCCCTTAGAACACGCTTACTGGAGCTCGCCTTTATTACGCGACACTTAAGTGGCGATTTATGCTTCCTGGACCCTTTTGCGGATGTGGTTGGAACCGATGTTTGCGTTGAAATTACGAAGCGGACGGCATTTACTTCTGCTGCTTGCACGGGGTGCGGCACAGCGCCTCCCGACGTCGTCGCTACCGCGACCGCTGTGCCATCATGCGACGTTCCCGGCGTTGGTAAGCCACATAACATCCTGACGTTGGCCGCCGTATCCATGAGCAGGGGAACAAGGCACTCAGACGTGCGACCATACAACTGAAAGCTGCCTTCCTTGGACATCAGCAACGCAACCATTTGCAAGAAGTTCAAAGCCCCGGAGAAGTTCTCGGATCCGTAGCTGCACAATTGCGTGCCGATGTCTGACAACACCTCCTGTGTCTTGCGAAGTTTTTGGTACGGCTTACAACCGCATTGCTATCCGCGGCCTGACGATCTATAATCTGCAAACCGCCATCCCTCGGAACACAGTCTGAGGTACCTGCAGGAGGTTGCCGGGGCGCAATCCACCGACATCCATGTAGTATATCCTCCGCCGAATGTCCGTGAAGCCCCGCCACATAACAAGTGTTAGCACATGGGAGCCGCAATGCCACAATATGTATCCACCATAATTTAACTGGCGTGTCGCATCGCACAGTAACACCTCATCATAACGCTTACTCATGCCACGGACAACAGATGGAGAAAAGAGCACATACCGAATCAGGCCACCCTCCGACACAAATTAGCAAACACCGTGACCTTCCAACATCGTTGCCACCTCGGACACCTCACATGACGTTCTATTTTGATGACGAATGCGCAGATTACTGAGGTCCATGCAAGTACAAATTTGCCGTACTCCTGATAGATAATGCGTCTCATATCCGGCGTGCTGTGAAAACTGACCACCAAACGCAGCAATTCCTTCTCCTGTCGCGGTGACAGCCGATGGTTCCGTGCATGCCGCCAGGGGTTACCCAGGTGGAAAGCATGACTATGGATCATAAAGTAACTTCCCACGACATATTTACCCTCCTTCTTAACCACCGAGAATCGCGCCTTGCAATGGTACGATTTGTATCTACATGCATCAGCTTACGTGTTGCATAAATAGTAACTCACCACTTGCCACGCAATCCAGAAGGTTGACAATGGACGTAACGGTGCAGGATGTAACTGTAACTATCCGCATCCGGCAACTGCTTCCGTCTTCCATGATTGTACGACGCAGCAGACCCGGAGGAAACTCGGGAAAAGCAAGTCGCCGTTTCAACCGGAAAACGTCCCAATGCTCCTCAATGTCTTCAATAATTTCATAATTCCCCTTAACCAAAGACCGGAACAGCGCACTATCATCCACAGGCAATGAGGTAGCAGAAAAAACAAGTATGGCCACCGAAATAATAAAACAAACATTATACATATGCACCCTTACCCGTAACCATTTCTATGGTATCACAATTCACACACAATCCAATGTCCTCCACCCTCTCCAGCTATTTCCAACTACTTGAGCACCCATCCTCCTTGGCAACGTTGCTAGGTAACAACGTTGCTATGTACCATTTGTACCACGGGACGTCCTCAGGCAACACCATTTTCACATAGTGCAATCAAACGGCCCCCATTTTCACTTTGGTCGGATGAGGTGGATGAGCAAGCAACCATGCCACTTGCAGACGTTAGGGGCATACTGGTGCGGGTAAAGAGGCACTTGTTTTCCTGTATTTTTTCTTTAAGCTCGTTGGCCACCGTACGATGTTATAGGCTGTGTGGCGTTGGCGAAAACTTCGTGTGGGGCCGGGTCCAGGTCTACGCTGTTTGGTGAGGCGGGTTGAATAGTGTAAGGTATCGTCATAGCTGTTCTGAGGCTTCTTTACATCTTCGTTGCTTTGCGTGACAAAGCAGGCGTTTGTTGATGCTAAATAATATGTACCACGCAGTTTGAAATTGCAATGCGGTTGTTCTCCTCTGTATTGGGGATTCAGGTAGAACTTTGCGTTAACTCAGATTCGCTAAATAGTACGTTTAGCGTCTGGACCAGTGCCAGCTCCTTAAAAATCAGAATATTAAATTCCTGGACCAGAATTCTTCCCCACAGGTAATTTTCGAATGCCCCGAGCAGTCCAAACTTAGGTGGCTTACAAAGCCTGAAATACAAGTAGCATTAAATAACAAACCTTTGTCTACTACAGTTGAGCGTAACGCTTATGCCAAGTTGAACAATTTGGCATACCGATAATTAATTATGCAGCTGGGGGCCAGTTGCGCGGTTCCTTGTTTCCAAAAGTATCCTTGTGACAATAATAGCCATTCTACGTCCTGCAACGACCAGCAAATTAGTCTCTTCGTGAGTTTATTTATAAACAAATAAATAAAATGTTTATTCTCGGCCAAGCATTGCAGGCCTGTGCAGGCATGTTACTCATAAGAGTACAACATTTGCTCAGTTAATGTACAACGTAACTGTAAAGTCCAAAAAGAACTTTAATGTATCCCAAACCTGGATTGCTTACACGAGGACACGGTATCTCTATTCCCTATTTATCTGGCTCATTTACACTGCTTTACTGTGCCCTACAAGCGTTTAACATATCGTATATTTATTTCTTTCACTCGATCACTGACACATCCTTGACGTTTCAAGGTCATTCTTATTATTATGTTACTGTGACATTGCCCAAATACTCGATCTGCCCCACGCCGTACAGTTTCTGTCCACTTGCATTACTATTACAAAACCTATTCGTAAGTCATGTACTGTATTTTATATGCCTTATAGAACCACGGTTACAGGATAATTCGTTTTCTTCTTCTGCCCAGACCGTGCTTTAAGTCTAGGTTAATCTGTTCGTAGTTACTGGTTTAGTTTTCGTACGACCTACTTAGTTTAGGCTTAGTATCGTTGGTACATAAGTTGAATAGTGCAGTCATGTCCGTTTCTGGTGATTCTCTTGATGTTGTTAACGTTACTGATGCTGAGAAACTTCGTAGAGCTGAATCCCGTATTCGTATGTTGGAGTCGGCTTTAACGGGCATGCGTATGTGGCAGGCTAGGACGGTTGATGTTATGGAATACTGCGAACCTGAATTTGAGTCGGATGCCCTTATTAATGGACGATCGCGATTTATTCCGGCCGACGATTGTGTGCTTTCTCCCATCTGCTGGTCATTTGTGAAACCTGTTAATAGGGGTCCGGGCGTCGCGTCCGTAGCTCAATTGGTTGGTGCGTCGACATCCGATGGTAGTTGCGTTCGATCCCAGTCGGGAGCGTTTTGCTCCGGCCTACAAGCTGACGGTAATCTGTGTCTGGAACGCAAATCCAGCGATTTTGAACCCAGCGTGTCATCCTGTCTTCCAAAACGTGAACTGATAACATTCGATGGAGATCCTGCTTGCTACTGGATGTTTATGCGATGCTTCGAAGCCAATGTTTCCAGTACTACTTCCGATCCAACTCTTAGGCTTTCATATCTGACACAGTACTGTTGTGGCGAAGCCAAAGAAGCTATCAAAAGTTGCTTAATACTCGACCCTGGTGAAGGGTTTGAAGAAGCAATGAACCTTTTGCGCAGACGCTTCGGACGGCCCCACATGACTGCTAGGACTCACATTATTACTCTAACTGATGGCCCTAACATCAGGCCCAATGATTTCGCGACTCTATCTTGTTTAGCTGTGGAACTGCGTTCATGCTACTTGACGTTGAAACAATTGAGGTATGAATCCGATTTGAACGCGTCCAAAACAATCAGCTCTATCGTCAGGAGGCTTTCTAACCATCTGCAATTCAAGTGGGCCGAGCATGCCGCCAGAGTTATCCGCACCGGAAGAGAACCGAACTTCATTGATTTGACAGATTTCGTGGATGAAACCGCAGACGTCGTCGATACTTATTTGTCCTTTGCTGCACGTCCCTGCGGACTACCGGCCATCACCGATAGAGGCAGAAGCTTAAACTCTCCCGGATATGCCGCCTGCCTAAACCTTGCCGCTTCATCAGAAAGAAATTTTCCTAAATGTCTTTCCTGTGAACGACGCCACTACTTAGATCAGTGCGATGATTTCCGCAATCTCAGCCTCAACAGACGTCTTGAATTCTGTCGCACCCATAGACTGTGTCAGCTCTGTCTCAAGCCGAATCATGGCCTACCAAATTGTCGATCACGAAGGTGTTGTGGGTCGAACAGTTGTAAGCTGATGCACCACCCGCTACTCCACGTTGATCGGAGCAACTTCGGAACACCAAACACTGAAGGAGCCAGTTTTGCTCTCAGTCACATTGAACGCTCTGTTGTGTCGCTTAACTTGTTACCTGTGCTTGTTTCTGGGCCTGCTGTCACCATTCGAACATTAGCCTTAATAGATAATGGATCAGCTACTTCACTGATTGATTCAACATTACTTCAAGTTATCGGGGTTCAAGGGTCCGTGACGACACTTAACATTAGCACCGTTGCTGGCCGATGTCAAGTGGAATCCCAGTTGGCTAGTGTAACTGTTAGATCTATAAATGGGGATGAGGCGGTCCAATTAGATTCAATTAGGTCAGTCAGTCGCCTCCCAGAGAAACTTGGAACGAGAAACAGGAACAACGATTTCGACAGATGGTCCCACCTCTCAGGTCTACGGTTACCGGAGCTGGAAGGAAGGGTTGAACTTTTGATTGGTTGCGATAACCCATACCTACACTGGGCATTAGAACAGAGACGCGGGGATCCTGATGATCCGTATGCTGTTAAAACTCCATTGGGCTGGATCGTACGGGGACCGAACAAACAGCGCGAAATTATGAGGGATCGATCCACATCACTGATAGTTGACCGAACGAGGAGGATCAACTCACTTCGCTGCGATAACACTGATCTTCATCAACTAATAGAGGAAATGTATGAAAGGGAATTTGATGGACTAGACAGTCCACGGCTAGCCATGTCTGTGAACGACGGACGCGCGTTAAAACTAATGGAAGCTAAAAGGGAAGTTGGTAAGCACTACGAGATTGCGCCATCATGGCAAGCCGGGAGACCTCGGTTACCAGGTAACCAACAATTCGCATTGAGGAGGCTTGTCATGTTAAAGAAACGTTTGTTGAAGAATGCCGCACTGCGCCAAGCATACACCAAGGCAGTGGAAGAATATATATTTAGAGGATATGCTGAACTCGCTCCAGTACAGGAACAGCAGAAAAAGGGGAAACCTGGTACATACCCCACCACTCGGTATCGCATCCCCGCAAGCCCGGTAAAGTGCGAGTAGTCTTCGAATGTCAAGCTTCATACCGTGGAACTTCTCTCAACCAACAACTTCTATCTGGTCCCGATATGTCAAACAGTCTAGTGGGGATGCTTTTACGGTTCAGGTTTCAACCGATCGCCGTCGCGTCCGACATTGAAGCAATGTTCCATCAGGTTAAGGTTCCTATTAAGGAGCGGAATTGTTTGAGATTCCTGTGGTGGAAGAATGGCAATCTTTGTTCACCCCCTATTGAATACCGCATGTCTGTATATCCGTTTGGCGCTACTTCCTCACCAAGCTGTGCTAAATTTGCATTACGACAAGCTATCGTTTACAGTTATTGGGAATCTCAAACAAAGGCTGAAGAAGTAACAGAGAATTGCTTTTATGTCGACGATTGTTTATTTAGTGTTGATTTAGTTCGCGAAGCAACTGAGCTCGTCATACACCTAACCCTATTCTGTCCGACGGAGGATTTCATTTGACGAAATGGATCAGCAATCGAAAGGAGGTTATCGCACATCTACCTGACAACGAACTAAAGGTTCCCGGAATAAGATATTCAACTGGGGACGATTGTGCTACAACTGCGCTTGGTTTAAACTGGAACGTCACCCAGGACCACCTAACTTTTATGCTGGAAGGTTTTAATAAAATGTTGACCCGAAGAGCCATCCTCTCGTTTGTAGCTTCAGTTTATGATCCTCTCGGCCTCATTGCTCCCGTGCTACTTCCTGCAAAGATACTGTTACCGAGTTTCTTAAAAAAAGCTGGATTGAGCTGAGCCTCTTCCAACAGAGGATCAGCAAGCTTGGAGCAAATGCTTATCAAACGCCACTCTTCTTAACAGTTTGTACGTCGAACGTTGTATTTATCCACTCGGATGCAGTGTATCTTCTATGCAATTGCGTTGCTTTTCGGATGCGTCTGAGGCTGGTTACGGTGCTGCTCTATATTTGCGTTGCGATAATAATGAAGGCGAGGTTAGTAGTTTCCTGATTATTAGTAAATCACGTGTCAGTCCCATTAGAACGGTGTCGATACCAAGGTTGGAGCTCACTGCTGCCGTACTGAACGTGTGCTTGTCAGCGAAAGTCGGAGGGGAGATGGCACTCCATTGTAGCACAACGTTTTGGACAGACTCGATGGTAGTTCTGAAACTTCTTCGAAGTGTTAATGGGCGTTTCCCGACGTACGTTGCTAACCGAATTACCATTATACAACAATACTCTCACCCCAGTCAGTGTCGCTACGTAAATACAAAGCAGAATCCGGCTGGTATAGCCTCACGTGGACTCTCGATGGCGCTGAAGAAGGAAATACACCAATGGTTACATGGGCCACAATTTCTCGTACAGCCCCCGTCCTCATGGCCTATGCACCCGGAGAATCTGGGTGAATTACCGCTTGAATGGTTACGACCCGAGGTTGGTCATGTTTTCTTGGTCACTTGGAGGCACACTAGATTCATAAATTTAGGGCTTGCCCGACATGGACTTCCGTGCGCAAATATTCCGTTGCCTTCTTGCGATTCAAATCTTATTTCGTCGCCATATACTTGAGGCGCGTTTTATCTGACCAACCAGCTGAAATAGAAAGTGCTGAACTTCGACAAGCTACGCTTCAGATAGTTAAGTCGGTGCGGTCAGAAGCTTTTGCAGAGGAGATGCGCCTCCTTGCATACAAGGAGCCCGACATAGCAGTTCAAACTTTAAAACCGAGGTCAGGCAGATTAAGACGGCTCAAGCCGTTCCTCATTAATGGGATACTTCGGGTGGGCGGAAGGTTGGATCAGCTCTCGGTGCCGTACGAAGCGATACATCCGATTTTACTTCCCGGTTGCCACTTTGTCACTCGCCTTCTAATACTTCACTACCACTACACCAACGGACACGCTGGTGCGCAGCACACATTGTACGATCTTCATCAACGCTACTGGATCGTGGGTGGGCTTTCATCCATAAGGCGCGTGCCCTTCAAATGTGCCAAATGCCGCGTTAACACTGCAAAGCCACTGAGTCAGCTGATAACACCAGTGATTACAGACCAATGTCTGACCTACCAACCGGCGTTCACTGCAGTGGGGATCGACTATTTTGGAACGCTGATAGTGAAACGTGGCCGAGTACATAAAAAGAGATATGGCTGTTTGTTTAGTTGCTTGACTACACGGGCCGTTCACATAGAGGTTTCCCACTCCATGGATACCGATTCGTTCTAGTGTGCATTTACAAGGTTTTCAGCTAGGCGCGCATGGCTGAGTGTAATATACAGCGATAACGGACAGCATTTCCACGGAGCTGAAGCCAAATTACGCAATCTTCTGAAGCAGCTAGATCAGACGAAGATTACAAAGTCTATGTTGACTAAAGAGGTTCACTGGAAGTTAAATCCTCCATGTGCTAGTCATCGCGGAGGTCTTTGGGAAAGATTAATTCGATCTACTCTTGAATTATTACGTAACATTCTCAACGGCGAGGTTATGACCGAAGAGGTACTTGTGACGACATTCACTGAGATCGAAAGGATATTGAATGACAGGCCTTTGGTAGCGGTACCTGACTCCCCGGACTCACAAGATGCTATATCGCCTTGGCAACTGTAAACGCTTTCAAATGATCAGTCGCTTGAATACCCACCGATCAAGTTACCAATCATCATGAGAATAAGGTGGGGACAGGTAAGACATTTCTCTGATATGTTTTGGCGTAGGTGGATTAGAGTATATCTACCGACACTGCAGAATAGACAGAAGTGGTTAACTGAACTCCGAGATCTTAGGCGGGGCGATTTAGTTTTAGTTTGTGATTGACGTACGTCAAGATGTCTGTGGCATAAGGATGTTGTGGAGGAAGTTATCAAGAGCAGAGACCAACTAGCTCGACAAGCACTGGTGAGGACAATCAAAGGTGTATTAAAAAGAGACGTGAGACAGCTGTGTCTACTAGAAGCGTACCAGGAAGAAGAGAATGATGTCGTGGAAGCTATGGTCTGGAATACGAAACCGCCGGGGAAGTGTAAAGTCCAAAAGGAACTTTAATGTATCCCAAACCTGGATTGCTTACACGAGGACACGGTATCTATTCCCTATTTATCTGGCTCATTTACACTGCTTTACTGTGCCCTACAAGCGGTTAACATATCGTATACTTATTTCTTTCACTCGATCACTGACACATCCTTGACATTTCAAGGTCATTCTTATCATTATGTTACTGTGACATTGCCCAAATACTCGATCTGCCCCACGCCGTACAGTTTCTGCCCACTTGCATTACTATTGCAAAACCTATTCGTAAGTCATGTACTGTATTTTATATGCCTTATAGAACCACGGTTACAGGATAATTCGTTTTCTTCTTCTGCCCAGACCGTGCGTTAATTCTAGGTTAATCTGTACGTAATTACTAGTTTAGTTTTCGTACGACCTACTTAGTTTGGGCTTAGTATCATTGATACAGTAATCATGGGATTGTTTCGTATGTTGAGCTATGAATGTACGTAAGTGTGCATGTGGGCGTGTTAAGCTGTGTTTATGGAATTTGTGAATGCTTTTCTGCCCTTTAGATAGTGCTTAGATGAGTCGCCATTGTTAAATGGAGGTTTGATGGCTCTGGACTTGTAGCGGTTCTGCGAATAAGCAATGGGTGCCTTAAGTTAGAGCCGAGTTACAACCGTCACGTCATTGTGTTGTTAAGCAGACTTTGGTGGGTTTTTATAGGAAGGACGCTTGCCTGGCGAAAACCCACCTCGTCCTGGAACGCTGCCGCGAAACCTTTTGTTGGAACGGGGTAAACCTGAACCAACCTGCTGGCACCACGAGGCGGTTGTTCGGCTAGCCAGCCGAAGTCCTTTTGGTGAAAAACTAGCTAAGTACGTCGAAGATCGCTTAATCGCTGTAATTGATACCCCGGTTGATTTTACTTCCTAAATTAACAACCAAGAAACTTAAACCGCTTTGAGAAAATTTCAAGACTTTTACGACCCTTGTAAACGCGAAACCCTCTTACCAGCCAATGCGGTTTAAATAAATAAATCTTTTATTCTCAACAAGGTAAGACACGCCTTTACAGGCATGATCATTTCGACATAACGATGCATGATCAAGGAGGTGCAAAACACCGATATGTTTGCCATAGCAGTTTGTGTTTGTGTAGGGGGTATGTGTGTATATCATTGTGTGTGTATGTTTTTGTGGCTGCGTATTTTGTGCTTGTAGTTGTGCTGCTCCAATCTTCAATGTTTGATATTGTTCTCAATATGCGAGTAGGAGATTGGTGTCCGTGGGTTGGAGAGAATTATCTGGATATCTACGGGGCAGTGACTTTATTTCGTGGCGAGTCACGACCGCCACTTCACAGTGTTGTTAAGCAGACATTTGTGACTTTTTATAGAGGGACGCTGGCCAGGCGAAACCCACCACGTTCTGGAACACTGCTGCCGAACTATTTGCTGGAACGGGTTAAACCCGAACCACCCAGCTGACACCACAAGGAGGTCGTTCGGCTAGCCAGCCAAAAACAGTGCACTTGCTAAACAAACCAAACATTGGGAACACAAATTCTCAAAGTCACGTAAAGCCGATCAGCCGTTCAGGAGAAACCACCGGAACGCGATTAATCCTGGTACAGTTCCCAAAACGGTTAGCACAGTATGTCTAATTTGTGAAGTTTAATTTTGGTCCCACTTGTCCTCACCGAAATTCAAAGTCTGTACATCGTCGGCAATGCTCGAGTAGAAGATGGATGTCCGTGCGTTGGAAAGGATTATTCGGATACCCACGGAGCAGTGACTTTATGTTGTGGCGAGTCACGACCGCCACGCCACAGTGTTGTTAAGCAGCCATTTGTGGCTTTTTATTGGGAGAACGCTTGCCAGGCGAAACCCACCACGTCCTGGAACACTGCCGCCTAACTATTTGCTGGAACGGGTCAAACCCGAACCACCCAGCTGACACCACGAGGAGGTTGTTCGGCTAGCCAGCCAGATTGTTTGGCTAGCCAGCCGGACCTCGAAGAAAATGGAAGGTGTTCGGTTGCTGCGTTCGGTCACTATTAGACAAAGCTTGCAAGCTAGTTGGTTCTACTTTTGTTACACAATCTATTCTTGAGTTGTTAGTTATGGAAGCACTTTAATTAAGTGGTTGGTTTTTATCGCGTGCAGATACCGAGGCGCAAATTCGTCCTAAGCTCCATGACTGCTCCACAACACGGGGTGGTGTGAAACATGCTGCAGTAGACCTTAAGTTTATTGAGCCTGTACTTTATACACATCGGATAGTGCCATATGGACTAAGGAAGCCCCTCCGGAAAGGTTTATACTCTTTGTGTAAGGATGGAGTTTTGTTAACAGCTCAGTGCTCTTGATGGGCAACACCCATCGTCACGCAACTATAGTCAGCTGGTCAGACACCCAGAGTTTGTAACGACTACATGAACACCTTAATACGATACGTGTTAGCGTAGCAGCAATACGGGAACTAGAAGCTATTCTTTTCCGCTTACTTGGTTCTGTGTATTTTAAGAAACTGGACCCAGTGGACGCCTATTTACAGGCTCCAATTAGTAGGTCCTCCAGTGACCTAAGTACTATTAATACGCCCTTTGGTTTGTATCGATATCATTTCCTTCCTTTCGACCTTAGTTAGTCGCCTGCCATAGCTGGGATCATAAATTCACTTAGGAAAGTTGTAGGAGGCGTAGAAGGGTGCCTATGTGACGTGATGGTACATGCCGCTAAAAGGTTTGCTCACGATTCTCGCTTGCAAGTACTGTTGAAGCGATTCAAGAACGTTAAGGTAAATGCGGATCCTCAAAGCTTGAGGGCCGTGTTAAAGGAATCAGTTGTATAGGTTACCACCTTAAGTCCTTTAAATGCAACCCTGCTGTTGAACGGCCTAAAAGTTCATGAAGTAAGCTCCCTTATAAAAGCCTTACAATATTGATCAAAGTTCAAATGAAACTTTGGTATCTGCTGCTGCTTCATTGTTTTGTATTCTCAACTAAAACTCTTGTTCGGTTGACTATGCATGAACCGGTGTTGCGCAAGTTACTAAGCTCCCTTCAGCCTGACTGCGTTCATAGAGCTTTCAAACTACATTACAAAGCGAGGAATCAATGTACAATACTTGGGCTCCAGGGATAATTGTAGAGCACTACACCCGGTTTGTTTCATCGAATGCACGAACGAATGTGAAATATTGTAAGCGGCAGGTGCTTGGTAGCAGGAGTTAACGCGGCACATTCACGCTAGTGACGTCAGCACTACCGCTGGCTTTTAAGAGGAGAATACTTGAGGAACGGCAAACAATCCAAGGGACTCATAAGTGTACATTCGCATCCGTCAAACACACACACGAGCGATTGTGGCCCCCAACCATGTATACAGTGGAGTGCTACCCGGGGGACCCACGTGTTGCTGACATTCACAATGCGCCACACTCACCTAGACGTTCGAAGACAGTTCGAAGCAACCCGCAGTACGCGTGACACGCTTGATGGACACTAGCTCTGCGTGTATTGTAAAGCTACGGTGGGTGAGACTGCCAAGCACTGGCGAACTACACGACTGAATGTGTTCCCATGATTTGGGCCACGGTTACTGTATGGATACTGGCACGTGTTGTTGGAAATTTCTAGATAACGTGGTAACCAGTATTCTTGTGTCTGTTTATGGAGCTGTAGTCCGTCTCAGCCATTAATAACTGCGGAATGTCCTCGTTGACCGTGATAATGCGAACGTGTAGGACTTCGGTTTGGAGGTAAACATGACAGCCAACGTTTTTATGCTGTGAGCAGCGGCGCATCGAATACTAAAGCGTGCAATAAATGAAGACTACTGACCATGTCGAACTATACCTGTGTTCCGTCTGGCTCACTAATGGCGTCTTTTCGAGTCCACGCAACTAGGCATAAATTGATTCTTTCCATCCATCCGTCACGATGCACACAACACTGAGTTAGAGCGTCCTAGTAATTCGGCAGCATTCCCGGCCATTAAGAGCCCCACAGGCATAACACTTTGCTGAACCAACAATATGTCACGATTGGGCATACAAACGAAAATGTGGCAGCATGTGCGGCGGAGCGAGTACTGAGCACTTCAAAGTAAACGAAATCGACAGTTAGGTTAATAGTGAGTAGTCATAAGTAACGTGGTGTAGCTTAAATGCGGTGCAAAAGCATGGTGTATGCAACGTCCGCCCCAGCATGAGATAAAATGTATATACACGGAGGATTTGGTGGCGTCCGCATCCGGATTTGGCGGTAACCGTGCCCCTCCATGAGGACAGTCACAGGACGCACCCATGGCGGCTGGCGATTCACCACCCACAGTTCCAACCACATACCCCATATCCGATGTAAACCCGATGGAATAAGACCGAAAGGCATGTGAATATGAGCCATGTGTCATCACCGGAGCGAGCTCCCACCCTGCAACAAACAGAACAGAAGCATTCCGGCCTAGTTGAGAACTCATGCGCACCAGACGTACACGATGAGGTCGCTGGCGCGTAACCCGTTCCACATGATGTTTAGCTAAGTAACGTGTGTATTTTGCAGGCCGAAATCTGTCAACGGATCTGAAATGTCCCCTGAGTTACTCAGGTAGGTCTGGCTCATGCGGCCTTGCTGTAAGCTTTAGAAAAGCTTAGAGGCTTAAAGAATGCTAAACTCTATTTTACTGGTTGTTTATGTGACTCAGTATCCACTGAAAATGGTATGCTGTGGCCTTCTAACCGTGACTTAATTACAAGCTCCCCTGAATTCCCTTGTAGATATAATATTCCTTGCTGGATTTCTAGCGTTTTCGCGCAAACTCATCCCTTAATTGCATATATTTTTCATGCTTGCCTGCAAAGTTTACTTTTCGGCCACCTGCGCAGTCCGTAGTTGTCGCAAGATATAACGGGTTAATTAGAGCATTTCTGGATAGCTATGCCTATCTAGAACATACACCGCTTCCCTACTTTTTATATTTTCATTTATTTTTTCTGCTATCTGCCTGCAAAGCAGAAAGCCATTTCTGGAGAAAAATAAAAATGGCCTTATTCGTAGACCACCGTTTAATTGCGAATAACTCGCAAACTACTGCAGGTATGGTGTTGCTTTTACGTTCATCGTATTCAGGCGCTAAAGCTGGTCCAGACCAGTGTAATTTTGTGCTACTTTAACTGTAGAAAGGCTTTTTCTTTGGTCTGCGAATAACTCAGGTTGAAATTTTGCGCTGGAGAGCAATATCAGCGTAATAAAAGTAGTGCTATATTTTTTGTTAATTGGTATTTTTCTACTGAAGCACGCAGATTTATTTTCTCTCTTAACAAATTGCTTCTATTTATGCCTGCATTTATCGGAATTGTTTTTAACTTTTCGTATGCCTTAAAATTCCTTCATTCATTTCTTCCATGTGCGCAACAAAAATTGGGGCAACTGAGTGGCCAATTATTGTGCGATCAATTTAAAGTGAACTTGTGGCAAATTTGATTCTGTTCCAAGGAGAAAAGGCAAACTACACCTCCGCGAAGTTTTCACAATAAAAGACAAGGAGCTCAAGATCGCCCGAAGGAACCAGAAAAATGTCAAGGTGGGCGCCTGCGACCCAGTAGCTGTATACTAAAGAGTGCCAATGCATTTGCAATTGCTAACGATGAACATATATTTTGCCAACTTCCATGCAGGAGCATCGGATAAATGTAAGCATTGATCTGAACCCTTTAGGGTGCAGCCTCTAGCAGGTCTAGAAATATACCTATTTATGTATTTATTTATTTATAGGATGAAATACAAGATTAATCAGCACGCAGGCGAACGTACCAAATACGACGCCCTATTGGCCTGTATTAATAAATCTTATGGGAGCGTAGGCGTCCTGCTTCTATTCTGCGTGCAATTGTGCATTCTATTGCACCCGAGCAATCGTCTTGTTGAGCAGGCCACGGAATTGGCATTGAAGAAATTTGCCTTGGCTTCACAACACCAGAAATCAATCTGAGTTTGTTATAAACTCATCTTCATATTCTGGTATGGTTATTTTCCCTTTTCTCGAGTGCTGTTTCCATGCTGTAAATTAGCCGCACAAAAGTGGTATGAGTACCATTTTTGAATTCATTTTGTATAGATATATGCACATGGATTGGCGCCATCCGTGTCCAATGGAAGTTTGGATACAACAGGTGAACATGCGTTTCTCTGTCAAAAACTGAACCTAATTACATAGTTCCAAGAACTAGGCACCACTACATGAAATCATTCATTCAACAGTTTTTATCGATGCATCTTCGTCCGTGGGTTTACTTTATCTTCTCTTGTTTGTTGCTTGTGTTCCCTAAGATTTCCACAGGTACGGCAGTTGGCACATGACAGTTCCTCATCAGGCATTGGCCGATACGCCTTCAACAGCCAACTGCTTTTAAAGGATTGTTTATTTCTCCGGAACCTTAACAGCAAACCATCATTGGGCCGATGCAAGTACCTTCCAACTAGCTCTTCTTGGCAAGTTGGAGAGATGCCGTTTGCACGGGGATTAATCAAATTGGTTTAGCGCCTCGCACTCATATTGCCACAAGTCACGCACCGATATTACGTCTTTACGTGGATCCGTTGTTTTACCATGTTTGATGGAGTAATCTATCGAAATTACGTTACCTGACCTGGGTGACTTTGCTGCATCATTGGTGTTCAAACAATTGGGTTCGCCGCCTTACATTTCTACCCGAACCTTTAAATAGTTTTCTTACCTGGAGTTTTTCTGACGGCGTATCATGAATCCACTACTGGACATGTAGAAAATTTACCTTGACAACAACTTACCTGTGGCGTAACTCTGTTACCTTTCTGTGCAAAACTTATGCTTTTACGTTACTATACTTCGGAGTTCGGCTATATTACTCTCCTAATTCTACCGTCGGTCTGAAAGGAATTAATGCAAACTTTCTGTGCCCACGCATTTGAAGAAGGAAGCGCATTTGCGACTGGAATGGGACGAATTTAGCCACAATGTACAATCGCACTCACCAACTAACACAACCAGTGTGGATACCTGGACCCGAAGGCTTCACTCCGAGACCACTATAACACAAAGCAAAATCCAAAGCAGTTATTTGAAATGCTCACTCACCCGCACAATCCTGCACCCGACTTTCCTTGACAGGCTATTCCTTGACCAGTTTCAACGACTAATGGAGGGCTTGGACTAAGGAATTCAGTTAGCCACCGCAATTTGCGGCTCAGATGAAAGCGAATAGCCGTGTGGAAAACCGGTATGTGAGATTCATTGTAAGTTATACATTGCCATTCAAACGGATTGAGGGCAGTTCTAGGACGTGGTGAGTTTCCGCCTGGCAAGCGTTCTCCCTATAAAAGCCGCAAATGTCCGTGTATCAACACAGCGAGTTGGCGGAGCTGACTCACCACTGAATAAAGTCACCGCCCACAAAGCCACACCGACAATTTTACCAGCGACATATCATAACATTTTAATATATTTTGTTTATTTACACTAGCAGGGAGCTTCCCTGTTTTGCCTACCATCTCCAGCATTTGTTCCGCTTTTACACATTTTTGATCCCCGACTTTCGCCACCTCAGTAACGCTTTCCTTCTGACCAGTGCATGCGCCGTTCCGCTAACGTATATGTTGTGCAAACAGCGCCTTTCATACAAAGCAAAGTGCCTTTTGCCAAACAATAACTTGGAAATGCTTGAGGATTTCAGAGTTCAGGTGCCTCAAAGTATTCAAGAATAGATTATTTATTTATTTCTGTGCACGGGGCAAGGAAGTATAGGTCGGAGAAAGAAAGGATACTCAATGTAAAAAAGATATTAAGAAGAACTAGCGACCTCGAACTTCGTTTTATAATTATACCTTAAAGATGTGGCGTCCTCTGCTTGTGCGTGCTTTCCAATATTGGTTGAGAAGAAGGTCCTGCGTAATGAAACTAGGTGTCAGGATATGTGGAGTAGTGCAACAAAAAAGCGCAATAGGGTGGGTGTGAAAAAACCTGTCTCATTAGAACGTTATGTGCTGACCAAACACCACAGCTGCAGCGAAGATAAGGTGACAACGCCAGCAAAGCATCGGAGATAATTTCGTGAAATAAAATAACACAGCAACGTCACAATAGTTTAATTGAGCCACTCGTGGGTGAAGCTTTATGTTAACCCAAGTAAGTCAAATGGACACACAAAGTGGATAAGGAAGGAGAAGAATTTATTACTTCGCAGCTTCCGCTCGTGTTTGTGAGCTTTGAAGACGTGGTTTGTCAGGCAGCCAGTTAAGGGGAGGAGCAGTAGGTCCCAAGCAATAACGCCTTAGTTAAAGCGACGATAGAGCATTAGCTTTAGGAACACTCTGTACCTGAAGCTGAAGAATAATCTGCGGCAGCGTCACAACAATTTACTTAAAGTACCACCAAAAGGTGGAGGCCTAATGTGGCACAGGTATATCAAATGGACATAGTGTACAGCGGGGATGACTGCCAGATTTAGGGCGTAGCAGTGCTGCGTCCTGCTCAAAAGAGTATGAGAAATGGACTACCTACCAATCGGTCAAGAGTGGAAAGATAATTATCGGCACTATTTCTGTAGAGCAAGGAGCGTTAGGGTAGCATAGGTAGCAATATTATGAACCTGCGAGTGGACTAAAATGGGGCATCAGTGCCAAAAGCGTTAACTAAAGCACATGACGTTGATGCTCCAGGGCGTCATAGGAGTCAAATAAACATAGCGAACAAAGGGGTAAGGGCCGCATAAATATTTTGACGGGATCCGCTCTTGTTTGTGAACTTAAGGGACATGGACGGCCGAGCACACGGCTAATAGGGGAAGAACTAAGTTAGGACCACAATTGACGTAGCTATAGAGAAGATAGTTTAAGGGTGCCCGTGATGATGTGAACCTGCGGATGCAGAAAGAAAGTGGCAGCGGGGGCAATGTGCTTATTTAACCACACGAATTTGGCGCGCTATGGTGTCATAGATACAGCAAATATGCACAGAAAACAGACGAGGTTAGATCCGAATTGATAAGGTAGCAAAATCCGCTCTTGATTGGGAGATTAAAGGATCTGGACCACCGTACAGTCGGCTAAGAGAAAATGCTTTGGTTGTTAGGAAAAGCGCTGTAGCTGAGGTGAAGATTAGGTAACAATTCCAGCGATGCCACGAACCTGCAGTCGTGGAACTAAACGGGACCGTTGGGTCAAACTGACTAAGTTAACCATTCGTAGTTGGAGTACTTGGGTGTCTCATGTTCTTCAGATAGAGAGAGAACGATGAAGTAAGTAGCAGGAGTAACTATCTAGAAGCATTCGATGGCAGTTTTGTGAATAAGGGATATAGGCTTCCAGACAGTCATTGAAGGTAAGAAGAGACTGTATTTAAGAGCGTTGGTTTATGGGAACCAATTCTGGGGCAGAGCGGTAGAAACGGCTGCAAAGCCAGCGATGCTCTAAACCTCCATAGGTGGAAGGAAATAAGGCAGTGCGACACGGAAGATCAAGTAACCCACCAGAAGGCGAAACATTACCAAGCCACAGGTAAATCAAAGGCATACGCAACACAGCAACATTAATAGCTGGATTACGAACAGAGCAGTATGCGCCCCTGGTTAAAAGAATAAGGAAGGAAAGCCGCCCGGCAGTCATGTAAGAGTATAACTGGGATTATAACAAAGGCCATGGCTAGAACGGATAGGTCCCAGGTGTCAGCAGTGTTATGAATCCGCAGTTGTGGAAAACTACGGGCAGCGTACAAAAGATGATTGAGTGAGCCACTCCCGGGTGGAGCTCTAGGTTTTTACTGGTAGGTTAAAGACCTATGGGGAATAGAGTGGGAAAGAGCCGGATAAATTGTGTAGAGGAATCTGCTGTGGTTGGGAGCTAAGGGGAAATGAGCTGCCTAGAACTCAGTCATGAATTAAAGAGGTGTTTTATTGGGACCACTGCCGTAGTTTAAGCTAAGGCAGTGTAGTAAAGCCACCGATACACTGAAACTACTGTTGTGAAATGCTATGGGGCGGCGTCGACAAAATGGATCAAAAGACCGCCCAAAGGTGTAGCTTTACGGTTTCACAGGTAAGTACAATGGACACAGTGAACAGGTGCAGGAACAAGTGCAGGGACAAAGTGCAGGAATATGTACTGAGAAGAATCCGCTCTTAGTTGGGAGGTTAATAGGCATGCGTATCCGAGCAGTCAATTAAGCTTAGTAGCGTCGATTTACATGAAAAATTTAGATAGTTGGCGGTGACAGAGTAGGACACCCGCGAAGCTATGAACCTACAGGTGTGGAACCATATTGAGCGGCATCGCAAAAATAAACTGCCACCAGCAGTTGGAGCCATAGGGTGTCACAGTTAGGTTTATTGCACCATGAGAACCGAGGGTGTAGGTGCCTAATAAATGGCACAGCAGGATCCGCACTTGAATAAGACTGTGGGACACATGGACTGCCGCGCATTCGGCAGAGAGAAGTGGGGCGCTGAGATATAGAGAAATTGCTGCCGTTGAAGAAATGACTGGGTATGTGAGCTAGCGATGATATAAATATGCGGATGTGGAGTAATGCGGTGCAGCGGTGGCAAAATGGTTGAAGAAACCACTCAAAGCCGGAGCTCTACGGTGTCACGGGTTAGTTAAATGGACACAGAGGACAGTAGTCAGTGCCGGATTTATAACGTAACAAAGTCCCACCTTAGTTGTGAGATTAAGGGATGTGGACTGCCGCGAGGTCGGTTAAGAGGCAGTAGGTTGTTTTATAAGACTAGGTGCTGCAACTGCAGGGAAGATAGTGTAGTAAACCACACGATGCCATGAACCTACAGTGTGTAGTGATATTGGACATCGTCGAAGGTGGAGATCTATAAATTAATAATTAAATAAATGGCATATTATTGTTAAGAGGAGGTACACCGGTGAACGCAAGATCAAATATGCTTATAAGCATGGCTGCTTTGGAATAGTATAACATTATGTTTCATTGCTAGGTATAACCGAAATGTTTGCAGTTTTACGAGTGAGCACTTGGTCAGGAAAAAGTGGGACCCGGGAACATGATGCGCTACAGCGCAGAAAAAGCAGTTAAAAATATTGTGTCAATAGCCAAGTTCGGCGTGTTTTCGCCATGTGATAATGCATGTGCACATGAGACAAATAAGAGTTTACTGCAAGCGTTGTCCATTTAAAGATAGGAATGTTCAGTGTTCCAGTAAAGTATTCACCATATCAAAATCGGTTGCACAGGCTGCATGTAGGGGTCTGATGACTGCTCCACTGTAAGATGGTAAACTGTGACTTTATCCGTTGGCAAGTTACATCCGACACGTCGCAGTGTTGTTCAGCGGATATTTGTGGCATTTCTAGATAGAAGGCTTGCTAGGCGAAAACCCACCACGTTCTGGAACCCTGTTGTAGGTTATTTTGAACAGTATGCAAACTGGCGACGTATCACGCAGACCGATTTTGCACCCGGTTGTTTGCCATCGACTGACGGCCAAACAGATTCGCTAGTTGACCAAGTGGCTTAGGCGTGACACAGCAGTAGTCCTTAACATCGGTCGAAGAGGAAAACGTCATAAAGTCAAATGAGGTGTGGTGCAAGTGATTACCAAATTCGTGTTAATAGACGCTGGATGCTTCTGCTGTGGCATACGTGTCCGGGATGTGCAAACTGTGTCCAGCCATCTACGCTGAACTTTTCATGGGTGTGGTGAGTGCAGTCAGTCCTTGTGGCTGAATAAGTCCATATAAGGCGAAAATGTCATGCATTTGTCCATGGTGTGTTCACTACGCAATTAATATTCTGCAAAATAAGAACACAATTCTTGCCAATATAACTAATGATGAAGTGGAATTGTCTCCATGGTCAAGTGAAAACTGTATGAAAGGCCATTGGAGAAGCCATTTGTTCCAGTGCCGTTAAGCAGCATCAAAGCTGTCCGTCTGACGCCATCGGAATTGCTCCATTTAAATGGAGAAACAGACGGTTCTTCCGGAAATAAATGGCACTGAACCCTACTGTTAGGACACCAGTGAGCATAAGCGGGGCTGTTCGCGGCAGTAGAGGTAGTCACGACAGAGGAAATTGTCCTCCGTTTTGGAATAGAGGATCAGCTAAACCAAATATTCCAGGTGAGTATATCGTGATACTATGAATACGCGTAGAACTAAGATCATTAGTTTAGATCCATTAAACGTGACATCTCCGGAATGGCGGACAGAACTCTATTTGGAACAATGAGTGTGATCTTCAGAGTGACGGAATTTTCTTCATATCCAGGAGAAAGGATCAGGTGTGTAAGCCAGCTGGCTATTGCGGATGTGACAACCAGTCCCAGGGGAAAGTGTTATTATTCCCCCGATATATCTGTAGAAATCACCGGAAATACGGACAGCTAACAAAAGGCAGTTAAGCCGTCAGACAGCCAGCAATGCAGCAAAAGCATTATCAAAAACTGGTTGCATGCAAAAATGTCCATCTGTGTGCTGCTCTGAAGGCTACGTAGTTTTCTTTAGTATACAAGTAAAATGCACATGGAGAACAGAAGGAAAATTTCAGATGAATTAGGTAGTGTTAGCTGAGGTGCTTGAAAGCTTAGTGGAAATTTTGATGTCGAGAATTCAGTTAAGAGAGGCTGTGATATATAGGATCAATTAATTTAGCTAAATGGAATAAAGCTTAGTAAACCCATCGGTGCAATGCACCTACCGTTGTGGACTAAGGTTACGCAGTGTCGCGACAATCGACTAAAAGACCACCCGAAAGTACAGCGCCACTGCGTAACAGGTATGTCAAATGGACACAGAGAGCAGCGGTGGTGAAAGCCGGATTCCTGACGTAGCAGAGCCGGGCCTTCGCTGATGGATGAAGGAATATGAGCAGCCATTCATTTGATCAGGTCAAGCCGTGATTTATAGGAACAATCGCCCTAGCCGAAGATAAGATAGTTTAGTAGTGCCAACGATGATATGCATCTGCCGCTGTAGAGTTAACTGGTGCAGCGGTGCCAAACTTTTTAAGTGAACCACTTGAAGGTGGTACAGTACCGTGTCAAAGTCAGTTAGACACAGAGAACAGAGGAAAAGTGCATGAATAAGAACTTAGAAGAACCCGCTCTTAGTTAAGGTATTAACGGACTTCCACTTCAAAGCAACCACTTGAGTTAAGGAGCTTGGCTTTGTAGGAACAGCTTGTTAGCTTAAGGAGATACAGGGTAGGGGCTCCAGTGATGCCGTGAACATACAAAAGCGGAATAATATGGAGCAGCGTGGCCACAAAGGACTAAAGGGACCACCAGAAGGTGAAGCTCTATGGTGTCACAGGTAAGTCATTGGACACAAAGAACCTTAGGTGTAAGAGCTGAATAGATAGCGTAGCAAAATCACTTCCTCAATGCAAAAGCAAGGGATTTGGACTTTCTTGTATTGGGCTAGGAGAAGGAGCGCCAAGTTATGTATTGATCGCGGTAGCTTAAGGGCAGGTAAGGTAGCAGAGCCAGCCATGCTGTGAACCTGCAGATGGGGAGTACGATGGGGCAGTGGTGTCAAGACGGGTAAGTAAAGCACACAAAGTTTGAGCTTCCGGTATCACAAGTAAGTCAAATGGACACAGCGAGCAAATGTGGTAAGGTGCCGCTTGATGAGGTTGCGGCATCCGCCTTTGGGTACGAGATTGAGGGGCATTCACTGCTGAGCAGTCCGTTCAAAGTAGGAGCAGTGATTTATAAGACCAATTGCTGTTTAAATAGTTGGTTGCGCTGTAAATATGTCGTGCTTCGAGTTGGGAAATGAGTTGTGGTTCGGGGTTCCAGCGATAGGAGCAGCCAAATAACAACCAACCCACGTTATTTAAATGGACAGTAAAACGTAAGTATCGCGTAAAGCTGTAGCTGTAGCTATACAACATTGTTTACAACATCCTTGTTCGCTATCGACAGTTTTAAATAGTGTTAATACCGTTTCTGTGGACTTTGATAACTTTAGTATCGTCGTGGAGCTTGATAAGCATTCTGTACTGGAACAACATCCGAGCAACGTGAATAAGGAAATAAGTAGTTTTACTTTGCTTACGTCGGTTGAGCAACGGTCGAATGAAGGTAGATTAGATCGAGGCTGTATGTTTCGCTAGAGCGGATTGTCTGGTCTGAGGTTGCACCTTTTGCTATATATTGCACAGTTGCTTCCGCTGCACTTGATCAATACTTAAACAACCGGTTGGTCCATAACTAGCGACTCAGATACTTTTCCTAATAAAGAACAAACCTCTCTTGACAGTATTGTAATCCAGTGCTTCAATAGAAGAACCCAGTATACGCCTGGGGATGGAAAACGGATAACCGATGTCTTTGAATAACAGCGTAAGCAATTGGCTTTAAGCCATAATTTACTTGTGGCAGTGTCTAGTGTCACATTTCGTGGTGATCAAAACTTTTGTGTGGCAATAACAATCTGCTGCAACACTGAATCGATTGAGGTAGAACAGTTTGCACGACTATTTATTTTTTCTTGGAACAATACACTTCTCAATCACATTGACAAGAGCAAGTTCGGAGCATCTGTTGAGCGTCTCGTTTGCGCGTACACCTTGGATTGTGCCCTGTTGTTGTGCTCGGTGCAACACCGATATTGTACAATTATTTCCATATTTAACCTGACAGTGATAGAGCAGACTAAGTTGCTGGTACACCGGGGTGTCTGTGTTGCTGCGCCAAAGCTTATCTATTCCGACAAACGTTTGTTGTTTAGCCGTCAAATCGGCTAGATCAGTGTTGGTTCCCGAGGATATTATGTTCGGGATCAAACGCATCCAAAACAAGTCAAACTTTTATCGTATAATGAAAGAGATACTCATTGGGTCTAATAACTCGCGGAGCATAATTATTTGTGCCCCCATTGCTTTCGAGATCTGTAAAAACTAAATTTGTCTACGTGCCATGTAAAGACGAACATGACTGGTACCTTGGTCCTCTGCGAATAGCTCCCCACTGAAGGTGCTATCACGTGAAGCAGCAAATTGCAAACATTCCTATAAGCAATCTAGAGGTAACAATCGTGATGGACGATCGTTGAATAAATGCACTGACGTCGATAACAACAGTGGCAGTTGGATGCGAAGTATTTTAGTCGGGCCTGGATGGACGAGTAAGGCAATATAGAAGAAGGTTCTTTGAGCCTAAAGAAAGTCAGGTGATGGTTGACTGGAAGTTAACAGGAGCATTGCCCACTGCGCGGCAAGTCTGTGACTGGCTGCGTAATATTCGCGGTTAGGAATAGCACGTCAGTAGTATTTGACCATGTCACGTAATCGACGGTGCACGTAGAACCAACTAGGGGTAGGACAGCCGCTCAGTGCCGGGACTTGGTCTATAAGAGCCTCAATAACAGCGGATGGTAGCTTGAGTTCGAGGAGGTCGATGGTGTTCTTGCTAATTCCGCAACTTTGGGATTGATGGGAATCATATGTTGCATCAAACATTTGCTGAATAAATAAATATTTTATTCCCGACAGTGCGGGATGGGCATAAAAAGGCATGACCATAGTAATACAGTGCGTATAATCTGTAATTTTCACAAGTGTTACTGTATACCCAGTACATACTGGAGTTGTGTAATATGCATATGTAAGCGCAATGGTTAGTAATAAGGTTCAGTGAATTTGTTATTGTCGTGTTAACTTTAGGGTTGTGTTTGGTGACTTCGCCAACGTAGGAAAGGATAAAATAATATAATTGAATTGGCAGACGCCCGTAAGGGGGTAAGGTCCTCCGGAAAGGCATGAAGCAGTGACTTTATTTTTTGGTGAGCCATATCCGTTACGTTACAGTGTTGTTAAACAGACGGTTGCGTCGTTTTATATGGAGAATGCATGCTAGGCGGAAAACAACCACGCCCTGGAACACTGCCACCGAACCATTCGCAGGAGCAGTATTAACTCGGACCACCAAGCTGTCACCAAGTGGAGGTTGTTCAGCTAGCTAGCCAAGATGACGAAGCTGTTGACCGTTAACATAGCTTGCGCTGGGCACAGTAACTTAATAGATGCAATTATCCTTGAGTCGTCAGTAATGAAAGGCTGAAAAGTTTGAGCAGCTTTGCCAGGGCCTAGAGGTATTCCGATATACCACAACAAAAGGAATGATCTAAAAACTGACATCTTAGGAGTATATTCTGACTCCGCAGAATTTTGCTGATGGGCTTTTCGTAAAGCTAACTTACCGGCTAAAAGTGAGGTCAAGTTGTGCGTGCGTAAGCTTGGATACTTATCCGGGACAACCAATTTGTTAAGTGCAAAGTGCAATATTTTCGGATGACTTGGTTGAGCAATAGAAGCTTCGGTCCGGAAGTTGCAACTGGTGTGCCATGGGCGACACAGTCTGCTTAGTGAGTGTGTGACAATCTCCCGAAGCTGCGTGCATAATCCTGACTCCGGCTCCGGTACCCACTCGGAACTCGCTACCTCAGGTTGAATCCCTTACGAGGGCAAGGCAAATTGGGTTTTGGCCATTCGCTTCCGTGGTCGCTGCTGGCTGGCCAAAGGGTTCTTTTACACCCGCGGTTAACACATATGCCGGCTGCGTGGTTAGTAGGTTGGTTGTACCAACCAAAAGCCCGTTTTTGAGAAGTGTGTGGTCGCGAGGGAGATACCTTTCGAAGGCGATGATTGCAAAAATAACTGGTTGAAAATGGCCATCAGGTGCCGCAACTTGCCCTTGCGGTCCTGTAACGTTGCCTGTACTCCATTGATAGCCGTGCCCCGGTGTCCGAATGCTTGCGGTCGTTACAGGGCTCAGTCTGACAAATCCCGTATTTGGGGAGCGCTACGCCGAGTGTCGCTTGCGGGTTCGTCAACGGTCATTGTAGCCAAAAGTCGTGGAGTTGAGCTCCGTCCAAGGTAGAAAAAGCAAGCAAGCGTGTAACGCTTGTGGCTGGGTTGAAGAAAGTTTGTCGCCCAAGTGCTGTGCTTTGAGTAGTTGCGGCCGGCGGACTTTTCTAGATACCATAACCGGCCTAAGAGTGGCCGGTTGGTCGGATCACCAATCTGCATCTAAGCTTGCCATACTTTGCGTAGTTTAAAGTAAACTAGGATAAGAAGTTTCAGCTTTTATTCGAGTAAACTAAAAATGTGACGCAGGTCCTAAAATGTGGCTCAGAGGGAACTAAAACTGAAAACAGGATGCACTGTTTTATGGTGGAAAACTTCCTACTTCCCTTACAATGGCTATATGCCTCATCTACCTTGCCAGTGGATTACTTGCCTTAAACTACCACAATCTTCATCCACTTAGCGCAACTGTACCATGGATACCATACCCACCTCGCCAGTGTTGTCTGCCAATGATCTTATTTTTTCAGATGCATTTCGGCTCTGATCTTTGTTAGAATATTGCTTCGGCCATTCCGGAGACTACCGCAAGTCCATTGGTCGGCATTTCCTACTGACCTGAACAATTAGCGTCGAAACCATTTTACATCTGCAACGTCTCACAAACAGCCTTATCTCCCCGCAAGCGTTCTACATACCTGCATTGGTACTTCCTCTTGGACCTGCCTGCAATGTGCACCCGCCCCGTATGTTATCTGCTTGCACAATTACGCTAGGCATGAAATATCCTACCCTCATTACTCTGAGGTACCTGCTCACCAACACAACTGCATCCCAATATACACAGCCCTGTTCGGTCCAGTTTCGCGTGTTCTAACCTTCAATGGCATACTATGCCTAAGCCTTTCGTTCTGCCAGCGGAGAAATGTGTCCATCTTGACTGCGATTAGCGGTGCGAAAACCGATCGTAACACGGTGTTGCCAATGGCGCATGGCTATTTAACTTGTGGTAGACGCTAGTGTTTCAGGACGTGGTGCGTTTTCGCGCTGCAAGCGTTGTCCCTATAAAAAGCCACAATGCTCCGAATAACAACACCGCAACGTGGCGGATGTGACTCGCCACCAAAATAACTTCACTGCTTACTGCTTATAACTGAAGAAATCGCGATAACGAATCTGGAAACACAAAGGCATATAAACCAAACCACACCCCTTCGTCAAACAGTGTTAAGAACACCTCCTATGGGCTTCATATGCACACGAAAATAGAGGTCACCATCCTGAAATATACGAAATCCTACCCGGCATTTCTGTAGCGGAACCGCTTATAGCTCAGACCTTGGTTCCTCGCCACACATCTAGTTGACTCCATTGAGCATGCCCATCATACTTGCGAAGATTCTGTATGACAACTGCGCCCTATTTCTCCGACCGTGTATTTTGCGAACACACACCTATGTGAAATAGCATATATACGCTCAGTCTGTTTATTGGCTCTGACAACTACTTGATCACGCCTACATTGGTGTGTCTCGTTTCACCGAGAATAAAACTAGATGTTTATCCATTAAATATATACAGTCGAGCTTTCTCTTCTAAGTAGCTCTGCAAGGGATTGCGTAGACGGAAATTGACGAGAAAGTGTAGCACACAAGGGTAAGCGCGGGTTGCAATAGCAACGAGCGACAAGAAATTGCGGTGCGCAGCCCAAACCATCAAACACAAAAGGTAGTTGCACAGTCCGCATTAATCGCTTGTAGCGCAGTGTAACAGTAATCACCACTAGTTTTACACTTAAAAACCAGCTAACATCCCGATTCATACACACGGAGGATACCATAACGGCCACTCCATCGGTCATGATTCTATCCCTATGGTTCTGCATGATCTTTTGGAGAAAGAGCGCGGGCATATTTCGTCGTTGGGATCTGGGCTTACTGATGTACATAGTGAAAAACTAAAAGCTGGTGAAAAAGTGCTGCATGACACCAAAGGTTTGCGATCGTGAACGCGAGCAATGCCCAGAGATAGAGGGACGCTAGGCACAGTAAAGCCGGAAAGAAGCATCAGTGGCTGCTAGTCGAAAACTCGGTGTTAATCTTTTCCATGCTAACATTTGCTGGGGTACGTTTTCGTTTAGGGTAGTGGAACATACTTTCACAGCCTGTAGCGATCAACTTAAGCAGATACTAGGAGAAATAAATGTTGAAATCCTGTTCAGCAGGTTTAGTAACCTATAGAACACTAAAGTGTGTAAGGAACACTTTGACTTTGCAATTGTTACTTTAAGCTTGCTTTAACGGACTGTTTTCAGCTAACATGTTGGGGCAAAGCGGGCCCAAATAAAGTCTGGTGGACTGTTTGTCGGATTGTGAGCTATGTGGCAAGGGGTTTGAAAGTTGGGTGCACCGCCTTTCGTACCCGCTCTGGCGGTAGTTTTACTAAAAGCATAAGCTTGCCAGGGCACATGCGCAAAGATGACTACCACAACTTAAACCTTTATACGGTTGGATCCCTAAAGTAAGGCTTCTCTGCATTTTAACATCATCCTTGCACCTAGTTCAAGGTTAAGGTATAAAGCTCTGTAAGTACTATGCGCCAACTGCATTTTCTGACGTGCTATACTTTCGAGACTTTTGGGTGAACTTCTCGTAAAGAAACTTGGTTGGATTGACACAGTTAGCGAAATTCTATTGTTGTCAATTTTTTCTCTTAGAAAATAAGACATCAAAGTGCTTGGACGGCCGAAAAAGTGTCACCACACGTTCAACATCCGTCCAGCGTGCACTCTGCGACAGATGTCTGCTCATAGTTTGCTGTAACCTTGCTAATGATCTTTTCGAAGCGCTCCAGTTCACTTGCCTAATTACTGCGGCTAACTCCTGCGACAGGATGAGCAGGCTTCATGAATATCGCGAATTGCAGCTGCCCAAGCGCGGCGGTTGGCGTCAAGCTCCGCGTATGTATTGATCTTATGCTTCACCCAGAGACGAGCACCATGCACAACGTGGAATCCCAGAAGCTCAAGGTTTCATTTCAGAGCAGTTAGTTACGTTTTCAATTGTCCACCAAGGCGAAGACACCAACCCTGGAAACGCAGGGTGAACCCAAGACCCTAGTGAAGTCAGTGTCTGGTTTGATGAGGAAGTGACGGAACCACCGAAGTCTACGGCGTCGGATGTGCGGTGTGACCTTGGGAAGACCGTAACAGCGATTACGGATGTCGTCATTAGTAATACGCTCATGTCACTGCGTTTTCAAGCTAAGCCTTAGACACCAATGGTCCAAGACTTCCAGCTTCCCAAGTGTCTTCGGATCGCAGTGGCCATGTTTCGCAACCATACAGTCAAATGGCACTAATGGTTGCTGAGAATACTTGGATCCCCTTTATCAGACCAATTTCTTTCGCCAAAACGTGTTTCTCACTTGTACGAAAGCTGTTCTAGCGCTGGCAATACGATTCTGGTTTTCTAATACAGCCAGTCTATTGGCGAGTATAGTGGATCCGAGACACTTAAACTAAGGTACAGATACGAGGAGTTGACCATGTTAGGAGAGCGACTAGGCGGACTAGGTGGATAACCATGAGAAGTATTTCGTCTTGCTGACGTTAATTTCGTGGTCGATCATAAAGGCTGATTGGTCAACCCGATTTAGCAGTGACTGTAATGATATAACCTCATTCGCAAGTATAGCGATATCGTCAGCAAATTCTAGTTCTGACAGCCAAAATTCAAGGTTAACTTGAAACGTCTTCAGCGCACTACCGTTAAAGGCGTCAGCTTTTACGGCGACAGGTGTCTAGCTTTGGTCAGCGACTTGCAATGTGATGGGAGTATACACTCGAACAATCGTGCGGGGCCAGCCCAGAAAGGAAGCCGTTAGGTTGCCGCAAGCAAAGGCGGCAGCCGATCGGACGTTCACACGTTTCTCGCATGCACGCTGATTGGCAAACAGTTGGACGCATTGGAGTGAGTTTGTTTGACTGATTCAAAGGAAAAATGTCATGCATCCAAAAGGGTCGTTAATTATGAATCTAACTAGCTGTATATGCCGATAGGTTTCACTCGCCCTCAGTCTCCGTTTTTGCCTGGTCCTGTTGTTTGCAGAATATACGTTTTGTCCCTGAAGGACCGACATTTTACATGGTGTCAGAGAAGGAGAAGAACATTAGTACCACGCAGACGATGATTGGAGCTGCACCGGCTATTCATATGCCTGCCCCGCTGAACACGGATGAACGCAGTTTGGCAAGCAACTGGCGTTTGTGGAAGAGCAAATGGATGGATTGCTGCACTTTATCGATTCTGGACAAACAACCGATGGCGTACCGCTTGGCCATGTTTCGACACGCAGCAGATGATCCGCGCCGCGTGCTAGAGACATTGTGTTACTACAACGGCGAAGATGCCAACAATCTGGAGACAGTTCTTGAGAAGTTCAGTGAATACAGCGAAGGCCAAACAAACGAGACATTTCAACGCTACCTCTTCTTTTCGCGGAACAGGCGGCCAGGTGAATCCGTTGACACGTGCGTCACTGAGCTAAAGATTTTGGCCCGATCCTGCAGTTTCTGTAAATGCATGGCGGACAATCTCATACGGGACCGCATTGTTCTTGGGATCAATGACGAAGGTTTGACGAAGCGACTATTACGAAAGCGCAACCTATCTCTGCAGCAATGTATCGACATCTGTAACAGTGAGTTCTCCACTACCTATCAGTTCCAGCAGATGACAATCGCAGGTGATTCAGAGTTGTGCGCCGTTTCCAGGAGCAACACTACGAGGGCCACGACCGCGCGACAGGAGCCCTGCAACTTCTGTGCAACACGACATCCGAGGAACCGCGAACAGTGTCCGGCGTGGGGCCGCATTTGTGTCAAATGTGGGAAGCGCAATCACTTCGCCCGCTGCTGTCAGTCGACAGATGTCAGTGCACCAGTTCCAGACAAATCAAAAGCAGATACCGAACAATCGATTGGTAATGTGTCTCGTAAAGCGTCGCAGAAGTGTGTCTATGCAAGTCTTCTGATCGAGGGACGGTCTGTGCGATTCCAGTTAGACACAGGCGCGACGATCAATATTTTGCCCAGAAAGCACTGCCGCGGCGTGCAAATGCAATCGGATCAAGATTATTTGCGCATGTGGAATGGTTCCAGACTCAAGCCAAAGGGCTCAGCGACAATTGAAGTGGTCAATCCGAGAGACGGTGTTTCGCATGTTCTGCAGTTCGTGATCGTGGATGAGGTTCTCACGCCGATTCTCGGCATTGATTCGATTTTATCTCTTGGCTTTGTCATTTTTAACCATGATCGTTTTGTGTACGCTTGTCAGAGTGAAGCCGATGTTAGTGACCTGTATCCGTCGGTGTTTAGCCCGGGTTTAGGGGAATTCGAGGGTACCGCTCACCTGTCGTTAGATCCTTTGGCACGTCCGATGGCTTTACCTGCTAGGAGAGTCCCATTTGCGCTACGTGACCGATTTTCCGCGGAATTGAACAAGCTGCTTATGCAGGGGGTGATTGCAAAGGTTGATGAGCCAACAGACTGGGTTAGCCAGGTCGCAATCATTACGAAGAAAAATGGCGAACTACGCGTATGTATAGACCCGAAGCCACTGAATGAGGCCCTGCGTAGAGAACATTATGCGCTACCGACGTTAGAAGATGTTTTACCGCGTTTGACAAAAGCTAAGTTTTTCACGAAAGTAGACCTTTCTTCCGTTTTCTGGCACGTTGCTCTAGACGCCGAATCCAGTTTCCTCACCACATTTGCTACACCGTTCGGACGTTATCGTTGGCTGCAATTACCGTTTGGCCTGAAGGTGTCTAGCGAAATTTTCCAAAAGCGTTTGGTGCAAGCAATAGATGATTTAGATGGCGTGACCTGTGTGGCAGATGACGTTCTGATTTACGGTTCTACCGAAGAATAGCAAGACACTAAGCTACACCGGTTCCTGAGGCGTTGCGTGCAAAAGAACATCAAGCTAAAACGCGAGAAAGTAGAGCTGCGGAAAGAGGAGGTGATTTTCCATGGGCATGTATTAACATCCGACGGAATCAGAGTTGACCCAGGGAAAATTAAGGCGATACAAGAGATGCCGTCCCCTAACGCTGTGAAGGCAGTCCATCGCCTAAACGGTATGGTGAACTATTTAAGCCGGTTCCTACCAGGGCTCGCTGATGTCATGACTCCGATTAGGCAGTTAACTCACAAAGGAGTAAATTGGAGCTGGGGGAAGGAACAGGATTTGGCTTTCACAACCATTAAGAACCTTATCAGTAATGCGCCCGTACTCGGATATTACGATCCAGCACAACCATTGGAGGTACAGTGTGATAGTAGCCAGAGTGGAATAGGTGCTGTTCTGTTGCAGAACGGAAGACATTTGGATTTCCGCAGTCGAACACGCACAGAGGCCGAGAAGCGGTACGCACAGATCGAGAAAGAGATGCTGGCAGTGGTCTATGCCATGGAGCGTTTCAATGATTACACTTTTGGAAGAAAGACAACCGTGTACACTGATCATAAGCCGCTGGTGTCGATAGCCACTAAACCACTGAATAACGTTCCTCGTCGTCTGCAGCGTATGCTTATCCGGCTCCAGAAGTATGACATTGATATTGTGTACACACCTGGCACACAGATGTTCATCGCGGACACCTTGTCGAGAGCACATCCGCCAGTGGCCGAACATCATCTAGAAGAGATCGAGACAGTTAGCATGGTGCAGCATCTGGCAGTGACAGAAAACCGTTTGAAAGACATAAGGCGTTTCACGGAGGAAGACCAAACTTTTGCAGCTTTGCGAGACGTTATCCTCAATGGGTGGCCAGAAACAAAGAAGCAGCTCCCGAAGGAATTAACACCCTACTTTAATTTTCGGGACGAACTCACTGTCTGTGACGGTCTGTTGTTCAAGGGAAGTCGAATCCTAATCCCTTCTTCTCTCCGAAAGGAGATGCTGGAGCATGTCCATCGCGCTCACCTGGGTGCAAATTACACCATTAATCGAGCAAGAGAACTGACGTTCTGGCCAGGAATGACAGGTCAGATCAAGGATCATGTGTCTAACTGTGAGGCGTGTCGTTCACACGACATTCGGCAAACGAAGGAACCAGTGATGCTGCATGATGTTCCGGAGTGACCGTGGCAAAAGGTAGCAGTGGATCTATTCTGGGACAACGGAAAGGATTACTTACTCACGGTGGACTACTATAGTGATTACTTTGAAATCGATTTACTCACCACCACCACCACGGAGGCAGTAATCAACAAACTCAGATGTCAATTCGCACGGCACGGGATACCGGAGGAGCTAGTCTCGGACAACGGTCCCCAGTTCAGCAGCAGGGCATTCCAGGTTTTCGCAACCAAATGGGAATTCGCACACCGGCAAACCAGTCCCTATCACAGTCAATCAAATGGGAAGGCAGAGTCGGTAGTGAAGCAAGCCAAGCGACTATTAGCGAAGGCTAAAGACACTCGGGAGGACCCATACCTCATGCTACTGGAGAGTCGCAACACTCCTTCAACGGATATCGGCCTGAGCCCAGTGCAGCGCCTATACAGTCGAAGGACCAGAACTGTGATGCCTGCATCCGCAACACTTTTGCGCCCTGTCACGCCACAATTTGTGAAAGTACAGAACAATTTGAGAAGGCGAATGGCTACTCAGAAACGGTATTACGACAACGGCGCACGGGAATTACCTGAGCTGACAGTGGGGGAAGAAGTATGGGTTGAACCGATTCCCGATGGACAGGAGAGGTGGAGAAAAGGAGTCGTGGTTGCGAAAGTCGGTGAAAGGTCATACGAAGTAAATGTTCGAGGGAAGAAGCTGAGAAGAAACCGAGTACAGCTGAGGAGATGTCCGAGGCGACAGCATGAATCAGGGAGAGAGCGTTATACTGCGTGCGGCAATGAGGCGACATCGGCAGATTCAACAAGAAGGACGCAAAGTGGTAAAGTGCATGGACTATTTAGCAAAGTACAGCAGCAAGAACATGAAAAAAGGGAGGATGTGATGGGAGTATACACTCGAACGAACGTGCGGTGCCAGCCCAGCAAGGAAGCCGTTAGGTTGCCGCAAGCAAAGGCGGCAGCCGATTGGACGTTCACACGTTTCTCGCATGCACGCTGATTGGCAAACAGTTGGACGCATTGGAGTGAGTTTGTTTGACTGAATCAAAGGAAAAATGTCATGCATCCACAAAGGTCGTTAATTATGGATCCAACTAGCTGTATATACCGATATGTTTCACTCGCCCTCAGTCTCCGTTTTCGCCTGGTCCTGTTGTTTGCAGAATATACGTTTTGTCCCTGAAGGACCGACTTTTTACAGCAACTTCTGAGGAAATCTTGCAACCTACATACTGCTTCCTTGCAAGCCGTCTCCCATAAAGACAGCGAGGTACCTATCTTATCATTGTGTCTGCACCGAAAGAATAAAGAAGTCGGCCGACCGCCGCTACTTTGGGTTTACTACCGTTGCTCAGTGAGAACTGAAGGCACTGATGAACAAAACTTGTCCCATGTAGCATACGCGAGCAACAGCACCTCAACAAAAGCGAGGATAACCATAGTGGAAACCAATGCTTTGAGGCCGAGGTCCTCACGGCCAAAGTGAAAACAGCCACCAAAACACGGCAATAAAGCTCGTCATAAATGGTTAGGCAGCTGAAGCAACTGGTCAACAAAAAGCAATGCCCATAAAAGCCAGCATCACCGAATTGAAACAAGCCGCCTGCTCGCAATCGTTACCTGATATTCACAAACGTCTAGAATCAAACAAAGGGTCTCAATCTGAAAGAATGCTAGACGACCAAGCCTTCCTTAACCGAATGAGCTTCAAATGGTTCGATGAGGATGAGCAAAGGATAAACTTATGCTCCGCTTTTTACCTTGACAAAAAACAAGCGGACCCAGCCAAGTTTCGGCCATTGAACATCGTCTGTCATTTTTCAAAAGATGGTCAACGCATATTGAGGCGGACCCCGCGAATCAAGTGAGAAACCTTCGTTGTTCTGAAAGACCTCGGTTTATAAGACCGATTCCGAATGAGGTAAGCAGTCTGCGCGCTGCCAAAGCGACCGGCAAACGGAAAAACGGATCTACGGACTATGCTTCTTCGCCTGGTACGAAACCCTCCGCTAGCTCCATGGTTGTCAATCCCCCTTCCTGGACCGCAAGTATAAAGAACGAAGTACGAGATATACCTACAAACATGTGCAGTCTCAGCAACTAGCTAGGTGAGTTGCACTGTTTGCCTCTGAAAAGCAACCGGATCTAATGGCGTTCACAGAAAACTTTCCTGTCATTTTAAGTGTCTGACTCCGAGGTTCGTGTTTCAGGATGCGAGCGCTTTGGTGAGAGGTCTGTAGGCGTAGTAATCCTTTACTCAAAGAAGTACTTCAAGGCCCACATTGGCGAACCCGATTTTGACAAGGAAACTATGACAGCGGTGCTCTGGTGGCGAATTCCTGACGGATACCCTTCGCTAATGATCGGAGTGGTTTACAGAGCACCTGCAAGACCAGGCTCACACAAATTACGCCCGTTACGAACCCAAAGCAGAGGCACAAGCTGTCCCCGTATGGGTGCCTCTAACACCCCGGCATGATCTGGGAACTTCTGCAGTGTGCTCTCCCACGGGACTCATTTGCAGTTGCGCTCCATGGTACCGATCGCGAGTGCAAACTGATACAGCATGTCTTGACATCACGCGGGTGGTCACTGGTCAGACACCAGACCTTCTGGTCCACACTTCGGCCTCAATCTAACGACCCTAAAAACTCAGAAAGAATGATACCTGTGTGGCAAGAGGGAAGTGGCAAGCAAGTACAATCTTCATGGCGCGCGACCACGGTGTTCCCAAGCTGCGCGCATTGATGCATTTAGCGACCATGTTTGCGTCCCACAACACAACGTACATAAGGAAGCACAACATGTCACGTTCGTATCTCTTCAGGCGGCATATTCCATTGCCCTAGCTGCCTGACCGACCCCGTGGCTTTGCCTCCGTAGCCCGTCTTCTGGACAGCCTGAAGTTCTAAAGCGCTTGCTTTGCTTGCGCTCGGTTACTTTATTCGGCTTGGAGCTCGTCCAGGGTGCATAGACAAAAGTGTTTCTGTCTGTTTCATTGGCCTATCGACACATCACTTTTCAGTACTATTTGTAGCGCGCAAGTTCTCGTTCGTTGCTCGCGTTCCGCGCTCTGCATGCATCCTTGAAATGGGTTGCGTTGTCCGCTCTCGTTCGTGTTGTCTGCACCCGTTTTGGTCCTCCCATGTTCTACCGACTTTTCAGTCTCCTATGTGATCGCCGTCTTCCGCGATGCTGCAACTTTATCTGCGGCTTTTTCGTGGACACGAAGCCAAAGAATCGACCATCAGGATACACTGCACCGAAGTTTCTGGCGCACTGACCAGTACTGAATAGAATAGGATGGCAAGGGACATGGATTGTGGTTTACCGCAATACTTGAAGCTTGATGACGCACGGAGCGTCTCCGATCTGTGCTAAAGCTGATCATTGGACAGTTTGTTCTAAACCGCAGTAGCAGGTCACCATCAGAGGTGCTCTTATGGATCAATAAAGGAGCATGAACCTGAATGTAAAACGAATGAAAACTATGGAACAGTTTCATGCTCACATAAATGAAAACAACCTAATAGAGTAGGAAACTTTCATCAACCTATGCACTTTGAAGTAAGGAGAAAAGGGTCTACAAAATGAAAATAAGCCGACCATGGAATCAAAAACCGTCTCAAACATCTTTTTGCCTACCTGAAGCGTAATGCCGAAGCTGGCATTGGAATCCCCCTCTATCCTCTCCTAAGGAAAGTAAAGATCTCTATGGCGATGCTAAAAATGCTAACCTGCTGGCTGCGCAATATTCTTCAGGCTACTCAGTGGATTTCTGTCGCTCAACAACAGTTTGCCTGCCTGCTACTCCTGTGGACCAAGTTGAAAGTAACCCCGAGGTAGACACTAAGCTGCATCTTAAACTGGACCGGAATTCCTCCCTAGGCCCGGACGTATTGCTTCCCTGCTTCCTCAAAACGGTAGCTGAGTACCTAGCTGACCATATCTTCCGAGTAGTTCCTGCACACTCTCGAAGGCGGCCTCTTATCCACAGGCCGGAAAGCAGGAACCATCCTGCCCAACTACAAGGGGGTAACCAACAAGGCAAAGCTAACTACCGGCCAAAATACTTGACAGCAGTCGCATGTTAATCCATGGAACGAATAGGCAAGCGTGCCCTCAAGGTACACTGTGTGAACCTAAACATGATCTCACACGCTAAACATGGCTTCCGGAGAGCGCACACATGCATCTCTAACGTTATCTTCGCCAGGGAAACACGGGCAGAAGCCACAGATGTCCAAAAACAGGTTGACGTAATACGCATTGACTTTAGTAAAGCCTCCAATAAATTATACACGTACGACTGATGCATAAACTCCAGGGAATTAACATTACAGGAAACTACCTCTCCTAGATTGCCGATTACTTAAGAGGTAGAATAATACGTAGACAGGTGAACCAACGACTCACTGCTCCCATGAAAATGCTCCGTTGCATCCCCAAGCATCAGTGCTCGGACCAGAGCTCTTCAGACTGTACGGCAACGGTCTGCTGACTGCATCTCTAACCGGCTGTTTGAGCTACGTCATTGACTTCAAGCCACGCTCAATAGTACCCAGGCTTGAGGATGCGGACAGGTTACAAGTGGCTCTAGACAAACTACACGCATGGTGCATGGAGCGGCAACTGCCAGTAAATCGAGCTAAATGCGCTGTTCTCCATATGAGTAGCACTGAACCGTAGGGTGTATAACACAACGGTGTGCTACTCCCCAGCAATATCACTCAAGAGAGAGACCTCACGGTTATTGTGGCTTCTGACCTTTGGACGACATAGAACACGTTGGAGAAGGTAGCCACTGGAAGAAAACCGTTGAGTGGCTGTAGAAAGTCCTTCGTTCGATTGACTCCTGTGATTTTTCGAACATTGTTTACTTCGTACGTCAGTCCGGTCTTAGCAGATGGCCGACCAGCTTCAAAATATTGATGCGCTATGCTGGAAAGGGTTCAGAGATGCACCGCAAGCTGTTCTGGGGCTTTGCTGTCTCCCGTACCTCCTCCAACTCCAGCAGATAAGTCGGTTTTCCAGGGTTTCCGCCGTCGCCGATGCATCCAACTAGAGGAACATGAAAGTGAGTAAAAATAATTCTTCCGGCCCAACGCTGTTCCACACGTGGTCACAAACGAAACTATCTAATGGAAGAAGACACAGAATACGCATGGACGTCACCTTCTCTACCAGAGTAGTAGATGACTGGAACGGTCTACCAGCAGAAGTTGCAGACGCACCATCCAGGGAAATTTGAAGCCGCTGCCAGACAAAGATTTCCTAAGTATGTTGGCGGCTTGCGGCTTGCAATTGAAATTGTGACGTACCCTTGAGAAACGTCGTAACGCAACGACTCGCATCAAACGCAGTATGAGATTGCATCGATAGAGCTGAGTAGGGTTTCCTCTCCTGCTCTACAACACAAAAAACAATAAGGCATACTTTGGTGCAACATAGCTTACCAGATTCATTGCGAGGGAGTTTTCGTTCATTTCGTGCTCGGGAGACATTAGCAAGCTACCACAGTACTTACGTGGCCTTCATTAACTTTGGAAGCTGTCACTGAATGATCACTTAAAATCCCGAAGCCAAAGGTTTATGTGGATTACTGGATGCTTAGCGTCCACTTATGGCATACATGTGCTTATGTACAATGCCGCTAAGCGAAAACCCGCGGTAGTATAATTGCATGCCTGTATGCTCACCATCCCCTGATCTACCGCGCGCATTCTAACATTCGCCGGGTAGATGAATTCCCCGCTACATCGGTTAGAAGTATATTCGCTGGTTCAAACAATGGTTTGCAAACGCAAATATTTTCCTCCAGTAAACTTAATTAATGTTGTTTCATTTCAGTAAAATTCCAACGGAACTCCACGGTACACATTTATACATGCCACTTTCGATAGTAATTTGTTGTTTGGGCTTGCCTTCGTAACCAACCTAAGCAGCCACAAAGTGCATTATTTTAACCCTCGCCAGCACATGTCGAAAGCATTTGAATGCTAATTATTCGGAAGCCTTTACATTTTGCATGTATGTGTTTAATTGAATTGAGTAAAAATTCGTTGCACTATCGGCGGGTCCGCAGGCATGGTGGGTTCTTCTTCGTTTGGTTATCTTGCACAAGGCTCTAGTTAAGTTAGTCAAGACAAAGGCATACTTTAAGAGGTTCCAAGTCAAGTTTAGACGGCGGCGAGGTCTGTTTTTGTCCATTTAACTGTTTTGATTAGAGGGCAAAACTGATTACTATGCACGCAAACGCCTCATCTGGCAGGCTAAGAACAAGTACAATACTCCTAAATATCGTTTCGTCGTGCGAATCACAAACAAGGACGTAATATGTCAGGTTTGTTGATTGTTTTTAATGACTTCAGGTCGTATTTGCGCGCATGAATGGAGATCGTGTAATGTGCAGCGCTTACTCTCACGAGCTTCCCAGATACGGTGTGAAGGTGGGCCTGTCGAATTATGCAGCAGCTTACTGCACCGGTTTACTGTGCGCTAGAAGGTTATTGCGGAAACTTAATTTGGACGAACTTTATGAAGGCGTAAAAGGGGTCGATGGAGAAGTTTATAACGTAGAATCTGCTGATGGAGAGAGAGGCGCCTTTCAATGCTACTTGGATGTAGGCCTCGCACGAACTACAGCTGGCGCCAACATTTTCGGTGCTTTAAAAGTAAGTTTCGCTTTACTTTGCGTTTTCTGCAGGGTGCTGTTGATGGCGGGTTATCAATTCCTCACGGAACCAATCGTTTCCCAGGCTATGATTCGGAGGCAAAGGAATACAAACCGGAGATTCATCGTGCTCGCATTCTGGGTCATCATATAGCGGATTACATGCGGTCGCTTCAGGCGGAAGATGATGAAGCGTTCCGTCGCCAGTTTAGTTCTTACATTAAGAATGGTGTTACTCCTGATAACATGGAACAGATGTACCTTTCCGCTCACGCTGCAATTCGAAATGATCCTTCGCCGGCTTCACCTGTTGTCAAGGAGTTCAACCGGAAATCAACTAAGCGTTCGAAGATGTCTCTCAAGCAGCGTAAAGAGCGCGTCCGAGCAAAGAAAGCACATTACTTGGCTCAATTACAGAAGGAACTGGCCGAACAATAGTAACAAATCTGTGAAACTCATGTCTGTTCTTTGGGCAATAGTCTATTGCTTCTGATGGAAGTTAATTTTTTATAACGCGACTGGCGATGTAGGCTCCGTTTTTTCGGTTTGTTATGCAGATCACTAATCTGACCAAATTTACCAGTTTTTTCCACCGTTTCTGCGTGCTTTGTGTACTTCTGTGCAAAACTAAATGCCCAAGTGTTTGGCCTAACAATCTCGCTTACGGGTCACACTGCTTGTGGTTATTCGTTTCTGTTTGTAATCGGCTTACCAATTTTATGACCCGTGATCTTCAAAGCCACCTATTTTCGTAGCTCATTCCCGCGTGTCCCCTTTATCATCTAGGTGCCGGGGTGGCTTCAGGTTAATGTGTAGATACATCATGACCAGTTAAACCGCGCTGAGTGGCATTTTCCGACTGTACTCAGAGCCCCTCAATCTTTTGAAGCCAAATCGTCTCAACAGAGGTTATACTTCTCTTCCCTTCAAGCTAGTAAGCACTTGGCTTGTGGTAAAGTGGTATGCCACTTGCTGTCTCCGACGTTGTGAGAGCCCTGCGGGGTGTTACCGCATGCCTCTAACCAGACGGTCGTGCTCGTGGGTGTGACTGCGGTCGCAAAAACGTGATTTATTTTGAAGCGCCCGATCCCAATAGTCCAGTAATTGTATTCTTGAGCTGAAGTTACTGAGGTGATGGCTCCATGTATCTCAGTCGCCAGCCAGACTAGGTAAGACATCGGAGTCAAAACCTTTTCAAGTTCAAGCGGGACTAGAACGATAGGATAGATCCCGTGAGTGTTCCTTCTTCGGCGGGTCGTTGAACCAGAAGTTGGCGAACTTTGAAGTATTGATGGACCTAAAACAAAGACCGCATCACACCCTGTCCAACCAATTAATGCCCACGTATCCTGAGCAGCTGGGGAGTATCGAATACTCTCACTACCCTGTCGACTAAGTTAACGATACTACAACCACTGGTTTTTCTGTATTTTTTGCGTTTGTTCTCATCCGTTAACAAGAAAACCGTCACTACCCTGCTAGTTCATGTTCGGGTGGGACTGGAAGGTTACGAAAATCCCGTGAGTGTTCTATCTTGCATGGATCGTTTAGCTAGCAATTGATAAAGTGCTCAGTTATAAATGGATCTAAAACGGAACACCCGTATCGCACCCTGGCCAACTAGTTAATGCCCACCTTTCCTGCCCTGACCGTCACTGCTGTGGTAGTCACATGAAATAAGAAAAGGATAAGAAGAGAAATGGAAGATACAGAATAGGGAAATGCACTTGAAATAAGAAAATAATGGTAGTACGTGAAGAAAGATGGAGAAAGTCGAAGTTCGAAGATGCGAGTTGCTCAGCAAAATTGAAAGGTTTCGTGTTGCCACCGTAGAGCGTCAAGTTGCCGCTTTACCGTAGATTACCTGATAACTTTCTACAATTATGTTCCAGCGTGACAGCCGGATTTCCGCTCGGACCGCGCTTTGTCCAGCTTCAAGGAATGACCGCGTAAAACACTACGTGCGGGACTGAATAGCGAAGATAAACCAGGACCAATCTTCCCAGTTAAGATACGGCAGTTTAGGCTTAAGTCTCCTCTAAGCCTTCGGTAGTGCATTGAATGCATTCCCAAACTAAGTAGATGCTCGGGGTACGTCCGTCTTCGTATTCCTACTACTAACCTTGTACCCATCCGTAAAACAGCTCCATTTTGTCCCGGACGAGGCAGAACGGACAAACCTGGACGCAGTATTGCAGATGAGGCCGAACGAAACCCGAGAGCAGTCTCGTAAAGATGCCGCCCATCAAGACTCCGAACGAAGGTCGTATTAACCACATGCGGAAACCTCTGCTTGCGACCTTCCAGTAGTCGCCGGAGTGTAAATCCGAAGAGTGTATGACGCGTAGGTCAAACTGGCTAGATACACGGGGGAGTTCGACCCCACCGACCAAGTACTTGGTAGGAGGACAAATTCCTCAAATTCAAAGAACGGAGCACTTTGCCTAATTTATAGCTAGTAACCATAAAGTAGACCAGTCCCAAAGTTTATCCAATACTCGCTGAATAGCTTCAGAACCCCCCAGTAACAATGTTCAAAGCTTCAGGTCATCAGCAAATAGCAGCGGTGGTACCTTAAGCTCCGCGAGTAGGTCATGCGCATAGATAGGGGCAGCAGTTGTCCAAGGACCGAGCCCTGCGGCACGCCACTGCGGACAGACTGCTTAAACGATAGGCCGCGGCCTACCCGTACGCACTGTTCTCTAACCTCCAAGTAGGCAGTCACTCAATGAAGGGCGCGGCTAGATACCCCGTAGGAGGTCAGCTTTTGCGCGAGCCTCAAACGGGGTATCTTGTCAAATGCCTTCGAAAAGTCGGCGAAAAGCACGTCCAGTGCGTGGCCGTTATGCACTGCATCCGCCCAACTTTTGCGAGCCACCACTATATTCATCAGACACGAAAATCCCTTCTGGAGGCCATGTTGTGCATTGCTGAGTAGATTAAATCTACCTACCCCGGAGGAACGCAAATCATTGGTGCGGTTTGCGTTCAAACTTAAGGGTAATGGTGTCAGCGTTCAGCGGTACCTACCACTGGCAGATAGATTGAAGTTAAAGGAGGCTATCAGAGACCTCAAAACTAGACGGGCGGCTGGTGAGCAAGACCGTCTAGATATCACGGACGGTGAGGTATATTTACCTGGCTATGCGCTGATTAGAACTGATCGCCCGTTGGTCGCCAAGGCGGAGGCGTGTTGTACTGTGTGAGCTTGTAACTTAGATGTGTTGAGGACCTGCACATCCCAGTCGTCGGATCAGACTGTTGAAGCCCTATCGGCTGTTTTGTGCACCTCCTCTACCCGGTTTACAGTTATAGTGCTATACATCATCATCATCATACACGTTAGCTAGAGGTGGAAAACACCCCAACTACTGTGCCGCAATACATAGAAAAAAGGAGAGAAAAAACGCAACTGCTGCAAGCCGGCTGAGCTACCGGTAACGGATGGGCATCGTTCCGTTAAGCTACCAGCCGGCTACTGTGCATCAAAAAACTTACTATGCAAAATTATATGAGGCTAAATAATTGGGTTCATTGGTTCATTGGGGTAGTAGAGAGCAGGAGGGGAGATCGCTTGTCAGCTCCATCGCTTCCCGATCATTGCTGGGATGCTCGTCATTGCGCATCGGGAACTCCGGAGAGGCCGTCGCACTCGTAGCTGAAGCAACACGATCACGGCATATTCAATAGGTGTGTATCAAGCAGTCGTTTGAAGTAATCCTCTGTCTGTGCATCAACGACTGTCGGCGGTAACCGGTTCCAATTATTCACAACGCGAGTGGATAGAGCAAGAATGGACCGTACTTTGAGCCTCCGTGGCTTGAATAGTTTCCATTGGTGGCCTCTAGTCGAACTCCCGATGTTGAGGTGGAAGAATTCCTGCAACTCTCTCCCCAGTTCTCCCCTGAGGATACGACGGGTAAAGATCAAGTCCCCACGCCGACGGCGGTAATCCATAGAAAACATGTTCAAATGCCGAAGCCGAAGGGGATACGGCAGGTCACGTAACTCGGAGACAAACTTCGATCCACGCCGTTGGACCTTTTCGATCATGTCGCGCTCAGATTTGGAAAGCGGGTAGGCAGCAGGAAGGCCGTATTCCAAAATCGGGCGCACATGCGAGGTGAACAGAAGTCTAAAGAGTTCCGGTGTCAAGCGACAGAAAGCTCTTCGGATGGCATGAAACATTCTGTAGGCAGCGGCAACCCTCTTCTTGGTGTCCTGAGTGGATCTTAAGTCCTGGGAAACAATCACGCCCAGATCTCTTTCTGATGTAACATTTTTTAGTAAGAAACCACCTATGTGGTACGCGCCGAGTGGTTCAGGAGCGCCGATAGGCAGGACGGAACATTTGTCTTGATTGATGGGTAAATGCCACTGAATCGACCAAGTGTGCAGGAGATCAAGTGTCTCTTGTAGTCGATCAGCATCCTCTAGAGAGGATACCTCCTTCCATATCTTTAAATCATCCGCATAAATCAAGCAATCCGATTGAAGCTCCGACGGTAGATCGTTGATGAAGATGTTGAAGAGTTCGGGGCCGAGGACGGAGCCCTGTGGAACACCGCTGGTCATATGAACAGGATCGGAATACGTTTCGTTCACTCTCACCAGCATGGAACGAGTGTGTAGGAAATCAGAAATCCAGGAGAGAAAGTTTCCAGAGATACCGATTCCTCTGAGTTTGTAGAGAAGCTGTTCATGAGGGACTTTATCAAAAGCTTTACTGAAGTCCACGAACACAACATCCATGCGTTTGCCAACATCCAATGAATTTGCCCACTTTTCTCTAGCCAGAAGCAAGTTGGTAGAGCAGGAGCGAGCTTTGCGAAAACCATGTTGGGCACTGGATATCAGATTCAACCGCTCGAGATGAAGTCGAAGCGCCTGTTTCAGGACCCGTTCCATGATTTTGCACACTATCGATGTAAGGCAGATGGGCCGGTAGCTAGCTGGGTCTTGCCGGTTCCCTCCTTTGTATATGGGCTTGATGATGCCCATTTTCCAAGCGGTCGGGAGAAGTCCGGACTGAAACGATCGACGGAAAACCTGCGTGACAGGTGAAGCAATGTACTGAGCCACAGTCTTGAGGAACAAAGGGTGCAAGTCGTCAGGACCAGGCGATGAGTAAGGATCCAACGCACAGAGAAGTTTCAACACGACGTCAGTGTTAATGTCGACGTGCTCTAACAGAGAAGGGGGAGTGCACACTGTTCTGTCAGTAAAAGACGCTGAGGTTGAATACACTGAAGAGTATTGCCGAGCCAGGAGGCTGGCTTTGTCGGTGTCTTCGTGAACTGGCTCCTCATGTTCGGAAGAACACAGGGCAGGGATACCACTGCCCGCTCTAGTGCTCCGTTTGAGGTAGGAGAAAAGCGTCTTAGGAGTGTTTCTAGAAAGTGTGGCTAGAGAGAGTTCATACTGTTGACGTTTCTCACGTTTTTGCAGGGTACAGGTATTCCTAACCGTTTTGTAACTGATGTAGTCATGCTCTGACCGCGTGATCCTAAAGCGGTCCCACAACTTACGTCTTTTGTTCATTAGGGATCTCAGATCACGATCGATCCATGGAGGGCCTCTAGAGAGCGGTCGCTTTTTGGAAATGGGGACAACTTGCTCAATGAGTGATGTCAGCTTGGAGTACAGAAGATTCCAGGCACCGTCCACATTGAGCTGTTCGGGAATATACCAATCCATACTGCTTGCAGCCGTTTTAAGACGAAGGGCATCGGTACGCCAGAAATTTCGGCGAACGGCACATGAGTTGTGAACGGTAAAGCGACGAGTCCATTGGAATAAAATAGTACAATGATCGCTTTTACCAATAGGTTGGGAGACTGTTAGGTCCATGACGTCTGACTGCGCTGGGGAGAGCACAAGATCCAGGATATGAGGCGACTGGCCGGCGAGAATGCGAGTAGGCATGGACACATGTTGATACAGGCTGCAGTCGAGAATGGTATCAAGGAAAGCGGCATCAAAGGAATCAGGTGGACGATTGCAAAGAAAGAATTCCCAGTCGATATTAGGAGCATTGAAATCTCCCAGAATAAGACAATCTTTTCCAGCACCGTGCTTCTTGATCAGTTCCAACAGGCGAGCTCCCGCGCCCAGTGGCGCTCTGTAGATGACACCAATCAAAGAAGATCTGCACCCGTCATGAATGCGACACCAGAGGGCATCAAAATCGCTGTCATTGTCACATGAGACCTCAACTAGATGGGACTTCAGATCCGCTCTCCAGTATAGTATCACGCCGCCTCCCGACTTTCTCCCATGACGATCGGCCCGAGAAAGGTGGTATCCAGGGATAGATACTTCAGAGTCAATGATGTCAGGGAATAACCATGTTTCAGTGAAGGCCATTAAATCAGGACAAACATCTGCGGCAAGCGTCTGGATCTCATCAAGCTTATTTCGCAGACTACGAACATTAGCAAACAGCACACGCAGTCCGTTCTTTTGCGTTACTGTCCTGGGGTGAGAAAAATCGGTCTCCAACGGGTTCTTGGAGTTCTCCGAACTATCTGAAAATCCTCGATATGAAGGTCCGTTTCACCGTTCGCCCGACGGGTCCTCAGCTCATCAACGGCTTTTTTCATTTTGATCCGATCTTCCGGGGAGAGATCTCTCAACACATAAAACGGCTTGCCTTTGAGCCGTGAGGTCCGTAGGAGAATGCGTCGACATTCTTCCTCGTTTTGGAACACAACCTTTAGGGGGCGAGGCTTGGGGGAATCCTCTTGTTTCTTACCTAAGCGGAAAGCCGAGATAATGTTGATTCCCTGTTCGCCTTCGTCGAATAACACAGAGATAAGTCGTTCCAGGAACACTTGGTCGTCTAACATCCGTCCGGCTGGGGCATCTTTGGTCGACTCAGGCGCATTCATAATGATGAGACACCGGTCACGGGAGGGTGGTAGGGTACGCCTGGTGGTTTGCGGTTGGGAAGGATTTGCGCTGTCTCTGATCAGCGATTCCAAATGGTTAATCTTGTCAAGGACAGATTTGAGCTGCGACATGTGGTCGTGGTCGGAGGGGAAGCTAAGAGAAATAGGGTGGGACAAAGAAACTCACAGCACGAACGCCACTGAGGTCGGCTCCTAGCCATATCAGCAAGTGTATCCAACCAAACGTGTTCATCGTCTTTCGGACCCCAACCAGGGAGCCGAGGCCAGCTCAGAAGTGAGGGCCTTTATTCCTCTGAACCAAGTCATCGCTTGGCCAACCCTCCTCTTCTTCCATCCACACCCGGACGCGCGAACAACACACGTCGCGGAAGTCGGTGGGCTGGCATACGTAACACTTGGCCGAGCCATCGGAGCCTGATGCGTGAAATAACGGTGCTGGGCGGTTCATTTCCTTTTCCTGTGCCATAAACAAGGCGTCGAACACGCTCGTTGCTCACGCGGTGTTCCCAACAGATGTGAGCTAAATTACGAAGGCACCGGTGGTCGAACGTAACTGGCATCTTTATGTCCATTGATCTAAGGGGCCAGTTTTCACAATCGTACAGTAGGGTCGAACGTACCGCTGCATTGTACACTCTACCCTTCAGGGCGAGAGTGATGTCGCGCCGGCGCCATAAGTGGCGAAGGTTATCAAAAGCGTCCCGAGCTTTTGCTATACGGTTCGTGATCTCATCTTCAATACCACGGGCGCTGACACAACTTCCCAGGTAGTTGAATTTTTGAACGACTTCTAGCTGATCCCCACTAAGGGTCAACGTAAGCGGTCCAGACCAATCTTGGAGGAACGCTTTGCACTTCGAGGGTGCGAAGCAAAGCCCGAAGTGACGGACAGCTAGTGCTAATCTGTCCCGCTCCGCTTGACACGTTTGTGAGCTGTCATAGATTAGGGCAATATCATCAGCATACTCTTAGTCAAAAAGTCGTTCTCCTGGGAGCAGATCCACACCTTCACAGTCGTGTCCTGTGAACGCGATTTCCACGACTTCGTCAACAGCAAAGTTGAAGAGAAAAGGGGACAGCGGGCATCCATGTCTCACACCGCTGGAGATATTAAAGGACGACGACAACTTGTCGTAAGCCCTCACTCTGCCCGAGCTACGCGCATATACTGCTCGGATAATATTTACATATTTCTCAGGTACACCTTTCTTGAGTAGACAGTCCCAAAGTGCATGTCTATCCACCGAATCGAATTCACCTTTGATATCGAGGAACACCACAACGGTGGGCCGCCAATATATGTGGCATTGGTCCAACAACTGACGCAAGGTGAAGATGTGGTCAATGCAGCCACGACCTGTCCTTAGTGGCGTCCCGCAGGGCTCAGTATTTGGCCATTGTTGTTCGTGATCTACGTAAATGACTTGCTAGGGGTGTCATCACTAATGTTTGCTGATGACCTTAAGCTATGGAATATTGTAGATATCCCGGGGGTATTGAGGCAATTCAGCGTGCCTTGGATAGACTATGGGAATGGTCTACCTTATGGTTGATGCCCATAAATAGGGCCAAGTGCTCTGTTCTCCGAATCGGAGCTGCAAATCCTCCCACCCGATATGTTGTCGGCGGTGGCGAACTACCTGTTGTCACTCAGCATGTTGATTTAGGAGTCGTACACTCACCAGCACTTCATTCTGGAGACAAGTGGAAGAAGTCTGCTTGTCGAGGGTTTCATATGCTGTGATTTATCCGCCGCTCTTTCGGAATCTTAACGGCCAATTTGTTTGTGAAGCTATTTTCGACATTCGTCCGACCCCACCTGGAATATTGTATTCAGGCTTGTCCACCATGTCTTAATCGAGAAAAAATGGACTTGGAGAGGGTGTTACGAGTGGGCACTCGGCTAGTGCAGGGTCTACGGGGACAGACGTATCCTGAACGGTTGCTCATTTTAAGGATGTACTCAATGCACTACCGAAGGATAAGAGGAGACCTGATTCTCACTTATCGTATTTTGACGGGTAAGATTGGCCCGGACTTGTCAGGGCTATCTAGTCCCGCTGCGTTATCCAGTCTCCGCGGTCACCCACTGAAACTGCATAAACCACGGTCTGATAGGATTAGGACGGAAACTCGTCTGTCGCGCTGAGTTATAGATCGCTGGAATTCGCTTCCAGATCACGTGGTCAGGGAACCTACGGTTAAGGATTTTGCGCGCTAGCTCGATGCTCTTGGGTGGCAACAGCAAACTTTTCCTTTTTCCTAACTGACTCACCTTCACTTTTAGTTCTTTTTTAATTACTTAAATATCTTAGTATTCCACTTGCTTAGCTCTTTCCACTTTCTCTTTTGCCTTCTGAGTTTACTTTTTTCTCTTTCTTACTTCACGTAACCGGCCCAGCAGCGACTGCTAGGGCAGGATACGTGGGCATTAATTGGTTGGGCAGGGTGTGATGCGGTCTTTGTTTTAGGTCCATCAGTATTTCAAAGTCCGCCAACTCTTTATTCAACGACCCGCTGAAGGAGGAACACTCACGGGATCATCCTATCGTTCCAGCCCAGCTTGAACTCAGATGACACCAATTTTTCGAGGAGTTTGACTACTACACCTGTCAGACTAACTGGCCTGTAATTTGAAGGCAGACCTGTCCCCATTTTTGAAGATGGGACAGATGATAGCTTCCTTCCATTCGGAAGGTAATGCACAGCTATCAAACGATTTCTGAAATACCATATTGAGCGGTCCACTTAGTTCCGCAGCGAACTCATGCGTCAGTTTCGGGTGAATTAAATCAGGCTTAGAGGCCTTAAAAGAGTCCTGCGGACTTCCGTCTCCGCTACAATAAATTCAGATGGTCCTGAACCCTCTGAGATTCTGCAAACCAACTCAACGCCTGTCAAAGAGGTTTCCCTTGCAAACGCTGCTGTACATTGCCCACTAAGCTCGCAGGCCTTGTCATAGTCCGTATGCACATGAGTCCCGTCATCATGCATCAATACTGGAATTGACATGTTCGGACCGCAGCGCCTTTTGACACAAACGAAGGATATTTTGGATTCTCTGAAGCTTCGTCTACTAACCCTTTCTCGAAATTGAGCCGAGCATCCCTTAGGTATTGCCCACACCTAATTTTTGTCTTACGGTACTTGTCATATGTATCTGTAGGCGGAGCATTTCAGTAAGTCCGCCAACATCTAGACCTCTGTGAGCAGATGTCTGCCAGTGGAATCTATCCAGGGCGGCTGCGCTCGTGCCTCCTTGCTCCTTGTCACTAGGATGAAGGGAGCAGAGACCTCTGTGAGGTAGGACTTAAATTTATCCCAGGCAACCTGGACAGTATCGTTGTCTGAGATCTCAATGGAAACCCGAAACCTTGGTTCTCATTGATTGATAGTCTGCGTGCCATATGTTCGAGAGACTCAGTACTCTGGTGGCGTCTAGACAGAGTACAACTGAAGAGCAAACAAACAATATCGCTGGAACCCAGTGGAGGTCCGTAAGTAATGTCACCAACAAAATCGAGTGATTTAGCAACTACAAGTTATGCTAAACGGTACTTGGGCGTCCATGTACTTAGTGGGGAGGTCAATAAACTGAAGCAACGGTACTTGGAGGGTGAGCTCAAGCAGATCAACGCGGAATGTGCCTGACGCTGAGTCGCAAGAAAGATCTGCCCAGCAAACCTCTGGGAGGTGGAAGTCGCCCATCACCAAACACTTGTTTGCGGATTGGGAGCAAAGGAAGTCAAGTACCTCTGGATACGCTCCCAGGGCTTCTGTACACAATTACAACTGTGACCTGAGCCGAGGATGTGCCAATCACAGTCGACAGAGCTTCAACAGTTTTGTCTGCCGACTAACGTCAAGTTTACAGCTCACATAAAGAGCGACGCTCCCACCTCGCTGGTCAGCGGAACGATTGCATCTAAATATTGCGTAGCCAGTTAGATTTACTTCACCATCCGTAATGTTTTGAGATAGCCACATTTCGGTGAATGCGAGTATATCGGGATGAGATCCATCTACAAGCAGCTCTAACTCGTACACCTTATTCCTTAGGCTGCGCACACTACTTAGCACTATCTAAAGGTATTCGTTAGATCCAGACCTGGGTCGTGCGCTACCAGAATGGGCAGTGGTAGGGCGGAAAGGGACCGCAGGCTGATCACCCGAAAACCCACTAACCTGAGACTTTGTTCATCGGCCACTCGCCTGCTTTTGAGGTTCTTGATGGTCTCCCTTAGCTTCAGCCTATCGGCTAGCGGAACGTCCGGCTGAGCACTAGTATTTGTACCTTTCAGCTTAAAAGCAAACCCCTTGAGAGCGTTGCGTTCCTCCGGGGTAGAGCGTACAACACGAAGTAGCCGCGGTCGAGGGTTTGGTACGTTAACTGGGACGTTCGCCAGTCTAATCAGCTTCCTGACAGTAACGCCTGGAAATCCAGGCGGAAGAAGCTTCGTTACGCACATTTTAAACCATTGAAGTGCGTCCAACATGCGATCAGCAGGAAGGACAGCAGTATATTCAGCCGCGTTACGGAATATAACGCTACTATCCGTGAAAGAATTGCCACGACCGGGTGTATTAACTTTCCGGGTCTTTGATTCGACACTTGGAGCAGGTGGCCTCACCAATGGTGATGGGACTGTCTTTATCCTCTCAGATGATGTAGGCACGGTAGCGTGTTTTTCGCTCCATTGTTGATGTCTTACTTTTTCGGGTCATTGATTCCAGCGAAAGGCTTTATGGCAGATTTGCTCTGCTTTTTCTTCTTGATAACGGGAGCAGGGTACTGTGACGATTTTTTGCTTTGAGCAGTAAAGCAAACCGTCAGAATGTGCTTTCTCGGTGAGAGCCGAGATATCCGGCTGCTTCGGCTGACAAGTAGTGCCTGTGGGAATCTTCGCCTTCGCACAACCGTCAGACGATTTGACAAGTAACGCCACTTGGCTTGTTTTCGGTGCCGAGACAATTATAACTTCTTGTTTAGCAGAGAGCTTACGAGGTTCCCTGGCTTTCTTTCGCTTTACTCGAAGGGACCCTTGAACCAGCAATTCGGCGTCGATCAGGATAGCCTTACTTACGACGTCCGAAGCAGCTTCATTTTTGTGGTTGTATCCATCTAGACGGGTGACAATGATTGGTGCCACAAATTGGTCTCCAGTGTAAGCGATGAAATCAGCGTTGTTGGAGACCGGCAGCGTCGCCATGAGCAGATCAATCTTGAAATCGAGGAACACAGCTATTGTCGGTCTGCGGTATGCGTGGCGCTGCTCTAGCACCTGCCGCAAAGTAAATATATGGTCTATACAGCCACGTCCTGGGCGAAAGCCGGCCTGCTCTTCCCTAATCCGAGATTCCCGTTCCACAGTGAGGCGACGAACGAGAATCGAGACCAGTAATTTTGTCACAACTGGCGTTATGCTAATACCCCTGTGGTTAGAACAGTCTGTGCAACTGCCCTTTTTGTATATTGCCACTATAATCAATTCGCTCCAATTAGCCGGCACACTTCGTTCCAGATACTTTCGAATAGGGAGGTCAGTGCCCTGCAGAGGACCTCCCCTCCATCCTTAAATAGTGCAGGTGGGAGGGAATGCGGGCCAGCGGCACGAAAACGATTGATGGCTGTGATCGCGTTTCGGACCTCGGCCTCCAACGGAGGCTCTAAACTAATCGTCCATGGCACGTCCTGCATCACCTGAGTAGGAAGAGGTCCGGGAGCGGGGGCCAGCTGAACTGATTTTCAAAGTGTTCAGCCCAACGAGCCATACGGCGCTCCTTATTGTGTATCAGTGCACCCGCGCTGTCTCTGATTGTCTCACTGACGCCTGGTTTCCTGGGACCAGTGGTACGGATTAGCTGGAAGAGCTTGCTGTAATTGCCTACTGCTCCTGCCTCCTCCATTTCTTGAGCCCGACTGGTCCACCAGGTTTCCTTGTCAGCACGTAGGCTCCGCTTTAGTCCACGTCTAATAGCCCGTCTGGTCCCATTGTGTTCAGAACCAGCCGGGAGGCGTCTTCTAGCTTCCAACAGGTTCACGGACATCCAGTGACTGGTGCGGTGACGATTGATAGTGCCACAAACAGATGCTCCTGCGTAGTGCATGGCGGCCGAGATCCTATTCCACTGAAGCGCAGTGTCATTAGAATAAGACAGCGAAAGTTCGGTACTCAGTGCGTTTTGATAGGCTTGCTTGACTGAGACAATTTCTCAGTTGGTAGTCGGAGGAAACGCTTGGTGCACCTCCCGGTAAAGTTCATAGAGAAACGGTAGCGTACCAAGATATGATCAGAGTCGACGCAGATATCCCAGTACGAGCGGCAATCCAGGATGCAACCACGCCGCCTGTAACTTATGGCTATGTGGTCAATTTGGGTCCATCGCTGGCCCGCTACAGGAGGACGCCAATTAGCACTTCGGCGCCCACTGTGTCTAAAAGCAGTGCTAGTAAGAAACAACTGGTGCTACGCACATAGTTGCAGCAGACGCTCGCCGTTGTCAGTTCGTTCGGAGTTAAGCCCATAATTACCACCCAGCTGAGCTTTAGAAGAGCTCGTACGCCCTACTTGTGCGTTCATATCCCCTGCAAGTACTATAATATCTGAACTAGTAGCACTGTATAGTAGGGCGTTCAGTTCGTGATAGGAAGTGTGCTTGACTGCATTAGAACTACAGTCGGTGGGAGCATAAACGGAAATCACAAACAAACAGCGTTTCGTACTACTTGGTGAATCAACCTATCGTCAAACGGGCTGCACATAAACGGCTGTTCACCGGGATCCAATCAACCTACGATGGCTCAGTCTTGGAGCTTATAATGATACCTTCACCAGCTTGACGCATGAGTGCTGCATCGGGGTCTCCGGATGCGTGCAACCAATAACGAGAGGATAAGCCGGGTGCAGTCAATTCAATAACCCAGTTAGGGTCATTAATCCTAGTTTCGGACACACAACACACATCAACACAAACTGTGTCCAAGGTGCGTGCGAGTGCAGCCTGCTGACCTGTTTGTCTTAGAGTGCGGACGTTGAATGTCGCCATGGAAACGGGAAAGCGTGGCCTTATAAGGGACTTTTGCCGATAGGTGCTGTGGGATGGTGGCTGCAGATGGTACTACTCCAGTAGCACTTCGGTTGCTGTCAATTAAGCTGGGAATTATAGAGGAAAGTTTAGTAATGGGGACCGGGATGGGAGTAAGAGAAAAAGATGGGAAGGAAAGAAGTGATTCGTCAGCAGTAGCATATTTTCGCTTATCCGCCCTGCTGTATGCAGCAGATAAGGCGACCCTTGATAATCTGCGCGACGGCCGATGCAGGATGAAGTTTATGTTTGAATTAAATGTCATGGTTGTATGTGGGCTGGGATACTGCCAGGGCGCCCAGACCTAGACAGGAGGACGATTAGGGTCCTCATCCAAAGCCTTTGGCTCAAAAGCCTGTCCGCAAGGCAGCGGGGTGGCAGTGATTTGGTGTTACAGAAATGGACGCCATCCCATTTCAAACCCCCAACCTGGAGGACCAGGAGACTGAGTTTGTCTGACCTCTCACCATTGACCAACCTGGTAGGAGTAGTTCTCAAGATGCTCGGAGGCATCACCCAGTATAGCTCAATGGGTCAATGAGGTACGCAAACCGTCGCACCACTTTAAGGTCCAGGAGCACGAGTACTGATAAACGATCATTGAACGGGTGAGCGACGGCAGTTCATCCTTCAAGGGCTTGTTGTAAAAAACGTTTCACATGGGGGCCGCGAAATAACTTTTCTCAGGCGTCGGGATAACATATCAGCTGCAGATTCACCCTTAAATTGTATATGTATGAAAAGCTCTTTCTTAGGAGCAATAAGTTTAGGTGGCTTTCGATTGCGTTCCTTCAAATGCTTCATGTTAAATGTATTAGGATAACTATTTTCTCTGAGTGCGTCGCTGTTTCTCTGTAGTTCTTCGTTGATGGTATTCGGTGTACAAATACTGCGCAACTATTGAAGCTGAACTAACATTTAACGTGCAACGAAGTAACACCTTTAGGAAATTCTCCGGAAAGGTTGCGTATATATGGGCAGTTGCCGAGCAAGCCCGCACACGTAATCCACGGTTTCCAGCAATGGAATATTTGTGAACAGTAACTGGGCATCGAATGATATCGTCCTTTTAACAAGGTTGATTTCAGATAACCATTCCAATAAATTCGAACGTGTCTCTCACACAGTAAGTGCAAACCAAACTCCGTAACGGCTGCAGCTTCGCCACCATCCATTGAGGCTGGCTTGCCGAACTACCTCCTCGTGGTGCCAGCTGGGTGGTTCGGTGTACCCCGTTCCAGCAAAGTGTTCAGCGACAATGTTCCACCTCCGTGGGCATTGTATCCCAGCAATTGTGCTGACTTCATGGGGAGTATCGGGCCCCTGTTTGGTAATCTACCAAACAAACGCATGAACTGATCATTCAGTCAACGCCTCCCAATGGGCGCGGTTCCCTAAATTTGCCCCGCTGCCTTGCGGGTAGGTTATTTAGCCAAAGGCTCGGGGTGGAGTCCCCTAAGTCAACTCCCTACTTCGGCTTGGGCAACCGGGTAGTATCCCGCCCTCTCACGAAACCATGGACTGTATTACAACGCCCTCATCAGCTACTGTTCCTGCTACTCACTTTCACGCGACTTCCTCACACGCCAATTGTTTGTTTGCTAACAATCCTCACTTTCGGTTACCCGATTCATCTGTTCAACCATCTGGCTGCGATTCCGGTTGCTCCGCAGATCAAGGAGTTCAACCTGTGGCTTTCCTTCGTCCCCGATCTTCGTTCCGTCTGGCGTGCTTCAATGTTCGGACCCTCATACAGAATTGATAGCAAGCCGGTCTAGCGCGCACCCTAGATTCCCTAGATATTGATGTCTGCTGCCTTTCAGAAACCCGATTGCAAGATCCCAGCACTGTGCTTACATTGACATCCCCCACTGACCACGAAGCCAGATATCACCTGCGTCTTTCTGGAGATCCAGAAGCAGCGTCAGCGGGTTTGGCTGGTGTAGGTATAGCACTGAGTGGCAAGGCCGAGGCGGCACTACTGGACTGGTTCCCGATTAACAACCGACTATGTGCAGTTCGGCTTCGGGGTTCATGTAGAATCAACAGACACCGCGAAGAGAGACGCAACTTGTTTGTGATCTCCTTGTACACTTCAACTGACTGCAGTGGCGACTCGTTCAAGGACGAATTCTACCGGGATCTACATCAGCTCTTGACTAATGCTAAAAAGCCAGATGTCGTTATCCTTGCTGGGGATTTTAATGCACGGGTTGGCCGCCTGTTAACATACGAACGCCACCTTGGTGGTCATCTCGCGCTCGATGAGAACCGCTCTGATAACGGAGAGAGACTTCTCACATTGTGCGAGGAGAACCGTCTGTTTCTTTCGAGCACTAGCTTCAGGCGTACGAAGAAGCGTTCCGCAACGTGGCGTCCCCCTTCGCCAACACAACCTTGGTCTCAAATTGATCACATTGCGATTAGCTTCAGATGGCGCGGCAGCGTACTGGACTGCAGGTCCTTTTGGTCCACTTTCGTTGATTCAGATCATGCTCTGGTCTGCGCGAAAATCTGTATGTGTTTTGGAGGATCCCGAAACACGAAGCACCGCAAGATTGATGTAAACAGATTAACTGATTTCTCTGTCCAGGAGAGCTATCAGTCTTCACTGGCATATGCACTCAGTTGCAATCCACCGCAAGAAGTGGAACAACACTTGACTTGTATACGGAAAGCGATGACCATTTCCGGACAGTCATGCTGCGGTCTAACTCGACGCCCTTTGAATTCTTGGATCTCTACTCGTTCTCTGGAGCTGTTCGAACGCCGCAAAAATATCCCGGCGAAATCAGATTGCAACGAGCGGCGCCGTTCTGCCAACCGGCTGCTCAAGCAAAGCCTACGCAAGGATCGCGGGACATGGTGGTCTGAGCGTGCTTTAGTAATGGAGACTGCTGCCCTCTCTGGCAACACTCGCAGGCTTTTCCAACTCATTCGGTCCACTGACCTCAGGAAGCCTGGTGTCAGTGAGGTCATTTGTGAGGTGGATGAGTCTCCGATCACCAACCAACAGAGGCGTATGGACCGCTTGGCCGAGCACTTTCACTCGCAGTTCAACTGGCCTCCACCATCCATCAGTACATGCAGTACAAATTGTTGTCCACCCTGGCTCGTCCCATTGAATCCACTCAGCGAAGCAGAAGTCTGCCTCGAGATTCGATGCTTGAAGCGCTTCAAGGCTGCCGGCTCAGACGGACTTCCTCCGGAGCTGTTCAAGTACGGCGGTGTGGCGATCATTAACCAGCTGACCGAGCTGTTCTCAAAAATTTGGCATGAAGAGAAATTGCCTTCCTCTTAGGACGAATCAGTTATTGTCCCGATTTTCAAGAAAGGCGCTCGCACTGCATGTATAAATCATCGCGGGATTCGTCTTATTTCGGTTGCCTCTAAGCTATTGGCATCCATTCTGCTTCGCAGGCTATCCCCAGTACGTGAAGCATACTACTGCGAAGAACAAGCTGGTTTCCGTCCTGGCCGCGGATGCGTGGATCAAATCTTCACACTCCGCCAGCTCCTCGAACATCGCCACATTTATCACAGGCCCACTATCATTGCGTTTCTAGACATACGTGCCGCTTTTGACTCCGTTGATCGACCTGCTTTATAGCGTTGCTTACTAAAGAATGGGGTGCCAGAGAAATATACCGCCATCTTACGAGCACTTTATCTTCATACATGCGGCAAAGTGAGGGTCTATGGCAAGCTTTCCTCGCAATTTGCTTTTAATAGCGGTGTGCGACAGGGCTGCCCTATGTCCCCATTCCCCCTCAACTTCGCAATCGAAGACGTTCTGTCGAATGCTCTATAAGGTTTCCAACATTTTGGCCTAGAGCTTCTACCGGGTGAGCGCGCGACCGACTCAGATTATGCTGATGATATCGCCTGACTTGGTGACGATCCTCAGAGTATGCAACTCATTCTGGATCGTTTGGCGATTGAAGCATCTAAGTATGACATGAGCTTCCCCCCATCGAAGTGTAAAGTACTGCTCAAGGATTGGCTTTCACCTGCTCCCGTGCTCGCTCTCGAAGGTGCACAACTTGAACTGGTAGATAGTTTCGTCTACCTTGGGAGCTGTGTTTCTGCTGACGGCGCTATCAACAAAGATGTTTCTCTTCGTATCGCTAAAGCTCGATCAGCATTTGTCAATCTGAGGCACTTGTGGCGTCGTCGTGATGTCTCATTCTCACTAAAGGGCCGCATTTACAGCTCATCAGTTCGCTCAGTATTGTTGTATCGGTGCGAGTCCTGGCCGATTCGCATGGAAGACATGCGTCGTCTTTCTGCCTTCGATGCCGGTTGCTTAAGGAGGATCGCTCGTGTTTGGTGGATACATCGAGTTAATAGTAATGACGTTCGACGTCGCATCTTGGGGAATGCGAGTATTCCCTTCAACAAACTGGTTTTGTTGCGCCTGTTAAGCTGGCTCGGTCATGTCCTACATCTACCGCGTCGCGCTCTATTCGCTCGTCAAGGACCTGGCTGGAAGCGACCGCGTGGTGGTCAGCCTTCCACTTGGCGGCAGCACATGAAATCGCTGACGTCGTGTCTAGCCGCTGTTGGATCCGTACGTCTTCCAGGATGGGGACCCAAAGATGAGGAGTGCGAATGGCTTAGGACTCTTGAAGACATAGCCTGCAACCGGAATCAGTGGAAGAATTGTGTACAGTATTGTATTGATTCACATGTTTACTACTACCAATATTGAAAATGACAAAAAAGAAAAAAATCGGCGTGTGACAAACAAACTAAAAAGGTTTTGTTCTATTTGTCAAAATGTTCCATTCTTCTTGCGGCATATTTGCTGGTGTGTTGCCCACCTTCAACTACCATACCACGATGATTATGACGCAATGACTGTCTCCTATCCACTGATCTCCATGGCTTTGTTGGCTCTACGTCTAGTTGCTAGGCTGTTGAGAGTACATACATACCATCCATTGGGCCAACAAATGCTCACATCGACTGCAGTTCTAATGCTGCCAAAGACATTCTATCATGAACTGAACGCGCTACTACGCAGTCCTACTAGTTCAGATATTATAGTACTTGCAGAGGTATGAACGCACAGGTAGGGCGCCTGAGCTCTTCTAAAGCTCAGCTGGGTGGTAATTATGGACTTAACTCCGAACGAACTGACAACGGCGAGCGTCTGCTGCAACTATGTGCGTAGCACCAGTTGTTTCTTACTAGCACTGCTTTTAGACACAGTGGGCGCCGAAGTGCTAATTGGCGTCCTCCTGTAGCTGGCCAGCGATGGACCCAAATTGACCACATAGCCATAAGTTACAGGCGGCGTGGTTGCATCCTGGATTGCCGCTCGTACTGGGATATCTGCGTCGACTCTGATCATATCTTGGTACGCTACCGTTTCTCTATGAACTTTACCGGGAGGTGCACCAAGCGTTTCCTCCGACTACCAACTGAGAAATTGTCTCAGTCAAGCAAGCCTATCAAAACGCACTGCGTACCGAACTTTCGCTGTCTTATTCTAATGACACTGCGCTTCAGTGGAATAGGATCTCGGCCGCCATGCACGACGCAGGAGCATCTGTTTGTGGCACTATCAATCGTCACCGCACCAGTCACTGGATGTCCGACAGGTCAGTGTACCTGTTGCAATCTATAAGAAACCTCCCGGCTGGCTCTGAGTAAAATGTGACCCGGTGAGCTATTAGGCGCGAACTAAAGCGGAGCCTACGTGCTGACAAGCAAGCCTGGTGGACCAGCCGGGCTCAAGAAATGGAGGAGGCAGAAGCAGTAGGCAGTTACTTCAAGCTCTTCCAACTGATCCGCACCACTAGTCCGAGGAAAGCAGGCGTCAGTGAGACAATCAGAGACAGCGTGGATTCACTGACACATAATAAGGAGCGCCGTATGGCTCGTTGGGCTGAACACTTTCAAGATCAGTATCTCTGCTCTCGGACCTCTTCCTACTCAGGTGATGCAGGAAGAGCCCTAGACGGTTGGTTTAGAGCCTCCGTTGGAGGCCGAGGTCCGAAACGCGATCACAGCCATCAATCGTTTTCGTGCCGCTGGCCCGGATTTCCTCTCACCTGCACTATTTAAGGATGGAGGTGAGTTTCTCTGCAAAGCATTGACCTCCCTATTCAAAAGTATCTGGAAGGAAGTGTGCCGGCTAATTGGAGCGAATCGATTATGGTGGAAATATAAAAGAAGGGCAGTCGCACAGACTGTTCTAACCACAGGGGTATTAGCATAACGCGTTGTGAAATATTACTGGCGTCGATTCTCGTTCGTCGCCTCACTGTGGAACGGGAATCTCGGATTAGGGAAGAGCAGGCCGGTTTCCGCCCAGGACATGGCTGTATAGACCATGTATTCGCTCTGCGGCAGGTGCTAGAGCAGCGTCAGGCATACCGCAGACCGACAATAGCTGTGTTCCTCGATTTCAAGAGTGCGTTCGATTCAGTTGATCTATCGGTTCTATTCGAAATACTTGTGCAGAAAGGTGTTCCCACGAAATATGTGAACATCCTTTGTACTCTATACTCGAACACTACAGTCCGTGTCAAGGTCTACGGTATCCTATCGGATAGCTTTTCGATCACAAGTGTCGTTCGTCAGGGTTGTCCGATTTCCCCGTTTTTGTTCAATTTCGTCGTGGATTCTATCATGTAATTTTCCATTGGAGAATCTCACGATGTAGGCGTTGAAGTGCTGCCTGGTGAAAGGTTAGTTGACCTGGATTATGCGGACGATATCGTCTTGCTTTTCGACGATGTGGGACCACAATCAACCCTGAATAGCCTGTCTAGTGTGACCCCATTCTTTGGTATGCACTTCGCACTTTCACCACCACCAGCTGCTTTATGACCCCTTGACCCTTGCTAACGAGGAGTTCGAGATGGTTGATCAATTCACTTATCTTGGCAGCTGCATCAGCAACGATGGGCGCATAGAAACTGACATCAGCTCACGCATTGCAAAGGCCGGAGCTGCCTGCTTGAAGCTGCGGCATCTTTGATGACAAGGGAATTCCCTCCTTCTGAAGGGCCGTGTAAACCGGGCTACAGTGATTGTCGTTCTGCTCTATGGGGGTGAGACTTCGCCCCCTTCGGTCTGAAACACTGAGACGCCTTCAAGCCTTTGCTCATCGTTGTCTGCGAAGCATTGCTGGTGTCGGATGGCACCGGCGTGTCCGCAACGATGATGTGCGTATGCGAGTATTAGGCTTTGATAACAAAACTTCCTTAGAACAACTGCACTGAATAATTTGCGTTGGCTTGGGCACGTGCTTACCTAGGGGAGCCTTGTTTAATCTGCCAGGTGTTGGCTGGCGCATGGCTCCATGTGGACAGAAGTTGACTTGGCAGCGGGAAATGAAGTCACTGACGACCAAACTGGGTGCCGTTGGTCCGTCTCGCCTTCCGGACTGGAGTCCACATGACTCGCCTTGTACTTGGTTAGAGACTTTACAGGACATGGCTCGCAACCGACACCAGTGGCGCGTCTGCTGCCGTCTCCTAATCGGATTGCCTGTTTAAAGTGTGTTTGTTGTTAAGTTATCTGCGGAGTGATGGCTGATTATGACGCGTGGCAGTGAAAGCCGCAAGGAAGCTGTCTCGTTGATGCCGCCTAATCTTTGCCCTATGGCCAGTTGGTTGTGAGGGTATGTTGTTAACACAAGGTGTAGGCGCCTTGACCCTAGATATTTGCTTAGGTCATTAAGGTTTGCTGGTAAGTTATCCTTCCCTCTTATTATCCTTTATTACATATTTCCTCATGGTTGTAAGGCAGCGAAGCATCAGTTCAAAAGGCTGATCTACTGCTGTTGTTTGATTGTACCATCAGTAGAGGAAATATCCGGTCCGAAGATTATATATATATATATATATATATATATATATATATATATATATTAGCAGACACTTAACTGTACAACTGCCGAAACTAAAAAACAAACGCAAATAGAAATTAGGTGTTATCAGCCCGAAAACACTGCACCACTATGACGCGTTTCGATGTTATTACATCTCATCAGATAGAGTTAGCAGGCATCGAACCCGGGACCATTGGGATGTTACTTGTGACCGCTACCCCTAAGCCACCGGGTCACGACGGGCAACGCTTGGCACAACGGTATAATGAACGATGTTGAGGGTCATTTTGAATCACGTTGGGTGAATGAATTGCGACGCGCAATCCCAATGTTGACCGCGATTCCCGTTGAAGTGAACCATGGTCTTTCGATCACGAAGACCGTAGCTGATGCAAATAGAAATTGGGTGTTGCGCGCCTAAAATCACTGCGCTATTATGACGCCTTTCGATGTTATTACATCAGCAGATAGAGTTTGTAGGCATCGAACCCGGGACCATTGGGATGTTAGTTGTGACCGCTACTCCTAAGCCACCGGGTCACGACGGGCAACGCTTGGCACAACGGTATAATGAACGATGTTGAGGGTCATTTTGAATCACGTTGGGTGAATGAATTGCGACGCGCAATCCCAATGTTGACCGCGATTCCCGTTGAAGTGAACCTTGGTCTTTCGATCACGAGGACCGTAGCTGATGCAAATTGAATGGTCCCGGATTCGACGCCTGTTAACCCTATCTGCTGAGATGTAATAACATCGGAACGCGTCGTAGTAGTGCAGTGTTTTCGGGTGTGCAACACCCAGTCTCTATTTGCATCAGCTACGGTCCTCGTGATCGAAAGACCAAGGTTCACTTCAATGAGAATGGCAGTCAACATTGAGATCGCGCGTCGCAATCCATTCACACAACGTGTACTTAAAAACCAACGCTTATCCGAACAAGATATGGAAGAGCCAAATACAGGGTTTGAAAAAAAACATCAGGATTTGAATAGTACTTTATGGATAAATTGTGTATGGGGATGAGAAAGCCTGACCAGTAACATCTTCCCTCCTATCCACCCCGCTCGACGCAGCAGAGATGGCGTTGTTTATCATCTGCGACTGCCAGAGTATCAAACTGCTTAAGGAAGTTTCCGTTGTATTATGCGGGCAGGTTGAAACACCGAACCAGGAAAATAATTATGTTCCTCAAACAAAACATTTCGTCTATAAAAGCTGATCGCAAGATGGTGTGTGAAGGAAAGACATCAGCAGTACGCCGGTATACAGTACCAACGCTTCTCTGCAGCGCAACCACCACCGGGCGTACGTAAGCTAAGGAAACTGCGAAGGTCGTTCTGCCCCTACACAGGCTCGAACACGTCGTCAGATTACAAAACAAGTTGTTACCTTTAGGCTACGGGCCGGAAGTGGTGGGAGATTTGTATTGCGTTGTAGAATACTTTTCGAGACCCCAATAGCCACCCACATCTCAGTCCCCAAGGTTGAGGACCGTTTATTTGTGGGTCTGTATCAAGTGATCAGTAAGCCGTGTACGGCTCGGAAGATGTAAACAGCACAACTAAGTGCAATTCTATGTATCGCTGAGGGCCTTGTGCCCCAATCCTATTGCGACCGAATGGTTCATTCCAGTTCATTGAGCTGTAGAGGGCAGAACGGAGGTATCATGTTATCTTTATCATCTCCAGTTCAGCAACAGGAACACGTATGCCGTCGCGGCCCGGTAGTCCTCAATGAACCGGAGCACTCGTAGTAAGACAGAACGGTCCAGGTATCCTACAGTGGTGGGTGTCCAGAAGCTGTTTGAAAATTTCCTCTGTCGGCACATCAACAACAGTCTTTGGTAGACGGTTCCAATCAATCACTACCCGAATGGAGAGAGCGACAGCGGTGCAGACTTATAGCCTGTTCGGTTTGAATAGCTTGTAGTCGTGTCTTCGCGTCGAGTCACTTATGTTGAACTGGAAAAGCTGCTGCAGCTGGTTCCCCAGTTCCTCTCTTAATATGTGCCTTGTAAAGACGAGGTCTCCAAGACAACGGTATTCCATGGAGCACAGATTCATTTCTTGAAGCTGGAGTAAGAAAGATCACATAACCCTGAAACGAACCTAGAGCCACGCTGCTTGACTTTTTCGATTAAGGCACCTTCATGCCTAGAGAGTGGGAATGTAGCTGGTAGACCATATTATAAAATTGGTCGCAAATGGGAAGTGAACAGGCGCATGAACATCTTCGGAGTCATTCGAGAGAATGATCTCATGGTACGGCGTATCCTGGTTGCAGCGACAACTAATTTCAGTGTAACTTGCAGGATTTTTAGGTCAGATGCAACTATTACGCCTATATCTTTCTCTTGAGCGGCGTGTTTTAGCTGAAACCCATCAATATGGTAAGCTGCAACGAAGTGCGGTGATTTCAACAGCCAAGACTCGCATTGCCAGGGTAACAGTAGATCAAATGGTCAGAAAATGAGGTAGAATAGAGTGCAAAGAACTACATAGGCTTATCGGGATGGAATATTAACAGCTAAATGTAGGAAATCTAACACAGGGATTCTACTGACTGCGCGAATACGGTGTTTAATAGGCTCTTAACCCTGATGTGGACCATCACGAAACTCCTAAACATGAGCACGGTATGCATTAGTCTGAGCAAGCCTATCAGTCAATCTTTTCACGCCTTTATGTCACATCATCGAATGATCCCCTATCGGTTTCGCCCAAATTGGTGCAGCCAGGGCGTATAATGCAAGTCAAGGAAGCCGGTCAACGGGTATTCAGAGGATATGACAGTCCCAAAGTAAACGCCTTAAGCTTCAGCAAACACTTGAGTCAGACACCAGGATGTCTTGCAAAACTCTAACTGGTCAACCACAGGATTGCTCACCAGGTGTTCCAACAAGATATGAGCAATAATCTGCATGCACCTGCGATCAACAATGGCCAATCGTGCAATGTCTTCACTGCAAACAGCCTAGGTCTCTGGCCCGTACAATAACACACAGGCCTTATCGCAGCGTTATATATGCTGCCTTTCACTGACAGGCTGATATCCCGTAGTCTCCATAGATTACTGAGACTGAAAAGTCATAAGGTCTTTGCTGGCACGCGGAGTCTCCTCCGTGAGGTAATCACCAGGGACACAACTACCAAGTGAAACGATCGACCATTTCCATCGGATAAGCTGGTCGGATCAGAACAGAACTTTGTACTTAGAAGGTGCAATGCACATGGCGAAGCGTGCAGCCATTGCATGTCAACCTATTCAGTTGTGCTTGCGTATTTACTGCGGTCTACCCAAGGAGAGCCATGTAGCCTACATACTAAAGGTTTGTCAGCTGGTCTCGCAGAATTTGCACTCCAGGAGTGCCTGGAAGTTATGCATGATCATTTCGATCACGAAATTAAGAGGAAAGAGTTGGGACAGCCCTTGTGGACCTCACTTTTCCTGGAGAGCACAGAAGACAGACTGTGAACTCGTACTCGGCGTCGGGAATCACGACACAGTTCAGAACGGAAGGCGCTTCCCTCGCCATCCCATTCACGGATAGGTAATGTCACAAGCTATGAAAATTAAGAGAGCCAGTGTCGGCTATCGTGTCAAGGAAAGTGCAGCAGTGCGTCATTTGTGTGTATCTGCCCCAATACCTGACGGAGAGTAAACATACAGTCATTGCAGCCACGACCAGTGGAAAAGGCTGCTCTCATGAGGACCAATGAGTGAGAAATTTGGAGGCAATGGAAATAAAGCCAATGCTTCGGTGGTTTTCGCACAGATTTCGTGGACACATTTGGAAGATGGGCAAGACAGTTTGCAGGCGCAAGTCAGAAGACACCTCTACCGTGGTCAAAATAGCGCTGAACAGAGCAGCAGGTCCAGTTAACAGTCACTACCATTTTTTTAGCAAAGACGGGTGAAGGTCATCAGGTCCAGGAGCATTGTCTCGCTTCAACAAGGTAAACTTATGTCGAATCCCTCAGGTAACACAGTAAACGACACTGTTGAAGTAGGCCTGTTGAACTACTCATCAAAATGTTTTGCCTAGTGGGCTGGTCGAAACGGCACAGCAGCTACCGCGTCGCTAGCTTTTTTTTAAATTCGACTGAACAGTACTCGGTTGTTCCTTATAGTACTACTTTTCTCCATCTCCTTAGCACCGATCAAGGTTCAAGTTCAAGTGGAACTGAAAACAGGAGGATAAATTCCCGTGGCGCTTCGTCGATCCAGGGTAATTATTCGTCCGTGATAACTGCGGTCCAGAGATGTCAGATCAGCAGGCGCGAATCACAGCACGACCAACCAATTAATGGAGACATGACCTACGTTGGCAGTCATTGCCAAAAACCAGGTACGCGAAATAAGAGAAGTGCGCAAGTAAAAAAGCGTTAAGAACCAGAAGAAATATAGGTTTAATAATGCAGTAAGGCGAGTAAGCTGATGTGAAGGGGAAAGTTTGAAACTTTTGGCCAAGGTCGGCAAGCCGGTGTTCAAATTTTTACTGTTGGTGACAGCACCACGTTCTAAAGCAGCGCATTCCAGGGATCTACTACTCGGCGTCTGCCTAGACTATATCAGATCGAGGCTTGTGTATCTTTATGCATTGACTCTAGAGATGGCAGCCTAGCTGGCTGGAAAAGCCGAAATAAATCAGACCCGATTTTCCGGTAAATATGCGATAGGTCAAGATCGTATCGTTTCGATTCCCACGATGATGCACTGGGTAAGAAACGTTCCGTTGCCCATGAACCAATTTGATTCCAACTATTAACACTCCACTGATATCCCTTCCCCGACTAAGCAAGGTGGACAGGCCTAGATGCAGTGTAGCAAGTGTGGCCTAACAAAGATTGTGCGCTAACAATGTCTCCCTTGATGAATCCAACTAGTTTGTGAATCATCCACAACATTCTGAAACCTTTGCATGCAGGTTGCCTCCAGTTCTAATTAAACTTAAATTCTGAAGACAGTGATCCCTAGGTCTACCAGTTTGGAAATATGCTGTAGTTCATTCTCGCCAAGCAGAAAACGCGCTTTCAGTTCATTTGGTCCTAATCGTAAAACTGAACGTTTGGCGTGTTATAGGTATCTATCACAGTAGCCCAGTCCAAAAGCTTATCGAGAGCCCGTTGCAGAGGATAGAGTAATGGAAATCGGATATTATATGCCAAAACATGAAACGATGGTATCCCTATCAGCTCAATGACGTAAAGAAAATAACAATGAGACAAGCACCGAACCTTACGGAACCCCACAAGATCGAAGGTTCAAGTTAAAGATTCCTTGTCAGTCATCTCAAGGGGCTACGGACACGTTTAAACTCGATATCCAACGTAACCTGTACCCCTGCTTCACAGATTTTTTCACAGCTATGACACCCCAAGTTACACATGCAGCACGAATCGTAAGCATTCCACATGGCACAGTTGAGATGATTCCAGTTGGGCTCACCAAACTCAGTCAACACCGACAATTGGTGTGTCAGTTCGGCCTGGTGGTAAATTGCTGACACCTGATTCACGTTCAAAGTAAGTTTAGAAATTAGGCGTCTCTTCCCGTTAGTTTGGAGCGTCCGCACACTATGTTATGGCTAGAGTCCAGGTATGTACTCCAAGTTTACCGCCAGTCTTAAGCGGGTGTGCGCCATTTGTAGATGACAGCTAGTTTTTCCAGCAAATCAGTGGGCGTCAGGTGACAAGATGTAAACATTTGTGCTGGTTTGCAGTGCTGCTACGGAAACCTATCATCAATGTATGTTTAGCGTGCATCGACTCCAATGTTTTTCAGAGTCCGCTAGACAACCTGGTTGGGCATTCATGCCACAAGCAACACCATTATTATTACAGATAAGAGATATGAACTGACGATAGAAACCGTAAGTGATAGCATACCAACTGCAACCGGTGAAAGCATCAGTGGAAGCGACGAGAAGGTGCCATTGTCTTCAGATGGTCCCTAGGAACCGCAACAGAGGTTCTAAGTCGGACAGTACACAAGAAACTGTTCAATAGTAACCCATCGAGTAAATAGCCTTCAGCATGTTTGATGGGGGAAATACCTTGAGTCTTTGATTCAGTATCGTATTGACAACAAATGTCGAACCTGGGTCGAAGATTCGCCATTACGCCGTTACCTTATATGTGTGTATCGGAGAAAAATGGCATCAGTAGTACGCCAGCATAGCGCGTCAGCATGTCAGTATAGCAAGTCAACAGGTATGATGTATAGCAGTCTGGATCGTGAGTATCGCTTCCTCTTTCCTTTGCCTTCCCATTTCGTTGTTTGTGTAACCACCATGGGTGCGCGTATTTTCACGCCACCCATCTAGTCACCTCACACTCGGTCTTCTATCAGCAGCTGTGACAGTGCCGCCAAGCTCGCCAAGTGGTGTAACACAGACACAGCTTTCATCCAACTCCGATTCTTACTAGGTGGTTGTCCAACCGCCTACGAAGTCTCTTGGCTTTTAGCCTCTTTGGTCTAGTATGACCCACGTACGCCCTGGAACCGTGAGCCCTTGAAAACCTCAACCGGACGCATACTACATATTTGACGACCATGCTGACTCATAACGCCAGTCCCTGGAGCAGCACTGCAGCCGTTGCAGCGATCAGTAGCATTCCCCTTTGCGGAATCGTAAGAGCCTATCACAGCGCTCTTCTGTCTATGTGCGTCAGGAGGTTGACACAGGTCAGGGTTTTTAGGCGCTGAGGACAGCGCCTTATAATTGGGGGGGGGGGATTAAGTAACGTGTCACCATGTCACTGTAGCGAGTCAACAGGTAAGATGTCGCCGAGCATAGCCTTGATCGTGATTTTCACTTTTCTTTGTCTCCCTATTTCGTCGTTAGTGTTGTTTGAGTAACCATCTCTTGTGCGTATTTTCACGCCACCCATCCAGTCACCTCACGCTCGGTGCTATATCGGCAACTGTGACAGTACCGTCCAGCTCGCAGAGAATTCCAGTTATCGTCGTTGGAAATACTTGGCCAAGTGCTCACGGGGCAGTCATGCTGTTGTCTTGACCTGCACAAGAGGAGATGATGGTCTCTTGGAGCCTGGATCTGCGGTCAATTGGGCCAGAAGACGCCGCGATTTTCCAGCGGCTTATATTTTGAAAGGTAAAACATAGGAGGGCGGTTGTGATCAGAGCAGACGGTGTGACGCCGTATGAAAAACGAGACGAGTATAGTGAGAAAAAGCTTTGGGGTTGTTGTCGTTTTTCAAAACGGTGTAAATGGTGCAAATCACATATTGAGACAAATGGCAAACTTTAGAAAAAACCCGAAATGCGGGCCAGGTGTTTGACCTTTCCGCCGCATCGGCCAGTTGTTCGGGATTAAGGCTGGGTTGGAGGAGGTTCAAGGGTAATAGGTCGATCTGGGGCGCCTGATGCGGAACATCCAATGCGGATGTGTTTACCTGTGCTGTTATACCTCGTGAGATCAGAGGCAAATCTTAGAAGTGTGCTACTTTGATACGCTTGACTGACACTGTTGTTCGGTGACCGTTCTGGTCTAACGTAAAGTGCTCCGGGGTTCGTCGAAAAACCGTGAGGGCTGTTTTGGCGTAGCGAGACTGATGAGGACGGCGCATTGCGTCTATGTGAAGGACAATGTAGGTGTAGGTAGGAAGTCCACTGTGCATTTGTGCATCTCTGTTCTGCTCACGAGGAGAGGTCGGGCGTGCATGTGTTGGGAAAAGAAAGTTGTGATGCTTGGCAGTGACATATTACAATAGCATGGGGCAGGCGGAATGAATTCTCTTAAAAACCTAATTGTTGTGCTGTATACCAGCTCCCCTTGGGCACACTACAGCTTAACTTTGATGCTGCTGCGAATACCTAGAAGTACAAACTAAATGTTTTTTACTCCAGTCTGGGTCTGAATTGATATAGAATGATTATTTAAGCTGTTGATGAAAGCGTTCAACTAGGCCATCAGCTGCAGGGTGATAGCCATCGTGTAAATCCGGCGACAGCCTATAAAGTTGCAGAACGTTCGAATTACAGAGATTCGAAAGACGTTCCGCCTTCATTCATAATAGTGAATGGGTATCTATAATGGGACAGTTCCGGCCGTGCAGTCTGTTACAGGAATGTCTTCTGGCTATCTAGTGAAGCGGTTGACATGTCAGTACATATACGAATCCGCGAGAAAGGGAAAGGGTCCTATCAGGTCTAAGTGTACGCATGAGAACCAAAAATGCTGGGTAGGGGATGAGCGGGAAATGAAGAAAAGGTCGAACACAGTTACGAACATCTTTGTTTACGCTTGGTCACACGAAACGTTCGGTGACCAATTTCAAAGGTGCGCGGATACCAGGATACTAGTGAGAGCAGGGTGTCTAAGACTGCGTCTAAAAGCGGCGAGTACGAAGGGTCTAGGGCAAACTGGAAGTGTCACAAAGTATTGTTCCACCCATGGTTTGGAGAGCAACGGGTTGAACTGCAGGGTGCGTTAGAAGTCTTCATTTTGGGCCTGAGCCAACGCCAATGTGGCAAGATCAACAGTAGACAAAGATTAAAGAGTGAGGTTAACGTGAGAAAGGGCCTCAGCGGCGGGTTGGCGACACGTGAGACATGATGTATATCAGCGGTGAACTGCGTGACAAAGTCTAAGTGTCTGGTTTCCCTTGGCAGATATTCATCAGAAAATGAGGGGTTGTGATCAGTATAGACCGTGAAAGCTCAACCTTCTAATGTGTGATACAACTGGGGGATAGCTATGTAGATGACAGACAGTGCTCTGTCAAACCTGCTGTAGCCGGGTTCTGCTGGTTGCAATCGTTTGAAGAAGAAACCGAAAGGTTGCTACTATCTACTAACTTGTTGTTGGGGAACAGCTCCTACTGCAACGTCTGAAGCGTCGTTTATATGAGAGAGGAGCGGAAGGTTCGGAGTGAGTGAGCAGAGCTATGTTGGAGATAGCATCATTGAGCTCTGTGAAAGCGTTATGCGCTGTATCATAGGACGAACTCAGTTAGATTTTGCATGAGCTAAGCGCAACAGGGAATGAAACGTCGATCATAAGTGATCAAAGCACAGAGTCGACGAAGATGTTTGAATCTTATCGGAGTCGGCAAAGTCTGCAAGAACCTCCATACTATATGACGAGACGAAGTGGCCTAGAGATTCTACCTTTGACTTGCCAAGTTCGCATTTAGTCTGGTTAACGGTGACCCCGTGTTAGGTCAACCACCGCAACAGTGATTGAAGATGAGCAAGGTGCTCTTCGCCGGATGGACTGGGTATAAGTGTATTAGAGATATGGGTAAGCGAAGTCTAGGTCACGGGTGACTTCATGGATGAAAAGTTGTAAGGTCTTTGCGCGTTACATAATCCAAAGGGCATTCTTAAAGATTCGAACTGGCTGAAGGGAGTGACGACGGCTTTTTTAGGTATGTCTTCTTTCTCGGTAGGTATCTGGTAGTAGGCACGAACATGATCAATCCTACTGAAGACCGTCTTACCTGGGAGGTATGCAGTACCGCCTGCATATTCCGTATGGAGTACCTTTCGGGGTCCGTAAGTTTGTTTGGTGTACGGTAGGCACTGCAAGGACGCCGGTCTCCAGGTTTTCTTGGGACCATCTGGATCGGACAAGACTATCTGAACTACGGGTTATTTCAAGTTCAAACATGTGGTCAAACTCCGTACTATCTAGCTTCGGTTTCTCCGGCGAAAGTCGGCACGGGTGTGACGAGACGGGTAGGCCGTTAGTTCGGATATGATGCGTGATTTGAAATGCCACGGGCACAGCTGCATTCATTGGCTGGAAGAGCATAGGTTACGGAGTGAAGTGGTCGTTCTGTGGGAAAATCTAGACTAGGATGGAATCTGAGATGCCGGCGTTGGTGCCAGTGACGCTGAGTGCCTGTACGGGATCGACTATCCTCTGTTGTTTCTCGTCGACCAAATGTTCGCAATTTAAGGAAGTCTATTCCAATGATAGAAGACGGAACGGCGGAATTATTGGACACCCAGCAAAATGTTCTAGGAAGATTGAACTTAATGGTTAATGAGCGTTGAAGGTAAGTAGGGATGCGTGTTCTGCTGGCGGCAGAATGGCCGGGGGGTTGTGGGCTGACTCGCATTCTCAGGTGACGGAGGAACCATGCCTTAGCTCCGGTATCAATCAGAAGCGCGGCTCCGGATTTGCAGTCATGGACTTATAGGCTGCTGTCGGAGCTGTAGCCGACTATTTTATTGGTACTTGAATTGCGGTCTGGAAGTTTCCCTTATGAGGTAAGGTGCGCGGCGCAGTACATCGCTTCGCCTGAGACCCAAATTGGCGGTGATACCAACATAGTTTGTTGTGTGATGGGCTGCTGGGCTTCGCCGACTTGGTCTTAGGTACCGGTGAGTTATCGAGGGCTAGAGGGCAGTCGCGATCGCTGTGTAATGCCTCTGTTTCATTGAGCACTACAATAGGATCAGAAGGTTTTGAGCTCAGATACATCATGCATGCACGAAGTTGGTGGCTGCTGTGGTGTGCTAGGACTGCTCGACGAATGTGTTGCGGGTTGCATTGCATAATCTACTTTGCTTTGGAAGATTATCTCTAATTGCATCAATCATCTGTGCGGCTAACCTATGGGAACAAACCTTGGCGGATAGGAAGATCGCTTGGGTTATTTCACATTGGTACTGCGGCCAGTGTTCCAGAGGCATTGAGTCATCCATTGTGCACTAACTAATGAGTCTTCATCTCACCCAGTAGGATAGATGGCCTCTTATCGCCCAGACGCAGGCCGTGAAATGGCTGTTCGATTCGCGTACTCGCTGGTTGTTCCGTTCGGGTCACGATCATCCACTTATGATTTATGAGAAAGTCTAGGAAGGCTACCTAGCAAATGACTACACTCAGATCGATCGGAAATAATCTTTTGATGTAAAAACTCTCCAGCACGACAATACAGAATGGCCGAGAAGTAACATGAGTTGCGATATGTCAACCTGTCCTCTTCAGTCTCAAACACACTATGAGAAGAAACAAAGAAAATAAGCAACACCAATCATTGTGTCACAGTTATGACTAATACAACCGAATTGATTGCCTCCAGTTTATGTGCACATAGCACAGGTTGATGGGCTTTAGTTAGCAACGTCTCACTACTTGCCAATATAATCGAGTTTTTGTTGCGCAATAACAGTTTGAACACGGTCTCCAGGTTCACTTGATGACGAGTTGCTACTAGATGCTTGGTGATACTTGATGCCACGCTCCGGTTAATATTCAAATTCACTCCGTTTTGTTGCGTCGTCACTTGTCTTAACCACTTTGGCAGATGTTCATCCACCACAACTGCAGATGAAACCACGCTACCTGTATTTTCTGCCAACGGGATCTATTAGAGTCTATCGCTGGCCAGCTACAGGAGAACGCCAAATGGCACTTCGGCGTCTACTGTTTCTAAAAGCGCTGCTACTAAGAAACAACCGTTGCTCCACACACAGCTGTAACAGGCGCTCGCCGTTGTCCGCACGGTTGGAGTTAAGTCCATTCTTACCACTTAGCAGTACTTCTGAAGAGTTCAGACGATCAATTCGCGCATCCACGCTCCCTGCAAAAACTATGATCTCTGAATTGGTAGCACCACGTGGTAGAGTGTTAACTTCGAGATAGAAGGCATTCTTGGCAGCATCAGAATTGCAGTCCGTGGTAGCATAAGCGGAAACCATAAACAAACGGCGTCTGGTACTGCTTCGTGTATCACCCTAAGTGGATGTTGTCAAACGAACAGCGCCCGAACTTCTGTTCACATATATCCACTCAAACATTGGTGACAGCCTTGGAGCTACGAACAATGCCCACTCCAGCTTGACCAGTGGTTGTCGCATCAGCGTCGCCGGCTACGTGCAACCAATAGCGATAGGACAAACCGGGCGTAGTTAATTCAACAACCCTGTGGGAGTCATTGATCCTATTTTCGGACATGTAACACACGTCAATACCCAGGGTGTCCAACGTGCGTTCATGGGAGTGCAGCCTGTTGACCTCTATCTTAGATTGGGAGCCTTGAACGCCGCCAGTGGAAACGGGACAGTGTTGCCTTCTAAGAGACTGTTGGCGATTGCCCAGTCGGTGGTGCTGTGCGATAGCTGCCGATGGTATGACTCCAGTGACATTGCGGTTGCTGTCAATCAAACTGGGAATTCTGGAAAGTAAATTATGGGGTTGGGAGGGGTAAATGAGAAACTAGTGGCAAGGAGAGAATGGAGGCGCCAGCAGTAACATATTTTCGTTTCTTTGTTTTGCTGTATGCAACAGATAAGGTGACACTTGATAAACTGCGCGACGGCCGATGCAGGCTATGGTTGAAATTAAAAGAAATAGTCATGGTTGTGCTTGAGCAGAGATACTATTGAGACACCCAGGCATAGACAGGAAGACGGTTTGGGTCCTCAACCAAAGCGTTTGATTCGAAAGCCTGTTCGCAAGACAGCGGATGTTGCAACGATTCGGTTTTACAGAAGTGGACGTCATGCCATTTCAAACTCGCGGCCTGGAGGACAAGGAGGCTGAGTTTGTCTGACCTCTAACCATTGGTCAACCGGATAGGAGTAGCTCTCAAGGAGCCCGTTGGCCGCACCCAGTATAGCTCAATGGGTCGACAAGATACGGAAACCGTCGCACCACGTTGTGTTCCAGTCTCGTTGCGACGTGCTGACTACGCGCAATGCTCGCGCGGTGTTCCCACCAGACATGAGTTAAGCTGCGAAGGCAGTGATGGGCGAACGTAACAAGCTTCTTTATGTCTGTTAAATTGATGGGCCATGTTTCGCAACCGTATAGGAGGGTTGAACGGACAGCTGCATTATAAACTGCCCTTTAGAGCAAGAGTGATGTCACGCCGGTACAACAGGTGGCGGAAATTGTCAAAACTAGCGCCTCGAGCTTTCGCTATACGGTTCGTGACCTCATCTTCAATCTCGAGCATGCTATTACAGGTGCCCAGATACATAAATTTATCGATGACTTCTAGCTGATCATCACCAAGGGTCAGTGCAGTAATGGATCCCTGCCAATCTTGGGGAAGGACTTTGCACTTCGACTGCGACAAGCATAGCCCGCAACGGCTGACACTTAAAACTAATTTATCCATTGTAACTTGGCACAATCGGGAGCTGTCACAGATGAGTGCAATTTCATCGACAGACTTCAAGTCAATTATTCAGTCCTCTAGGAGCAACTCGTGCCCGGCGAACGCCGTTTCCATCAGTGGCGAAGTTAAAGCGGAAAGGTGACAGCAGACAACCTTATTTCACACCGATGGGGATATTAAAAGGCAGCGACAGCTTGCAGTAAGCCCTGGCTCTGTTAAGACTGCACTCTTATGACACCTTTCCTGAGAAGACCGTTTTGACGATGCTCGAGAAGATTGTGAGAAGGGTTCTTCAGCTGCAGGAGTCGAAAGATCTAACGCCGGCACAGCGCGGCTTCATAAAGGGCCGATCCTGCATTACCAACCTGCTGTTTTTGCTACAGAAATGGTTGCAATGTTGAACTGGGGGAAATCAGTGGATGTCAACTATCGTGATTTCCGTAAAGCTTTCCATAAGGTGAACTATGAGCTCTTTCTCCATAAGTTGAGTGTGTGTGGTGTGCTGGCTCACTGCACCGGTGCATCAGTGACTTCCTTAATGGGAGAAGATGGCAGGTACAGGTGGATGACCACCTAACGGACTGGTACCCCTCCACTAGCGGTGTACCCCAAGGCACTGTGTTGAGGCCCATTTTCTTCTTGATCCACATAAACTAAATACCCTAGCCTCGTCGGTCGCCTTGTGCACTGTTTGCAAATGACTTGTATATTTGGAGGGTTACTGATCCTCTCGACAACTATGACGTCTTTCAGCAGGATCTCAACCGCCTATCCCGGTTGTCTGCATAAGTTGACCTACCGGTCAACCCGACCAAGTCCTCGTTTATGATCCTGGGGACGGGTAGTAATGGGCGTGCTTACATCCTAACCGGCCATCCGCTGCATCCCACCAGTTTTGTAAAGCATCTAGGCGTACTGTCACGCTGTGATCTGAAGTCCGTCGACAACAAGAAAGACTGTACGGAAAGGGACTGCGCCTGCTTTTGGCACTTTGATGCAACTTCTGTACTTGGTCTGAAGAGATTGCCACTCTCCTGTTCTCTTTTATGATAAGACGTACTTGAGTACGGCTCACGCGCCTATTGTTCGATCACGGTAGTTGAGGTGCAGAGACTGGAACTGGTCCAACGTGTCCCTACCCAACGCATCCTTAGTTTACGGGGTGTATCGTACGAGGACCGATGTAGGAGACTAGGGCTGTATACCCTTTCATATCGTCGGCTTCGAGTTGCTCTTATTTTGACGCACCAGCTATTGCACCTTGGCCACTTTCCTGTGTTGTGGCCGCTGCTACACGTTTGTACACCAAGCAGCACACGCGGACACCGGTACAGACTAGTGGTACCAGATTTAATGCGCATTGCTCACCCTCTATGCTTCGAGCGTCGAGTGGTGAAATATTGAGCCAAGTTGCTTGAGACAGTAGTCGAGGCGAAATCGGTGTCGGAATTTCAGAGGTTCCTTGATGCCCACTTTGCGGAATACAGGTATAAGGAGCGTATCGCACCCGGATAAGATGTAGAGCGGGTGCAATATGCTGCCACGGCGCAGGAATCAGCGACGTGGTTCTGCTCATGTGCCCGATCCACCTACGATGGCGCAGCACGGATTTCCATCTTCTCGGTGTCTATCCTCAGTATGCAGTTTTCTCTCAACCAAATCAGAGGCCCCGTTGGTGTCTAGGAACACGACTAATGTGGGTCGCCAATAAACATGGCAGTACTCCAAAAATTAACCTGTTGCGAAGATGTGGTTAATGCAGCCTCGATTTCGACAAAAACCCGCCTTGTTTCGCACATATCTGGCTTTCACGGGTGCCAGTCAATTTATTGAGGACGACAGAGGTAAGTAACTTAGAAGTAATTGAGACCAGACATTCCTTTATGACTGGCGCATTCTAAACGGGAGCTTTCCTCGAAAATTGGGACTATAACTGAGTGGCTGCAGTTTGTTGGGACAGTCTTCTGTTCCCTCAGATTCACTAATAAGTTAACAAGTAGTCCAAAAGAGCAGATCTCCTGAATTTGAAGAGGGCAGAATGCAGTCCATCTGGTTCAGCGTCCTTGTTCGATTTCAACCGCATGCCTCAGGTTCGACTGCGCGTGGGGGCGTATCCAACGGGATGACCCAAGGAGTAGGGCGATCATTGGCCCATAGATATGCTGACAACCCTGATTGATTAAATTGTTTCTCTAAGTGTTGCGCCCAACGGTCCAAGCGTTTTGACAAGCTATGGATCGGCTGTCCACTCTCGTCATGTATGGTCTCGCTAACACCAGGTCTCCTGCTGTCGGTTTCTCGTATCAGACTAAATAACTTTTGATGGTTACCAAGGGCAGCAGCTGTCTCCATCTCCGAGGCACGGTGACACCACTAGGTTTCGCGGTCTATCTTTAGACTTGCACGCAGTTTTGCCAGGAGGTCTTTCTGAGTCTCATTGTATTCGTTCCGAATCAAAACACGTCGGTGAGCCTTGAGGAGTTAAAGAGACAGTGTAGAGATACGATATCCAGGTTGAGAATTTTATTTGAGACATAAAGACATGCCTGCTGCTACTAACGTCTAGCGGGTATGCGACAAGTGACTTCAACGGTATTCAATGAGCACCTCAATCCAGATGCCAGCGTAATTTGATACGCGTTCAGAACGCTTGTGTTCGCCACTTAGCTGGTCTCCATGCGCTCACGGCGTCGCTGACGTCCGCCGAGATGCACGTGAAGGTCGCGCACACAAAACGTACTTCACGTCTAGCGACAGTTTTGGACGCAGCCTCTCTAGCGGTAACTGATCGCGCTGTAGTCGATTTGCCTCCATGCCTGGTCCTAGGCTTGTATCTGCCACGTCACCCTTCTCTGGGTGCTCTGTCGGAAGTTAGTGCCCGTGGGAAAGAGATGAGCATCTTCACCTAAGTGTAGTAACTGCACACCGTGTTCGCCGCCCAAGTGATGCTCATCAGTGGACAGTTTTCTAACTTGGACGTTCAAATCACCAGCAAACACCACAGTATCCGTACTTTTTCTGTAACAAAGGAGCGCGTTCAATTGGTACTAGAAATCGTCTTTCAGCGAGTCAGCGCTACAGTTTGTGTGCGCGTATGCCACAATGACAAACTGACACCGCATGTCCCCGCGCGACTTTTTTGCTTTGAACGAGCCAGCCGATCTAACAACGCCCATCCGGCTGTTCACTGGTATTCAGTCGATCAGGACAGATCCAGCCCGAGAGCTCAGAGCAATGCTCCCGCCGTCATTTGGGGCTGCATCATCTCCGGATAAACGCAATGGGCAAATACCGCCTGGGTCACACGTAAGAGATCGCTGGGTAATCACAGAACTCGAATTCTGCGGGCGAGTTTCGGATAAACAACAGATATCGAATGATAGGGTCTCCAGTGTTCGAGCAAGTGCCGTCTGTTACCCAATATGCAACCAAGTACGCCAATTGAAGCATACAAGTCATAGGAAAGATAGAGTTGGTAGCAGATAAACTTATGTTCTCCGTTTGACTGGACCTGAGTGACGCCCTGCGATTGCGTGTGGCTTGAAACTAAACTAAATGCCTATCAAAGCAAAATGTGGAAGAACCGGGAATTGGAGGATTGAAAACGGGGGGAATAAAAGGGAAGCCGGAACGGGTCGATAGGGATGAAAATGCGCAGGAGAGGAAGTTGTAGCGCCCAAAAAGATAACTCTTATCTTTCATGTACAATTTACTTGTTGACCGATTGTACATTACTCCTTCTTGTTTTAATCTTACAACCGGCTCGACACACAACTGCCTTGTAAGTTCCCGCGCTCACGTGTACGCTCTCGTCTCGCTTCATCCGTCCGCTTCTTGTTGTAGCCCATCGAATACAGTCCGCTGTGTCCGACTCCCATTGCCTTCTGATATCCGCGCTTAATTCCGCGCATCGTCTCGGACTAGTATTAACTAGTCCTACAAATTGGTGACCCCGATTCGCACGCGCGAATTCAACTTTTTTTCTCGTTTGTATTTTTTTGGTGAGTTCGTTCCTTTTTCTCGATTATATACCTGTATTCATTTGTTTCTTGCGTAATTTTAGTACTTTTATCGTATTTTGTTCATTCTTTATCTTTCGACTCACATTTCGAGAGTGGCATCTGAGTCGTTTCACAGCGTAACCATGCTTACTTTGGCTGTTCCAAGTTTCATGGAACACAGTCCAGAAGTTTGGTTTAAGATATTCGAGATCGAACTAGAAAATAAGGGCATAACGGCGGACCGTCCAAGGTACAATCAGCTCGTCCCACGCCTTCCTCCGTCGGTAGTGACGCTGATTGAGGACATTCTACTCTGCCCATCGAATGAGGCAAAGTATGAAACGATGAAGCAAGCGATTTTGAAAGAGTTACGGCCCAGCGCACGAACTCGATTTGAGCAGCTCAATGGTCTCAGGCTTGGAGATCGCAAGCCGTCGGCATTGCTCCGCGAACTTCAGCGCATCGCTGGTCCCTTATTCTTGAGCGAAGAAGGGATAAAGGAGCTGTGGTTTGCACGTCTCCCAGAGCCATTGCCGGTAATGCTGTCCATGTTTATAGATGCACCCCTGAAAGACTTAGCTACCAAGGCAGACGCTGCGTTCGAACGTTTTCCGCAGCAGACGACCAGTAACTCCGGTGACGTATTCTCACCGATGAAAACCGAATCTCATGTTTGTTCCCAGTCGCTAGACCGATCTGACTCTAAAGACGAGGAAATTGCGCTACTTCGCAGCAGGATAGCAGCAATGAAGGCTTCGAAGCAGCGTGTGCCACGGTCAAATGCTGACCACGTTTTGGCTACCGTTCATTGCGGCTCGTCTGTGCCTGCACCGAGTACGTCACGTTCGGCACGAAAGCGCAACATTTTCCTTACAAGTTCTCAGTCAGATAATGTCAAACCCGTCGAAGAAGTATGTTGGTATCACCGCCAATACGGTGGAAGAGCTAGACGTTGTCGGGCTCCCTGCATTAGGCACGACCCAGGGAAAACGAATAGCCCGCATACTAGCACTACAAACGTATCATTCAATAACCAAGCAAACCGACTGTTTTACGTTAAGGATCGACGTTCTTCCATCACCTTCCTCATCGACACGGGAGCGGAAGTCAGCGTCATCCCAGCGACCGCTAGCGACAAGCACTCGAAGCCTACGTACAATTTGCGTGCGGCCAACGGTTCTCCGATAGCTTCATTCGGTCAGCGCATGATGAACCTAGACCTCAATCTTCGCCGAGATTTTCAGTGGGTCTTCATGGTTGCGTCTGTACCCTTCGCAATTATCGGTATCGACTTCCTCCGACATTTTGGGTTGCTTGTTGATGCTGGTCGCCACAGACTTTTAGACGATCGTACGAAACTAGGTGTTGATGGTGTCCTTTCAGATGCCCCGATAATCAGCCCTGTATTTCGGATCGCAGACGCACCGTCCGACTACTTGAGCCTCCTCTCCGAACACCCGCGACTGGTTCGACCGGCTGCAGAGCTTCCACCAGTCACGACAGAGGTCGCTCACCACATAGTTACGCGCGGTCAACCAGTTAGCGCACGACCAAGACGGCTTGCTCCTGACAAACTACGGGCAGCACGAGCCGAATTTGACCACATGCTTCAACTTGGTATCGTCAGACCGTCCAACAGCCCATGGGCGTCGCCTCTGCACATGGTCCCGAAGAAGGTCATGGGTGACTGGCGTCCTTGCGGCGACTACCGATCCTTGAATACGGTGACCACGCCCGATCGCTATCCGATCCCACACATAGTGGATCTCACCGCCAGTCTGGCAGGTAAAAGTATCTTCAGCAAAATCGACTTGGTACGCGCATACAACCAAATTCCGGTAGCCGAAGCGGACATCGCTAAAACTGCCGTGACGACTCCATTTGGTTTGTTCGAGTTTCTGCGCATGCCTTTTGGTCTAAAGAATGCCGCGCAAACCTTTCAGCGCTTCATCGACCAAGTTTGTCGCGGCTTAGACTTCGCTTACGCGTATCTCGATGACATATTAATCGCAAGCTCTTCACGAGAAGAGCATATGCGCCATCTACGAACGCTTTTTGATCGTTTATCTCAACACGGGGTGACGATCAACGCAGAAAAGTGTTCGTTTGGTGTCGATTCAGTCAACTTCCTCGGCCATCGTATCTCCTCTGCAGGCGTCGTGCCACTGCAGGATAAAATTCAAGCCATCATCGACTACCCCGAGCCTCATTCTTTCAAACAGCTCAGGCGTTTTGATGGACTTGTCAACTTTTACCGACGATTTATACCCAACTGCGCCTCGCTGATGCAACCCCTCACGGACCTTCTCCGAGGGAAACTCAAGAAATTCGAATTTCCTGCCTCAGCACGCGCTGCTTTTAAGTCGCTGAAAGAGGCTATCGCCAACATAGCTTCTGTAGCGCATCACGATCCGGCCGCCCCACTGTCCCTCAGTACGGACGCCTCGGACGTGGCAGTCGGCGCTGTTTTGCAGCAACGAGTATCCGACACGTGGCAGCCCTTAGCGTTTTTCTCCAAACGCCTACAACCTACCGAATCTCGCTACAGCACGTTCGGTAGAGAACTACTAGCAGTGTATCTAGCGATACGTCACTTTCGACACGTCTTAGAAGGCCGCTCCTTTGCCGTCTTCACCGACCACAAACCCCTGACTTACGTGCTCGGCTCGACTACCGACCGATACTCTCCTAGAGAGTCGCGCCACCTTGACTACATCGCTCAGTTTACGACCGATATACGGCATGTCTCAGGTGTGCACAACGCCGTCGCCGATGCACTTTCCCGCATTCAAGCTATCTCCGCTGACGCCGGCACTGCTATCGACTTGGCAGCCATGGCCACAGCACAACTCAACGATCCTGAGGTTGATCTACTACGCAGGTCTCCCTCATTGGACATACGACCCGTTCCACTGACATCATCAGACGGCACTATACTCTGCGATTTATCTCTGGGCACGCCGCGCCCAGTCGTCCCACGCGAGTTTCGGCAGACCGTGTTCGACGCGTTGCACGGCTTGTCTCATCCAGGCGTTCGTGCATCGGTTAAACTCGCAACCGCACGATTCGTTTGGCGCAATGTTAATCGGGACGTCCGTACCTGGGCAGCTGCTTGCCTTCCGTGTCAACGCGCGAAGGTGCACAAGCACACGAGAAGCCCATTAGGCACGTTTCCGACGCCAGACGCACGTTTTCATCACGTGCACGTCGACCTCGTAGGTCCTCTGCCGCCTTCCAAAGGCTCTGTATATCTACTGACCTGCATCGATCGATTTACTAGATGGCCTGAGGCCGTTCCTATCCCAAATTGCTCCTCGGAAACGGTAGCGAAAGCTTTTATGGAGCGCTGGGTAGCTCAATACGGCTGTCCCGCCATCGTGACCACCGATCGAGGGTCACATTTCTCATCGACATTTGCCATGTTGCTTAAGGATTTAGGCTGTCGCCACGTCCAGACGACGGCGTATCATCCGGCCGCTAACGGCATGGTGGAGCGTTTTCACCGCCAGTTGAAGGCAGCGCTACGTGCGCACGCAGATCCTTCATGGTCTGAAACGCTTCCCCTCGTTCTTCTAGGCTTAAGAAACACGGTTAAAACCGACTTCGACGCCACACCAGCGCAGCTAGTCTACGGTTGCACGCTGCGGTTGCCCGGACAGCTGGTAGCACCAGCTCCATGTACTTCCACTTTTGACTACAGAAGTTACACTGATCGATTGGCTCACCAGATGCGTGAGCTACGTCCACCCGCTCCTCGATCGCAGAAGATACCAGTGTACGTGCCCGAGAAGCTGTCTACGTGTTCCCACGTCCTTCTTCGCGCAGACGGTGTTCGACAGCCTCTTCAGTCGTCGTACATAGGACCCTTCAAGGTGCTGCATCGTGCGAGTAAGGCGTACACTATTGACCGCGGTGGTCGACGCGAAGTCGTCACCATCGACCGTCTAAAACCCGCCTTTATGGAAGTAACTACCTCGCCTACTTCGTCTAGTAGTGCCTCGTGCGACGTCACAACTCACCGTACCAGTTTTCCACATGCTAATGAAGTCCAACCAGACCACGATCACGGTCTGCAAGCTTCAGCAGTCCCGACATCACCCGAACCTAGTCCGCCGCCTCCCACGACCAATCGCCGTGGTCGGGAGGTACGTAAGCCCGTTCGCTTCTCCGACTATGTACAGTGTAAATACTTTTAACTTTGTAGATATTGTATATATTTGCCTCATTTTTGGTCGATTAACGTTTTGAAAACAAACAAAAATATCAAAAACCTCCGAAAAACCTTTTTCAAAAAAATATTCAAAAACCAAAAAATATTTAAACACGCAGCTCATTCGTTTGTTCTTTTTGGCGTTTTCTGCGCGTGTTTTTCTATTTTCTCGTCTTTACATGCCCCAACCCTCCCCTTCAATCGACTGGCCCACACGAGGAATGTTTTCGAGGACCCTGACGCGAACACTGGTCGCTTCTCCGCAGGACGAGGATCGCTTCCCGCGGGATGAGGATGCTTCTTCGCGGGACGAGGATCGCTTCTCTGCGAGACGAGGGTCGCTTCTCCGCGGGACGAGGATCGCTTCTCCGCGAGACGAGGGTCGCTTCTCCGTGGGACCATGGTCGTTTTCTTCGTGGGACGAGGGTCGCTTTGGCGCGGGCGGGGGGAGAGACCACTCCCAAGCGCACCGTTTGGCAGCAGCGGAGGTTGAGGTCCTGTCTGCCTTTTTCTGGACTAGCCATTTTTTTGTAGTCCGACAAGCCCGCTCCAACGGCTCGCCGAAATGCACCCTGCCCTGCATTCAATAAATAACAAATCATAAACGGCACAGCGGACTCCGACTTCTGATGAACCCCCATTTACACGAACGCAAGCCCATTTTTACTCGGCACGATTTCGCCTTACGAACCTCGTTTCAACATTCCTTTTCGATTTCGAAGGCTTTCTATGTTCAGCCTTCTAGGGGGGGAGCTCTGTAGCGCCCAAAAAGATAACTCTTATCTTTCATGTACAATTTACTTGTTGACCGATTGTACGTTACTCCTTCTTGTTTTAATCTTACAACCGGCTCGACACACAACTGCCTTGTAAGTTCCCGCGCTCACGTGTACGCCCTCGTCTCGCTTCATCCGTCCGCTTCTTGTTGTAGCCCATCGAATACAGTCCGCTGTGTCCGACTCCCATTGCCTTCTGATATCCGCGCTTAATTCCGCGCATCGTCTCGGACTAGTATTAACTAGTCCTACAAAGTAAGAAGACGGCGATCACTACTCATTGCAACAGATAGGGCGTTGTAAATTATCCTCCGCGATCGCCAAAGCCTCAAGAAATTGATGTATCTTAGCTTTTTGTTCTTCCGAGCAGCAAACAGAACAGTTGCTAGAGCACCTTAACGGTGCACATGCGAACTTTCGGGTTACATGTGAAGTAGAACGGAGTAATTGCCTACCATATTTGGACATCCTCATCAACCGCAGGGAGGATGGCTTGGTTATGAGGTCCGTTTATCGAAAAGCAAATTAGTCCGGCCAGTACTTGCACTTCACCAGCTTCCCACCAGTGCGGTACAGGCAGACACTTGTGAAAACCCTAGTTAGTCGGGCCAGATGAATTTGATCTGCCGACTGTCTGGCCGATGATCTGACCTTAATTACAAAAGCATTGGTGGCGAACGGCTTCGCTCGAAGATTTATCGATAAACACAGCCAGCTGCGAGGACCGAAGAATTGGGTACACACGGTAACCAAGAAGGTTTATATCCAGTTACCTTTGCTATGTCATTTTGCCACGCTAAAGACGATCAAGCGACTCCTATTGTCTACACAGGGAAGTTGCTGCGCTGCTCAAGGTGTTGTAATCAACCGAACCTGAAGTTTACCAGCCCCTCCATCGAAGGACCTTCAGCCTATCAGGGTCAACTCACACTGTGTATGCCGATTCGTGTGTGATTGCGGAAGCCGTTACATAATCATAACTGATAGAACCTTAAGTTCCCGAATAAGGGAACTTGTGCCGAAATGGGTTCAATACGAAATCGCCCAAACTCCCTACTCCCCTCAATCCCGGTGCTGGCGTACGTCGCTGGTTTCCTCGATAGATGAACACTTATTGATCTCGGATCACCGGATAGAGCTGAGCACAGTGTTCGCAGTTATGCATCGTCACGCTAATCTACGCTTCCTTCGGTTTGCTGAGGCGGTCGGAATAAGCCGGATGAAGCCACTTCTGTGCGTTCAAAAACTTCCGTCACTCACTCTGCACCTTTAGCATGTCTGGTCACACCCAATGTTAGTTATTTCTAGGTATACCGGTTATTGTTAATAGTACTGAAGAGACAATACGAAATGCTTGCATCTATCAGTGTTCGTCTTCTTTCTGCGCTTTTTCAAAGCGTAAATGGACAATGCATCGGTTACTGATCAACAGCGGCTGCGACAAACCGCTCGGCGGGTTGTATTGACAGCAGTAAGCTGGCGGCTGCAATGTATGGTATAGCGGCTTAACAGGGTATTGGATGTGCACGAGTTTAGGTGAATCGTATAGCCTGGAAAAACTTCCGTGTGAGAGTAAAATATCCAACGGGAACTTGAGAGTGAAGAAGTTTCGCGCTTGAATCCCTATAACAAGGCCGTCCAAATTGCCGCAAGTGAGTATTATGTTGCAGCGTTCGGATTACTCTGACAATTTTATATCCACCTTGTGAAGCTGTTAAACGAGAGTGAAATGAATGTAGGCTGAATGATAGGCAATAAGTTAGTGATAGATTATCCGCAGCATAGTCACAAACTCTGATCTGGTCCGTTCTCACGTCACCGTGCGTCAAGAAAATGTGACGGAATTCCCTGCCAACTGCTCGTAAAATGGCTGGTCTAACGTGTTCAGAAATTACGGGGTCGCCAATAAATAAATGAATGGTATACTCTCGACATAGCGAGACACGTCTGAGTGGGCATGATCATAGCAATACCAACACGAATGATTGTGAAGGGTACAATAATGTTTATTATTATTTTTATTATTTATTATTATTATTATTTATTGTTATCATTATTATTATTACAATAATGTTGCAAGCTTAGCAGTAGCATATTGGATCTGTGTTGTGTATTTGTGTGTATCTAGGTACGAATGTTTGCAGCTGTGTTGATTGGATTTGTAAATGTGACGCCGTAATTGTGATTGTGTTCTGTCTGACCGTCTGCTTGAGAAGGTGTGAAAGGGAAACTATGTACTGGATGGCTGGTGTCCGAAAAAGCTTCAACTCCCGAGGCAAAATACGATCTTAAGCAAAATCTCACAATTGAAGAATGACCAAGCACATTTGCGTTATAATCCTTCTTTCAATTATCGTCTGTTACCGAATGACGGTTCGGGGCTATCCAACTGTTGGGAAAACGTGGCGACGGCACAAGCACAGGCAGTAACAAACAAAACCAGCTTTGAAATTGTGCATTCACAATTCGTTCATCTATACAAATGTTACAAGATGGTCAGAAAAGAAAGTGATAACAAAAGGATAAAATGTAATGTGTTCATAATCGCTACAAAACTCCCTTGGGCGTACGCTCGATATAGCGTTTATGGGACATATTGGACTGGTTTTGAGGGGAATGAAACAACACGATTTGAACTTATGTGTATAGGATCGTTTGTAGGAGAGTACAGAGCTTCCGAGATTTGCGAATCGGCCAGTGATTCGTCAGTTGGCAGCTGACCAGAAACAAGAGTGTTGCGAGTGCTTGAAGTTGGTTCTGAACTTTCCACCGGACTGGATCCATTCTTTTCCAGTATGAAGTACCGTGAAATGGGGTATCTTTGGTCTCTTGGGGTAATTTGGGCCAGCATGAAAAAAGTTCAAAACTTAGATGAGACATATTATTTTGTGTGGTAAAATTAGTTTTGTTTAAAACTTTCTTTCTTAATTTAACTCGTTTTATGCTAAAACGGAACATTGAGTCATGAGAATACTCGTTGTGAAGAAGGCCTGTTTAACATACCGTATTCCTTCAACTGTGGATCAAGTTTCTAAGAATGTAAATATAAGCACCTGTCTTGTCCCTTTGTCAATAAGTAATAGTAAACATATTTGATGTTATCCAAACACTTGTATTATGCATTATGCTGCTATCTTGGTGGTTAATGTCACCCCAATAAGTTTTGGAGTAACTTTGTTCAGGTGGCCAAAATAACCCTGTTAAGTAAACACTAGAATACAATGTTTAATGTTTGTAAGTTCAAACAAACTATTATTAGTGTTAACCGTGTAGTATAAATGCCTATTGAAACCGATTTAGACCGTCAAGAGAGAATAATCCATGGGTTTACAAACAATAAGCCTGGTACAGACTGGCTTGAATCTTTTATGAACTGACGCAGCGACACACTGAAACAGATTGTGTCAAAAGACTTCAAAGCAGAGAGCAAGTTTGTTAAGAAAAACACTCGGAGTATTTTGACAAATTAAGAGAAGCAGTGAGGGATGTTCCACCATCCAACCTAACTAAGTACGGCAGGACCAATTTGTCTGACGATCCTGGGCGGCCAAAAGTAAGCTTTACAGGAGGCACCAAATATCCCGAGCGGATTATGAACTCATGAAAGTCAGCAATTAGCCTGATGTTTGCTGACACCGCTACTGGTGAGTTACTGCCGAAAAGCTTTGGGACACATGCATAGAGGATGGTCCACCAAGCACACGATATAACAAGTCAAGGTAAGGATGGTTTGACAATACCTGCTTTTTGGACTGGCTTCAGCAAGTGGCGTTACCTTTCTGTCACAGAAAAACTGGCCATTGTGTCCTTTTTGGTGACAATCTCAGTTCACATTTTCCCCCTGAAATTGTCAGACTTAGCAATGCAAGCAATATGGCTTTTTGTTGCCTCACCTAACTCAGTCCATCTCTGCCAGCCTCTAGATGTAGCATTCTTCCAGCCTATGAAGACCCAATGGGGGCCATCCTGACAAAATATAAAAACTCCCGTTTCAAAAAGGCCCAAACCATCCAAAAGGATAGATTGCCAGGGTTGTTCAAGCAGCTTCTGCATACCATGGGTATTGCAGAAAAATTACGGTCTGGGTCTAGAAAAACTGGCAAATACCCAATAAATTTCTCGTCTGTCCTGAGCAGAATTCCGGAGGAAAATGAAAAAGATGCAGTTGCCATCAGTACCTCCGCTTCAGAGGTATTCAAGCAACAACTGAAAGGAATCCGCTTTACCATTGGTGAAGAAAATTTACCACAACGCAAAGATAGCTCTGAATGTCCAACTTGGAAAAGCGTCTTGAGCCCAACCGAAGACCATTTTACCGGAACCGAGCCATGTGTTGAAACAGAAAGTGACTCGGCTGTCCTCCGTCTGTGATGTCAGTGACAACCGACTAGAAATCTTTCTTGATTCTGGTAACGAATGTGTTCCACCATCAAAGAAGGCATGTCGGACTCGAAAAAACATTTTTGAGATTTTTGCTTAAGTATTTAATAATGTTCTATACGCGTTTTGTAATTTCTTTTAAACCTAAACGGTGGCCTTACCCTTCCGTTATACAACATTGGTTATGTGTATGTGTTGTCTTCATAACCAATCTATCCCCCTTAAGGAGTAACCTTGACCATAGTACATATTTTAAAACAACTGCCTTAAGGACATAGAACTGCATCAACATTTTCTACACTATTATAACTCTAATCTATAAAGAAATCGCCTAATGCTTTTATCAAAAGTACTGTTAAATGTGTGGCACATTCCAAACCAACAAAGTGAACCTTAGTTACCCGGTTTTACGGTACTTCGGTTTCCGCAATAATACTTTGAATTAACCTTCATAACGCGGTCTGAAAGGTCTTCGGATATCATCGATGCGGATAAAGGCGAGTGGACAACTGTGTAAGTCCGGATGTATACACTGCTGTCGCTTGCTTAACCGAGGAGATATCAGTCTAATGGACCGAAACTGTTACTTCAAACGCTCAGCATAGAACGTAGGATTCAATTCGCCGGTGACTCGTGAGTCAAGTGTCATCTCGCCTGGAAGTCAGGGTTGTGCTAAAAACAAGTTCGCTTGGGCAGCATCCGATGTCTTTGGCGGTATTGCGAATGCCATCATGAATAGCTGCAAGGAGTTCAGACCAACGGGCATCAGGCGAACTAGCTGTAGTGGCGAATTTCAATGGTCGATGAAATCGTTTGACAGGGCCATTGTCAGCAAGATGAGTGGCTGTCGTCTGAAAATGAGTACTGAGACTGTATTTAAGAAGAAATAAAAGTTTCTGTGCAATTCTATCAAATCATGCAAAAACATTTAATTGTGGGTCAGTTAATCGTTTATACTTGTTCGGTTAATAGTTCGTATTAGTGTCATTATTTTGTGTATAGGATGTATTTTTTCCATTGTTTGTGCACCGTTTCACAAAAGTACAGGTTTCCGAAGTGATATCGGTACGTGTGTTGCAACGCTTCACAGAATCGTTCTTTATTCGTCCTTCTGATAGTGTATTCCACAAGTTAGCGACTTTTCTTTCCATACAGAGTGGATGTGATGTGTTCATGCATAGGATCCTGCGTTTGTAACGGTGTCTTCCAGTGTTACAGGATCTCCGCAGTATGGGTAAGTGATTCAATCAGTCATCGCTGCCTTCGTAGCTTAGCGCACGTCTGGTGGGAGCACCGCATGAGCAATGAGCGTGTTCGGCGCCGCGTGTTTGGTGCAGTATGAGCGATTGAACCGCTCAGCGCCGTTATATCACGCACCAGGCTCCGATGGCTGGGCCACTTGTTTCGCATGTCAGCCCGCCGACTCTCGTGACGTGCATTGTTTGCGCGCCGGGGTGTGGATGGACGCGAAGAGGAGGTGAGGGCAAGCGATGACTTGGTCAAGATAAATGAAGTCCCTCACTTTGAAGTTGGCGTCGGTTGGTGTTTTCCGACTGCCTGACTGGAGACCGAAAGATGAACGCGTTCTGTTGGATACATTAGCTGACATGGCGAAGAGTCGCTCTCAGTGGCGTTTTTGTTGTGAGTCTCTTTGTCCCTCCCCTTTCCTTTATCTTCCCCTGCAACAACGATCACATATGGGACACTAGCATTATGTAACTTTTTATAGCTTTCAAGTCTACATCGCTTAATCCCTTACTTTTTGTATTGCGGCACATTAGCTGAGGTGTGTTTCTCACTCTCGGCTAAAGTGTATTGATAATGGTGACGAAGTGATTAAAGTGTAGTATTCGATGGGTCGTAATAAGGTCAATTCGTGCTCATCGGTGGGACAGTGTGTAGAGTCGGAGTCTTCCACAATGTTTTTCATACGGAAACTTTCGTAGACTGGGAGTCGTTCCAGTTGCGATGTGCTGTATTTTCTCCGGCTTTTCCGTTTCCGATTGGGTTACCGGGTAATAAGCTGGGGCGCCGTGTAGGGTGTCACCGATGCCGTAGGTCCTCAGTTCACAACGAAGTACCTCTGTCAAACGCCTTAAACCACGTCTTCCTTGCGTTCGCTGAGAGCTCGTATCCACTGGTGGTTTACGTACATTCAATTAAAGATGCAGGATCGCCTTTTCGTGAAGCCACGTTGCGCTGGCGTCAATACGTCCATCGATTCGAAGAAAAACAACAGAACATTTATCACAACCTCCAGAACTTTGGACAATATCGAAGTCAAATAGATCGGTCGGTAGTTCTCTACATTAATCGGATCACCACCCTTTCGAAGCAGTCTCATTGTCGAGCTTTTCCAGTCGTTGGGGACAGAGCCTACAAAAAGTGATTTATTGCCTAGATTTGTCACGACTGGTGTGATGACATTCGATAAGGTGAGGTCCGTCTGGTTCCGGGTGTTTCGTACCATCGAGGTTGACGAGTAACTGATACACTTCGTCTGCATCACATTGTAGGCTGTCGAGCAAGACTTGCGCAATCTGTGTCGGTACTAGAACAGCCGCCGGTTTACTGGAAAATATGGTGAGGAAGTGCGAAGCCAAGGCGTCCACGCTTGAAATGAACGACTGTCCGTTCCAGTAGAATCAAATAATTCACTCGAGTCAAGAAATGGGTTGGAACTGAACTGGGATCCTTTATCAGTAGCTGGCACATTGAACGATGGAATCCACGATTGGACGAAAGTACGAGCAACGGTTTCAGCTGGGATATGTCGTAAGGTAATCGCATGGTGGCCAACGAGTAAACCGAATAACACTAGTTAACAGATAAGTGAAATTGTTCATAGCGGGTAACATCCCTACTACATCCAGGTGAATGTGGTTGAGTCGTGCCTCAGGGAGCAAAAATGTGCCAAGTGGTGATATTGTGTCGATAATCCTAAGACAGTTCATGGCCTGTTGTCGGATGTCTGTGCACATGTTGGGCCAGATGTATCGGCCAGTGATTAGCTTCACAGTAGATCGCATCTGGGGTACGATAATCCATGAAGATGATCAAAGACCACTCACCGGTAGCACTGTGAAACAAAAGGTCGGTTTACCGATGGAAATATCGCAGTAAATTCTTGCGTCAGAATTCAGCACGGGCAATTTCAAGAACTTCAATGTAGCGTTCGACTGAAACTGTGTTAGTTCTAGATCACTGACTTGGGTAGCAGACATGTCTTCATTATCTTTGGGTGAGCATGGGAATTGGTGAATGTGGGCACGGGATAGTGCGTCGGCGACGAGATTGTTCTTACCGTCAATAGATCGAATGTCAACACAAACTGCGAAGGATAGTCCAGATTCCGAGTCTCTCTAAGGGGATAACGATCAGAAAATGCGCTAAAAGCATACACAAGTGGCTTATGGTTCGTCAAGATGACGAAATGTCGGCCCTCAAATAAGTAACGGAAATGCTTTACAACCAGATACATGGCAGGGACCTCGCGCCTGAACGTACTGTACCTAGTTTGGGAAGCTTGAGGCTTCCGGGAGAAGAAAGACAAAGGTTGAATCTCGCTACCCACTAGCTGCTGCAGTACTGTACCAATGGCGGATTGTGATGCGTTTGTTTTAAGAGTGAGAGTGACCTTGTCCTCCCTTCTCAAGTACACAAGGGAAGGAGCTTGGCTCACCTTTTGATTGACCGCGTTAAACACTACTTCGGCGTCTGGGGTAAATGTAAATTTCTTGGGATTATCCTTGAGCAAATCAAAGATTGGAGAATTACAGCGCAGCCACGTATAAACCATCCGTAGTAGTTAAGCCTGTCGAGGAAGCGGCGTAGGCTCATAATGGATTGAGGCGATGGATAATCTATGATGGCTTGCGTTTTCTCAGTCAGGCGACTAGTTTCCTCACCATCGATCTTGTGGCCTAAAGGTCTATAGAGGGTTGGCCGAATACACATTTGTCAGGGTTAGTGGTGATACCATGATGTTCGAAACGTTCAAAAACTTTTCGTAGATGTGTTACATGTTCCTCGGTCGAAGTACTTGCAACCAAAACATCCACAAAGTTAATACCACAGAGAACTTGATCCATGAAGCCTTGAAAGAATTGCACGGCATTCCGGAGCCGAATGACATACGGAGAAATTCGTGCAAGTCAAAAGGGTAGTCACTGCTGTTTTTGCAATATCTTCTGTTGCCATTGGAATTTAGTGGTACGCCCTGACAAGATCAATCCTGGTAAAGATCGAATTTCCAGCCAATTCCAACGGAAAATTGTGTATATGTGGGATCGGACATCTGTCGGGAACTGTGGCGTGGTGGAATACTCGATAGTCGCCACCTTGAACATGTGCTCCACCTGTTTCTTGGCTTCCTGTTGTTTTTCTGGTGTAAGTCGTGGTTCCCCCGTTGCGATGAACTAGTCGTAACTATTTGATGTTTTATATCATGCTTGGGTTCCTTTGTATCGGGCGACGGATGGGAAATGCTGCAATAGTGCAGAATATAGCGAACGTTCAGGCAGAAGTACCGGAGGTCCGATGGAATTATTTACAGTAAGCTTGTTGGGAGTCGTTAACGCGTTCATATCATCTCGCAACTTCCCACAACGCAAATCTACTACAAAGCCGAATTTACTAAGGGAATCGATATCGGTGATAGGCTTTTGTACGTTGGTGATGGTAAAAATGAATGCAGAACTATGACGTAGTTCAAGATGAGTTTCTGGCCATTAGTTGCGATTTTTTCTGGTTGGCAGCCTGTAGCGTCATTCCAGCTGGATGTAGCAAGCGTTTTTCCAAGAAATGGGGTATAACGCTTACATCCGCATCGGCGTTAAACAAAAATGGACTTAGGTCGTGGAATCGAATGCGTACAGGAGGAAACCGATGATTTGGCCAGCGGCAGTCGTCCTTGCTGGCTGGCTTTGTCGTTTCCCGATTTGGAATTAACGGAAGCCTTTGGGTGAGTAAACCCTGGGCGACAGTTTCTTATAGCATCACCGAAACGGTAGTAGAAGTAGCGGTACGGGTGCGATGATCTACGTGAGTTGCTGTATGACCTATCTCTGAAAGCGGATCTTCGGTTTTGCATTCGGTCACTCCTAAGGTGATAAATTCTGCGCTCCAAACTTGAGAGCCTCTCTTAGTGGAGTCGAGTATGGCGCTCGCCGAAGTGTTTGCAGTGGATGCCTCAGTCACATGATGCACAGAAGTTTTAAACTTTCGTGCGCTTTGTCGGCCGCTTCAATGGAAGGTCGTCAGCCAAAACAGCAAGTATTGCCGTCCTGTTTGGTGGAAGTCACTTGCTCCAAAGTTGGCGAAGCATAGAATCACCTAAAGTTGAGGAACCGACGGGTGATCGCATGTGCCAAAAGGTCTGAGACGGCGTACAATCGACAAGCAGTTTTGGGGGTGTTTTTATCGAAGCAGTAATGAGCTTTACTATAGCTCCTTTATGTTTATCATAAGGTGCGTCAGCCAGCATAGGGTCGAGGATTTCGTTGACTACTGGATCCACGTATGTAGATGAGTGAACAGTAACATATGAAAACATTGTTCACCACACACTGAGCAGTTACCTCCATCTTTCAGCAGATGGAGGATGGTCGTCGAATTCAGAAGCCGTTTTTCGCTGCCATAAGGTGGACTTATGTTGAATCTCCTTAGAAGTGGGAGGTGTGACAACAGCTTCCCACCTCGGCTCAGGTGAGTTTGATGAATGGCCGGGTCGCAGCGGGTCTTCTGGTCTAACATTTCCGCCCAGCGGGTTAATCGTCAATACTTAGAGTGCATCAGCTGTCCATCTTTCTCAGCTCTTATATCAGGGCCATCTTGGACTTGTGTTCTGGATGAGCTGGAATCTTACTTGGCTGTTCCCCACAGCTTTCTCCATTCCACGGGCCATTGTCACTTACCAATGTTTCTGATCGATTCGAATATTCCCGATCAGTATCCGTTTCAGGTCGTTAAGAACCCGATGAAACTCAGTACCCTATGGCATCTTTTCCCCTGCTTAGGTCACACTGTTGGATTTTGCTGAAATCCACATAGGTCGGAAATTTCAAGTTGAGCGTACTGCAGGTGTCAAATGCATTCTTCATGGTACACTTGAGACGATTCTAGTCAGTGTTAGGCTCACCCACCTCATTCACAACTGACAATTGTTGGGTCAGTTGTACACAGTTGAACTGTGTACTACCAGTTCAAGTTACTAGTGGGAAGTCCAGAAGTTAGGTCAAACTCAGCGTACAGTCCTACCCTCACCAGAACAACCTGAGCAGACAATTTTCGCTTTGTTTCAACTTAGGCGCTGCTTTAAAGCGGGAAGTGTGAGCGATAAGCGTGCGCTTACTAGAACATAGTCGGTGTCCAGGCAGTGCTCCAACTAGATCAACGGTCTTGGACAGATGTACGCCATCTGCATATATTGGCGATATGGTCAATTTGTGTCCAGGTTATGAAAGAATTCGGTGGACACTAAGTGACACGATATGAATATCTGTTCTAAAAAGGAGTGCTGCTAATATAAAGGTTGTGGTCAGCACATTGCTCGCCATTGTGTGTTCGAATAGCATCTACCCCGAAGCGGCCTTCCAGGTGTTGTTGGGAGTCCAAAAGGCGACCCATTTGGGCATTCCTGTCACCAGCAACAATCACGATGTCAGTATTTTTCGCCATACGGTGAAGAGATATGAGTTGACGATAGAAATTGCCTTTGATATCTTACGAACTGCAATTAGTGAAAGCATCAATGGAAGTGCTGCAAAATACTCTTGTCTTTAATCAGTGTTTCTTAACACCGATATTCTCGAATTTGAACTGCATACATACGGCTGCTCAGTGATATCCAATCGAGAACGATACCAAGTTACTGAAACTCTCACCAGAGATGAGAGCAGTGTAGTCATTGTCAGCAGATTCAGAACCGAGCGGTCGAACTCTCATCATGTTGTGTGCGTGTTTCGGAGACACAGCACACCTCAGTATCAAGCGAATGAAGAGCTAGTTCTGATCGTTAGCTGATCTGACCCAGAGTGTGGACGTTAAATGAACCAATGTGAAATGCGACCATCGTTTCGACGGACGAATTACATCTATCGATAGCTCTAGCTGCTAAGTCAGTGGCAGTTTTTTGCTCACTGGAGGAAGAGGAAGAGGTGGCGTCATCGACGGAGTCTAGAGGTCAGCTAATATTCTCCGTGATAGGATTACGCAAAGGAAAAAAGACAGATTTACATGACGAAGCAAGTGAATGATTGTACACTCACGCAACTTCGCCCATGCTCCGCTTGGTTAATATTAGGCTTAGCCGGAGTGAGTTTGTATGTCTGATGCAGCAGCATCGTTAGTTATGGAGGTGACCTGGTTATATACATCGAGGCATCTACAGGCTATCTATGCTGTTATTCTCGCGGAATTTGTTTTGCCAAATGTACCATTCGTCCTCGAAGGACTGTGATCTGCGACATGGCTGGATTGCCGAACAACCTCGTGGTGCTAGCTGGGTGGTTTGGATAAATCTCGTTCCCGCAAACAGTTCGGCAGCGGTGTTTCAGGACTTGGTGAGTTTCCGCCTGGCAAGCGTTCTCCCTATAAAAAGCCACTAATGTCCGTTTAACAGCACTGGGACATGGTGGATGTGATTCGCCACTAAATAAATACACCGCCTCTTGCACATCAAGATTATATCACCCCTCCACGAACGTTCCTCATCCACTTCGAAGGGCTCCTGTGCTCCTTTCTTGTGCTGGTAACCAGATCAGACACAATCACACATGCATTGTTACATTAACAACTTCAGTACTTGTAGCTCCAATATCTGGTAACTGTAGCTCAAATATCTCTTGTCGAGACTAAGCCTCCCAGAACATCGGTTACGTATGCAGAGATTGCTGCAAGGGTCCACCGAGAGGCCGCCGTTGCGTCCTCCTCCATTGTAAACACCGTTAACGCAAATGGAGAGAAAATCAACAAACAATCACTTGTCAACAAGTCAAGACAAATGAGTACCATACCTTGTAGATCGACGAAAAGGGGATCCAACAACCGTGCCCGGACTGTTGTATGCTCAAATGTCCCTGAATCTACCGCCATCACATTGCGGGATAAGTTATCAGACGACCAAGACCAATGGAACTCATTGTGTATGCAGATGAATATCAAAGCCAAGCCCATAAACGTGTTACGAATTACTCGTCATCCGAACTCGCCACACTATGGTGAACCCAGACTTATTCGAGTAACTCCAGAATCCTCCACCGACGTAGAAAACGTTTTGCTCTCCTCAAGCGCGCTAAAACACGAATCCTGTGGGATACGTACCTATCCTGATGCCCTTGGAGCGCGCAACAACCAAAACGAAACACCGAAGAGGGGCACAGCAAGCAAGACCGCCTACACACAATCTTCATACATGGCGAGCCAGAACATCCTTCTAACGATGTTCAAGAGACCGGAATGCACGATTTAGAACAGTGGCGGTTTATTCGTGAAACACTTTCTTTGGATAATGTTGTGGCACTATCGCTCACCAGGATACCTCTCTCACCGAATTATAGAGGATGCGGCCCTAGAATCCTAAAACTTGTGGTTCAGTCAGAGCAACAAGCAAAGGATATTTTGGATCGATGGCGGAGAAATCGGAAACATCTTCTTCCGAAATTCGGTTAAAGGTCGCAAACACTTTGCATAACTCAAACAGCAGCAAGCATACCGACGAATGTACAAAAGCGTAACTTGACTGCTGCTTTAATTGACTCTGACGTAGGTCTAAACGAAGGTCGGGACGCACCTTGGCCGAATCAAGTTGCAAACGAGGTATCATTGACCCATCAAAAAACGAGTAACTGCCGACCTCCCATCGGTCGGCATTCTCCCACACTTGACAGCTTCACCTCTCTGTGTGCTCCTAGAGATCGAGAAACTGGCCTGCTTGTATACAAATGCTCAGGGTCTTTCTAACAAACCGGCTGAACTGAAAGATCGCCAAGCGTCCGGCTCGTATGATGTCATTGGTATCACCGAGACATGGTTGCACACGGGAATAACGGACGCTGAAGTTTCGCTACCTGGCATGTCACTGATCCGGAACGACAGGCTCACAAAAGGAGGAGGGGAAATCCTGTACTACCGAAACGACTTACAGTGCGAAGCCGTGGAGGATCCAGACTCGCAGTTTCCCGACTCTCTTTGGTGCCGGTTGCAGTTAAAAGGCAGGGACGCTTGCCTTATTGTCTTGGTGTACCGCGCACCTAACTCAACACCCGAAACCGACTGCCACCTAGCGGCTGCTTTAAGGTGCAGTTTACAACAAAAGTACACTCACATTCTTATCATGGGTGATTTCAACGTACATTGTTTAGAAGCCCCTGCCACGTTCGGAGAACAATTCAAAGCCGATCTACAAGATCTGGTAACCACTGTTCCTCTTTACAACCACATCACCTTGCCCACTCGGTTCAGAACTGGTAACAGGCCATCTGTGCTAGATCTTGTGCTTACCAACGAGGACCATATGATTGATGCGTTGGTTTTAGACTGCCCGTTGGGTCGCAGTGATCACGCAGTCATCAGTTTCAACTTCGTCTGCTATGCAGAATATCTGATTGATAACGATGAGACTGTGCGAACCATCACAAGGTACGACCGACTCGCCCAGCTAGTCAGTGCCACAACATGGTCGTTCCTTGTCGAAGAACCCCCGGAAGTCGCCTGGCTCGAGTTTGTCAACACATTCAGTCAGCTGATTGCACATGCTTCAGAGATAAAAGCTTGCAATAAATGCAAATCAGTTCCTTTCGTTAGGAGCTGAACTCAAAAATGGATGACAGTACGCAACGCAGCATGGCGAGTATACAGAGAAGCTCTAGCACCAGAAACTTGCGACAACTACTTAGCCCAACGTAACCACTGCACTCAACTGTTAAGAAAAGACAAAGCCGCCTATCAGCTGAACATCGCAAAAACATTCAGTGCTAACCACAAACTGCTGTACAAGCACGTTAATAGCCTACGAAAGGTGAGGCAAGGATTTCCTCCACTCAAGACGGTTGATGGCCCAACAAGAACGGCTATGAAAGCTGCAAACGCGCCGCAGATGCAATACGCCCCCACGTTTCAAAGAGCCTTGCCACCAAGCGATCTACCAAGCTTTGTATTCTGCTCACCAGGACTAACCCACATCAATTTTACCGCAGAGGCTGTATTGCAAAAGCTGATGTCTCTACGCAAACACAGCTCGCCGGGTGTCGACACCATTCGTCCAGAGGCATTGGGAGCAGCAGCAAACCAACTGGCAGGATATTTAGCTCAGTTTTTCCAGCACTGCTTAGACCAGAACCAAGTTCCCGCCATGTGGAAGATTGGAATAATAAGCCCGATTCACAAAGGTGGAAGCAGAATTGATCCCTCCAACTACCGCCCAGTAACCCTTCTTCCTATACTTTCCAAGGTCATGGAATCCATAGTTGCCGATGCACTGGTGTGTTATCTGGAAAACTGCAACCTCATCACTCCTGAACAGCACGGTTTCTGTCGACAGCGGTCATGTACAACTAATTTACTAATTGCACGCAGTAGTTGGACCGAGGCAGCTGACGCTGGAGAAGGTGTTGATGTGATCTACCTAGATTTTCCCAAGGTTTTCGATCATTCAGACCATCGGATACTACTATCCAAGCTGCAGCATTACGGGATCGGAGACCCTCTTTTAAGCTGGATCGCCAACTTTCTACTTCAACGGCAATTAGTGGTCAGAGTTCGGAGCTCTTTATCGGACCCCATACAAGTTGAGTGTGGTGTGCCGCAAGGCTCAGTTCTAGGTCCACGTTTGTTTTTGGTGTTTATTAATGACCTTGCACAGGGAATCGCTTCAAAGTTCCTAATGTTTGCCGACGATATCAAGATCTGGCGCAGGATCCAGACGAACGCCGACCAGCATGTGCTTCAGAGTGATTTAGATACGGTGTATCAATGGTCGATCCAAAACTTATTGCATTTGAACGTCAGTAAATGCAAGGTGCTTTCCATCCGACATCAGTGCAGCTACTCATATCGACCCGGAACGAATATACTATAACCATCAACTCTCAAAAGTGACTTGAGTATCTTGGTTCAAGATGACTTGGGTTGCTCCAGGCAATCCGAAAAGGCCTCGAAGACCGGGAACCAACACGTCAGGCTGTTGAGGCGGACGTTTGAACAAATTAAGAGCTCCATATTTCGACAAATGCTCAGTGCGTATGTTCGCCCCCATATCGAATATGCAATTCAAGCCTGGCGTCCATGGCTGAAACACGACCTTAATGCACTGGAGCAGCCTCAACGCCGGGCATCTAAGAACGTAATTGGAATGCGCAATCTTTCCTACCAGGAGAGGCTGCGACGACTGGGATTGTTCAGTGGAAGCTATCGCAGACTACGAGGCGACCTGCTTATGACATACTTGATTCTGCGAGACCCACATAATGTGTGCCGCCCTTTACTGCAACTTAGCAGCAATACAAACCTGAGGGGCCACTCATTAAAACTCGCAGAACAATACAGTCGTTTAGAGTGCCGCAGAAGTTTCTTTTCCATTCGTGTCTGTCACCCGTGGAATGCTTTCCCAGAATCGGTCGTCTCTGCACCAACATTAACAGTATTTAAAAGACGGTTGGACGAAGCACTCACCAACTTACACTTTGTTACTTAACACTACGTCTCCATCCTACACCTGGAGTTTACCATGGAATTATTTGTTGTTAACTGTGAGTGCTGTGAATCTAATGGGATCGCAGGACTACGGCGAAGCAACCGATAAGTCCTTATTTTAATATTTGAAGTATTAACTATTTTACTATCCTCATCATCATGATTGTTATGTTGATATCCCCACCAACTATCCGACGGGACTTGTAAAGCAACGCTTCTTAACCCGTAAAAATTCATTGTTCATTGTTCATATTCAACATGGCCACATACACATGTTTGGCGAGATCCGGTTCTGGATTTGCCCATCATTTTAATCTCCATAAGACAGCCACAGCACGCCTGCGGCTACAGAGGAACCATGGGTGGCTTGCGCTGCATCTCCCACAGCTCTATCCGCGCTCCTCATATCCAATATAAATCCGAAGGAATAAGACCGGAAGGCATTTGGTTAACAGTCAGGCTTAATCAACGTAGCCGGCCCACACTCCTTTGACAAACAGAACAAAAGCATTCGTTCTTAATTGGGTAACCATGCGTCCCAGACGCAAACAAGGCGGTGGCTGGGCCATAGTCCTCTCTACGCTGGATGGCACCACTCTTTGAGTCTAGTACGACCACGAGGACCGTACACCCGTCGCCCCCAGCAACGATTCACAGTCTTCTGGAGTCAGCAATCGAGGTTGAAGGCGTTAGACAGGTATGCGCCTTGTCAACACTGGGATGTCAAGCGACAGTCAACCACCTAAAGTGGCAATATCAAATTAACTATATTGAATAAAGCTTCTGGATTTGCCGACATAAATATTCGCTAAATTTTTATGTGAAATACTGGGTTATCAACAAACCAGCGATAAATTCCAGATGCCAGAAAAGGAGCTCCAAAATGTAACAACCGAAAAAATCAACTAAATTAACCATTTTCAATTTAAGCTACGTGTGCAAATAACTAGAAGATTTGAAATAAATGAGAATATCTGTAGCTCGGGGTGTGGATGCGGATTTTGAGCAGTTCTCCGAGCTGGATAATTATTTTGCAGACGTTTCGTTGCCTGACTAGGCAACATCATCAGTGCGGCTTGGAAGATAACGGAACAACATGGGCGAAGAATGTTGCGCCTGTTGATTACAGATGCATACAGTCGAAAGCATAAATACCAGATGGTGATTAACGAACAGAAAGCAATTTGCTTATCCAGACTAGGATCACAATTGACCGAAGAATTGGAAAAAGCGATAGCCGTCATAACACACAAAACAAAGCTAAACACCAAACGGAGGCTTGAAGAGAAGCTGAATTCGATCTCGCAAAAGAAACCACGTAAGGGAGACGATGCTTGGATTGCAGACATAGCCAAAAGAGGATTAACGGATGCGGAAAAAGCAGTCATTGTCCGAGGTATGCAACTCAATATTAAGGACTCCAATCCTATCGACTTCCACGCTGCACTTGAATCGACGCTAAAATCGTACAACATCGCGCCTGAAGCACAACAAGAGGTCAGACACAGAATCATCCCGGCTCTCAGTCATAAAGCTGAAACCAACATATTCAACGCCACTGAACGGAGAGCTCTGGAGAATCTCAAGAAAGACAAGAGCATATTTATACTGCCGGCCGACAAAGGACGTCTTACTGTTATAATGAACAAATCGGATTACATGATGAAGGCACAACACCTACTCAGTGACACCAACACATACCAGCCGATAAACGAAGACCCGACAAAACGCTTAGAAGGCAACATCAGACGCACTCTGCAAAAACTGGAACAAATGGGGAAAATCACAAAATTGGAACACAAGAGGATGCGACCACAAGACTCGGTACTACCGCGGTTCTATGGCTTACCTAAAGTACACAAAAGCGGAGTGCCGCTTCGCCCGATCGTGTCGTTACCTTAGCACCAAATTACAGGCTTGCAAAGGAGCTCTGGAGACGGCTGAAACACTTAATCGCGGGATCGGAACACTCAATCAACTCGGCAGAACAGTTCCTTGAGAAACTTAAGACCGCAACCATTGAACAAGACGAAATAATGGTCTCTTTCGATGTTACCGCCTTGTTCACCTCCATCGATATTGGTTTGGCGAAACAAACAATGACGCGCCTGCTAGAGGAGCACATGTCGTCTGATACAAACAGTGAACTCGAACCCAAACAGATGATGGAGTTATTGGAATTCTGTTTAACAACACATTTCACTTTCAATGGCCAAATTTACGAACAGATAAGAGGCACACCAATGGGATCGCCGATCTCTGGTCTAGTAGCCGAGGCAGTGATGCAGGCGCTGGAACAAATAGCACTCCCGATCGCGAGACCAAAACTTTGGGTACGATACGTAGACGACACCTTCGTCATCCTCAAACGTTCCAAATTGGAGGAAACACACGAACTAATTAACGGTGTGTTCGATGGCATCCAATTCACCAGGGAGGAAGAGAACAACGAGCAGTTACCATTCTTAGACGTTCTCATACCAAGGACTGGTGCTGGACGATTGGAAACAACAGTCTACCGAAAACCTACGCATACGGACCAGATCCTCAACTACGGCAGCAATCATCCGGCAGCCCACAAACGCAGCTGCGTGCAGACCCTTTTCAAACGAGCACAAACCCACTGTAGCACACCGCAGCTGAGACGGGCAGAAGAAGATCATCTCTTCAATCTGTTCAAGCGGAACTCGTACCCAAAAGGCTTCATTCTACGCAGCCTCGCACCAGGAAAGGTTGCTCGAGACACCTCGACGAATGCAACAACTGAAAAGAGAACAACACTACCCTATATCAGCGGTATCTCTGAAATGGCAGCGAGGCTTTTATTGCCTTTTGGAGTCAAAGTTGCACACCAGCCAACAGAAACAATTCGCAGTAAACTCTTCAAAGTAAAGGATAAACTTAGCAAAGAAGAAGAAACTGGTGTGATTTATAAGATCTGCTGCCGGAACTGCGACAAATACTACGTGGGACAGACTGGGAGGAAGCTTGGCACAAGGCTACACGAACACAGCCTAGCCATACGTCGCCACGACCAGAACTCCCTGATGTCAGTGCATATGGATGCTGAAAACCATCAATTCGACCTAGAGCATGCCAGTATCCTCGGAAGTGCTAAAAGCCGGCAAGCACGTGAATTCATTGAAGCCTGGCATTCAAAACAGAACTCGATCAATAAGCACTTGGACATTGAAGTCGCTTACGAGGCACTTCGAACCAGGCCCCTGAAGCCGCACTGATGATGTTGCCTAGTCAGGCAACGAAACGTCTGCAAAATAATTATCCAGCTTGGAGAACTGCTCAAAATCCGCAACTAGAAGATTATTCAGTTAAACATTAAGGAGGTAAAAGAGCAGTAAGATAGCAAATGGGTCACCTGAAATAAAGAAACTCAGCACACAAGCACGCAGTTAGTCAATCAAATAGATGCGCATGCAGCGTACCTACCAACTTTGCGCCTGTACTGCTTGCGATTTCAGCAGGATTCGTCGTCCTTTCGATGCTGGTCCCGAGTGGCCTTGCTAGTGGCTCACTAGACCTGCCTGACTCAGGCACTCGCGAATGCATGTGCTACAACACCACGCGCATCATATCTACATACATTCATATCCATATAAATCCAACATGTAACTGGTTCACTTGAAACCTGTGTACAATTACCGTTTTTTGTATTATCATAATCATGCCTATGCAGGCGTGTCTCGCACTGTCGAGAATAAACGACTTATTTATTTACTTAGAATACCAAAGCAAGCTCACCAAATTGATTGAAACTCAACCAGCCGTGCAAGCACGTGTCCTTTTGAACATGGAAGTACAGAATCTTAGAGAATTTGTAATTGCGAATGAATCGACTTCTGCGTACGGGTGTGCCTAAACGAAAAACCGATAGCGTATCGCTTGAAGATGTCTCGACATACGATCGGAGACAAAACACATCACGTGTTGGGATTGACGCATTACGAAAAGTACCATGATCTAGCTGGTCCAAAAAGATTATCCGATTATTAGGCGCTTTCTGCGAGGGTCAGACTAGCGCGGCTTAAGTCGCATCTCTTTTTAACTCGAAGCGGACGACGGAACGAATCGGTCGAGAACCTCGTTACGAAGATTAAGATTCTGACTCGTTCCTGTAATTTTGCATTTATATAGCTGATGGTCTCATCCGAGATAGAATAGTATTTGGGATTAATGATTAAGACATCATCAAGCGGTTGTTACGGCAACGGCATTTATCACTCAGACAGTGCTTTGCTCTAGGCCACAATGAATCCTTAGCTGCGCCCTACACTCAGCAAGTGTGCTTGCCGACTTTTGCAGACATATGTGCTGTATCCTGCTCGCCTGACAAAACTGCGAAGCCTGTTACCAAGACACAATAAAATTGCAAATTCTGCTCCGTGCGACGCCCTGTGGATGGCAATCATTGTCAGGTGTAGGGCCAACTTTGCGCCGAATGTGGTAGAAGGAATCATTTTGCTCTGAACGTTCAACCAGCAATTTGTCGCGGACGAAACGAAAGAATTGCGTCTACGCAGGTCTGTTCGCTGGCGACGAGATCGTACACTTCTGGTTACACATGGGTACTACCATTGGTATAATGCGAGTGAAGCGGTGCCCAGGAATTCGTGTGCGACAAGGCTAAGGCTCTCTGCACATGTAGGACGGATCCAAGCTTCAACCTAGGTGATTGGCCACAATCAAAGGGATTAATCCCACATCAGTTTAACTTCGTTGTCGTGGAGGAAGAACCCACACTGATTCTCTGCATTGATTCCATCCAGTGTCTTGGCTTTGTTCATGTTAACCACGATCGTTTTTTTCATGTGTGTCAAGCAGAGACAGATGTTTTTGAACAGTATCCATCCGTGTTTAGCCCAGATTTGGGACGGTTTGTAGGTTCCGCTCATTTGTCACTAGATCCGACAATACGACAGGTGCTCTATTGTCTAGAAGGATTCTGTTTGCTTTACGTGGTAAGTTCGCCACTGAATTAAATGACGTAACGCAGTTGTGCAAACGGATGAGGTCGACAGGCCAACAAAATAAGTTAGTCAAGTTACACTTGTTGCAAAAAAGAACGCTGATTTGTGTTTGTACAAGACCCCAACCCGTTGAATGTACCTTGACGTTGAAAACACTGTAAGCTGCCAATGTTAAGTGTCTTGCTTTAGGAAAACGGAAGGTAGTGGTTGCTTGGAGGGCAGAAAACCACGAAAACAGGTGCGGACGGAAACTTGAACAAGCGTGAGGAGGGAGGGCAGATGGAATCACGCTTACCTGACGGAACGAGACGAGAACAAGTCACGTGTGGCATCCGGTATTGAGTCTGAGTCAGACAGAACAGAAAGCTTATTCGTTGAGAACACAATAAATCAAACAAAAGCGATAGCAAGCAGAGTGATGCATCCACGGTTAAGCAAATCACGAGCTATCGAACGACTTCGGGCTGATCATAATGCGACGAGTAGAAGCAGAAATACGGGGGTGAAATGAGCAGAGTATTCCACCACGAGGTCCCCAAAGTGCATGGACGTATCGTGAATGGAAGCCAGGAGAGATGGTGCGTCGTGGGGAGGATAAGTGACTCATTAATGTACGCCTGTGTGAGTGCTGAGGTAGCTTGTGATCGCGCCAATAAATTTTGTGCTTCATTACCGCGTCGTTTTTGCTACACTGCTACATTTGGCTGAAGCAAATTACTTCACCATGGTTGTTCTATCATCGGCGTTCTGGCACGTGGTCCTAGGGGAAGAATCCAGTTTCATTACGATGTTGGTCAAACCTTTGGGCATTTTTGTCGACTACGTTTAGGCTTCCAGTGATATTTTTCAGAAACAATTAGTGCAACTTTTGGTGATCTAGACGGTGCAGCATGTGCAGCAGACGATATACGGCTCGACCGACCAACAACATGACGTCAATCTGCACCACGTTTTGCAGCGTTGCGGGCAAAACAACATAATGCTTGAACATGCGAAAGTTGAGCTCTGAAAACCGGAAGTAATTTTCCAAGAGCACACTGACATCCGAAGGAAAGATGATCGATCCGAGGTAAATTAATGCAGTGCAAGAGATGCCACAATCTAAGGACATTAAGATTTTCAGTCGCTTAAATGGCATGGCGAATTACTTGAGCCGATTATTGCCAAGAATTGCTGAAATTATGACACCTATACGGAGGCTGACTCACAAAGATGTAAAGTGGAGTTAGGAAAATGAGCAGGAGGGCGTTTTTACAACCATCATGATTCTCATCAGCTATGCAACAGTAATTGCCTATTACGATCTAGTTTTGCCTTTGGAAGCGCAATGTGACAGCAGTCAAAGCGGAATAAGTGGCGTTCTCATGCAATATGTTAGGCCCTTGGATTTCGGCATTTGGACGATCACGGTTGCGGAACAGCGCTATGCATAGACCGAAAAGGATATGCTCGCTGCCGTCTACGCGATTTGGCAATTCAACGACTGCACCTTTGGAAGGAAGCCTACCATGTGTACCGACCAGAAATCGCTCGTGTCAGTAGCCAGTAAACCGTCGCACTATGTCTCTCGACCTCTTCAAGGTATTCTCATCAGCCTCCAAAAATACGACTTGGATCTTATGTATATCCGGGAAACGCAGATGTTAATGGCGGACGCGCCTTCGTGAGCTAATCTTCCGATAGTCGAACACCAACAGCAAGAAATCGAGACAGTAAATCCGGTACAACATCTGGCGGTAACGACAGATTGCCTGAAAGTTGTATGGCGCCGTACTGAGGCAGACGTAATGTGCACGGCGTTGCAAGAACTAATTTCGTGAGGATGGCCAGAGGCAAAGAACAAACTCATAGTGGAATTAACGCCATTCTTTAACCTTCTGGATGAACTCACGGTCTATGACAGCTTGTTCGAAGGAAATTGCATTTCGATCCATCCCTCCGCAAAGGAGTGCTGTAACACGCTCAAATATCTGGTCAATACAGCCAAACCATGATACTAGATGATTTGTATGAGAAAGGTCCTGGATACACTTGAAAGTCGCGATATCCTCTATTTTTCTCAATATTGTAATGTTCCCTACATTTAGTTAAATTCTTAAGTATGTATCTATAAACGATCTTACTCCTATCACTCCATCTAACAAAATATGTTTTCTCCTTTGATGCACTGGTTCGAAGATGCTCTACACCTTTCAGGCTGATGTATCTGTACAATCGTCGTCACTCGCCAAAATTTTCCGTCAAATTGTGATTGGCCTATCAGCAAGCGATTGTATTTATTAGTGTTTTTTAATTCCTCATACTTTATAGTTTTCCTTATTTCATTGCTGACCATGATTGGGCCGATCTTTTGTGGTGACGGATCACAGCTTTCAAACTATAAAACAATTATACCCATGTAAATCATACTGCTACTGACTCGCTGGCTTATAACAAAAAAGTGCCATACTTGGTTGATCCACATGACGGAACGGGCTGAGGCTTCATCGCCCATAATGTATGCATAAAACAGCCCTTATGAGAAAAACATATGTTACCCAGCTAATGACCTATTTACTATTTTGCCACACCGGCACAGAGCCAGTTGGAGCATGGAAGCTCGGATGAAACCCATCAAAGGAATACTCTGCATGGAAGCAGGTCCCCTGGGGACATTTCCTTGGATGGCCGTATTACTTTACTTGAACTTTCCGTGAAATCTACATTTATTATTGTTTTAGTTTTTAATCTCTCTAATACTTTCAAACTGCTAACCACTTAAAAAAACATATGGGAACCATTGTACATAACGCGCAAAATTAACTATATTATGCGATCACGTTGTACAATTTGATCAACCCTCTTAATTGGTTTGTGCCTCGCACTGTCGAAGAGTAAACCGTTTATTTATTTATTTATTTACTTGAGTGTTACCTGCGGCATTATCAGGATTGATGTCCTGGCCCGGAATGAGTCAAACTGAAATCAAGTGTCATACTGTTCAGCCTGGTGGTCCCACTTAGCTTGCTAAGCCGGGGAACGAATGACGCCGCGGTGGACTTATTCGGTGACCCCAGTTGACTACTACCGCAGCTATATTTCGAAATTGATGCACTCACCGCTACCATCACGGAGGCAGTCATCAATAAGCCTAGCTGTCAGTTCGTCCAAAACGGAATACCAGTAAACTCCGACTATGCCTCCCAGTTTATAAGTGTTGAGTTCCGGACCTTTGCAAACAAATAGGAAGTTACTCATCGATAAACCAGCTCGTATCACACCCAGTCAAACAGAAAAGCGAAAGCGACAGTCTAACTAACCAAGAAGTTACTGTCGAGTTTCCGTATCTGATGCTGTTGGAGACTAGGAACACGCCACATACGTCCTAATCCAGTGCAACGTAAGTACACCAGAAGGACAGGTGCCTTATTGCCTGCGTCGGTTGCACTTTTAAGGCCGGTGTTTCCTTCGCATAAGCAAATGCAAAAGAGGGTGACAGATAAGTAACGGTATTACAAGCGTTACCAGAGCTCTCGGTGAACGAGGAATTGTGGATTTAACCAATACCGGGTATCACCGCGCGATGGAAGAAAGGTGTAGTGACCGCTGAGGTCGGAGAAAGATATTCTGAGGTTAATAATGGAGGTAAAATAATCAGAGGGAACCGTGTGCATTTGATTCGATATAGGGAACGAGGAGGTGAACTTAAAGCAAGGCGCTCGACGGTTTTCGATGAGGTCACAAAGACAGGAGCAGCAAAGTCCATGCGGAGCAGAAGAGCGTACGAAGCCTTCAACGACACCGATGCGGCTCCTAAAAAATTGAAAGATGTCTCGGATTATGAAATCAAAGGAAAGGAAAGGATTTGACTGACGAAGCGAGCGGTCTGATTGCCGCAAGCGAACGGAGCCGATGGTTGGACGCCTACGGATCTTCGCTTATGCGCTGGTTAGTTAATATTTGGCTGCGCTGGAGTGATTTTTTTTGCCTAATTCAGTGGAAGCATCTCATGAACGCACAAGCGTCGTTAGTTATGGAAGTGGCTTACAAACTAGTCATGCTCTCATTTTCGCTGAGCCTGCTTTTTCGAATAAACCGTTTGTATCTAAGGGACCGCGTGCTGCGACCCTTTCGGATGTCTATTCCGAGGAAGAGGTTTTGTTCGAGACGCCCCACCTGCAGCATTTTCCCGTCTCATCCAACCCATACGGCATTATGGGACATGAAGGTTTGCTTGAGAGACTTAATCCAGAACATTCAGCTTGATGGCTAGATATATAAAGCTTTGGGTAGCAAGTCCAAGTCCAGAGTATGTGCATGGCCTCTTTGGGGTCTGCTTGAGGTTTGTATGCTTTCAAAGCTTTAGAACAAATCACTTTTTCGACCATATTATGTTACGAACCTACGATGCCTGCCAGCCGCAGGGGCGATTTGGCAAATTTGCACCATTTTGATCAGGCGTTGCATGGTTTGAGGCAGGTGGTACCAAACCGGGCGGTGCTCTACAATCATCAAAGACCGCGCGGTGCTCATGCTCTACGCCAACCGAGATGTGAGCTTATAACCCGACACGTTCTCGAAGGCACTCACTTTATCATTTTTACCAACTATAAGCCATTAGTTTTCGCCTTTCAACATCAATCAGCTTGAGGGCCACCACTTGAGGTTCGACAGTTGGATGTCACCGTCTAATTATCGACCGATATTCGACACATTTCCGGTCAGCGAAATAACGTCGCTGATAATCTGCCAAGAGTATCCGCAATCAGTCCTGCCGGGTAGGTAGTCAACCTATCTGCAATGGCCACTGCGCAATCAGCCCATTAGATTTCTTTTGAACTTCCTGGAGATATCACCAAACCCTCTGCCGATATCTGAGAGCACGATCTTACGCGACACTTCTACCGAACAACCTCGACCCGTCGTTCCAGAAATCCTCCGCCGTCTTGTCATTGACACGCTTTATAACCTCGCCCATTCAGGCATCAGAGCTACTCTGAGATGTACGTCTGACTCGCAATGCGACGCGACCTTACGCGCTGGACACATACTCGATTCACATGCCAGCAAGCCAAGACACAGCAACACATGTATGCTCCTTTTGGCCACTTTTCGTCTGTTTCAGCTAGTTTCCGTCATATCAATCTTAATATAACTGGACTCTTGACCCTGTTCAAAAGTATGGTCTATGTTTTGACCATGACGGACTCTTATATCCTTTGGCTCGAGGCCGTTCCTATCCCCGAGGTATCTACACAAACCATGACGCGCGCTTTCGTCCAGCGCTGGGTCGCTTCACATGGCTGTCTAGCCACGTGGACTGCCCCACGCGGTCCGCAATCTGAATCTTCGACTTTGAACGATCTCAAAGTCATCGGTTGTCGATGCATTATTACCACCACCTATCATCCAGAGGTGAACGGCATGGCGAAGAATTCATGGTCGACGGAATAATTACACACAACACTGGGTCGCAGTGACCATATCGCTCTACTCTTTAACTATGTATGTTATGCAGAATATCTAGTGGAAGAGGCTGATAAAGTGTATACGGTCACACACTAATACGTGTTATCCGCGCTTGTTAATAAGGTACCTTAGACCTTATTAACTGAATGCCTCTCCCCAGAAATTGCCTGGGACACCTTCACAAGGACAGTTAGCACTCTGGTAACGCACGCGCCTCAGCAAAAATCCTTCCATGGTCAAGGGAGAGGCAAGTATTTTCTGAAGGGCAGAACAAATAAATGCACTTCCTTGAGGGATTTAGCATGGAGTGCTCCGAAGGACTCCCCTAATTCCGAAACCTGGACTGCCTACCTAACTTCTGTCTGAGCTAGATCCGCGAGGATAAGGTGATGCATCAGTCGGAGTTAATAAAGCTGGACTGAAGCAGTTGGTGTTGGAGCAGGAGTCGATGTCATTTACCTGAAATTCTCATAAGTGCTTGATCGCTTAGACCACCGAATTTTCCTTCATAAACTACAGCTCTAGGGGATTGATGACCCACTGCTGCGTTGGATAGGTACTTTCCTACACGAACATCGGTTGGAGGTGTAAGTACGAGAATCCCTGTCCGAAGCTATTGAGGTGAAATGCGGTGTACAACAAGGCTCCGTGCTAGAGCGCAGTCTATACTTGATTTTCATGAACGATCTGGCTAGCAAAATTACTTCAGATTTCCTATTCTTCGCGAATGATATCAAGTTATGGCCGGCGATCAGGGCACCGAACGACCACGAAAAGCTACAACGTAACCTCAGCACGATTTCGAACTGGTTAGTTCAGAATACACTACCGTTCAATGTGGAACAGTGGCGCGCTATTCATTTGCGCCACAAGCATGAACAATGATTTATCACCGGTAAAATAGCATGCGCTTGACAAGTCCCGTAGGACAGTTGGAGTAAAAATTAAAATTGTATGGGTCAACCAATAAGTAAATTGTCATTCAATTTTCTACCGATTTAATTGCACTAATGCATAACGATAGTTTGAAATGGGAATGGGATGTGCACACAAAAAATAGTATAGAGAGCTGGTATAGTTCAGTAAATCCATGAGAACTAAAAAAGGAAATGACAACGCTCACTCATATGTTGCCTCATTTGAGAGGTGTTACGTTAATCCAATTTCAATGCATCCATGCTACTCACAAAGACATTACTGCATGTATCCTCATCGCAACGTTGCGAAGAGGGCCGTTAAGCACATGGTTAGGTTTGCGTTATCTCGTCCTCCGAGTGAAATAAACATCAAATAATGCAAGTTAGAAAGCGTCATCAAGGCGTTTTTCGAATAGCCTTAATGTAAAGCTAAGGATGACGTGAGTCGAAAGGGCGTCCTGTAGGACTAGTAAATACTAGTCCGAGACGGCGCGCAAAATTAAGTGCGAATAACAGAAGCCAATTGAAGTCGGATCCAGCGGACTGTATTCGATGGGTTACTAGATGTGGACGGATGAAGTGAGGAGAGCGTACTTCAGTGTCGGAACTCATCGTGGACACGAGTGATGAGCCGGAGGTAAGTTAAGATGACCGTAGGGTCGGCGTTAAAACAAAAATCAATAATGTGCGATTGAGTAAAATATTTGTACATAAGCTAAGAAATGTGTTTTGGGTTGCTACGGAGCTCCCCTCCTAGAAGGCTAAACCAAGAAGCCTTCGAAATCAAAAATAGTTATGGATAGAAGTTTGTAAAAGCTTTTCGTATGCAAAGAGTATCTGTTCGTGTTCGGAAATGGATGTAGCCGATAATTAGAATCCGCTGTGCCGTTTGGTATTTATTATTTATTGATTGCAGCTTAGAGTGCATTTCGGCGAGCCGTTGGAGCGGGCTTGAGGGACTACAAAAACTAGGCTATCCTAGAAAAAGGCGGCCAGGACCTTAACCTCCGCTGCTGCCAAACGGTACGCTTGGGAGTATTATCTCCCCCCAAGCCGCACCCCTCCCCGCGCCAAAACAACCTTCGACCCAAGAAGAAACGACCAACGTTCGCGTCAGCATCCTCGTTGACTGCGCGGATCCTTGAAAACATTGGCCCTGTGGACCAGCCGAACGAAGGGAAGGGTTGGGGAATGTAGAGACGAGAAGATAGAAAAACACGCACCGAAAAAGCCAGAAAGAACGAACGCATGGTCTGCGTGTTTAGATATTTTGGTTTTTGAACACATTTTAGAAATGTTTTTGCAGAAGTTTTGCTTTCTTTTGTTTTCAAAACGTTAATTGACCAAAAACGTGGCAAATCTATACAATATCTGCAAATTTATACGTATTTACACGCTACATGGTCGGAAAAGCTAACGGGCTTACGCACCTCCCGACCACGGCGATTAAACGTGGGAGGCAGCGGGCTACATTCGGGAGATATTAGAACCGCTGATGCTTGTAGACAGATCGTGGTCTGGTTGAACTACACTAGGATGCTGAAGGTTGGCGCGGTGAGCTCTAACGTCGTACGAAGCACTACTGGACGAAGTAGGTAAGGTGGTTTCTTTCATAAAGAGTGACTTGAGGCTGTCCTTAGTGACGACTTCGCGTCGGCCACCGCCCTCAATAGCGTACGTCTTATTCGCGTGGTGTAGCACTTTGAAAGGTCCTATGCACGGCGACTGAAGAGGCTGTCGAACACCGCCTGCGCAAAGAGGGACGTGTGAACATGTAGACAGCTTCTCGGGCGCGTACACTTGTGTCTTCTGCGATCGAGCAGTGCGTGGAAGTAGCTCACGCATCTGGTGAGCCAATCGATCGGCGTAATTTCCGTAGCCAAAAGAGGAAGTGGACGGGGCTGGTGGGTAAAACACGAACTGTTCTAGTTGGTGGATAGAATACTAGATCGTGGAAATGACCGGTAGTATTGATACAGCGGATCAAGGGATACTGACAAGCAGAGTCAACAAAGTGTCAACAGGAAGTTCACGTGTTTACCAGAATCACTGGGGTATATCGTTTGGTTGGTTCCAGCTTAGTGGTGATTGGCTGGACAGTTGTATGGTCTGATTGGATGACAGCATTCCATGTTGAGTTGGGTCCCGTATACGAGACTGGTGCTACCAGCTGTCCGCGCAATCGCAGCCTGTAGCCGTAGACTAGCTGCGCTGTTGTTGTGTCGAAATCGATTTTAACCATGCTTCTTAAGTCTAGGATGACGAGGAGACGTATTCAGACCATGAAGGATCTCCGTGCACACGTAGAGCTGCCTTCAACTGGCGGTGATACGCTGAACCATGCCGTTAGTGGCCGGATGCTACGCTATCGTCTGGACGTGACGGCAACGTAAGTCCTTACGCAAAGAAGCACACGTGGACGAAAAGTGTAACCCACGATCAGTGGTCACAATGGCAGGGCAACCATACTGCGCAACCCAGTGTTCTAAAACCGCTTTCGAGACTGACTTTGAAGAGCAATTTGGGATAGGTGCGGCCTCAGACCACTTAGTGAATCGATCGACACAGGTCAGTAGATACACAGAGCCTTTCGCAGGCAGCAGTGGACCTACGAGCTCAACGTGCACGTGATGAAAACGTGCGTCTGGCGTCGAAAATGTGCCTGATGGGTTTTTCGTCTGCTTGTGCACCTTCACGCGTTGTCACGGAAGGCAAGCAGCTGCCCAAGTACGGACGTCCCAATTGACATTGCGTCAAACGAATCGTGCGGTTATAAGTTTAACGGATGCACGAACGCTTGGGTGAGACAAGTCGTGCAACGTGTCGAACTCGGTTTATCGAAACTCGCGGGAAACGACTGGGCGCGTTGTGCCCAGAGTGACATCGTCAAAAAATACTTCCGTCTAAGGATGTCAGTGGATCAGGTCGTATGTCCAGTGAGGGCGATCTACGTAGTAGATCAACCTCAGGATCGTTGAGTTGCGCTGTGGCCATTGCTGCCAAGTCGATAACAGTGACGGCGTCAGCGGAGGTAGCTTGGAATCGGGAAAGTACATCGGCGACGGCGTTGTGCACACCTGAGATATGCCGTATATCGATCGTAACCTGAGCGATATAGTCAAGGTGGCGCGACTCTAGCAGTGTGTCGAGGGGCAGTCGAACCGAACACCCAATCAGGGGTTTGTGGTCGGTAAAGATGGCCTTCTAAGACGTGTCGAAAGTGAAGTATCGCTAGATATATGGCTATTAGTTCTCTACCGCATGTGCTGTAGCGAGATTCAGTAGGTTGTAGGCGTTTGGAGAAAAACGCTAAGGGCTGCCACGTGTTGGCTACTCGTTGCTGCAAAACAGCGCCGATTGCCACGTCCGAGACGTCAGTACTGAGGGACCGTGTGGCGGCCGGATCGTGATGCCATAGAAGCTATGTTGGGGATAGACTCTTTCAGCGACTTAAAAGCAGTGCACGCTGCGACAGGAAATTCGGCTTTCTTGTGTTTTCCTCGGAGTAGGTCGATGAGGGATTGCATCCGTGACGCGCAGTTTGATATGAACCGTCGGTAAAAGGTGGCTAGCCCATCAAAACGCTGAATCTGGTTGAATGAATTAGGCTTGGAGCAGTCGACGATGGCTTGAAGTTTATCCTGCAGTGGTATGACGCCTGCAGAGGAGATACGATGGTCGAGGAAGTTGATTGAGTTGACACCAAACGAACACTTGTTGCGTTGATGGTCACTCCATGTTGAGATAAACGATCAAAAAGTGTCCGTACGTGACTCATGTGCTCTTCTTGTAAAGCGCTCGCGATTATAATCTCGTCGAGGTAGGCATAAGCGAAGTCTAAGCCGCGACAAACTTGGTCGATGAAGCGCTGAAAAGTTTGCGCGGCATTCTTTAGACCAAATGTCAAAGGAATTCGAACAAACTAAATGAAGTTGTCACGGCAGTTTTATCGATGTCCGCGTCCTCTATCGGAATTTGCTTGCATGCGCGTACCAAGTCAATTTTACTGTAGATATTTTTACATGCCACACTGGTGGTGAAATCCACGTTGGGTGGGATTGGATAGCGATCGGATGTGGTAACCGTATTCAAGGTTCGATTGGCGCAATAAGGACGCCAGTCCCTCATGACCTACTTCGGGGCCATGTGGAGAGGTGACGCCCACGGGCTGTTGGACGGTCTGACGACACAGAGCTGAAGCATGTGGTCGAAATCAGCTCCTCCTGTACGTAGTTGGTCTGGAGTAAGCCGTCTCGATTATGTGCTAAATGATTGACCGTGCGTAACAATATGGTGAGCGACCCCTGTCATGACTGGCGGAAGCTCTGCAGCTGGTCGCACCAGTCGCGGGTATTCAGACAGTAGGTTCGCATAATCCGAAGGTACCTGGGCGATTCAAAAATTGGGACTGATTATCCGATCGTCCGTAAGAACGCATGTAACCTCTAGTTTAGTACGGTCGTCTAAAAGTCTGTGGCGACCAGCATCAACAAACAACCCAGAATGTCGGAGAAGTCGGTACCGATAATTGCGAAGGGTACAGACGCAACCATGAAGATCCACTGAAAATCTCGGCGAAGATTGAGGTCCAGGTTCATCATGCGCTGACCGAATAAGGCTATCGGAAAACCGTTGACCGCACGCAGGTTGTGCGTGGACTTCGACTGATTGTCGTTTGCGCTCGCAGGAATGACGGTGACTTCCGCTCCCGTGTAGATGAGGAACGTAATGAAAGAACGTTGATCCTTAGCGTAAAACAGGCGATTTGGTTGGTTATTGACGGATACGTTGGTAGTGCTAGTATTCGGGCTCTTCGCTTTCCCTGAAGCGGCTGAGTCGTGCCTAATGAAGAGAGCCCGACAACGTCTGAGAAACTTTCATGTATGTAAACTAACGCCCAAGGGCTCCTCAGTAAAATTACCGAACTTCGAGTACGTCAGGTTGCAAATGCTTGGGACCTAATTTCTATTACCGAAACTTGGTTGTATCAAGAGGTGACTGATGCTGAGGTTGAGATAGCCGGAATGTCACTCGTCCGGAACGACCGCCCCAGCAGAGGAGGTGGGGTCCTACTCTACTACCGCAGCGATCTACAATGTACAATAGTTGAGGACCTGGAAACACACGTTACCGACTCACTCTGGTGCCGCCTCCGACTGAGACACAACGATACATGTCTCATAGCTATCGTTTACCGCCCCCCAACGTCCACTCCGGAAATGGATTCCTGCTTGATCCGTGGCCTAAACAGAGTAACACGCACTAGGTACAGCCATATTCGCATCTCTGGGGACTTCAATCTACACAATCTGGAGGTTTCGGCATCGCCCAGTGAGCAGTTCAAAGCAGACTTGCATGAACCGGTCGCTAATATTCCTTTGTACAATCATGTCACCACGCCCACTAGATTCAGGACAGCAAACAAACCGTCCAAATTGGACCTTATGCTCACAAATGAAGAGCTCATGATTGACAAGTTATTGATGCATAGTCCATTAGGTCTCAGTGACCCCGTAGTAATAACTTTTGACTATGTGTGTTATGCAGAGTATCCATCTGAACATTCGGAACTAACTCATACAATCACACGCTACCACGTATTAAAAGAACTCGCCGACGCAGCTGCTGCAGATTCCCTTCACCAGTAGCCCGATGGTGAAAACTAACCCAAAAGACAAAAGGCCTGTCCACGCCAATTCCATGTGTGTTCACTCATTCACCTGTTCTTGTGGTTCAGGGTACATTGGCCGTACGACGAGGCGTCTGTCTGATAGGGTGAGAGAACACCATCCGGCCTGGCTTGCGACTGGGTGCCGAAAGCTAACTAACTCATCCATCGCCACGCATCTTGCTGGCACGGACCATTCCCCCAATCTAGCCGAGGCATTTAAGGTCATCTATCGTCCACCTGCAAATCGATCAAAGTGCGTTCGCATGCGCTTACTTGAATCGGCGGAGAGTTTAGCGATCAGACCATACGAGCCAGAACTGTGCGTCCAGAAAAGACTCACTCACACGCTGTGCTTGACTTGGCCCAGACGAACTACTCCGTCCATACCAAGGAATTGTGCACATGCTACAACTGTGTTCTAGGGGGCAGTGACTGATAGTGACCATTGACTGTGAACTGCGTGCTTTACCAGTCCGTGTGCTGTGTCTATATTTTGGTTATTTTTTGCATATAATTGTACAAGCCTGACGAAGAATTATTGAAAACATATGTTCGCTTGAAAACATTGAGTTTTCATGCTTGGGAATTCTCAAACAAAAGTCCCCTTGACAACGTTTAGGCAGAGTTCGTTAATAAGCTCAGCGACATCGTCAACAAAGCATCAGAGACCAAACCCCGTCGTCCCGCGAAAATGCCTTCAATTATAAGGAGTAGGACTCGCAAATGCCTGGCGATAAGGGACGCAGCATGGCGTGCCTACAAGATTAACCCCGACTCAGAGACTTGGGGAAATTTCCAGGCCCATCGCAACCATTGCACCGCACTTGTCCGTGAGGACAAAGTAACTTATCAACAGTGCCTAGCCAAAAAGTTCATGGCAAACAACAAACTGCTGTATAGGCATGTCAATAAGCCTCGTAAAGTGAAGCATGGAATACCCCCACTATTCACGACAGGCGGTAGAGTACAAAGCGCCGAAGAAGCAGCTAATGCCCTGCGGCTGCAATACGCCCCAATTTTTGAATTCCCAACATCTACCTGTCCCATAATACCAAGCACATTACCGACACCTTTGTTTACAAATGTTATTTTCAACCCATCAATTGTGCTAAGGAAGTTACTCTCACTGCGTGAACATAGTTCTCCGGGAGCAGACAACCTCCGCCCGAAGGCACTGAAGGCTGTGGCCACCAAGCTAGCTGAACCACTGTCACAGTTCTTCCGAAGGTGCTTTGATGAACAACAAGTCCCAACCATGTGGAAGTGTGGCATTATCACCCCTATTTTTAAAGGCGGTAGCCGTTCAGATCCTGCTAACTATCGTCCAGTGACTCTCCTCCCTGTGCTCTCGAAGGTGATGGAAGCAGTAGTCGCTGAGGCTTTAATGGACTACCTGGAAAAATGCAACATCTTGGTACCGGAACAGCATGGCTTCTGTCAACACAGGTCATGCACCACTAATCTACTGATTGCACGAGGTAGTTGGACGGAAGTGGCCGATGATGGGGTCGGAGTCGACGTCATCTATCTGGACTTCTCCAAAGCTTTCGACCGCCTTGATCACCGCATCCTACTTCAACGGCTACAGAGTTACGGAATCGGAGATCCTGTACTTGGTTGGATTGGCAGCTTCCTTTACCAACGAAAGCTCTAAGTACGTGTTAGGGGATCACTTTCTAACCCAATTGAGGTGGAATGTGGTGTCCCACAAGGCTCAGTGCTGGGACCGCGTTTATTCCTGGTGTTTATCAACGACCTGACAAGAGTCATCTCCTCAAACTTCCTGCTTTTCGCCGATGACGTCATGATATGGCGGGCGATTAGTAACAAGGCACATCAAGATCTGCTCCAACATGACCTAGATTGCATTTACGAATGGTCAAAGAGGAACAAGCTTCAATTGAACATGGCTAAGTGAAAAGTGATGCATCTGCGTCACCAGCCGGTGAGCGCTTACAAGATTGGAGACCACATTTTGGGGAACGTTTCTCAGGAGCGTGACCTGGGTGTATTGGTACAGGAAGATCTCGGGTGTTCAAAACAAGTAGAGAAGGCGACGAGAACTGGCAATCAACACTTCGGCCTTCTTCGCAGGGCCTTCGGTCGGTTTAAACCATCAATATTTCCCCAAATGCTTAACGCCTACGTGCGACCTCACGTGGAATATGCTATTCAGGCGTGGCAGCCGTGGCAGAAACAGGATCTCGTTGGTCTCGAGACTCCTCAACGACGGACAACCAAGAATGTCAGGGGCCTCTTTCATCTGCCCTATCAGCTTAGACTGAAATCTCTAAGAATGTACAGTAGTCGATATCGGCTTTTGCGGGGGGATCTCATAATGGTTTACCAGATTCTGAAGAATCCAAACCACATTTGCCGTCCGCTGCTGGAATTGAACCACAACACTAAACTAAGAGGTCACCCTCTGAAACTGATTATTCATTATAGCCGGCTTGAATGCCATAGAAATTTCTTTTCTCTCCTCGTGTGTGAGCCTTGGAATGCCCTCCCTAATTATGTCGTCTCTGCTCCCAATCTGGCGATATTTAAAAAAACGCGTTGACGATGCATTGTCTCACTTACATTTCATTTTATGACTTGTTAGCCAGGGGCTACAAAACGCAATCAAAAGGTTTCTTGCCAAACGCCTAACCATTGGATTTGTGGATTTATACGTTTGATATGCGAACATCTCCGCTATTCCACATAAGTCTATAGTGAGTCCACCACAACGCTTTTCACTTTATTATGCAATTTATTTTCGCAATAATATTCATCCAACGGGACTTGTTAAGCAATGCTTTTTTACCCGTAATAAACCATTGTCCATTGTCTAGCTCTTCCACCATATTGGCGGTGATACCAACATACTTCTTCGACGGAACTGGTATTGTCCGACTGAAAAATTGCAGAGAAAATGCCGCGCTTTTTCGTCGAACGAGAGGTACTCGGTGCAGCCACAGACGAGCCGCAATTAAAGGTAACTAAAACGTGGTCTGCATCCAACCGTGACATAAGCTGCTTAGATGGCTTCATTGCTGCTAGTCTGCTGCGAAGTAGCACAATTTCCTCGTCTTTAGAGTCCGATCGACCTGACGACGGAGCAAATATGAGACTCGATTTTCATCGGAGAGAATACGTCACAGGAGTTACTGGTCTTCTGCTGTGGAAGACGTTCGAACACAGCGTCTGCCTGGGTACCTAGTTCTTTCAGGGTCGTAATCAGAAACATGGACAGCATAACAGGCAACGGCTCCGGGAGAAGTGCGAACCTCTGCATCTTTATCATTTCTCCGCACAAACATAAGAAACCAGCGATGCGCTGAGTTTCTCGGAGCAGCGCCGACGGCTTGCGATCTTCAAGCTTGAGACTATCTAGCTGTTCAAATCGAGCTCGCGCGCTAGGCTGTAACTCTTTTAGAATCGATTGCTTCATCGTTTCATATTTTGCCTCCTTCGATGGGCAGAGTAGAATGTCCTCTACCAGCGTCACAACCGACGAAGGAAAGCTTGGGACGAGCTGATTGTACCTTAATGCGCTTATTTTCCAGTTCGAGCTCCATTATTGCAAACCAAACCTCTGGGCTGTGTTCCCTGAAACTTGTAACAGCCAATGTAAGCATGTTTACGCTGCGAAACGACGCAGATGCTAATTACGAAATATAAATCGAAAAGAGTAAGGATGAACGAAAACACGATGGAACTAAACTTACTTAAGAAACAAATGAAGACACGTATATAGTTGAGAACTAAGAACGAATTCACCAAAAAAGTACAAACGACGAAAAAAGCGTAAATTCTCGCGTGCGAATCGGGGTCACCAATTTGTAGGACCAGTAAATACTAGTCCGAGACGGTGCGCGAAATTAAGTGTGGATAACTGAAGGCAATGGGAGTGTGATACAGCGGACTTTATTCGATGTGTTACAAGAAGTCGTAGACGAATGAAGTGAGGAAAGCGTACTTCATTGTCAGAACTCACCATGGACACGAGTGATGAGCTGGACGTAGGTCAAAATGGTCGTAGGGTCGGCGTTAAAACAAAGACCAGTAATGTGCGATTGAGTAACAAATTTATACAAAAGGTAAGAAATATCTATTGGGTTGCTACAGTTCCAGGCACGGGACACACCGAGAGAGAAAAGGTTTGGTTGACAATCAACTCGACTGTAGTGCGTAGCCAGTTTGAACAGATGGCCTCTCAGGTTGGTATTTTGACAGCTGCAGCAGATTGCAACATGGGTGTATTGGGCTCGTTAGTACTAAGTAAACCATGATGAGTTCTCCACGCTGACGTCGATATGCACCACTACAATCTCAGGGACTGCAGTCTGCGCTGCTAGGAGAGATGCAATAAACCTCTGACGAGTTTGGTTGCTTTACGTTGTGGAGCTTCAAGTGCATTGATGTCACGCTTAGGTCATGGACGCCAGGCCTGGATCGCATATTCCACGTAGGGCCTCACGTAGGCGTTCAGCATTTGCGGAAATATTAATGGCTCGAAATTTCCGAAAGCCCTCCTTAAGAGTCCAAGATGTTGACTAGTTTTTTCTGATGCCTTTTCGGCCTGTCTCAAGCAGCCGAGATCTTCCTGCGCGATCAACCCGAGGTCAATTTACTGGGAAGCACGTTGCAACTACTGGTCCCCGTTACATCCGTCGACGACATTTATTAGTAAGTTCAACCACCGCGTTCTTATTGGTTTTCCTCGCATTGACCAATTAATAGTTCCTCACTCATGCTTTAACTCGTATGTCATGTGAGCCATGTTGCACTGCTTCACCCGATGCACTTTGTTTCGTACTGTGTCTTGTTCTTGTCTAACAGCGGTCTGGTGGCGTGTTTTTCTTAATTGGTGACCGCGTGTTATTCGCGACGGGATCCAGTTAAACCCTATCATTAATCCACCTGCTAACTTTTGGTCTTCCGTTGAGGACAAAATGGCCTTACCAGACTGGATGAGGCGGAAGAAATCGTTTATTAACTACATGGAACTGCTGCCTGTTTTGAATCCTCTGATTTCACTTTCGGAATCCCACAAAATACGACTATTCAGACAAGTGTTGGGAGATGAAGGCCAACGACATTATGATGCACTATATGTCGAAAATTGTGACACTATTACATCGGCGTTGGATAAATATAACACACTGTGGGCATTGAAACAGAATATTTATCCTGCATGATACTGCTTTTTAAAGTTTGCACAGAAACCGAACGGGGGCGTCAACGACTTCATTGCACACATCCATCAGTTTATTCCCCAGTGTAAATACGATGAAATTCCGCCCGATAAATTTGAAGAAGAAATGAAATTACAGGGATTAATTCCAGGGATTCTGGACGAAAGTGCATGGGAAAAATTGTTATCTTTGAACGAGTCAGATACCACGTGGGAAAATGCTGGTCTAATCGTTCGCAAAAGGGAGAATATCTCGCACCAGCTGCGTGAATTCACTGCCCATCCAGTCGTCGATGCTGTTCACACGGTTGCTAAACCACGGACTCTATGTCTTTATGGCAAGATTGGAGCATAACGTATTAAGAACGCACATCAACGAAGTCGAGATGTATATACGTTATGTAGACGATACATTTATACTCTGCAAATCGAAAGCGCAGACTGTGAAACTGTTGGAAGCTTTTAATGATGCGCATCAGAATCTACATTTTACAGGTGAGCACGAATCCAGAAATCGACTACCGTTCCTGGATGTTGATATCATCAGAAACGCCGATGGATCATGCAGCAGAGGGGTGTATAGAAAACCAACTTGGACTGGACAGTACATCAACTTCTATAGTGCGGTACCCATACAGTACAAACGAAACCTAGTCCGCACTCTTTCGTTCCGGGTACATAGAATTTGCACCCCGGACACAATCACCAAGGAATTGCAGAGAATCAGCGATACGCTAAGAGCGAATAGGTATCCAGATAAATTCATCCTCAAACATTTGAAAGAACGCAAGATCAAACCACCGAGGATGAAGGTACCCAAAAAAGAACTAATTGTGCATATTCCTTTCAAAGGCGACAGTGCGGCTGATGCCCTGTCCAAACGCCTGAGAGACACTGTTGCAGAGACCTATTTCGCGGCTCGCCTACGCATAGTAGTTTACAACAAGCCTTTATTCGCAAAACCTTTGAAAGACAGGCTACCTCCGGTGACCCGATCAATGCTTGTTTATCTTTACTCGTGCTCCTGTGGGGCACGATAAGTGGGTCGTACCACGAGACGCCTATCTCATAGGATTCGCGAACACATCCCAAAATGGTTTTACAAAGGCGAAGCGAGGTCGAGTAACAGTTCTATCTTATCCCACCTTCTAGAGTGCAGTCACGCAGGAACGGAAAATCATTTTAGAGTCATCTATACTGTTCCTGAATGTTTCACGCGCGGATTCAGAATGCATCTTCTGTCTATCGCGGAAGCTATCTACATCCGCCATCTCAAGCCAGAATTATGCGGACAAAAACAGTTGGTACGTCCTTTACTTCTACCGTGGCCTACAACTTCGGATGTGATTTCCCTTGTACATACTTGCCACCTACAATGACCCCGTGATTTATTGATTTGTACCCGTGAAATTAAACATTGTGTTCAATACGCAGCCCAATCCGGCGCATTTAGCATTTTTCCTCATCATGTAATGTTTGAGTCCGATGAGAATTACCGAAAAGAATTCTTTACTCAAATTCTGCCTCTCTTGATTCATTCTAATAAATGGGAATTTTTAGATTGCTGAGGATCAGCATTTCCCTTGATTCACTCGTCTCGATTTGTCTACATTGTGTTAGAAGAGCTCTTGTACCTCTGTCCCCAGGTCCCCTTTTAGGATGCATCTTGTTTATGTCAGATCCACACGGCCACGATGACTGTCCCAAGTGAGCAAGTTCATTCGCTTAAGTCAAAGGGGATAAGACAAATCACCCAGCACTGATACAGACTTGGATCCACGCCGCTGATGCTTCTCGATAACATCGCACTCAAACTTTTTGATAAGATGCAAAGCAGGTAGTCCATATGCTAATATTTGACGAAAGTGAGAAAGAAACAGTAGCTTGAGGATCTCAAACGTCATTTTTATAAATGACCGTTGGCGCAGAGTACCCCGTTGGTGGAGGAGACTTTCCGCAACGTATATGCGACGGTTCTCAAGCTATGGGATACAAACATACCCTGGTCATCCTCAGAAGCCATTTTGCTCAGCGGGAAACCACCAGTGTGGTAGATGCCGAAACCTTCTGGAGAACCGATTGGAAGAACACAGCATTTGTCATGGTTGATAGGTAACTGCCATTTCACAGAGAAGTCGTGCAGCAAATCAAGCGTCAGTCATAAATCTTCAGAATCTTCAAGCCTAGGTACTTCTGAACATAGTTTGAGATCATCAGCGTAGATCAAGCAGTCAGTTTGAAGCACCTCTGGAGAGTTGTTGATGAAGGCTTTGAAAAGTTCGGGACCAAGAACGGAGTCCTGTGGAACCCCACTGGTCATGAGAACGGGCCAGAAAAGAACCTCATTGATCTTCAACCACATAGTACGACCATCCAGTAAATCAGCGATCTTGGAGAGAACATTATTAGCGATGCCAATCTTTCGGATGTTGATAAGGAGCCGTTCATGTAGAAACCTATCAAATGCTTCGCTGAACTCAACAAAAATAACTTCTAGGCGATTACTGGAATCCAGTGACTTTGTCCACTTCTCGCGGACAACAAGCAGGTTAGCATGACCTTGCTTATTGTATGGTTAAGTGAAGAAAAACAAAGAACAGAGTTGCCGAAAGCGTAAGTATGAGAAATTCCGCGAATAGAACGGGAAAGCACAGCCTATTTTGAAGGCCGTAAAGGGGTAAAGGTTTCCGCTTATACTCCGAAGGACCAGTGTTAGAGCGCCTGCTCTCTGATGGGATCAAGATCTTCCGAAACCGATCGTGGTGTGTAGTGTGTTAGAGATGATAACACTCAGCACCTGTATACAGTGATTTGGTTCATCTGTTGATGCAGTAGGTGAGATGAGACAAGGAAATGAATAGAAGAATTTGGAGTACTCCAGTGTTCTCATCCATCCCGCTGCTGGCTTGCCGAACAACCTCCCCGTGGTACCAGCTGGGTGGTTCGGGTGTACCCCGTTCCAGCAAAGTGTTCGGCGACAATGTTCCACCTCCGTGGGACATTGTATTCCAGCAATTGTGCTGACTTCATGGGGAGTATTGGGCCCCTGTTTGGTAATCTACCAAACAAAGACGCATGAACTGAACATTCAGTCAACGCCTCCCAATGGGCGCGATTCCCTAAATTCGCCCCGCTGCCTTGCGGGTAGGTTATTTAGCCAAAGGCTCGGGGTGGAGTCCCTTAAGTCAACTCCCTACTTCGGCTTGGGCAACCGGGTAGTATCACGCCCTCTCGCAAAACCATGGACTGCACCACAACGCGCTCATCAGCTACTATTCCTGCTACTCACTTTCACGCTACTCCATCACACGCCAATTGTTTGTTTGCTAACAATCCTCACTTTCGGTTACCCGATTCATCTGTTCAACCATCTGGCTGCGATTCTGGTTGATCCGCATATCAAGGAATTCAACCTATGGCTCTCCTTCGTCCCCAATCCTCGTTCCGTCTAGCGTGCTTCAACGTCCGGACACTCATGCAGATTGGACAGCAAGCCGGTCTAGCGCGCACTCTAGAGTCCCTAGATATTGATGTCTGCTGTCTTTCAGAAACCCGATTGCAAGATCCCAGCACTGTGCTTACACTGCCATCCCCCACTGACCACGAAGCCAGATATCACCTGCGTCTTTCTGGAGATCCAGAAGCAGCCTCAGCGGGTTTGGCTGGTGTAGGTATAGCACTGAGTGGCAAGGCCGAGGCGGCACTACTGGACTGGTTCCCGATTAACAGCCGATTATGTGCAGTTCGGCTTCGGGGTTCATGTAGAATCAACAGGCAACGCTAAGAGAGACGCAACTTGTTTGTGATCTCTGTATACGCTCCAACTGACTGCAGTAGCGACTCGGTCAAGGACGATTTCTACCGAGATCTACAACAACTCTTGACTAATGCTAAAATGTCGGATGTCGTTATTCTTGCTGGGGATTTTAATGCACGGGTTGGCCGCCTGTTACCATACGAACGCCACCTTGGTGGTCATCACGCGCTCGATGAGAACCGCTCTGATAACGGAGAGAGACTTCTCACATTGTGCGAGGACAACCGTCTGTTTCTTTCGAGCACTAACTTCAGGCGTACGAAGAAGCGTTCCGCAACGTGGCGTCCCCCTTCGTCAACACAACCTTGGTCTCAAATTGATCACATTGCAATTAGCTTCAGATGGCGCGGCAGCGTACTAGACTGCAGGTCCTTTTGGTCCACATTCGTTGACTCAGATCATGCTCTGGTCTGCGCGAAAATCTGTATGTGTTTTGGAGGATCCCGAAACACGAAGCACCGCAAGATTGATGTAAACAAATTAACTGATTCCTCTGTCCAGGAGAGCTATCAGTCTTCATTGGCATATGCACTCAGTTGCAATCCACCGGGAGAAGTGGAACAACACTGGACTTGTATACGGAAGGCAATGACCATTTCCGGACAGTCATGCTGTGGCCTAACTCGACGCCCATTGAAGGCTTGGATCTCTGCTCGTTCTCTGGAGCTGTTCGAACGCCGCAAAGATATCTCCGCGGAATCAGATTGCAACGAGCGTCGCCGTTCTGCCAACCGGCTGCTCAAGCAAAGCCTCCGCAAGGATCGCGAGACATGGTGGTCTGAACGTGCTTTAGAGATGGAGACCGCTGCCCTCTCTGGCAACACTCGCAGGCTTTTCCAACTCATTCGGTCCACTGGCCTCAGGAAACCTGGTGCCAGTGAGGTCATTTGTGAGGTGGATGAGTCTCCGATCACCAACCAACAGAGGCGTATGGACCGTTGGGCCGAGCACTTTCACTCGCAGTTCAACTGGCCTCCACCATCCATCAGTACATGCAGTACACCTTGCGGTCCACCTTGGCTAGTCCCACTGAATCCACCTAGCGAAGCGGAAGTCTGCCTCGAGATTCGATGCTTGAAGCGCTTCAAGGATGCCGGATTAAACGGACTACCTCCGGAGCTATTCAAATATGGCGGTGTGGCAGTCATTAACCAGCTAACCGCGCTGTTCGCAAAAATTTGGCATGAAGAGAAAGTGCCTTCCTCTTGGGGCGAATCAGTTATTGTCCCGATTTTCAAGAAAGGCGCTCGCTCTTCATGTGCAAATCATCGCTGGATTAGTCTTATTTCGGTTGCCTCTAAGCTGTTGGCATCCATTCTAGTTCGTAGACTATCCCCAGTACGTGAATCGTACTACCGTGAAGAACAAGCTGGTTTCCGTCCTGGCCGCGGATGCGTGGATCAAATCTTCACGCTCCGCCAGCTCCTCGAACATCGCCACATTTATCACAGGCCCACTGTCGTTACATTCCTAGACATACGTGCCGCTTTTGACTCCGTTGATCGACCTGCTTTATGGCGTTGCTTACTAAAGAACGGGGTGCCAGAGAAATATACCGCCATCTTACGAGCACTTTACCTTCATACATGCGGCAGAGAGGGTCTATGGCAAGCTTTCCTCGCAATTCACTGTCAATAGCGGTGTGCGACAGGGCTGCCCTATGTCCCCATTCCTCTGCAACTTCGCAATCGAAGACGTTCTGTCGAATGCTCTAGAAGGTTTCCAACATTTTGGCCTAGAGCTTCTACCGGGTGAGCGCGCGACCGACTTAGATTATGCTGATGATATCGCCTTACTTGGTGACGATCCTCAGAGTATGCAACTCATTCTGGATCGTTTGGCGGTTGAAGCATCTAAGTATGGTATGAGCTTCGCCCCATCGAAGTGTAAAGTACTGCTCAAGGATTGGCTTTCACCTGCACCCGTGCTCACTCTCCAAGGTGCACAACTTGAACAGGTAGATAGTTTCGTCTACATTGGGAGCTGTATTTCTGCCGATGGCACAATCAACAAAGAAGTTTCGCTTCGTATCGCTAAAGCTCGATCAGCATTTGTCAATCTGAGGCACTTGTGGCGTCGTCGCGACGTCTCATTCTCACTAAAGGGCCGAGTTTACAGTGCATCAGTTCGCTCAATATTGTTGTATGGGTGCGAGTCCTGACCGCTTCGCGTGGAAGACATGCGTCGTCTTTCTGCGTTCGATAACGGTTGCTTAAGGAGGATCGCTCGTGTTCGGTGGCAACATCGAGTAAATAGTAATGACGTTCGACGTCGCGTCTTGGGGAATGCAAGTATTCCCTTCAACAAACTGGTTTTGTTGCGCCAGTTGAGATGGCTCGGTCACGTTCTACGCATGACACCTGAGCGTCTACCGCGTCGCGCTCTATTCGCTCGTCAAGGACCTGGCTGGAAGCGACCGCGTGGTGGTCAGCCTTCCACTTGGCGGCAGCACATGAAATCGCTGACGTCGTGTCTAGCCGCTGTAGGATCCGTACGTCTTCCAGGATGGGGACCCAAAGATGGCGAGTGCCAATGGCTTAGCACTCTTGAAGATATGGCCCGCAACCGGAATCAGTGGAAGAATTGTGTACATTATTGTATTGATTCACATGTTTAATTCTACAATCATTAAAATGACAGAAAAAACAAAACCGGCGTGTGAAAAACAAACTAAAAATGTTTTGTTCTGTATTTTTGTCAAAATATTCCATTTTCTTGCGGCATATTAGTTGAAGTGTGTTGCCCACCTTCAGCTAGCATGCCATGACGATTATGACGCAATGACTGTCTCTTATACACTGATTTCCATTGTTTTCTTGGCTCTATGTCTAGTTACTAGACTGTTGAGATTACATTCATACATACACCATCCCGCTGAGTGGGAGCCTCTGGGTTGGTGTTAGGATTAGTTGGCTCAGTGTAGCAATCTTCTGCAACATTCCCAAGCCTTATTGTCTGGAGGATGATTTCCTTCTCTTTATGAAGGCGACTAGTTTAGAATTCGTTTTACGTGACACCTTAGTGTTTTTAGAGCATATCCGGTTTTATTGGCGGATGTGACTCACTGCTACTTGCTTCTTGTCTGTGCAAATGGTATTACCCACTCCGCCAACGTCAATGCCCCATATCGAAGATTTCCTTTGATCCATCCTCATATTGACGATCCGACTGAACACAATCACGAATACAGCAGCAAACCAACAATTCCGAGCAGCACCGCTACATATACTTGTTTGGCGGCATACGATTTCGGATTTACCTGTCACTGCAGGCTCCATCGGACGGCCACAGGATGTCTGCGTCTACCGAGGGAACACAGGTTCATAAATTCAATGTATCTGGTACACTCGTAATGTTTCCGTACATTTACCGATAATTCGTCTAGCTTTAGTGTAATCATGCTTATGCAGGTGTGCCACGCATTGTCAAGAATATACCATTTATGTAGTTATTTAACTTATTTTATCATATAAAAATAATGGTGTGGAATGCTGATGTGTTTTATACAGGTAAAAACTAGATAAAAACCATCAGTATCACCTATTGCAAATAGGTATTTCATTTATATAACGCGTTAGGATGTTATGAATCAGTCAAAATTACTTAGTAATACCGGTTGTTCCTTGGTGCAGTTATGAAAGTATGGCAAGTACCTAGGTAGAGCTAGAAGAAAGAGCATCGGTCAGCCTTCCCATTCTAACCGAAACCAGAGATTAGAACCTGAGTAGAATATAGATTAATTGCAAGAAGCTGGAAGAATAGGGGTGCTTTATCTGTCCATTTTCAGCACATATTTGTTGGTGGAAAGATTGGGGTTACATAAATAAATAAACCTTGTATCTCTCGACGGTGTAAGACACAGACCAAATATGTCATCCGATCATTATGTACCACATCATCGAATGATAGAGAAGGCTTTGTGGATTTTACAAACTGGATTCCAGGGAAGTTTTGGCGGTGCACAATTACTCAAAAGTAGTACAAATACGGAAAGTAAAGCATAGGAATAAATGCAGGCATAGCCAGCACTTCAACTAAAGTAATGCGACTGTAACCTCCACCGGTTTAACGTTGAATGACGCGCAGCCAAAGGATCCCGAAATCAAAACAAGATTGGATCCCAATATATACGCTACTAATAAAATACATACAGTTAAGTAAAGTGAAGCAAATCTCAGTTGTTCAGGGTCCCGGAGTATCACTGTCAATAACAATGCAAATAAACAAGTGAGGAGAAAGGGCGCTGTCGATTTCACAGCTCAAAACAGACCGCCAGATGACAAGTAAAGTGGCTGTATAGGAGTGGAACTTTATACAAAGTCACTGGCCAATCGCCATGGCCCAACCACAAAGCGAGCAGTTTATCGGTGAACAACAGGCACACACATACAAGACCGTAGTCTATGGTCAACGGGTGGCCTGTTAATCGAATAGCATGGGTCTAGATTAGTCCAGTGCCATGGAAACGGTGACATCAGCTTTAGTGAGTGGAACGAAGATTACGGTGAAGACAAACAAATGAAGGAGTGAACGTGTGTACCACCGGACAAGGGTTGGAACTCATGGGGAAGTGAACAGTTGGCAAGGCAAGCACATGAGTGCGATAAGTGGTGGACCATATGACGAAGCTGAGGGTATATGGAGAAAACCGGCCGGAGGGTGGTGACATCAAGTGAACGAACATCCGGGTTATGTGAGGGTATGGATCAGGGTGTACGAGCAGTCATCGCAACTACGATGAAAGGCCATTTGCAGAGACCAATGACGAACGAGATTACTTTTTAAAGAAATTTGGCTTTCACTGCAAAACTCCGCTACAACGATTATCCGTGGTACCGTCTTCTGTGGACTTACTACTTTGTGCGGTAGGCCATTGACAGGCTTCACCTGCACTTATACGCATTATCTGGCCATGTGCTGATGTGTTTTAAAAGTAAGTAAGGGTTTTTTGTGAGCCATTTCTCACCAGTTGATTGCACATTGTTGTACTTGCATTCATTCGACTCGGGTTTATCAGCTCTACAAGGTGCACGCTTAGCTTCCAGATTATTCGTATCATTTTGACGTCTGATTCACGTCTACATTTGTTACGGGTGTTGCTGCTGAATCTATATAGTGCAATAGTTCAGTTACAAGCAATTTGTGAAATTTCTAACTTTGTTCTTGGTAGCTTTCTTAAGACGATCATATAAACCAAAATCGTTCTTCTCTAATACGATTCGCAATCCTCTCATTCCCTAAGTTTTTCCGGACTCTCAGCATTCACTGTGAATTGCTCGATAGCCCAAACCAATCGCCACTCTTTGTGACCTTGTCAACCAGTGTGTCGGCTTAACCAATTACACCTTGTTGCATCGGCTACAAGTGCGATGGCCTCTCCGGAGTTTCCGTTGCGCAATGACGAGCATCCCATCAATGATCGGGAAGCGATGGAAATGACAAGGGATTTCTCTCCTGCTCTGTACTACCCAATGAACCCAATGAACATAGAAGTGCAGCCACATCGCCCACAAAACATCGACTAGCCCACTGCGTCAGTTAACGACATAGACTTAGTACTGCCACAACAAGGTTTGACGAATTCAGTCCACCGGCCAACAGTCATCTAAACTCGCGTGTGCGTCCTGGAGTGTATGTGCCAAGTGTACGCTTAGCCCAAATAAAACCCATCAAACGTGGTGAGCGACTGCTTGGATATACCTAGCTGAAAAAGACAAAAGTACAGCCAGCATTCCGTACATGGTGAAACGCTAAGTTCGCTCCTCAGATACTTGGAGTAACTTCCTTAGGATCAAGGGTAACGCGCTATAACATCATTAGATCCTTTGAAAAGAAATCCATAGGAAAATCTGCCCAAGCAGTCACGCAGATCGTTGTGTCGCCGCTGACGTCTTCACTCCACGACCACAAGAAAAAGTCCAAAGACGAGCCAGGAAGAGACTTGTATACATGAAAGCACAGTTGCTTATATAGTTTTGAAGGCAAAAGGAAGGGAAGCTACTAAATTACACTTGAGCCAAACAGCAGAAGAAAAAACGTCAAATGCAACGGCGAATAAACAACCGTGTGCTCTAGAGCGAATCACATATGTCCTTAAAAATAGCATCATGGGACCCAAGAGTAAAGTGAACATCCATTTATAGTAACGGGCACTGGTCAATCAGAATAACGAAATGAAGCGTTTAAACAAATGTCACGAAACAAACGAGAATAAGAAATGCAGACCCAAAAATTAAAACTAGTACAATAATCGTGTGACAACTAAATATTCTTTTAACATAACCAAGTAGAACAGTCATGAGAAGAAAACACCAATGGAATGTGTTCTTGCAAATGGCACTGCTGAAAAGGACATGACGATGCGCGTCCATTAACAATGACGTGGGTGTTTCAATCGGGCTAACCCAGTAGAGCGTTTAAACAACAGTCAAGAAGGAGAAAATAGGAGGAGTAAAGAATAGCTATTAAGCTCGTTCACTAAAAATGAATGTCTAATAGCTGGTCTCCTAATGCAGATAAACAAAGTTACTGGCACATTTCGATTTTGTCCAACACGTCGTCATTCCCGTTGTCAACTGCTTATGATTGCTGATGAAAAAGTACGAAATATTTGGAGAGATAATCGCGCATTTAATGAATACTAATATTGCACCCTCGGCGATAAATGTAGCTACGCTAATACCTCCACCATTCAACGCAAGCTTGTAGCAGTCTGGAGATTCCCCGGTTTGCTTGTGTAAAATTCTAACCAAAATTCTATAATTGTACACTTAGGCAACCGGTGTGGTTTGTTGAACTGATTGCTGAGTTCGAATGCTTTACTTGCTCATCGCCATTTTTGCTTGGCGCTCGCTTCGGTTGCAACGCGCGACTGCTCTGTGTGCTGTGTTTGCTCCGTTTCCCTAGCTAGAGCGTCCACGGTGTCGTTCGTTTATAGCTAGCTAACAGGGAATCTTTTGCTGAACCAATAAAAGTTTCCCTGCAACTCGATCCGTCTTCTGGAATCGCTCTCTGGGCTCCCGGAATAGGCAACCCTCTAAATTGGTGACCCCGAATCCGGATCAACCTCCGCGCCGGATATTTGGAACTTTTCTCTGGTGAGCTCGTTCCATTTATTTTTCATATTTTCCGGTTTTATTTTGGCATACGTAGCCTATTTTTCGCGTCATTTTTTCAAATAATGGAATCTGTAGACCATAACGTAGAGACTCTGCTTAGCGTTGTATCTCTCTCAGTTCCACCTTTTTGGGACATGGATCCTGTTTTGTGGTTCGCTCATCTTGAGGCCGAGTTTTATAACCACAGAATCACTTCCGACTACGCGAAGTATTGCAAACTCCTGTCCTATCTCCCCAAGGAGATATCAATGCAGGTTCGTGACGTCATCATTTCTCAGACCGAAAACCGCTATGAGGCTCTCAAGGAGGCCACGATTAAGCGTGTTATGCCCTCTGAGAAAGTTCGACTGCAACAGCTTTTCAGGGATCTGCAGCTGGGCGACAAACTGCCCTCAACCCTGCTACGAGAGATGCAGCAACTCCTTGGTTCTTCAACCATGGATGAGACGTTACTTCGCGAACTATGGCTACAACGGCTACCGGAAAACACGCAAGCGATTCTCGCTACAGTGAGCTCCGTTTCGCTCACTCAACTAGCAGATTTAGCGGATCGAGTTATTGAACGATCACAGCCACAACCCGACGCCAGCAAGATCAATGCCGTCGCGTCCCAGGGCACTTCTATCACTGGCTTACAGTTAACTATAGAAGCCCTGCAAACACAAGTTGCGACACTTAGTCGCCAGGTGCAACAGCTTACTATGAACCCTCGTCGTCATAGCCGATCAAAATCGCCCTGCAAACGTTCTAAGTCTAGAAACAGGCAGGCTAGCTGTTGGTACCACCAGCGTTTTGGTACCGCAGCTCATAGATGTGTCAAGCCTTGCAACTTCGCCGATAAGCAGGGAAACCTCGGTCGGTCCGTGACGGCGACGGACGCGACCGGCCAACACCAAAGTCGCCTCATCCGCGTTAAGGATTTAACTTCCGACACCGAGTTTCTAGTCGACACTGGTGCCGAAGTTAGTGTTATACCCCGTAGCTCAGATGAGGTCGTCTCACCATCGCCGACCAAGCTGCCGCCAATGGCACACCAATCGCAACTTTCGGCGAAAAGCTGCTAACGCTCAATTTAGGTCTCCGGCAAACCTTTCGTTGGCCTTTCATAATCGCTGCCGTGCCTTTCGCTATCATAGGCATAGACTTTCTCCAACGCTTCGACCTCATCGTCGACGCTAAAAGGAAGCAACTTATCGACTCCAGGACACAGCTCAGTATTATCGGGACCAGCGCCAACGTGGCTGCTATCACTCCCATTCGTGTCCTACCTCAAGCTTCAAAGCCTTTTCTAGAACTTTTCAGCAAGCACCCTAAACTCGTTCGCATCCTGAACGACTTGCCTCCTGTGACGTCGAACGTCATGCATTACATTCGCACTAAGGGCCCACCTGTTTCGGCCCGCCCTCGTTGATTAGCCTCGGACAAGCTCAAAGCTGCTAAGGCGGAATTCGAGCAAATGCTCGAACTGGGAATCATCCGTCCGTCCAAAAGTCCATGGGCATCACCATTACACATGGTGCCGAAGAAATCCGGTGACTGGCGCCCTTGTGGTGACTACAGGGCACTTAACAAAGTTACCGTCCCGGATAAATACCCTATCCCGCACATGCACGACTTGACCTCAGCTCTAGCTGGCAAGTCTATCTTCAGCAAAGTCGACTTAGTTCGCGCCTACCATCAGATACCTGTGGCGCCAGACGACATTGCTAAAACTGCAGTCATTACGCCATTCGGCCTATTCGAGTACCTCAGAATGCCTTTCGGCCTCAGCAACGCTGCCTAAACTTTTCAGCGTTTCATTCATGAGGTAACGCGAGGACTCGAAGGCGTTTATCCTTATTTAGATGACATTCTCATCGCGAGCTCTTCCGACGAAGAACATCTTCATCACCTCGACGCTCTATTCCAACGCTTAACGCAGCATGGGGTTACCGTCAACCCCGATAAATGCGAGCTTGGCCAAAGCTCCATCGACTTTCTTGGCCACCGCATATCCGCCTCTGGTATCCAAGCCCTGCCAGACAAAATCCAGGCACTGAAGGACTATCCTGCTCCCAGTTCCTTCAAGCAGTTACGCCGATTTCTTGGCCTGGTTAACTATTATAGGCGTTTTATTCCTAACTGCGCGAGCATTGTTCAACCAATGACTGACTTGCTCCGCGGTAAACAACTCTCTTTTCACTTTACAGACGACGCTAAATTGTCTTTCGAGAAGCTCAAAGACGCTATCTCCAACATAGCGCTTCTCGCCCATCCAGACACATCAGCACCACTCTCCCTGACGACTGACGCATCCGACACTGCCGTCGGTGCAGTTCTTCAGCAACTCATCGACCATCGATGGATACCTCTAGGTTTCTTCTCGAAACGTTTACAACCTGCCGAATCGCGTTACAGCACCTTCGGTAGAGAACTGTTAGCTATCTACCTAGGTATCCGACATTTCCGTCATTATCTCGAAGGTCGAAATTTTACAGTCTTCACCGACCACAAGCCATTGATCTCCGCAATCAATGGCGCAACGGACAAGTATTCACCGCGGGAAACTAGACACCTAGACTACGTTTCTCAGTTTACGACAGACGTACGACATGTCTCAGGTGCTCTCAATCCCGTCGCGGATGCGCTTTCACGCATTCAACAGATCAGCTTATCGCCTAGCACCAACATTGATCTATCCGCTATGGCTGCTGCCCAACAAGCTGATCCCGACATACGCAAGCCACGACGCAACACCACTGAGACGATCACCATTGATCGACTCAAGCCAGCATTCTTCGACAAGTCTGACTCGTCGGTGCAACAAGCACCTTCACAGCCTGCTCCATCAGAGCACGCACCGCAACCTCAGACGAGTCAGTCCGCTTCAGCAGAACCGACAACCCCAACCGACAGCACTCCTACTCGCCCTGCTATCAATCGCCGCGGTAGGAAACTCAAACCCTCAGTTCGTTTTTCAGACTTCGTTCGCACTTACTATTTTACATAGAACGTGCCTTCGAAATTTTCTGCTCTTACTAAACGTTTTTGAAAATCCACAAAAAAAGACCAAAACGTTTTGAAACTACCAAAAAAGAGCAAAACTTTTTGAAAACCCAAAACAGCTTTGCACGTTTTTCGCTTTGCACTCTTTTGTGTATTGCTATGCATTTATGCTGCTTTTTCATTTGCTTTCCATATACACCGTCGGTTGGTTGCACCTCGGTTTCACTTTCGCTGGATCTCCGCACGTCAACTGGAAGTTCAACAATCTTCCTGCTCAACTGCCTACGTGAACTTTATTAACTGTCCCCCCCCCACAAACAGTTTTTTTACCGTTTCGACACCGTAGGGAGGACACGAGTGGGAGCCCGCTAGGGTCCGATTGCATGGTTCTCCCCCAGCAGCTGCATCGGGTTTCACAACCTGGTCTCGCAGAAGGCTGGCCCGCGACGGACAGTCCTCACGTAGATCGAAGGACTGCTTACACAGTCCCTTCTGGGAGAGGGCTATGTAGCAGTCTGGAGATTCCCCGGTTTGCTTGTGTAAAATTCTAACCAAAATTCTATAATTGTACACTTAGGCAACCGGTGTGGTTGGTTGAACTGATTGCTGAGTTCGAATGCTTTACTTGCTCATCGCCATTTTTGCTTGGCGCTCGCTTCGGTTGCAACGCGCGACTGCTCTGTGTGCTGTGTTTGCTCCGTTTCCCTAGCTAGAGCGTCCACGGTGTCGTTCGTCTATAGCTAGCTAACAGGGAATCTTTTGCTGAACCAATAAAAGTTTCCCTGCAACTCGATCCGTCTTCTGGAATCGCTCTCTGGGCTCCCGGAATAGGCAACCCTCTAAAAGCTCCGCTTCTAGGCAGAAGAAGAAAGCTAGTCGCTGCAAACGCACCGCAGCCTCTGTGTCTGCAAATCCACTTACTTTTCTCACTCCCATAATCGGAGAAACGTCGAGCATGGCTGCTTTTAGTCTTTTCAGCTGTGCAGCCTACGTCAAGCCAATGACGCTAATGGCAGCTCCGAGTCTGAGTTCGTCCACCATAGCGAATAGCAGGGCATCATATGTATCGGTTGCATTCATTCAAACGCCGGGATGAACACCCTTTACTTCGGTAGCAACACCGAGCAACATTAGGGTGAAGCAGCTTCTACAAACAATCAAGCTATCTAAAACGGTATGCACTAATGCCTTCAAACCAGTAGCCAACAGCAGAAGTCGCTGTGCTTTGCCTGTTTTGGGCATGTGTGTTCCAGTATCGCAGTCCAGTAACATAAGGGGACGCTGATGGATGATGTTAATCAGTGGAATTCCATTCGTGGCGTAAGAAGCATTTCAGTTGAGCCCACGACACTGAGAGGGGTCCCACGTCCCCCAAATTTAGTGCATTATGGTGAACTTCGACTTCTTCCGGTGACACTGAAGCCGTTCTACTGTCCCCATCACATGAGGTGCGCATAACTCCGGACATCCCTTACAACGAACGTCCAAAAGATTATATCAACCGTTGTGAATTTCGTGATGATGGCGAAAACGGATGATTATTGTACACGGTGTTCCTGGGTTCCAAACATCCTCTGCTGAGGAAGCGGAGGCACAAGACCTGGCCCAATGGAGTTACATCCGCCAGGAACTCTTCTTTGCCAAAGCGGTTGTCGAGCTTTCCGGTTTCACCCAACTACAAGGAGAACGATCCAAGGCTGGTGAATGGGATACTTCATTTTGTGCCTTTGCTACAGCGTATATTGGAAACTGGTCTAACTTCCTCAAGATGCTGCCTACAGAAGGTCGGTTGAATGGCGGCGCGTACACGGCCGCGGGTGGCTAACGACTTGTTGGGTAGGACCGATTTGGGTCATCTTACCCTCACAAAGTACTGCGAAGCGATTGAATAAACGGCAACCTCAGCAGCCGATGGAATATGCAGAGCACGGGAGACCAGCAAGGCCAAGAGATCCGTGAGCAGCCGTATAACCCAACCGAAATGCAAAGGTGTACGACTGCTCAAAAAACTGTTAGTGGCCGATTTCTCAATGGTCGGCAAAATCCCCAATTCGGGTTAAACGTTCTGTTTAACCTTTGTTTTCTGCGAAACTGACCTGCTTATATACTAATGCACAAGGCATTATTAGTACGTTGATCGAACTCCATCAAAGGCTTGAGATTTCATAATGGGTCACCAAAACTTGGATAAACTGCACAAGTAATAACGCTGAGATTGCTTCTCCTGAACGACACAACAGGTAGGGTAGGAGGAGAGATCATTTTAACAAAACTGTTGTGGTCGCGTCAACCCACCAACAGCATCCGCCACTCTGGGTTGTCTCCAACGAATCTTCAGTCAACATAGCCTACCCGAGCTTTTCTTGTCGGACAACGGTTCCCAGTTTACGTCTTCCATCTTCGAAGACGTTTGTCGCCGACACTGCATCCAACACCTCCGCTCACCGCCTTACCATCCCCAGTCCAATGGTCAAGCAGAGAAATTTTTCGACACCTTCAAGAGGGTGCTTTTGAAATCTCGCGGGGAGGGGACCGTGGATTAGTGTCTTCAAGCCTTCCTGCTCTCGTACCGGTCCACACCGAATCCAGCCACGCCAGGATGCCAGTCAACAGCTGAAGCATTTATGGGCCGCAAGCTACGTACCACCAACGAAGCGCTCATTCCAACTGATAAGCCACCTAGTCACTCTGGTGCCTGCATCAAGCACCAAGAATTCGTCGTTGGAGCCTCGGTCTACGCTCGCGATTACCGAGCTGGTCATCCACGCTGGATCAAAGCAACAGTGACGGCCAGGCGAGGTGACATGCTGCATGATGTCTCCGTGGGTGATAACACGTGGGCTCGCCATCGCAATCAACTTCGACCGTGCCACGGAGAAACCGCCACGCCAGCCAGCCTTCCCGTGTGCCTGCCGCTGCACATCCTTTTGGATACCTTTGGATTGGCTACACAACGTGAGACCATGGTCGAAGCCGCTCTATCGTCGCGGCATCTGGAGAACCAGCCTTGTCGGCAATCAGGAAGCATCCGGAGGTCGCCGAAATCCCTCCAGGTCAATCCTCGTCAGAAGCGGTACGCTTTCTCGTCAAATATTCCCGCAAAAACGCGCCAGAAACGCCGGCATAATGGCTGTGGAAAGCGAGGTCCAGTTCCTCCTCACAACGCAGCAGCCTTCAGCCACTCCGAGACGCGGCCCAACTGCGCACCTTTTGACAATGGTCCTTTACAAACTACCACCTCCTCGTGGTAGCAATCTTCCCTAACTTAATGGCCCATGGCATTGGCTGTGACTTGCCCTTTGTTGGTCGTGAAAGAGCCTTCAGAGGACCACTTGCCTTTCTTCCTCTTCGCCTTAGTTGGAAGTCGGTCGGGTCACGTGATTTTGGGTGCGTGGTTACCCGGGCAGCTTTCACGTCTAAGTCACTAGCGCGCGTCTACCGTAACCAGCCCCCCCCCTCGTGTGCGTCCGTTCCGAGGCCTCAACGTCTATCCGATTACGTGCGGCTAGGATAGTTCTTACGCTCGCTCAATTTCCGCCATCAGGTCAGCGCAAATCCGTTCGATTGGTCAGCGTTCCAGGCCGTTACCGTAGGCGTGCTCCAACCGTGCCAGTGACAATCTTATCAGGCGTTACGCAATCATAATAGAGGCGTTCCCTCAATTATAACAAAAACAAACGTTTGTTGTGAGCTGATAGATTACCCCAACCACGTATCACTGATTTCCTTTTGTGCAAACTTTGGCTGAAGAACGACGATACATGCCTCGTCTCCGTAGTTTACAGACCGTCTAAATCCACCCGGAGATGGATCACTGACAGCTGGGCGAGAAAGCTGAGTGCCAACGCCCGCGCATTTGTCACCTATCGTGTG